>CM053578.1:66601714-66670089 GCA_028646485.1 Cryptoprocta ferox | reverse complement strand
AAAAAAAAATACTGGTTCTATTAAAATGAGGTAAAGAAAGGTGTGTTTGTACCTTCATCAGGGAAGATGAATGCACCCAATTCTTTGAAGGCAGAATGTTGTGACTGTATAAAGCTAAGTTCATTGTAATCTGTACTTTGTGATATGTCAGTTGACATATAACAGAGCAGTTAATACATCAAACTTTTAAGACCTTTTGTGAGGGAGAAAATATTTAGACTCATCATAAAACTGCAGTTGCTAACAGTTGCTATGATTTGCCTTAATTCAGTGGGAATCAGACAACACGGCCATATGACAGATTTTTAATGGACATATCCTTTCAGATGGATATATACATTCTTTTTATTTTAATTCACTTGTATAAAATTATCTGGGCATATCATTCCAAGGGTAATGCTATTGCTAATATAAGGCCTGTTGCCCAGAAATTATATAAATTTTTATAAAGAACCATAGGTTTTTTTTCCCCTTATATTAAAGTATAGTGTGGCAATCTGAGAATGTATGCTAATATAAAGTAATAAATTTACTTGGCCTTTTATAGTCATCAGAAATTTTATTAAGTGTATCATAATAAAAAGTGTAGCTTTAAAATCAGTTATGGTAATTTTTAATGCAGCCCAGTCAGAGAGTTTAATATCCAGTGTTAATTTTCTCCTCTGAACCCAGGTCTCCAGCAGTATAACACTCTGTGTTCTATGCCCTGAGGTAGAAATATAACTTGACAAATTCACAGACATTAACACCCGTGACACCTATCACATTGGACCGGAGCTAAAAGTTTATCTTTGAAACCCTCTTACTCTGTGTTTCTCAACCTCATGCCTTCTTCATCTCTCTTGCTATTTCTTTTCTGTGCCATAATAAAGGTCCCACTGACACCAATGCCATCAATTTCTACCTGGATGAACATGAGGTATCAGTTTGCTCTGTTGCAAACTGAGTAAAGTAATGCCTGGTTATTATGAAGATAAGATGAGACTATATAAGGGAAAGAATGATTCCAATATAACCATAGCTAGAATTATGTTTTTGTTGGAAGAAATTGTCAGTTAATAAACCATAAAAATTAGAACTCATACAGGATCATTTACTTTTGAACAGAAGCCTGAGACCAAAGGGATGAAGCATCAGGAAGAAATAATTGTAGTAAAGATATGTTGCTATAACAGCCCTTCTGTGTCCCTCAAACTATATGCTTGCTTGGTCCACTCTTCCAAAGGCTTGTTTCAGAGTTGAGTCCTAAAGTGTTCATAAAAACAGCTTAATAAAATATATTAATCTGAGGAACTTTTTCTCAGGTTCAAATTATTTCTTGGCCTATCCATTGACAACACTTGAAACTGTATCATTTGAAAAAAGGAGAAAATCATCTTTTAGAAAAATCTGAACTTGCAAAAAGCACAAGAAAGTGGAACATATTTAACATATTGCATTGTTTACAGAACAAAGTTTCAAAGAAGAAAAGGAGAGGTAATTTAATATAAAAGTATTAAAAATATATAACCATTAATAAATTTCACACCATGGTAACTGTGGCCAACTATTGTGCGCATTGGCCATGGCTGGGTAAGCTTTGCTTTCCAAAATCTAATTCCTACTTTTCTTAAAAATCCTAATAAATGTACTGGTTGTTCCAAGTAACTCTGGAAGATATATATGTTCAGGTAACATACGGAAGGATGCATGTGAAATTAGACACCATCTGTAAACAACAGACTAAAGCATATTAACAAGCCATGAACAAGCCCTCAAATTTTCAGTGGGCTCTTACCTATAAAACTTCAACTAAGTGGTTTAGTATTTTAAATTTGTCAAGGAATTAAATCTTGCAATGCTATGTCATAAATGGTATTAATCGCCTTAGGCTATCCTATAATAAAAATGATGTAAAAAGATTCAAGAAAGGTATATTAAAACAAAAATGTATATTTGGTACATATATATTCACCCATGCAATCCCATTTCTAACACCTTTTCAGTAACTCCGTGAAACAGAAAAGGCAACAGCTCGTGAGGCATATTTTCAATCATCTTGAAATGCCCTTTACCCTAGTAATTTACTTTCTAGCTCTGCATGCATTTTAAATGACTACTTTGCTAATATGTGAAAGATGTTAAAAAGTAAAATGAACATATCATGCACTAAAGAAAAATGTAGAGAGAAATTGAGGTCATTCAAATTATTGGTAAGAGGCTTATAACTCATGATGATGATCATGGCAATGAAAAGATGGCAAAGAAACTGCCAAGCAACCGTGAGCAAGTTGATTGTATAAGAATGATGTCATCTCCTTGATTGGGCAGCATAGACCCTGTGGAAGCACTTGTCACTGCTATAAGTGACATTTCCCAATGTCAAGTCAGAACATAAACCAATCATAAATCATCATAACATCAAGTGGCCAGTAACGGCAAATTGAGAAATATGAATAAGGTTCTTATTGTTCCCAGATTTTTTCTAAATTGATCTTTTTTGGTCTCTAAGTACACAATTCACATTTTCAGAATATTCTAATTGCCAAAATGTGGTTTTTATACTTTTCAGATGAAATCTAATTTATTATCTCTACTTTAAATTATAGTGGAATTTCTCCTCCTCCCCCCATTAAGTTTTGCTATTTTTACCTTTTCCCCAGTAGACCGATATGGTTTAATATTTATCACAGTGGTATTTGAGCTTGAAAGTTCCCTCTGCTGTTATTGTGGAAAATAAATAATAAAAAATATTGCAGGACACATTGCAAATAAGGATATTTTATTAACTTTGGTTAGAACAATTCTCATTGGAGTTCAAGTTACAGCATCAAAGAACTACCCAAAAACATCCACCTGAGATAAAATAACTCCAATAACTGTCATTGTACAGACTAGAAAATGAGGCTGAGAATGTTAAGTAGTTTTCCTAGGTCTTAGAATAAAACTCCAATAAAATCGGAAGCAGATATATAGAGGACGTATGAAGAACTTTCTTTCTGGATTTTCTGACTTCATCATTATTTTATTTATCTCTTCTGATGAATAGGCTTCCTTGTCTGACTACATCATACAAACTAGCATTTCAGGAGTATTGTTTTGGAGCACAAAAAGCTCAGAGATAGATTTAATGCTAAATTACAGCAATTATATTAACTAAGATTTCTTAGTGCACCATGTTCTGATATTGTATTTTTAATTTATATGTGTGCTATAGAATGTAATTGCAAACATTTTGAGAACCAAACTGTGAAGATAAATATATCAAATGGCAGCATTTATACAACTAATTTTGTGGTATAATCAAAAATAATAAGCAATTGTTACTATCATCATCACCTACCCCAAGTTTAGAATTTTAAATATATGATCTTTTTGTCCATCTTTTAGGAACAAAACTATATTTCATTACATTTTCTTTTCTATATAATATACTTTCCAATATATGGAGAAAAATGCTTAATTTTTAATATAATATAGATCAAAATTTTCAGAGTTCTGAAATAAATATCAAAATGTTTTTTAAAAAATGTTTTAATGTTTATTTTTGAGAGAGAAAGAGCATGAGCATGGGAGGGGCAGAGAGAGAGGGAGACACAGAAGCTGAAGCAGGATTCAGTCTCTGAGCTGTCAGCACAGAGCCCCATGCAGGGCTCAAACTCAGGAACCCCAAGATCATGACCCGAGTCGAAGTTGGATGCTTAACTGACCAAACCATCCACGCTCACCAAAACCTTTCTGAAAGGTATTCCTGTACCTTTCGTGAATCTGGAGGTAGCCATTCTATTTTCATCCACATACCTTTAGCCAAAATAACTGAATTTATATCCATTAATCCTTCTTCATAATTTAGTACCTTATTCCTCAGTATTATTGAAGAGGTTTTTCATAACTTCCCTCCACTTTGTCTGTTCCTAAATCCATATTTGAAATCAACATCAAAATCATGTAGAAAAACATATTTAGATAAAAATCCATGACAATTTTTTCATTTGTTGGATTGCTTTTTGTTGTTGTTGTTGTTTTTATTGTTGTTATTTTGTTTTGTTTTTCATTGCCTTTAAAAAATCTAATGTACTGTCCACTGTGTTTGCATAGGTCTTTACCAGCTATTTTATTTACTATCTATCTGTGTTTCCAAAAAGAAGATTTTATCTCTGTCCTAAGTCTAGTAACTTTAACTGCACTTTATATTGCTGCTTATTTTTTAGTTCAGTAGTATTACAGATTTTTTGTTCTGATAGTTCTTCCTGGTTTCTCTGTTCTTAAAGTGGAAAGCAATTTTTAAAATCCTATACATCCTTCTTTCTTTGAACAATTGGAAATTTTCCTTAAAATATATTGTGAGTTTTCCTAGGATTCTGTTAAGTACTATTGCTGAAAAATAGGATTCAAATTGTTCAGGCATGGTTATGAGGGAAGGAATTCCTGAAGAAAAGTAAAAATACTGATTTGGTCCTCTGATTCTTACTAAATTCACTTCAATATAGATAAAAGAAAGAGGGGGGGAAAGGCTCCCATCAATATAACTTAGCTTTTGCTGCATAGCATACAACCCCAAAACTGGTAGCTTGAAACATTAAACATTTATTAGGTCATGGTCCTGTGGAACGGATATTTGATCTGGGCTCAGTGGGGCGTTTGTTTGCTGCTCCTGCCTGGGCTCACTCATCAGTTCCAGTCTGCTGGTAGATTAGCTGGCAGTTGACTTGGGCAGTGGGGCAACTGGGCCACATCTATCCAGCATTTAACTGCCTACTGTAGATTTGGTCACATCACAGTTGTGTTCCAAAAGCAACGCAAAAGTGCATGCACCGATGGCTGTGTTCCAGAATCAACAAGCAAAGCCATGCACCAATAAGCAAGCATTTCCCAAGTTTCTGCATGTGTCACATTCACAAATGTCTCATTAGCCAGAGTAAGTCACATGATCAAGCCCAGATTCCAGAAGTTAGACTCTACTTCTTTATAAAAGAGTGACACAGTCACACTGTAAAGGGTGAAGCCATAAGAAATTATAATCTATTAAACTCTCTTTGCTCCTAGCTTTCTCTTTTCTGCATCCTTTTAGTCATCCCTTTTCATTTTAGGGATACTGTTCATTAGTGTTTCAGTGGAATTCTTTCTGAGGCTTCTCTTTGAACATAAAATATTTTCCAAATTGACAAGAAGCTAAGAAAATTCCTTAATTGGTACACTCCAATTGCTACCAATTAAGGAATTCCTTGCTTATACCAAAAGTGTTCTGCATCCAACAAACATTTGAAACTCCGGCCCCAAAAATGTTTTAAATATTAAATTCATAGTACCCCAATAAGATTACCAATTTGTAGCACTGCCTTCTATTTTCATTACAAAAAGACTAAAATGTAGTGATGCTCTTTGTCATTTAAATGTAACTCTGACTTTCACAATTATTATACTATTCTTATATGTCTAGTTAATTGGAAGTGATCACAATTATAACATATCAAAATCCAAAGAGAAGCAACAAAGAACGGTTGTCTGCCTTGGAAGTTTCTGCCAAATATTTAAATTATAAACTGACACAACATGTGAGGGAGTGGAAGTAAGGGGTATAGTCAAGAACCAGAAAAATCTGGAGAAAGCGAGGCATCTAGATTAGGGAGGTTCCACAAAGTCATATGGCTTTAAAATAAAAGGAAATGTAATTCTTAGAAAAGTAACTATATGGGATGCCTTCATCATATTTTTTAGAGTTTAATTTATTTTGAGAGACAGAGAGAGAGAGCACATGTGTGCAAGGGAGTGAATGAGGGGAAAGGGAGGGGCAGAGAGACAGAGAATCCCAAGCAGGCTTTGCAATGAGAAGGCATGGCCCGAACTCACAAACCATGAGATCATGACCTGAGCCAAAATCAGATGCTTAACTGACTGAGCCATCCAAGTGCCCAGGCTTCATCACATTTTTTTAAAGTTATTTAAACAAACACTTAAGGGAAAAAATCTAAAGTAATATAAATATTGAAATAATTATTAGATTAGTCTGTGACACTTCCATTTAGAGAAAACCATTTCATTGACTTGTGATAATAAACATGCAGTAGTTTTTTCCTTAAAGTATGTAAATATATAGACATAATATATACAACAATCATTATAGCTATAGGCATAATTATTTGAAATATTTTCATATGCTTTTATGAAAAATTATTCTCATTGTTGTTCTCACCATTTACTGTCAACTCAGGAACCAGAGAAAGAATTTGTTTACATCTTGGTAGTATTTACCTCATGTATTAGTCAAGGTTCTCCAGAAAAACAGAGCCAATAAGGTATACATATAAAAAGAGGCTTATTATAAGGAATTGGCTCATGCAATTATGGAAACTGAGAGACTCATTCATCTGTTATCCACAAACTGAGACCCAGGAAAGCTGATTGATAAAATTTAGTTGAACTCTGAAAGTCTGAAAACCAGAGGAGATGATGGTGTAGATTTCAATCTGGATCTGATGTCCTGAGAACAGGGACATGGAGGTCAAGCAAAAATCCATGCCCCAGTTCAGGCAATCAGGCAGGAGGGGTCAATTTTTCTTTTTCTCTGCCTCTTTGTTCTATTTCGGCCCTCTACAGATTGGATCATGCCCAGTTACACTAGGGAGGGCAAATTGCTTTATGGAGTCTATCAGTTAAAATGCTAATTTCATCTCAAAACACGCTCACATTCACAGCCAGAAATAATATTTAGCCAAACACTTGGACATGCTTTGATCCAGAAAACTGACACATAAAATTAACCATCACAACTCACTTTCCCAAAGATCTCTTGGCAAGAATCCAAGGAGTAAGATATGGATGTTCTGTAGAATTATTCATTTTTTGACATGTTTTTCATATCTCTGTGATCTAATTTCCAGAAAACTGTTTCTGATATTGTGTAACACAATACACTATCTTCCCTCAGTTTAATTAATATCATGACAATACAAATTTAAGGTACAGTTGTCATTTTCCCTATTTTCCCTATGATATACAAATATTTTACATTAGCATGGATATAAAATGTTTGTGAAAAACCCCTATAAAGTGTCACTGTTATCTCTATAATTAAGTACATATATAATTCTAGTATCTTTAAGAAAAATACAATGCAGTGTTCCTATTTTCAGAATGTTTTAAACAACATATATTTCTTAATCTAAATATTTTCACAGTCTAGAATACTGAAAGGATAATTGGAATATCACTCATTTCCTTAGTTGTTGGACAAGTTACAATTTTTTTTCTCAAAGTTTATCAATAGCCACACTCCTAAAATAGATAAGTACGCAATTCTAAGTATATAAGGCAACTTATATATATAACTCATAAATTAAAATTCATCCATACACAATTATATAAGATTGAAAATTCGTACCAACAGTAAATCATGAAACATGAGTTCTTTTCTTGGAATACCATAAACTCCTACTCTGGAAAGCCCTAGACAATAGTGGAGGTATAACTTTCCTATCAGAAGTAATAATAGGATTACTTTTGACATGATATATACTTTTAACAGGGATTCAACATGATGTTTACCATGGAGTCTTTATATCCTTAAGTACTTCCATCTCTCTATGCATCTCATTAAAAATGTATTTCATATGACCAGAAGCAATTTTAAATAACCTCACAAGGCTAAGGTTGTGTGGTTCAGTGGCATAATTTTAATTGCTTTAATTCAGAGATAAGTCCTATTTCCCAGGAGGGTACTTGCTTCTACTACTTGATAAAAATAATGAATCTATTCTATTCATTCATATGATTGCAAACAGTGATTTTATCAGATGGTGTATCAACATATTTATATGCTGTGCAACAAAATCCTGAAGGCAAAACAGAGTGAAACCTTTCTGCAGGAGATTTTGTTTTTGCACTGAGTTTTACATTAATAGGCAACCTAAATAATCTTTTTCATCATCAAAACCCGTTGGCAAAACAGTATCTATATCTGAATTCTTCACAAAGAAGGTTTTATTCATCATCAGTAAAGAAAATAAGAATGAAATCAGAATAATATATTTGAAATATGAAACTCTTGGCAGTGAAAGGAGATTCTTAGTAACATTAAGTTTTGGGGAGTGTTAAAAGCTACATGTGACTCATAGGGCATTGGGAAGAATTTTCTATAAAATTCTGTTTGAATCTTGTCTGTATAAAAGAAAAATAATGCAAATAAATCTAGAAAACTTCAAGATAGTGGATCAACATTTTGTCTGAAAAGTAAAGAATACTGGAAAATGTGAAAATTCAGATATGAAGACATTCTGTCATCTAAATTCTTGGTGACTTCCTATGACTTTTTAGGTGATTGCCATACCCCAATGCCGGAAAGATCAGAAAAAGGAATTAAGAACGAATCCAGCCAGAGAGCAAATATTATGTGGTAATTGACTCAGAATCAACACAATAGGGATATGTGGAAATAAACTGGAAAATAACCTTCTTACTATACAGAGGCAATTGTTATATTACAAAAATATGTGCCCATTGTAGTCATATCTTCTGATTTGCCAAGGGAATTTGAAACCTAGATTTTTATGTAAAATATACCTTTACATTAAATACCTACCTTTTCAAATGTTGGCAAAAATTTACTGCCTCTATCAATATAAAACAAACCTTATGGAACACAGTCTTGACATCTAAACTACATTCTATAACTGGTCTGGGAATGATTATATCATTTACTATGAGAGTTCCAAGAATTTATTCTGACAAATTTTGTATAGCATACTATCTGAAAGCTAGCCAACTCTTTTGAAGTTTTGGTTCAATTAAAGTAGCAATGTTGAATCCTTTGGGAGTTACAAAGTAAATTTAATTAGTGTGTGTGTGTGTGTGTGTGTGTGTGTGTGTGTAAGAGACCAAAAATCATTTTTGAGATGTTACGTACCTCTCTTGTAAGGGCTTATTTTGTGAATTTCTGCTAATATATGAAGCATTCTGAATTTTTTCTCTAAAAGATTTCTAAAATTTCTCTACGACAGTCAACAATAGACAAAAGCATCACAATTTCTGGGAAATATTAATAAGCAACACAATTAGTACCCATTCTCATAAAACAGGAAAACTTGTACTTAAAACAGGTGACTGAGGACAGTTGATGATGTTGCCTTTATGCTTCTTGGGATTAATATTCTAGAAAACTTCATTTTGTTTGAAAAACAAGAAAATATAATTTCCTATGAAGAAGTGTACCATGTTCTTTATAATCTATAAAACTCAAACATGGTTGGACCCCCTCTGGGAGGTTTTTTATTCCTATTACTTAGAGGTTTACCGTGTGCCAAGTCAATATTCAAATGAAGATATTTGTGCAAGAGTAAGCATATGTGTTAGATGGTAGTCACTAAAATTGATGCTCCATCAGAACAGAGATCTTCTCTGTAGAGCCATAGCCATAGCTCTCGCATCCTGACAGAAATGTGGAATCCTCCTATAGCTGTGTCGTAATGACACCTCAATTACACTTCTTAATGGAAATAAAATTGACATTTATAGTGGGTCCTAAATGGCACCAGCTAATGAAATTGCAGTACTATATTTAACAGGAGTTAACAAAATAGTTTTAAATGCTTGTGCTATCCTTACCAGAGGACAGAAAGATCTTGCCAACAGGATATGTTTTATTCATGTGTATTCTAGCATTATCTCCCAGCACAATGGCTGCAAGACTGTGCGTGTTCAGATACGTGTAGATGGAACAAGGGAATGAACCCTAGTGAAGGAATAAGTCAGAGCAATACAGGATATATCAGTGCTCGGTATCTTTAAATCACTCCAAACACTCCTATCCTTTAGCAGGCTACAGGGTGCTATAGCCTGATGCTGTTCAGAAATTCTGCAGGAAAAGACCATTATGCAGCATAAAATGTTCAGAACGTATTCCAGGTTTTGTCTGTCATGGCAGTTCACATTTTCCTTGAAGAGCCTATTTCTTTTTGTTTGTTTTTATTTTTATTCTTGTTTTGTCATCATCCAGGGAAGCTCAGAAATTGAGTTATGGTTAGAGGGCCCGTGATAGCAGGATAGCTATATGAGTAATGGGTGTCCTCTCACAGATCAGAGAGATTGAAATTTCCTAACTCTTCTCTCATTGACATCACTGGGCAATGACCACCTGAGTATTTGGGTGGCTGGTGTGTGGGGGGACAGCGGAGAAAACAAAAAAAATGAAAGCAAAATTAAATAGCACGGACAGCAACAAAGACAAATAAAACAAATGAGAAGCTGTTGAAGAAGTGAACATTATTATATGTCAATATAAATTCCATATTATTTTCAAAAGTGCCTTAGTTGGAGGAGTTAATTTGTCATTTGGTACAAAAATGAATAATATTTGAGACAAAGCTGTCTATGACATAAATTTAAAAAGCAGAATTATAGAGGTGTAATTTTCTATCAATGATTGGCTGAAAATTTCACTCCAAGTTTTGTTCCTGTGGTTTATAGACCAGTAGATCTGTCACTGATCATAGATCAGCCACTATCCAACTGGCTTCATGCATTTAAATCATGACTCAAGGTGTTGGAAAGCTGGTGTAAAGAACTTTCTTACCCGATTATTAAAATATTTTCCTATGACCTGGGGCTTTATTCTTACAGAATTTCTCATAATGCCATGTTATTGTTACTTTTATTATTTTTCCTTTTCTGTAATTGCCGTTCTGGACCTCCTTATCTAAAACCTTTCAGGGCTGTAGGCTTGTTTTGTTAATTTCTAATAATAATTGCTACATTGCTTTTCCACTTACTGAGAAGCTAGGAACAAGTTATGAAATTTCAAAGTATTTACTGGTCTGTCATCAGCCTTTGAGTCCACTGGCAAAAATTAATGTAGAAAAGTGCTTCTAATGATACCTACAGATTCTTATCACAAGATCATATAATTGCTGGATGCTACAGATGAAATGTCAACAGAGAAAACACTTATATGCCCTCAAGTAGGATAAGAGTTTTGGTTTGTTTGTTTGTTTTTTACTGAAAAATCAGTAACTCTACAGGGATTTATGATGTATAGAATAGAGGCAAGTCCTCCATTCTTTTCCCGCTCACTCCTGGAGGAACAGTAACAAAACAAGTTATCAAGTGAATAGGTATATAGAGAACACTCAATCTTTCCCTTAAGATCCATAATCATGCTATTCTGATTTTTAAAGTCCCCAAACTCAAGCTTATATTTTTTAAGCTTGATGGTGAAGAGTCTGGACAAAGTGCCTGTGTAAGTATTTGAGCAGATTAAGTGACGTTACTTGAGAAAAACCTGGTCCTGCATCTAAAAATTCGTATAGCTTACCCCAGTAGAGAAGTACATGGGCCACATATTAATGTTAGACTCCTTGAATTCTGAAACAAAGTGTCAAGCTTACCAACATTTTTAATATTTAGATATTTCCATAAATAATACGGAATATGTATTATATTCTAGGACCAAAGCATAATATCTTCATTTAGAATTATTTATCTTCTGGTTTTTATCCAAAGAAATAATGACACCATTGACAATTGAAGAGAAACATGCAAATTGTTAACTCCCTATGCTTGTCAACACCAACGCCTAACCTATTAAACTTAAACTGGAAAAAAAAGGGGCACCTGAGTGGCTTAGTGGGTTAAGCAGCCAACTTCAACTCAGGTCATAATCTCACAGCTCATGAATTCAAGCCCCACATCCACCTCTGTGCTGACAGCTCAGAACCTGGACCCTGCTTCAGATTCCGTGTCTCCCTCTCTCTCTGTCCTTCCCCCACTGTGATCTGGCTCTCTGACTGTCAAAAATGAATAAATGTTAAAAAAAAATTTTTAAGCTGAAAAAAAAGTCATCTGAAAGCTACATGGATTACATATATTTATTACAATTAGAATTATTTTCACAAAACAAAACATACAATGTTATGCCTTTGCCTTTTATTAAAATGATACTTTGGGGGGGTATTTTAGATAATAAAGTTATTGAATAATGTTATATCTGAATATTTAAAGAGGAGATATAAGTAATTGTCAGAGTATTTAGGGTTGGTTTGCTAAAAAAATACATGGAGAATTAAGGAAACAAGAGCATGATTATTAATTTTAAACAAAACAAAAAGTTGCAAGAAATGAAAAGTAGTTCTAATATATCACACAGATCATCTGTGAGAGCATCTGTACAATAAATGTATATTGTTCTAACCCAAATTGGGATCTAACTACCCCAAGAAGATGGGGAAAGGGAAATGGTGCATTTCAAAATAGCAATATAAATGGTTCTTTTCTTTTCTAAAGTTTCTATTGAAGTTACTTTCCAATAAACTGTGTAATATCCCAAATATAAAGATGCATCAAATAAAACTGTGTGAGGTTTGAATTAGAAAACATTGCATTTTATTTTCCTAATCCACTTCCATAAATTAATAATGAGGTGACATAGCACATCGTATTCCCTTATATGCCTCGGAAACTAGGAGGTGCAAACCTTTGATTTATATTCTAACCAACAGTTAATCTTAGCTTACTTTCTGATTTATTACATAGTTTTTCCTCTTCCTTGTTTTAATGGTGTGTAATACATCTGTGGGTTTTGAGGTTATCTACTTTCAGTTGTTAAGGGAATAAAACAATTAAAGCAAACAAATAAACAAATTTAATGTGTCCCCAAATGAACATTTTTTTAATTTTTTTTATCTTTATTTTTGAGAGAGAGAGAGAGAGAGAGAGAGAGAGAGAGATGCAGGGGAGGAACAGAGACAGAGGGAGACACAGAATCCAAAGCAGGCTCCAGGCTCTGAGCTGTCAGCACAGAGCTCTACACAGGGCTCAAACTCACAAACTGTGAGATCATGACCTGAGATGAAGTGGGATGCTTAACTGACTGAGCCACACATGATCCCCAAACATGGTTTTAAGATAAATGTGAACACTAGACATGGGTGTATCACTATAAGGCAAAACCACATTCCCAAATATTTTATGAAAACTAATTATGAATTGTCTTGAGTGATTCAAAATTTAAAAGTCATTTACTGAATTTATTATGTGGAAATTCCTGTTTAAGACAGTCTGGTAAAGAGTCAGGAATCAGAAATCAGGAAAAATAGTTTCTATTCTGACCTCACCAGCTTTTTGACTTTGGAGAAACAAATTCTCTGAGCCTTGAGTTAATTGACATTAGAAACTGGGCCCTAAGCTTCTTCTAAGTTAAAAAAGTTCATCATTGATTTTCAGACATATTTTTGTAAGGCTATAAAGATAATCAAGACATATATACTAATCATTATTATGTGAAGTAAAACTTACATTTTAATTCTTAAAATTTTAAATAATAGAAAATATGGGCATGCAAAGTCATTTTCCTAATTTTGACTCAGAAGTTTCTGGAGTAAGGAATTTATTTGCATTTTCAAGGATAGAATTTCAATGAAAAATACGCAATGGACAGCATTATCCAAAGAATAAATAATATGAGAAGGAGTACAGGGTACCTGAAGTTACATGGCATATTTGCAGAACCTATGAAATTCAAAGTCCTAGACATTAAACACATTCAATTACTGCTATTAATTAAAAATAAAATAAAATACTAATATTAAAATAAATCTAAAAATTTCCAGTAATTTCTGGTAATAACCTTGACATCTCTTTTCAAGAATATGATTATCATCTGCTACGAAGGTGTGCTAAACAAATGCTTAGTTTGAATACTTGATAATTCAGAACTACATATTTGTAATACAATAATCCTATAGTTAAAGCTGCTAGATAAGTATTAGAAGTATACATTATAGATCTTTCAAGATATGGTTCCATTTATAAGGAATGGACCAGAAACTCCAGAGAAAGAAATAGATAAATAGAATTAGAAATTGATAGCCAGGGGCAGCTTGTTGGCTCAGTCAGTTGAACTTTGCCTTGGCTCGGGTTATGATCTTGGGGTTTGTGTGTCCATGCCTGCATCAGGGTCTCTGCTGTTAGCACAGAGCTTGCTTCAGATCCTCTGTCCCCCTCTCCCTCTCACTTGTTCTCTCTCTTTCTCTTTCAAAACTAAATAAACATTAGAAAAAAGAAGTTGATAGCCAAAGCAGTCACTAGATCAGAAACATTCCACTACCAGAAGCCACTGATTTATTTTTCAAATTTCTAGTAGGTTAAAAATGTCACTGCCTTTGAATTCACTTATTAAATCATTTCACATTTGTGTGTGGAATTGTACCACTCGAACTAAGGAGAAAGACTGGAAGAAATATGTACATTTAATTCAATAACTTGTTCTTAATTTAGTTATTAGTTTATTTGTATAACCCATTGTGTTCATATTGACACCATGCTAAAGTTAGACTCTAATGTAATATAAGTCAATAAACCATAATGTAATGTAACATAAGCCAATAAAATAGAAATCTTAAATGGAAAGCTTCTGCAAAGCAAAAGAAATCATCAACAAAAGGAAAAGGCAGCCTACTGAATATTTGTAAAAATATTTGTAAATCATATATCATAATAGATTAATAGCCAAAATATATAAAGAACTCATATAACTCAATAGAAAAACATCCAGCAATCCAATTTGAAAAATGGACACAGAATCTCAATAGACACTTTTCCAAAGAAGACATACAGATTGCCATGAAGAAATGCTTAACAGCACTAATTATCAGGGAAATGCAAATCAAAACCACAAAGATATCAGAACCTCACACCTGTTAGAATGGCTATTCCCAAAAGACCAATACCAAGTGTTGGTGAGAATGTAGGAGAAAGAGAATCCTCTTTCTGGCTTCTGACTGCAAAAGCCTTAATTTTATCGTATGGCCAGGTAAGCAAAATCTTTTCAGAGGAAAGGAAGATGGAAAGCCCTAACCACCCTCTCTACCATTTTATCGATTAACATTTGATACATTAAAAATCACTTCAAAAATTCAGTGACCTAAAAGACCAAGTTGGTCAACTGGCGGCTCTTTTCTGGTCCAGGCATAGCCAGTCTCAATTTTTGCTTGTTCATGAACAGTGTGCTGTCATTTGTGTCAAGGTTTGCTGATCTTGGCTGGGTTCTCTCACATCACTGGGGCCTTGGCTGACACAAATGTGCAGACTCTATTCTCCACAATCTCTCAATCCAGAGCAAGCTAATCTGGGATTGTCTACATAGCAACTGAGCAGGGTCAACAGGCCATTCAGAAAGGTCAGCCTAACTTCCCCAGATGGGAAAATAGACTCCACCTCTTGATGGGAAGAGCTGCAAAGTAATGCTGCAATGTATATTACCATAGGGTGGCATTTTTGCTATCTGGCAAGAGCAATGAATCGTATTTCTATTTTATCTAAGTATCCCTATTAATTCTTAAGGACAATGGACATTTTTAATATTTTTATTTTATGCAATTACTATGGTTAATGTCCTGCATGTAGCAGGACTCTTTTTTAATAAGTACAATACAATAAAGAGTCAATATATTTCCCTTTTGAAAGAAAGAGTAAAAACCATTTTGACTATTATACAAATCACAAGAATGTATTGTGTAGTTCCTTTATATGATGCTCTAGGGATGATCACAGATATAACTAATCTGTTGTTTCTACGTCTCAGCATAGAGTTAGACATTATCCGTAAGGAAGATATACAGTACCATATCATCAAACAGTCCAGAGTTTCACTAAGTTTGGTTAATGGAGTTTCACTCCATCAATGGCAATTACTTTCACAAATGTGTCTTAAGATATTCTGATAATGATTTTCTCCTTTTCCTTTCTTCTAATTCTATTTGCTGTAATAAATCCAACTACTTGCTTCTCTGTAATATATTTTCCTATTGCTTTGTTCTTTGAATTGATGCTATCTTTCCTATATTCTCCTGATTTATTTTCTTTTTCTTAATTCATTTTATCAAGTCATATCTAATTGTTTTACAAATAAAAAGTGAAGTATCTGTAGGGAGAAGGAGAATGTTATGTTTGGAAATTAAACTATATACACTAAAAACAGGTGATATAAACCCCTCAAGATCTTAAAAATATACATATTCAGAAGCTCCAGAAAGTATCCAGCTAAGTCTCCATTCTCTTACCCTGAAGCCTGCTTTCCCTCAGGCAGAGAATCAGAGCCAATCAACATTTATAATTCAATATCTCTTAAATACATGCAAGTATTATAGCATATTTCCCCATTTTTCATAGGGATTAAATATGAATTTTTGGAAAGTTTGGTGAACAATTATTTATAACATTGTTTCTAAAGATTAATGTATTCACATTTTCAATCATGATATCTACAGCTGAACATTTAATCTACGACTTGGTTTTTAATTTGGGGGCTTACAATAGCAAATATATCTCTCATTCTAAGTATTATTAAGTTTTTCTTGGTATTACAATCTAGCACATTCAGAGGTTAAATAATCACAGCCAAGGGACATTGGACAAATGAGAAGGCAAAAATCTTTTTCCCTGACATTTAGACATAACAAGCAAAACTCAGTTTGAGTAATCGTGATCCATTTAATACCATATTTAGAAGATTGATACTTAGTGTTTTGTCAACTGGTGTTTGCAAAAGGGCCAGAAGTTTTTTCTTTTCTTATTTTAGATTCAGGTTGAAGATTTCAAATGTAAGTAAGATAAAACAATAAAAGTATAAAATAGAAAAATAGTTTACTGATATTTGAGAAAGATATGTTTCCATGGGATAATTTGGATTTTTGCTACATTATATATGTTGTCTTAATTATTATAGAAATCCTTGAAAATGTTCCAAACAAAATGTTATGGTATATAATATTCATTATAGCCTTTATTGTTGTTATTCAATTCTTATTAATAGGAGAAGATAATAGAAGAATAGTAAAGATAAAGTACTAGTTCAACTCTGACGTCAAATGGCTAGGTGTTCAGAGTTTAGAGAAATTCTTATCACATAATTATATTCCAAATCACATGGGAAAATACCTATAACAGATGATGAATAGTCAAGGTATGACACAAATAAGATGTTAGGTTAAATTCTCAGTGCTCATCATTGCCAATTAGTTTTCCCCTTTTTCATAATTTTAGGCCCTCTTTTTAAGTCTCGTCAATTGCCTCTTACATGTCTTTGGCAATTACAAAGTAAAGACAAGAAATGATAGACTTAAGGAAATCTGTCAACATTACAAGGCAAATAGGGAGAAATACAGAAAAGGATTCTGTATTAATAACTTGATATTTATATAATGGTGTTTTTTTCCTTTTTCCTGTAAATAATTTATAATATATTTACAATTACACATCCCAGCAGTATATCATTCTTGAATATAACTAAATCCCTTAGCTCTCTGAATGCATTTGTAGTCAACTTTGATCTGATGACAATTCTACATTTGAAGGCAATATTACTGAGGGCATTATTATCTCCTAATAATAAAAATTTTCAAAAACCTTTGCATGAGACAACTAGAACGTCACATCTGTTTTCTGCTTTAAGTAATGGAAACATTACTTTCCAATGTTTCACCGTTGTCTCCTTTTTCTTTATGTGAAATTCTCACTCTGACAAAGACTGATGGGAGCATCTACTAAATATGACAAAATTGAGATTCTCAGAAAGAAAATTGGGATTTTTGTTTTTGGAATTCACTTGAGGACATGGATTTAGAAACAGCAAGGAAAAAAATTAGTCTTTTTAATGGCCAGTTGATAAGAGAAAAACAGCTCAGAAATCACAGTTCCCGCTACTCTGCCCTGAAGTCACTGAGGGAAAAATGCAATGAAAACTTTTATTATCAGGGCGCCTGGGTGGCTCAGTTGGTTAGGTGTCCGACTTCAGCTCAGGTAATGATAAGGCTCATGAACTCAGGGCTCATGAGTTCAGGGCTCATGAGTTTGATTCCCACGTTGGGCTCTGTGCTAACAGCTTAGAGCCTGGAACCCACTTCGAATTCTGTCTCCCTCTCTCTCTACCCCTCCCCTGTTCATGCTCTGTCTCTCTCTGTCTCAAAAATAAATAAACATTTTAAAAAATTTAAAATAACTTTTATTATCAGTGAGTTTTATACAAACTATATAAATTGGTATATGACAGCCTTAAAATTTGCATTTATAATGTTTCCTTATATATTTAATTCAAATTGTTTCAAATACATTCACTTCAGCAAACAACTGAGGGATTAAATTGTTTTTTACTTAAATCCAAGTTAGTTAACATATATATAATAATGATTTCAGGAATAGAATTTAGTGATTCATCACTTACATGTAACACCCAGTGCTCATCCCAACAAGTGCCCTCCTTAATGCCCTTCATCCATTTATCCTATTCCCCCACCCAACACCACCCCAGCAACCCTCAGTTTGTTCTCTGTATATCTCTTATGGTTTGCTTCCCTCTCTGTTTTTATTTTGTTTTTGCTTCCCTTCCCCTATGATCATCTGTTTTATTTCTTAAATTCCACATGAGTGAAATCAGAAATTTGTCTCCCTCTGACTTACTTATTTTGCTTAGCATAACACACTCTAGTTCCATTCACCTTGTTGCAAATGGCAAGTTTTCATTCTTTTGGATGCTAAGTAATATTCCATTGTATATAAATACCACATCTTCTTTAACCATTCATCAGTCGATGGACATTTGGGGTCTTTCCCTACTTTGGCTATGGTCAATAGTGCTGCTATAAACATTGGGGTTCATGTGCCCCTTCAAATCAGCATTTTTGTGTCCTTTGGATAAAAACCTAATAGTGCAATTGTTGGTTGGTAGGGTGGTTCTATTTTTAAGTTTTTGAGAAACTTCCATACTGTTTTCCAGAGTGGCTGCCCCAGTTTTCATTCCCACCAGCAGTGCAAAAGGGTTCCCCTTTCTCTGCATCCTCACCAACATCTGTAGTTGCCTGACTTGTTAATTTTAGCCATTCTGACAGGTGTGAGGTGGTATCTCATTGTGGTTTTGATTTGTATTTCCCTGAAGATGAGTGATGTTGAGCATCTTTTCATGTGTCTGCTAGACATTAACGGAGGGATTATTAACTTCCAGGCACTGATTTAGAGATTTGGAGTTAAAAAATAATTTTTTTTACCGCTACTCTCAGAAGCCTTCCATCACTTTAGGGGAGCTAGATCCCAGAGCAAAGACAACAAAGTCGTAAAAGGAATAAAAGCCACATTTTAATTGAACAGGTGGATATCATAAAAAGTATATTGCAGACAGGAAGTGGCATAAACAAAAGCACAGAGGTGTGAGGTCCATGGCTTATTGAGAGAATACTAAGTAGTCGGGAAGACCAGAGTATCGCAGACAATTGATAGAGGAAACACTATTTGAAACATGTGTCTGGAAATAGAGGGTTATTTATGTTGAAAATTGTGTTGTACATCATGGTTAAGGTTTAATTTGTTCTGTATTTAATGGAAAAACCTAAAAGTCTTCTTAAAAAGAGGAATTTTAACCATAACTGACTTTAGAAAAAAGCGTGCAAGGGTCACACTGCTACAATATAGAAAAATGAATTTTAAAGAGAGATAAAAGAATGCCACTCAGGAGGTTATTGAAATTGACCAGATAAGTAAGACTAGATTAGGCCTCAGTAGATTTCATCCAGAAAAATGGCTCTAAAGCCAATGTGCTCATCAGATTTTGAGGAATTCTAGAACAGGGATCTGCAAACTTTTAAAAGGGCAAATAGTAAATATATTTGACTATTGCAACTCTCACTTTGCCCTCAGGTAAAGCCACAAAACAACATGCAACCAAGTGTACATGACTATATTCCATTAAAACTTTATTTCCAAAAACAAGAAACAGACAGGGTTTGGCTGGTGAACTGTTGTTCCTCTACCCTTGTTATAGAGCAGAGAAGGTTGAAAGATCTTTTAGCTAATTAATTTATGGTTAAATAAGTGCTCGATATGATTGTTAAAGAGGACATGCTATTCAAAGTAATTTACGTAAGGTGGAAAGCAGGTGCTAAAGTAAGCAGTGAATATGGGTTAATAGAAAACAAGAATGGAAATAGAATATCACAACTCTATTTAATAGTTTCAACAGAGGAGAAACGGAAAAGATAAGTAAGAAAGTAGAGCCAAGTGGAGGCCAATTCTGGGAAACCATCACCTAGGAGTATTTGAACTTTAATGAAAAATGTGTTACTTCTTTTAGACATGTTTTTGGGAATGAAGACAAGGTGGTGAAGAAATAATTCTAATTTTGTAATTCAGTGTGAGTTCTAATAACATAAGGAGGGAATTTGGAATGGAGATTTGCAAATGTGGGGAAAGGACCAGTGAGGGAAAGAGCACCCTAGATTGAAATAAATAAGAAAGAAAAGGGTGAGGGGCACCTGGGTGGTTCAGTCGGTTGAGCGTCTGACTTCAGCTCAGGTCATGATCTTGCAGTCTGTGAGTTCAAGCCCCACATCGGGCTCTGTTCTGATAGCCGAGAGCCTGGAACCTGCTTCAGATTCTGTGTCTCCCTCTCTTTCTGCTCCTCCCCAACTCACACTCTGTCTCTCTCTCTCTCAAAAATAAACAATTCATAAAAAGAGAGAGAAAGAGAGAGAGAGAAAAAAAAGGGTGAAAAGCACATCTGAAAGCAAGGCTGCTCTTTGATGGGGAATTAAGAATTCTGGGGGTGCCTGGGTGGCTCAGTCAGTTAAACGTTCAACTTCAGCTCAGGTCATGATCTCACCATTTGTGAGTTTGACCCCCACGTTGGGCTCTGTACTGACAGCTCAGAGTCTGAAGCCTGCTTTGATTCTGTGTCTCCCTCTCTCTCTGCCCCTCCCCTGCTCACACTCTGTCTTTTTCTCAAAAATGAATAAGCATTAAAAATTTTTAATAAAAAATTCTAGAGTTAGTGCACCAATGATTGGACAGGAGTGATTGGATATTGCCAGAAAATTATGAATAAAATAATATGTTTGATGTTGATGTTCTTTAAGGTATTTGTTGACATTAGATTTCACTCAATGTTGTGAGTTCTGGATAGATATCTGAGCAAAATTATGGAAAGTGTATTATATTATATTTTGGTAGCAAAATGATAGTGTCTAAATGAGACAATAATCTAAGCAGAGCAAACCTGAATTTAATTTAGAAATTGTACATATCTAAACTGCTTCAGTTAAAAAGGCATTAATATTCTGAGGGGACTGACACTGAGAACTTGACACAGTGCTGATGAGATCTGACAATAGGAAACCAACTGATTAGACTGTTTCTTAAAGGATTAAATCTCAAAATGAAATAGTTTATCATATATTTGGTTAACTTAATTTTATTTAAAAAAAATTTTAATGTTTATTTTTGAGAGAAAGAGAGAGAATGAGAGAGAGTGAAAGAGCGGGAGCTAAGGAGAGGCAAAGAAAGAGGGAGACACAGAAACCAAAGCAGGCTCTGTGCTAACGGCTCAGAGCCTGACATGCAGCTTGATCTCACGAACTGTGAGATCATGACCTGAGCTGAAGTCGGATGCTTAACTAACTGAGCCACCCAGGTGCCCCAGGTGAATTTTATTTTTAATGTAATAACATTCATTTTGCATTATGCACAGTTTTGTGATTTTATGAATGTGGTACTTTTATTGTGTAAGCATAACTTTTGAAATTATTATTTTCTAGGTTTTGCTTCCCAGACTAGACAATTCATTGGCTGCTAGTATTTCACTATAGCTTTCAGTTACCTGAAATATACCAATACTAGATAACAAAGTCATTGTTTTCTTCAGAGAACTTAAATATTTAGTTAAGAGCTACCTTAAATCTTCAAATTGTTATGATAAATATCTCTTCAATATATGGTGTTGGGAAACCTGGAAAGCTATATACAAATGAATGAAACTGGATCACTTTTTTACACCATATACAAAAATGAATGCAAAATGGATTAAAGACCTAAATGTGAGACCTGAAACCATAAAAATCTTAGAATATAGCACAGGCAGTAATTTCTCTGACATCAGCTGTAGCAACATTTTTCTAGAAATGACTCCTAAGGCAAGGGAAACAAAAGAAACAATAAAGTATTGGGACTACATCAAAATTAAAAGCTTTTGCACAGCAGTGAAAACTATCAAGAAAACAAAAAGATGACCTACTGAATGGGAGAAGATATTTGCAAATGGCATATCCAATAAAGGATTAATATAAAAAACATATACAGGACTTCTACAACTCAACACCAACCTTACAAATAATCCAATTAAGAAATGGACAGAAGATATTCACAGACTTTTTTTCAAAGAACACATATAAATGGCCAACAGACACATGAAAAGATGCTCAACTTCACTTACCATCAGGGAAATATAAATTAAAACCAATTTTTATTTTTATAAAAAAAAATTAAAAAAAAAACACCAGTCAGAATGGCTAAAATCAAAAACAAAAGAAATGACAAGTGTTGGTGAGGATATGGAAAATAAAGGAACACTCCTGCACACTGTTGGTGGGAATGCAAACCAGTGCAGCCACTGTGGAAAATAATATGGAGACTCCTCAAAAATATAAAAATAGAATTACCATATGATTCAGTAATTCCACTACTGGATATTTACCTAAAGAATGCTAAAACACTAATTTTCAAAAAGACATATACACCCCTATGTTTATTGCAGCATTATATGCAAGAGTCAAATGGTGGGAGCAACATAAGTGTTCATCAATAGATGAACATCAATAGATGAATGGATAAAGAATATTACCATAGCCATAAAGAAGAATGAAATCTTGTCATAACAAGGATGGATCTAGATGGTAAACTGTTAAATGAAATAAGTCAGTCAGAGAAAGACCAATACCATATGATTCCACCAATACATGGAATTTCAAAACCAAAACAAACAAATAAAGAAGAGACAAATGAAAAAAACCCAGACTTTTAATATAGAGAAAAAACTTGATTATTACTAGGGGGTAGATGGGCAGGAGGAAAGGGAGAATAGGAGAAGGGTATTGAAAGTTCATTTATCATGTGAGTAATATATAAAATTGCTGAATCACTGTATTGTGCACCTAAAACTAATATAACACTGTGTGCTAATTATACTGGAACCAAACTTTTAAAAAAATGTGTTAAAAAAAAAAACCTCTATCACCCCAGATAACTTTTCTGCACTTTACTGTCAGAATAATCTATTGTCATGAGCCAAAGTATAACCCCATATGGCTCTTTTTATCATCTTGTGTTTTTAATCATTATTTTGTATGAATAATAAAGTACACTTCAGTTTTCTTGTTTGTCATCATATTTGGAAAGTATCTAAGGATGACAAATATGATAGTACCAAATAAATTACTTTCAAGTACATACATGAGATTATATTTCTGTAAGAATCAGACTTGTGTTTTTGTTTTTATTCATCCTAATGCAAAAAAAGGAATCAGTAGGGCTGATATTTTACTTTTACTTCAGCTATGTTGACCAGCAATGATCTACTTCATTTTGATAAGTCGTTTTTAATATAGACTATATTATTTGAATTGACTATTAATCACTTGATTTCATTATCTTCCATTGGCAGTCCATCACAGATAAGCTTAGGAATAGAAATAGTATTAAGAAAGGCATAAGCTTGCTTACACATCCCATCTATTTTCTTTCCTTCCTTATTTGTTCTCTTTATTTTTTTCTTCCTTTTGTTTCTTCCTTTTGGTTGAACAATCAGTAGCAAAGTCGTGGTATGTATCGTAACAATAATTTTTGTGGGTATCAATTATGGGCTCAGGCACATGGAAAGTAACAGAAAACGTGAATTTGACTTCTCTTTTGTCAAGGTAGCTGAGTCGAGTTAAACAACGTTTGTTTGTCTGCTAAAAATTATCACTGCTCTCAGGAAAGCTGGAAATTAAATTAATTTAAGATATGGAAAGCTGTGTTTTCAGAGACTAGAAGAAAAGCTCCCCTAATACCCTGAATATTGAAAATATACACATTCATCCGTATCAGAAGATTTCTACCTCTCTGCTTATTAGTGTACTAATAAGCTACTGTGTTATTGAGAATTTTACTGTAGAACTGCAAAGGTCATATATGTGGAATGAGTAAGCGCCAAATTGCTATCATATCCCTAGTCATCTAAGCAACTAGATATAACTTCTGTTAGTATTTTCTAACCATTGCTTTACCTATTCAAAACTTACTTTTTTTTATTAACATTCTGGCACTTGAGGAAAAGGGAAGAGGACACAAATAGTGGCTCAGAAGCATTTCAGCTATTAGACAGAGAAGCCTCAATCTCTAAAAACTATTTAGAAACAGAAAAAAAATTTCTTGAAGAGTAATTCATGGTTTTATTTAAAAAAATGCAAGGCCCATGTCAAGGTTTTCATCTCCTTTTTAGAGCAGTAGTAAATAATTAAACATCATATTTAAATATTTTATGATGTGTTACTGGTAGATTTTGGCATATGTTGCATAACAACAACATGTGCATCCAAGATGCCTGAATGGGTATAAGAAAAGAAACTACCAGTAGTTCCACGGCCTGGTTGAACAGTCATAGAACAAAAGTTGAGTAGAAGAAAAAGGAAAAATATATGATCATCTGGAATGAGAGGTAAAGGGGCGCCTGAGTGGCTCAGGTGGTTAAGCATCCGACTTCAGCTCAAGTCATGATCTCACAGTTTGTGGGTTCAAGTCTTTCATTGAGCTCTGTGCTAACAGCTCAGACCCTGGAGCTTGATTTAGATTCCGTGTCTCCCTCTCTCTCTGCCCCTCCCCCACTCACACTCTGTCTCTGTCTCTCTCAAAAATAAATAAGCATTAAAGAAATAAATAAACATTAAAACTTTTTAAATAAATAAATAAATAAATAAATAAAATGAGGGATAAAATATTTGTTCCATGCTTTTCTCACCACTTCCTCCCTCTCTCCCTTCTAGTCCTTCTTTCTCCCACTAAATGGTTAGACCCAGTCTTTGGTGGCAGAAGGAGAGGGATGAATTGAGTGTGCTAGATTAAAATGAGTTAAAAAACAGCCAAACCAGCCAGGGATAACACATGAAAGGTATAGATTCTAGACGAGTAGAAGGTACCACATCATGAAGAAAGAACTAGCCACAAGAATGATGCACTAAGGCAGTTGAAGCTCAGGAATGTTTCCTAGCTCTTTCCAATAATTCCCACACACCCTCTATCTTCCCAGACTATAGCTTCTTGCCTCACCTATAATTTGACTATCTCCTAAAGACAGTATATCCTTAGTATATTCTCCAGGAGAGGCTGCTGATTCTCAAACACTCAGGATTGGGCAGTAAATTGATTATATTCCCTGTACACATTCCAATATATGTAATAAATGTACAGTGTTTGTAGTAGTACATGGCACATACTACCATGTTTGTATTCCAATAAATGTAACTTCCACTCTAAAGTTCTACCCCTCTCATTTTTAAAATAGGGTGAAAAACAATTTTCCTTTCAGGTTTATGCAATCTGTTCTCATTACCTTCTATCATTTCATGTCCACAGGGAATCTGTGTCTGACCATTTCCAATCTTGAGGAAAGCCTCCCTCATTTATTAATAACTTTAGCAAAAGGATTCTGTGCCTCCAAAATGACTGTGTCATGGACATTGCCCCTTCCACCCCATGGATAGTCCATCCCTCTCCATGATTGATCAGTTCCTCAGACTTCTTACTTGCATTTACATTTCTCACACTACTCTATAGGCAAACCTAGAATTAGTCACTAGTGAAAACTGCACCATCTGTGGAATTATAGTTCTAAATGTCTTCTTGACTACCACTGACTTTCCTTCTAGTTCATTGGCTTATTTAGTTTCATTGATGGTCCTTGACCTTACTTACCACTTTTATAGCCCCCATCAGTCACTTCCTGAATTTACTTTCCTATTTGAATTCCTTGATTTGTGTGTTGTATCATACCCTCTTTGCAAATTATTTCAATTCCTCGACTGCCTCTACTTCCATTTTGCTCACACTAATTGGAACTCATTATGTACTTCTATACTCATAAGTGCAGTTAAACTTCACTAGAGACAATCATAGAACAAACATGTTTAATTTCATTTTTCTAAGTCAAGTTTATTGAACTACAACTTACATAAAATATAATTCACTCTATTTAGGCGTACTACTCTATGATTTTAACAATTGCATATATATGTGGCAATTATCAGCACAAAGATATGGGAAATTCCCTCCTGTCCCTTTGTAGTCAACATCTTTCCCCACCTCCAGCCCATGACAAGCACTTGAGAACCAGAATCTACCAAAAACAGTCACACAATATATAAAAATAGAATTATGCCCCATAATCTGCAACAAACAGTTCAGGAAGCCAAACCACAATCTTTGTAGCAATCAGTCCAGAACAGCCAGGACTTGATTAGTAACTACCAATTTCCCCAATTTTTCCTTTGCTTTTAACTTTGGACCAACTAGAGAAAGCCAAGTAGTCTCCCTTAACCCATTACATAGAATTCTAGCTACTAGTTAGCCCACCTCCCAGCTTCTGAATGCCAAAGTCTGCAATCGGAGCATACTCAAAAACTTTTTTTCTTACTATGCAGATCTGCTACTTTCCTGCCTGACTCCCCTCCATTTCCCGATGACTGACTCCCTTGCCACAGCAAGGTCTGAACTAAGAGGCTTTACTTTTTCTCATTTGGCTGGCCTCATTTATTTCCAGAAAACTCCAGGCCCGTGGAGGGCCTCTAAAAACACTGTGACATTAGGCCACACCCTTCAGCCAGGTAGGGTATCTACAGAGGCCTTGTGTCTTGCTATTTGAGGCTTATCAAGTCCATGATGACATTGCAAGGTAGTACTGAGTCTGAACTTTTTTTTTCTTTGCATTGAGTTCCTTGGCCATTTATTCTCAGTTTGGTATCTGGGTTTTGCTATTGCTTTCCATTTGCTTGGCATCTTTGGTGGAATTGGGCCTTTCCTTCTCACCTTTTTATTTTTTGGCATCTTTTGTTTTACTGTTTTGTGTTGTCCTGTCTAAAGCGTTGTTTGTCAGAAAGTGGAAATCATAAAACAGAACACATGCAAAGACCATACAAGTCAATTTATTATTCAAGTTGGCCTCATAGACCAATAAGTTTGCAGTTCTCCCCAAACTAGCATCCACTTGCACACGTTTTTCTATGGGTCACCAATTAAATCAGAAAGGTTTTCCTTCATCTAGACTTTGTGTCCCAGAGCTCAACTTTTAGCCACAGAGAGCAATCTCTCTGGTTTTCCACCTGCCAAAAGGTACAGATTTTCCAGTCTGCATGCAGATGAGCCCAATTGTGTTTGGAGTCCTGAGAAGTACACAAGCATATTTCTACTGACCACTGCCAGCTCTCATGGGCTCATCTAATTCTAAAACATTTCTGTTCTAGGAAGGAAAAATAAAAACAAAACAAAAAAAAAAACTCTGCTTCTTATGTATATGCTCATCACAATCCTAATTCTTATGGCCATCTTCCTAAAAAGGCATAAAGTAACCAAAAATGGTTTGGACTTTCAATGCCAACTCTGAGGAACACTTGATTTGAACAACATTGCTCACTTCAGACTCCTTAGAAAAAAAGGAAGAAGAGTTCTCAAGCCCAAAGGACAATATTTCTCCAAACGAAATTCTGAATGAAAATTTGCTTCATTAAACAATTCTTTGGTCAAAGCTAATGAGCAATTTGGTCATCTTAAACAACAGCAAACTAGATTTCATTTTCCTCGTGAATCCTGTCCCTCCTTGTCCTCCAATGGTTTCGTGATATCCAGCTCTCCTTCTTCCCCTTTATCTTTCTGATATCTCTTCTTCTGAGCCTTTGTTGTCTCCTTCCTCTTCTCCTGTCTAGACTCCTTATCTTTTCCCCAAAACCCCAAAATAACAAGTGCCTCTGAAGAACCATCCCTCCCATGAACAAGATATGCAGGCAACTAAAGAATTTAAATCTTCCCTAAAAGACTTTAGTTGAGTTATGAGCTGTAA
Organism: Cryptoprocta ferox; assembly: GCA_028646485.1. Classification (NCBI taxonomy): domain Eukaryota; kingdom Metazoa; phylum Chordata; class Mammalia; order Carnivora; family Eupleridae; genus Cryptoprocta; species Cryptoprocta ferox. The sequence continues at coordinate 66,642,218 of CM053578.1, read as the reverse complement.
TTGAAGATGTCCCTAAACCCAAAGAAGACCAGCAAATGTTCATAGACAATTTTTTAATTTGGGGAGCTGCATGTGACTCAAGTTTTCATGACCTATATCACTTCATACTCATGTTGGTCAGAACTTCAGAGACTAACTGTTGGGTGGCAAAACCTGACAGAACTGACAAAGAAGGGGACCTGGGGAATACCTGTTTCCACACACACAAAAGAAGGCTTTCAAATTAAGGCAAAGGTCTTAAAAGCCACACTATTTCTATTAAAATTCATTGGACATAATTCAAATGACTTAATTAATTCAAAAATTTTGATTAAAATAATTGATAATAGAGAAAAGATGAAACTACAGGAAATTTGGGGGATTAACTGGAAAAGGCTTTTTGACTGCATTTTAGAGTTAAAGAAAGTGTTGACATGACTAACAGCAGTTCTTTCATCTCATTTTGTCAATGGAATTATTCCTGAAATTGAACTCTTTACTAATAAACAGAAATTAGAAGGGGGAATAGCTTCTTTATCTTGACTGTAACACTTGCAGAACATTTTTAAAGGGCTTCAGAGCAAAATGAGAAGAGTCATAAAATAAACTGTGGCCCTATTGATCGAACAGTTACATGGCCCACTTTCCAAAAAACCATCTACTGACAAGAACACTAGTAAATATTATAAATATGAGACACCAGAGATAAAATGTCCAATTCTTACAAAAGAATAACAAAGACAAAGAAAACCATTCAGTTCCATAAAGACATTAGTTCTACCCTAATTGATATGTTTTGATTCCTACCAAAATTCCAGTGGGAATCTACTTAGATATAGGTAAGCAGTTTCTAAAATTATATGGGAGGGCAAGGAAATTAGGATGACCAAAACAATTTTGAAAAAGAATCAAGTTGAAGGTCTGCTGCCTGATTTTTGTATTTATGTAGCTCTAATAATCAAGCTTGTGTGATGTTGTTGGGTGGATAAATAAATCAATTAAGCAGAATACCAAATCTAGAACTAGATACATACAATCATAGATACTGATTTTTGACAAAGGTACAACAGCAATCCAGTGGATTGAAAAGGTAGACTTTTCAATAAATGAAAATAGAACAATAGTGGACAAAAAAAACCCGAATTTTTTCCATGAGAAAAACAATAAAGGAATAAAACTCAATATACACCTCACACTGTGCACAAAAATTAACTCAAAATGGATTCTAGAACTAATGTAAAACATGAAACTAAAACTTTTATTTATTTTTTAAAACATTAAAAAAATTAATGTTTATTTGGAGAGAGAGAGAGAGAGAGAGAGAGAGAGAGAGAAAGTATGAGCGGGGAGGGGCAGAGAGAAAGGAAGACACAGAATCTGAAGCAGGCTCCATGCTCTGAGCTGTCAGCACAGAGCCTGACATGGGCCTCAAACTTACAAACTGTGAGATCATGACCTGAGCCGAAGACAAAGGCTTAACCAACTGAGCCACCCAGCCACCCCAAAACTAAAACTTTTAAAAGAAAACACAGGAGAAAACCTTCGTAACCTAGAGTCAGACGAAGAGTGCTTTGACTGACATGAAAGGCAAATTCCATAAAAGAAAAAATAAAGACATAAATTAGATTTCATTAAAATTAAGACCCTGTCAAAGAAAGAAAAGAAAATCCACATTGAGAGAAAATATTTGCAAATCACCTATCTGACAAAGAACTTGTATCCAGAATAAATTTTAGAAACTCTTTAAATTCAACAGTAAGAAAACAAACAGCCTGATTATTTATTTTCCTTTTTCAAGATTTTTTTATTAATATGTGATGAAATACAATACTGTTTCTTTTATTTTGTATTTTATCCATCAGAATGCCAAACTTCCTTGTACTTTATTGTTTTTATTTTTATTAGGTTTTCTCCTATTATTTTATTTTGCTATAATCTTTCCTTTGTTTATCAAAAATCTTTCCAAAAAAAAAAAAACTTTTCCTTTCTGTAAGTATGTGCTTCTGTTCTGTACCTCACTGCTTCTCATTTATTTAATTCTGAAATGGCATAAATTTGGTCCTCAATATATTTCTATAAATTGGAAATTTCTCAGTCTTATTTTGAGGTCCTTTTCATTGTATTCATGTCCATTTAATTTAATTTAATTTAGCATAAGTGAACTTTAAGACACTTGTTTTTGTCTTTTCAGTTATATTCCTTATTCATATGGAATCACTCTCTGTGTTTTGTATTGGTTAAAAGTAATAATATTAAGAGTATTTTCATAGGCCTGACACATCTATCAACTTGTTTGGTAGACACGGTGTCCAGACCTTCTTCTGAAGAAGAGTTTGCTGCCCAGCTTCACCAGGCAGCTTCTACTTGACAATTGCAGAAGGCTGTGAATCAGCTGCAGAGAGCCATTTCCTTAGAGAACACACCCTTTCCATGAAGTCCACAGCCAATGGTTGAGAGAAGAGTGCAAATAGGTTGCCATTTGTACTATAAATGAGACAGAGAATTCTAATGAACATATGTGCTTCAGATATTCCCACTGAGGTGAGTGAGTCTTTGTGAGACAGAATCAGGGTTGGATTTTTTCCTTCTTCCTTTAATTTTTTGTCTACTTTTAGCCATTTTGAACCTTATATTTCCTGAGAGCTTCTATTGAATTTACCATATAACCTCCTAAAGTACTTTTTATTTCTACTGTCATGTTTTAGAATTTCAAAAGTGTTTTCATATCTGAATGTTATATTTGTAGCACCATAAATTCACAATTTATTGCTGCCTCCCATCTCCTAGGAGATATTGATTATAGTAGTTGTTATTTTGAGATTTCTCTCCTGCTCTCTGTGTGGTTTTTGCTTTTCCTGAAATAATTTTTATTTTGTTGTTTTGGCTTCTATATTTCATAAAACCTTTTCTTAAAAGTTTTTAATCTTAGTTTTTCATTTACATTTAAGAAGGAGGAACTACAATTTAATTGAATATTCAGTTCTTAGATGGAGTATATTGGAAGCCAGACTTTAAAGCAAATCAATAGGACAGTGAACCAGATTTCTCAATGAGCAACAGGCCAATTTCTCCACACATGGATAATATAATCTCCTGTATGGTGGGAGGGATGGGCGTGAATCTCCATGCAAGAATTATGGGATCTACTAAGGCACAGAGATAGTCTCATTGGTGAACATGTAGACTTCCTTATTATGAAGCTGTGTTTACACTGGCATCTCACAAGCATTGTCAGTGTGCAACCTCTTTAGAAAATACACTTCCAGCTTCTATTAGGAGGTCAGCAATCTTCTGCTCTGTGCCATTTGGAAGGATATTTGTTCATTTAACACATATTCATTTGATTCTGATTACATGCCAAACACTGTTATAAGTAATTGAGATATAGCAATAAAAATAACAGACAAGGATCCCTATCTTAATGGGGGCTTACATTCTAGAGATGAACCAAATTTTGAATCAGTTTTTATGGTTTTGGCCTTTCTCTAAAGCCCCACTTTTGGAGACTTCTTTCCCAAGTCATGAGGCTTTAGGGAGGTTCTACATTGTAAATCCATTGACTTTCCTTCCTGCAGGCTTAAGCGTCCACTTGCTTTCTCTTGTCAGCCAAGATGGGTCACATTCCCTATCTATTTTCACCTTCATGATTTTGCTGAAATTCTTGTTAATATCATCTATAAAAACTGCAATGTTATTTGATCTTTAATTAAAAGCTGTTAAAATATTATTTAAACTAACTAACTATATATATATATATATATATACAATCTAATATGTCTATATCTCATGAATCTTCGTATATATACTTTAAATTTTTTAAATGTTTTTAAATTTGTTTTTGAGAGAAACAGAGACAGAGTAAGAGTAGGGGAAGGGCAGAGAGAGAAGGAAACACAGAATCCAAAGCAGGCTCCAAGCTCTGAGCTATAAGCACAGAGACCAATGTGGGGCTTTAACTCATGAACCAGAGATCATGACCTGAGCTGAAGTCAGACACTTAACCGACTGAGCCACCCAGACATGCCTACTTATATACTTTAAATATTGATGTAGTTTCAGTTTTCACTTGGGTGATAGATAATCACTCCATAGTTAAGTAATGACTTTTTCAAAGGACTAATTGCAAATTTTCTAGATATTCAATGCTGATAATTTTAAGAACCAAGTTTTAATTTCAGTATATGATTATAATAATGGAATTTCTCAGTGGAAAGATAAATCCTAAGCCAGATTGATTTGAATTAGCTTTCAAAAGAAAAGGGTGGAGGCAATCTTATGCTGTGATCTCATTTAGAATACAAATACAGAATTCATTTTCAGATTGATGATACCAGTTGCAACATTAATAACTTCACAAATTGGTTAACATAGATTTCTCTGTCCGTGAACAGTTTTGTCAGTAGTTATTTTTTTTCTAAAGTGCATTTTCACTGTAATATATTCTTCAGAATGAACAATCTTGGCTTAATAAAAGGAATGGTGACATTTCTGCCCTCTCAGGACTAGAGTAACCATCTCAGCTTAAAGAAAATATATTTTACACTACATCCAGATGCTATGAATTGTTAGCATAGCAAATAGATAGTTATTACCATAAAATATTCTTTAACTTTGGTAGTCAGTTATAAACAGTAAACTCTTAATAGAAATTATATTATGATTAATTTCCAAAATTAATAAAATTACAAGGAAAATATCTGCTAAGGTAAGGAGATTAGACAATTGTTCAAAAATTTCTTCCCACCTCCCTCATTTCCAGGAAATGTGTATACTTGCCCATTCCTCGACTTTGGATTAACTATGTGACCTGTCTAGGCCAACTGGACGTTGGAAGATTTCAAGCAAACATTTGGAATGCGTTTGTGCCTGAACTTCCCCGGTAGTATTTCTGTCATAGTCATGAGGAGATATAGCCCTAGGTGACTGCTGATACCTCAGTCTACACCTTACAATGAAAATGTGTAGGACACATTCTGCAGTGTAAAGCATTGTCAATGTGGCATCACATCTTGAAGCAGAATTGTGCCAGTAGTACCAATAAGCCCACAGTCTTCGGTATAAACAAATCCTTGCATTTTATCCTACTAAGGCTTTATGGTATTTGTTATTAATTTGAAACAAAGAGGGGGTACTGCTGTAACAAAAATGAAATGTATGGCATTGGTTCTGAGATTGACCGGTGAGTGAAAAGGACACTTCCATGTGAAGCAGGATAAAATGACAAGAAAATTATTCAGGAAAATTATGACCTGAATTTTAATATGGTGGTGAAACATTTGGCAAACCATAGCCTGCTGCACCTTGTGAGATGCGAAATGTACCTTTTGAACCTGTAGACTTGGATATGATGATATACAGGCAGAACATTTGAAAGAAATGTGTGCTGGTTCTTATTATCTGTATTTTGATAAGGTATTACCTAAAGTATTGACAGCAGAATTAAGTGTAAATACAGCAAGTCCCTATATTCGAGAATTTTTTTTAGTTGGCAAATAGAAGTTTCTAATCTCTTATATCTTGAACCAGTAAAAGATTCTCAAATTAAAGGCAAAGGGACAAAATCTCAGGACAGACTATGTCCAGGATGTTATCAATGAAGCATGGCCTCCAAGTTAAAAAAAAAAAAAATGAAAGTGTGGCTCTGATAGCCTTTATGAAGATTTAAAAGTAAAAAGTTGGTATCCAGCAGACTCTTTCTGCTATGTAAAAAGACTCCTATAAAGAAACATCCATAAAAGAAAGGGACGTGTCATGTCTCAAAAATAATTGATAATGTAATGTATGGCCCATGGACTTGACGGAAATATCTATATTGAAAACCCACATAGCTTTGACAAAGCTGCATTAGAAAAAGTTTTGTTAGCCTGGAATAAATACAAATGACATGTATTTGCTATAGGGAAAGACTTCTAGGCCTAGAACTTTCTATGGGAAAGAAACAGGCTTAGAAAGCTGCTCAGCATCATAAATCAAAAGTAAATACTTAAATACTTTCTTTAGAAATGGCCAAGGAGGAAGATGAAAAAGAATTGTCAGAAGGTAAAGCTAAGGGCCATGGAGAATAATGGGCTGTTGGGTCACTACCACAAAGTAGAAACAGGATAGAAAGACCTAGCAATATATGCTCAATGTAATTTCAGAATTACCACAGATCATTCTCTTCTTTGAATCACCCACTTTTCTAATTTTCTCATATTTCTCTTATTCTATACATATATTACCAGTTTATATTGAGTTTGTGGGAGAGCCCTTAGGGCAGATAACTTTTTTTGAGGATCAGAGGTCTCCACATCAAAAAGCCATTCTTAGAATTATGGAAATACAAGATTCTGGAATTCAATCACAGCATGGGAGTGGTATGCTTTTCACATGAAATGGACATGAATATTTATGAAGATGGTTAAATTACATTATCATCGAAAACTATTCATTCTCTCCCATCTCCTCAACTTCATGGGAGGACTATGCTTCCCTTTCCTTTGAATTTGAACTCAGCATATGCCTCAATTAGCCAATGAAATGTTAGCAGAGAAGAAAGGGGCAAAGGTTTGAAACACACACGAGTCTGGATTTGTTGTCTTGTGTGACTGCCATTATCATGAGAAGGATGCCACCTCAGCTGGGGTCCTGGGAACAAACAAACACTTCTGGAGTAGGAATTCCCTGCCATAAATCCTCAGACAAATTGAGTATCCATGGGCAAAATAAATGCTTATTGCATTCAATTAAGATGCTATAAGTGTTGGCCATATAGCAATAGTTTAAAAATATAAGGAAACAGGAGTGAGTGATATCAACAAGATGTCAGTATAGAAGTTTCCAGTGCTGGTTCTCTTACAAAAACATCAGTTTGAACAACTGCCCTTGCACAAAGATGCCTTCACAAGATCAAAGGACTCCCTCTGAGAAATAACAGCACCTGAGTAGAACAAAAAAATAAGAAAAGATATAAGAAAAAAACACACTGAAGAAGGTGGGAAAGACAGATTCACATTGCACCATACACCCTTCACCCAAATCCAGGCTGCACAGTGCAAGGAGACACCTTCGCACACGGGGAAGTGAAGTGAGTGCCCTTCGTCACACTGGACCTCAGCACCAGGCCTTCACCAGCGCTAGGCCAGTCCCCACTGACCCAGCCTCCAGGCCACTCTTGTGGTCCCAGGAACATCATGCTTTCTACCTTAATTATATGTAATTTTTATTTAAAAATATATCAATAAATAAAAACTTACTGGCAGTATGTTAAAATATTAATGCTGCCCATGTTTAGGTATGAGAGCATGAGTGATTTTTATTTCCCTAATATATTTTTACATATATTTTACCTACTATTTAGTCTTTTCATAATGTTTAAAATATAAGAATTCTTGGGACACCCAGGTGGCTCGGGCAATTAAGTGTCCAAGGTTGACTTCGGCTCTGTTAGTGATCTCATGCTTCATGGGATCGAGCCTAGCCTCGGGCGGGCTCTCCTCTGACAGTGCGTAGCCTGCTTGGGATTCCCTCTCTCCCTCTCTCCCTGCCTCTCCCTCATGTGTGCATGCTCTTTCTCTCTCTCTCTCAAAATAAATAAATAAACTTAAAAAATAATATATAAGAATTCTCATGCAAATCTTATTCCTTGTATTTGTGCTCAAACGTCCAACAGGTGCATTTAATTGGTGATATATCTTTTAAAATAGACCACATGCTGTGACTAAGATGAATAAATGTTGTTTCACATTTTTAATGATTTCATAAGATAAATTATGAAATTTGTGATATTTCATATGATAAATTACTAAAACATAAGATATATTTTTAAGATATATAGTCATAGATATCAATGATTATAAAATCCTATGATCTGACAATTTTTATTTCCTTAATGCTATTCTCTAAGCTAATCTGCTGCCTGTTATCATCTCAGATTTTTTTTTAATTTTATTTTGCTATAGACTGCAAAATAAAGTATTTAGACTATTTTTGAAAATGTTTTAAACATTCAAACGAAGCATGCTCTAAGCAGTATCAAAAATGTGATTGTGCTAAGAAAAGGAGTCCCCCCAAAAATCACAAACCAGGTAGTGTGTTAATTCCTGATGCTTCTCACAGAGTAGTTTGGGAACTCCATCTTCCAGATATATGAGGAGATTTTACTTTAGGCTCCCCAATGTTGGGCGGAGCCATGCAAATAGTCCTAGCCCAAGAGTTTGAAGCTCAGTGATATGTATCATTACTAAGGAGAGTAATGTGTGCTCTACACACCTGTATGTCCTACGTACATACTAGTGTGTTAAACATAACTTAGCTTACTCTGATTTATGCCCCATTTTTTGCCCACAAAAAAAAAAGTGATAAGAAAGAAACTAGCAGATGTCCAAATTTATGGAGTAGTATAAAATGTAGCATACCTATAAAGAAATAACAAGTTTAAAAGCATCGTTCTGTTAAAAAAATAAAATTAACTGTCTATCCATTTTTAGCTTTTAAATCCCAGCTGTTACATCTGTTCCTCAGAGAAAGGTTTTCTGACAGCCCAAACCCATCAGACCAGGTTATCCCTCGCCTTTCCCATCATAATAATTTTCACACTCTTTTATAATTATAATTTTATTATTTTTCTCATACAATAATATCTAGATGGACAAGGACAAATCCTGTTTATTCACACATGTATCCCAAGTACCTGTAAATTACTGGCACATAATACATTTTATATAGATTATTCCAAAAATTAGTAACTTAGTACTCAACTGTTGAATGATTTTTAGCCAGAATTTTATTGGAACACAGGTATATTAATTGTATTCCATATCATCGATGGCTGCTTCCACCTTACAAATACAGTGCTGAGTAGTTGTGACAAAGACTGTATAGCTTTGCAAAGCCTAAAACATTTCTTAAATCTGGCTCTTCACAGAAAAGGTTGGTTGAGCTCTGCTCTAAACAAGCTGCAACATGTAAAGTCAGAAGGATGAGTTAAGTCCAATTCACTGGGGAAAACAGAGTAAAAACCTGAGAGACCAAGTTAAAGCACCATTTGAAAAAGGCTTAACAAATGGATGTAAATACGTAATTTAGGAAAATATAAAGATAGCGACAAACATGGTCGGAATAAAGAAGACACAAGACTAGTGCAATGTAATTGCCCTAACAGGCTTTGGAAAAGTGAATTTATGGTGCACACATATAAAAAAAGACTGATTTAAAGGCCAGAAGTGATGTGGAAATAATAGTATATTTTTCTCTGGCTTTGGATGAAAATTATTTTTTAAACAGCCTTCCATATTAATTATCCTTGTAATATCTAAAATATACACTTTCTGTCTCTTAACCTCAATATTTTTGACCTTCATTATTTCCTCTTTTGTTCTACCAAACATATGGAGTGTGTGTATGTTAGAGAAAGGTGGAGAGAGAGAGAGAGAGAGATGTTATATTCACATACAGAGTTCTTTTTGTTTTAATATTGACACCATCTCATGTTTGCTTTAATAAAGTAACACTTCCAAGTTTAACTACTTACTTGACAGGAAGCACAAGTAACAATGCCAATGTGAAAGGAGAAGGTGGAAACAAATATGTGCTGACAAGGAAGAAATGAGAGGACAGATTTATAATTCTTCCAGATATACATATTATCTTCTACTTTGGAAGATATGCTAAGACCACCTGTGTGAATCCTTCAAGTTAACAGCTTTCCATAAATACAGCTTTACAAATGCTATGGAACATTTTCCTAGCCCTTTTGTACTGAAGAACTGGAAATCTAAAGTGTTTTTTTTTCTTTCCCCAGATAAACAACAGACTTTGTTGGGGATGTGAATTTGTTAATTGGAAGGTTTTGCTAAATTCCAGCACACTAAGAAAGATCTATTATACACATCAAGGACTTCACTGTTAACATTGGAAACAGACATGGAAATAAATACAAGTAATATATCTGGTGAGAGTGCAGAAATAAGGCATAGAAAAGAGAATTGAGTGAGGCTAATAGAGCTAGGATTGAAGAAAGAGTATAGAACGTTAGGTCAGCCTTCTGAAAAGAAGTACAAATCCAACTTCTGGGACTAGTCAACATATACAAAATCCTGAATTCCCTGAGGGCTTTGAGTGGATCTCTAAACTATATATTTGGAATTTGTTTTCATAAATGTACTATGTGCCTCCACTTCAAGTTGGGTATGAACAAACCTAATAATCCAACATAATTGAAGGTTTTGAGATTTATTCAGTTTTGAAAACTCAAAGGAGGGAAGAGATGCTTCTCTTCACCTGGGGGTCAAATCACTGTTCTCTAAAGCAATATTGACCAGAGGTTCAATCGCTCTTCTTGACATCTCCCAAAGACGTAGTTTAAAGATTTTATAATATGAGAAATATACCACCTAAAATAATCATTATCAAGTTATTTTACATGTTTATTTTCAACTCTCAGTCAGGATATTAGGAAGGAGAAAATATAATTTACTTCTTTCTCAAATTAGGCAAGTTTCATGTTTAATCAATCCAAATTTCTTCATTTTTGCTAGAAATGCTTGAAAAAGATGATAAAATTTGAAAGGAAAGGTCTTGGGGAATACAGCTAAACCATAGTATTATATCATGTTTTCTCAATACAGGGATGTGTAGGAATGTTTTAATCAATTTGCAGTTTCAGGCAGTATGAATTTGTTTCAAATACCCTGAATTATGTCAGGTTGGTTAGGTTGAAAGAAATTCAGACTCTGAAGACTTTCTATAACAACTTTATCAGAAAATATAAGCTGGTTTAATTGTGTTTTATAAAGTTTTTTTAAATATTTTATTTATTTTTGAGAGAGAGAGAGAGAGAGAGAGAGCGTGAGCAGGGGAGGGTCAGAGAGAGAGGGAGACACAGAATCTGAAGACAGGCTCTAGGCTCTGAGCTAGCCTTCAGCACAGAGCCTGATGAGGAGCTCGAACCCGTGAACCAGGAGATCATGACCTGAGCCGAAGCTGGACGTTCAACCGACTGAGCCACCCAGGCGCCCCTAACTGTGTTTTAAATATGATTACTGCTAATAAGATCTTGGGGACCCCCTCCGGAGGAAAATTTTCATTCAAAATACATATGTAATTTGGAAATACTGTTTATATTATTTCTTCATTTAAAAGTTAAGGAAATATTGGAATCAGATAAGTGACAGGAATGTGGTTTTTGAAATATATCTAATTTTAAGTATGCTCAATAACTATTGCAGAATTATCAAGTATGATATTTTAGGGTATAAACCTTATTCTCAGTTCCTTTAAGTGAAATTGTAGAAAATGTGAAAGGCAGATAAAAACCAAAATTTATTTCATATTGGAATAATGAACCAATTAAATATTTTAAATATTTGTATTATCTTATTGTTGTTGGGGAATAAAAGGAAATGAATTTAGGAGAAATGAGAATAGAAGATGTGAATGGCAGGGCTATAGTGATATTTTGAAGACCAACCTTCAAAAAAAAATAAAATGGAATGCAGTAAAAACAAAAAGACTGTGTCCAAAACAGCTCAGTTATTGACTGAATCTTGCCTAGCAGGGTGGGCTGGTGCAATGTAGGTAAAGTGATGTGTCCAAGCCCTGTGTCTTGGTAGATACATTTTTGGTGGGGTTTCTCAATAGAATTACCCTATGGAGAGTTCCTATAAAGCTTTGGGCTTTCACTTGAACTTTATAATATTGTGTTCCCGGAAGAAGAAAGGAGGAATTCTCTATACACATGAAGATTATTTATTTGCTAAGGTATTTATTTATTTATTTATTTATTTATAATTTTTTAATGTCTATTTATTTTTCAGAGTGAGAGAGAGAGAGAGAGAGAGCAGGGGTGGGGCAGAGAGAGAGCAAATCTCAAGCAGGTTCCAAGGCTCTGAGCTGTCTGTATAGAGCCTGACGTGAGGCTTGAAGTCAGAAACCATGAGATCATGACCTGAGCCGAAGTTGGATGCTTAACCGATTGAGTCACCCAGGCGCCCCCATTTACTAAAGTATTTAAAGCCATGGTTACACAAAAGTCTTTTTTTTTAATGTTTCTATTTTTGTTCCTGTTGCCTATCAGAAGCTTCTGATAAAATATAGGGCCAAACTCTTCAGATCTCAGATATAACATCATGATTCAGTCTGAATTATGCTTTTATTTATACAGTCAATATTAACTGAAGCCGATGATGTATCAGGTTCCATATGTAATGATAGAAAGAAGGATTAAAACAATGAGTATATTTAAGAAGTTTCTAGTCTACAACATTGAGTTCTATGTTTACCAATCATTCATTTTAAAATTTACCTCAGTTTTCTTATTTCTAAAATATGTGGTTTGGAATAATAAACTGAAAGCACTCATCCAAACATGACGTTTAATTATTTGATTGAAACTGAAAATTTCCTCATTCTCATCTTGAAGAGGAAAAGGATTAAAAAAATAAAAAGAATATTTGCCCCCTTTAAAGAGAAAATAGAGCACAAGCATATACAAATTACGACTATAAATAATGTAGTTTTATAAATCTTTATTACTATCAGGTAGCAATAGACTTTTAATTGACTTTTTCACACATGAAATATGAACATGGAAAAAAATCAGAGGGCCAGTTTCTATGACAATTTGTCCACAGGCAGAACTGGAAATATTTATTAAGAAAGGCTGTATATACAAATATCAAACCATTATGTTGTACATCTGAAACTAACATAATGTTACATACCAATTACACTTCGATGAAATTTTTTAAAACACCACTAAACAATATTGCCCTTGCTGATGTACGTCAGTTATACTGAGGTCGCCACACTTATTGAGACGGTATTTATAGTTTATATAACCCATTTACACCAGCAGTTACCTCGCAAACTTACCCATGTATAAAATATCCCATAAATGATGAAATCAATTAGGTCTATGGACAAATGGATTAGGAAAATATATTTTACATAGAGTAAAATATATGATTAAAGGCAACATTTTACAGCTTCATTTGGAAATCTCTAGAAGCATTTTTTTTTCTACTACGTAAATTTGGACTGTTAGGAAGTCCAGAGCTAGAGACATGTGTTTCACTGTTTAAATGGCCTCTGTAAGACGACACATTCTTTGTACCTCTGTGTCTCTTCAAAAACCCTTAAAATCTTCTAGGAAATAGTTTGAAAAATAAGATGAAACTATGTAGTTTAAAGTTAAAACATTGCCTGCTTCATTTTCTCACCTCCGACCTAAAACATGTTGTGTATGACATTTTATTGTTTCCCAGAGGAAGTAGGATCATCATACATCCACATTACATTTTAATTTGGTGTAGATCATGATAGAAAATGTTTAAATGTAAGCAGAATATGTTGCAAAGGAGACTATGCCTTGAAGATGTTTTTTTCTCTTGTCATTCTAGGCGCATATAGTAGCTGCATTAAGTAGCACTTAGGAAACAAGACTCTAAAATTGAGCCAGCCACTGAAAGATTTATGTGAAGTTTTGAACACTTGGGGTCACAAATTAATTGCTTTTCTAAAGGAAACTTAATCACAAACAAAGTGGAACATTGTAACTTATCCTTCTTGGTGACTGGGAGATTTCAGAGACAAAAATTAGGAAAAATATTAGAGATTTAAAAAAACGCCATTATGAAATTGAACTCCCTTTTTGCATCCTCCTATGGGGCAGCTGAAGACACATTAATGTTTCCCTCTTCTTTTCATCTTTCACAGGAAAGATTTTACTATGTACGTATCAGGTATAATTTACCACATAAAACATTGGCAAGATAATTATTTCCTGTGACATCAAAGTGTCATGATAAATAAAAGCTACAGTTTTCAATCTCCAGATAAGTTTTGTAGAATTAATTCTTCAAAGTCAAACCACTTTCCTAAGTTGAGGATTTTCTTTGTATTTTAAATTTCAGTCCTAAGAAGTTTCAGGTGTCTTTTCCCACCTTCTTCCTTCACAGTACACCTGAAAGGTCTACAAACAACTGATTTTCATTCTCATCCAAATGTAAACATCAGGCTTCTGATGCTGAATATGTACATATTTTACCCAATTTCAGGATTTAAATACAGTATAAGAATTTCAAAATATTATTTATGTTCACATCATTGTGTCCCTTGCTAAGTTGTAAATAGAATTTACTCAGAGAAAACTTAAGTTTTATAAATTTTACTAATATAAAGAAAACATTATTTAGCTCTGATGATATGTGATAATGGATTCCCATTTTCATTTCTCTTTCTCATAAATATGATATTGAAAATATTTGTGTGTTGATTACCTGGATCCATCTCAATTCTTTTGAATAAAGAAGGTTCTTATAAAATTCTTTTTCTGGGATTATTCATCCTCCTACATGCTAAATAGATAGATAGACTGATAAATGGACATATATTTATTCCAATAGTTTCTGCATAAATTTCTTCTGATTAGATATAACATGCATCAATTTATCCAACTCAAAATAATCTTTTCCATATATGATAAATGTGTTCCATTCAATATGGCCCATGTGATCAAGAGCCCTTTTATTTTATGTTTTATTACAGAGGGCAGAACTGGGAGCAAATAAAGTTATATGGATTTTAGCTCATTATTGAATAAGTGCTCTTTAATAGTAAAATTCTCTCACAAAGTGGTGAACTGCTTCACAACATAAATGAAAGCCCACACACTGGAAATATTCAAGCAAATGCCAAATTAGCTCATGTAATAGGTTTTGTAAAAAAAAAAAAGAAAAGAAAGAAAGAAAAAAGAAAAAGAAAAGAAAAGGAAAGAGAAAGGAAAAGAAAATTCAAAAATCTTACTGAATATGTGGTATCTTACAAAATTAGTATGATGCCACGTAGACCCTTCGCTACCAACATCTGTGTCCCTTACCTCTCCTCTACCAACCACTTAGCAAAAATTCACAATGGTTTTTATCACTTACTACAGTAAATAAATGGCATAAATTGAACACAGCCAATAGTTGAGACCCAGGAATTCTGTTTCCAGCACTGACTCACTATGTTTTTATAAAGTTAATTACTATTAATGTCATTTTTCTCACTTGAGGAGTGAAGGCTTCTCAAAGGTCAGACATATTTAATTAACTAAACATGCTTTGAAAACCTGATCTCTACAGGTACTGGGCTTAGATCTAGGTATAAAGCAGTGAACAAAATAAGTATGAACCTTACCCTCACTAGAATTAAATTATATTGGGAAAAGAATTACATAATTACATATGCACATACCAAAAAAATGTGTGTCTTTCAAACTTCAGCCCAAATTGAAATAAGGGCTATGGAGTAGAATAACAAAATGGATAGAAATAATTTTTGTTGGGTGAACAATTACTGCTTTTCTGAAGAACTGAATTTTAAGTTGAGATGTAAAAGTGAGAAGAAATTAATCAGGGAAAAAAGAGAAGGAAAATGCCAAGCAGAGAAAATAGCATGTGTAAAGGCCCTGAGACAGAACCAAACCTGGGTTTTCCGAATAACAGAAAGAAGACCAGAGTGTCTTAATCATATGAGTAAGAGGAAGAGTGGGACAGGTAATATTGGAAAAGTTGACAGGACAAAGTCATGCAAAGCATTAGAGCCCATGGTAAGGCATTCAGATTTTATTCTAAGAGGGGTAGGGTAGAAGCCATTGAAGATATTTATAAGAATTGACATGTTCAAATTTATATGTATTATTATTTTTAAATTTCCTGCTCTGTATAGAGAATGGACAGGAGGATTGGCCAGAGGCCAAATAAGGAAATTATTCTGGCTTGAACTACAAACAGTCTTGGAAGTCAAAAGGAGAAAAATAGGAAGATATATTTTGGAAGTCATGAAAAGAATTAGGATAATTATTTTTGCTGGAATGAGAATTAGGTAAATTTCAAGAAAAACTGCAAAGTTTTCACTTGAGCAGAAGTTCATCCTACTAACTGAGGTAAAGACTGAAAAGTTAAGTGTTAAGCAAGTCAAATTTGAGATATCTGCAAATTTGCCCAAGATTTGTAAATCAGTGTCCTAACTCCTCTGCCTAACTTCACATAATCATCATCTTACCCCACACCACCTATTCTCACATACTTCTTTTTGGCCTTTACAGGCTCTCGAAGATCACTCTTTTAACTGTTCCTTGTAAATATCAAGCGTATCTATTACTTTCAGGTTTTTACTTCTGTCATATCCATGTGGAATACTCTGGGTACTTCTCTTATTCATCCAGATTCTCACATGGATGTTCTTTCGACTATACAAATACTCTTTGAATCAAAAAGACTTATCCTTGGGGCACGTAGGTGGCTCAGTCAAGTCAGTTAAGCTTCCAACTTCAGCTCAGGTCATGATCTCATGGTTCTTTGTGAGTTCCAGCCCCATGTCAGACTCCTTGCTGTCAGCACAGAGCCTGCTTCAGATCCTCTGTCCCTCTCTCCTTGCCCCTCCCCCACTCACACTCTCTTTCTTGTAATAAATAAATTTACAAACAAACATTAAAAAGATTTATCTGTTCAGGCAGCTGTGGGTTGAAGATTCAACTCTACTCATGTTTTCCAGTCATCAGCCATTGCATTGTATGGTTTGAGATAGGTACTCCCTCTTCTACCATGGCGATCTTTGCCTGTACTTTAGCCTAACAGTTGGGTAGGAACTGGATAACTTCTATTTTAGTGGTTACTCTCCAGCCCGCCATCATTGGTATCTATTTGATGATCAGCAGAGCTCAGAGGTGACATTAATTCGCAGATAGCCTACTTCTAGCTGAAAGCAGCTTTTCTGTTGAATTATTTTAGGCATACAGTAGGTTGCCAAGAGTTACACACATGAAGATTCTTCATAAATGCTTTTGATGATGAAAGGATCTGAACTTTATTTCAGGCAATGCCAAGGTGTGTGCCATTTTCACAATAAGCTTGGTATTCAGCATTGGAAACAAAGTTCAAGCAAAGCAATTTTCTCACTTCACAGTAGTTTTAAAATGGCATGTCTAAGTTTTGGGAAATAAACCTCTGTTGATGTCAGTGTATATTGATCATACATTTTCTAGCAATGCATTGAATTGAAGATTAAACAAACATGATAACTGCAGCCCCCCAAAACTTGGCATGACTTATTCTACCTATCAAAAAGGGAAAGTGGGGATTTTTCTAATGAAAGAATAGGTCTGGATTATATCAGTAGTTTAATATTGTATAGCCATTAGCAGAAGTAACTTGTAATTTACCTTTCAGGTACTTTCTACTTTCACCTCTATAGACCTCAACAGCTGTTTATTGAGAAATGAATATCAGTAAATCTTTCTGTTATTATGGTAATATCAGCTCAAGTTAATTCCCTGCTGAGATGGAAAAATATGATTCAGACAATGCAAAACATATGTTTTGGAGAGACAGTGTGCCATCAAACTACATCAACAATATAAATGATTAAAATGTTTCTATAAACATCCTTTTCCTTGTCAGTAATGGATGAAACACACTTGCTCCCCATTGTTTTATTTTTTTTATGAACAGCTGTTAATGTCATGTAGGAAACTTATTTTTACAATGTTATAATTAAAACCATATATTATTACCTCTTTTTGTCACATATATTAAAGGAAACTCAATTATTTTGATAGCTAAGCTTTTGAATGAGATTCTCTCTTAATAGACAAGTAGATCAGAATATAGACCATTGTTCAGATACCTGTACTATCTGCTTATTTTGACCTAATACTGTAAGAAATCCTTTTAACCCTGATAGAATAAAAAAAATTTCAGAGAAGTTTCCTTCTGGTAGGTGAATTATAAAAAATAAAGTGTAAATAATCTGATCCTGTCTAGTTACACTGCTTGCTGATTATGCCCATACAGATTTCTCTTCAGGCACAAAGACGTTAAGGTTGTGTGTAATGCCTCTGCAATTCTCATCTCAATCAATACCTTCAAGGTGGTGTTCCTTTTGAACTACTCTTACAGAATGAATTACTGATAGTTTAAATGTTACATTTACATTTATTATTCTCTGACATAACACGCAGAGCCACTGAAGATTAAAGTAGTAGTATTTGAAACTAGGTTTTTGGAAAGAAAGCCTGAACTATGAAAAGGAGTTTCTCAAAAGTTAAAAAAGAGGCAGAAAAGTTAAATTTTATCTATTTATAAGCTATGTATTTCATGATTTAGCAGGTACCATAGGCTTTTGTTTCTTTAATTACACTTTTCCATATTAATTGTAGTCAATTTCATGGTCATAAGGAAAGGAGAATGAATATGGTAACACCACATTCCAACAAATAGTAACATGCAACAAGAAAAAAAAAGACTTCGGTAATCATTATCTCTGAGTTCTGCAGCCTTTCCTTGACTGTTTCTCCATCTCTGGCAAAACTAAAAATGTCTCAACAATTTAATGACTTGATTGAGAACTGAACTTTTTTGTTTAAAATCTGTACATTTTGGAACAACTCCATTTCCCAAGATTTCGGTGCATTTGTGTGCATTTGTTCAGTAAAACTCAGATGGGGTTCAACAGTCATGAGAACTTATTCACAAAGACTGAATTAAAATCAATGAAAAAATTCATAAGTTAGAGTAGGGTCAACCCTGATGCATGACATTTATATTGTAAGAAAATGGATTTAATCAAAGGCATAAGCACTGTGAACTAAGCATAAAACAACTTCAGAGATTAATATTGAGACTATATTCATGAAAAATGTGGTAGCTTATGATATTGGGTAACCAAAAAAATATATCTCATTTGTTCTGCTTGATTATTTTTCCATTTATAATGAAATAAGCTTGGTCTCCATTATGATCCATCAATGGTGGAAAAGCCGGATGTAGACTAGCAGATTAGTATTTCCCATCACATCAAAAACATATAGTTTGAATTGCATATAGTTTCCAACATTACATTGAATTCATACGTTGTTGGTCGGAAAATAATATGCTTTGTGTCTTACTGTTAAAACTTTTGCAAATCCAGATTTTCTGCAAATCCGGAAGTCCATATTTAAGTCTATTTTTCTCTAAAGAAACAATGGTACCTAGGTAAAAATACAGATATGGTCATATGTTATTTGCATGACATTGACTAAGTTATTAGCTTCATTCAGCCTTGTTTTGTCATTCACAAAATGAGAATAACGAAACAGATATATTAGTTTTGTTTAGGGGCTAAATGTCACAATATATATAAAGTCTCTAAAATACTTCATGTCAAAATTAACATTTTATAAATGATAGATATTTTATCATCAGGCTAAATCTTAAGTAAATCACATACAATTCCAAAGGGTCACTTGATTGATCAAAAGAATAATTTTCAATGTAAGGCAATAAATATGAATTGAACACTTACTATGTAAGCAGTGATGTTTATATATTGTGGAGATGACTTAAACAATTAGTAAATTGTGACCCCTATCCTTACAAAATTTTTCAAATAATGTAGATTTTGTAGTTGCTTTTCCAGAATGCATTTCACTTAAGAAAGATAAAAGCAGCTTTATTCATCTCCATTCCCAGATAATTTTAAAATACCAGTCTCTGAAATGGCCTTGCTTTATGTCAGTACTCAATCCAGGGGAAACTCTTACTGTTTTGATATCTTATCAAATTCACCAAACACAATCATATCTCCTACAATATTTTCTTCCCAATACACTGTTACCAAGACATCTCACAGTTCTTCATGGTGAATAATCTTCCTTGTGGCAGCAAGAAATATACATAACTTTGACTACAGATGTTTCCCTGGAGATCTTTGGCTTGCAGGCCACAAGACACCTTTATTTATTTGTATAGTATTGTAAAGATGGGAGAAAATTTTCCATACCCAGATAAAGATTTGAAAGTTTGTCTCAGATAGGTAAAACTTGGATAAATTCAAATTTGAATGGGAGTAATACACAACCTAGTCCTTAGCCAATCAGTGTATTACATTTATCTTGTGACAGTGACTCGTTCGTAGATATATACATGACTTAAACTAGTCTAATCAGAATGAAAAACAATAAATTGATGTGGTCACTGTGAAAACTTGAGTTTTATCACCTTCTGAGTATCATGGTTTGTGTATATGACACTGGAATTGCTATAACCATTTTCCTTCCTTAGAAGAAGCCAGCTTGAGTAAAAACAAAACAACAAAACAAAAACTCAAAATGAAAACTCAAAACAAACTAGTCCACAACAGAAGGAACAACCAAGAGAAGCATAGAGAAATGGAGCAAGAACTTTGATCTAACTACTCTTAATATCTTCCCTATATCTGAAAGCTGGAACTACATATGCCAATAAATCATTTTTATTTTTAAGCCAGTTTGGGCTGCTTTTTCTATTATTTGAATTAAAACTATTCTAACTGGTACACATATGTTACAATCTATAGAATGTTGATAGGCATTACAGAGATAATATCTTCTGGGATTAATTTGAATTATGGGAACAGTCAGCAATAAATGATGATTATGACTCCAAGATTGTATGCCTGAATGACTAAGAAGCTTGAGCCTCCTTTGTTTAACATAAAAGGCATAGGGGCACCTGAATAGCTTAATCAGTTTAGTGTTTGACTCTTGATTTCAGCTCAGGTCATGATCTCACAGTTCGTGAGTTTGAGCCCCTCATTGGGCTTTGCACTGACAGTGCAGAGTCTGCTTGGGATTCTCTCTCTCTCTCTCTCTCTCTCTCTTTCTCTCTCTCTCTCTCTTTCTCCCACACCCTCTCCACATGTGCACACTCTCTCAAAATAAATAAATAAAATTAAAAAATTAAAAATAAAATAAAATAGAAGGCATAAACTTTCTATATTAATATAGAAATAAAGAAAAGAAAATGTGCATAATTAACAAATGCCCACCTATTAATGTTACATCTTTAGCTCAGAAGTGTGAGAAAGGTTAAGAACATTTTTTATTTTAAATGCACAGTGCCTGGACCTATACTAAGAGAATTTGTTTTAGTATTTTGAGGATGAGTCCCACATATCGAAATTTATTTAAAAGAAAAATGATAGAAAGATGCAATAAATATGAAAAATGATTCTGATATAGATCAAGACCTGTCAGAGTATGGAAAAGATGGGCAGTTTAAAGATGTAACAATTAGTGACTATTGTTTTCAAGGACTATGCTCAAGGTTCATAACATATGTTATTTATCTTAATACATCAAACTCTTATGTAATTAGGTATAGTCTCCCTTTTCAGATGGACATAAAAGTGCCTGACTGCTACATATCTTAATTTGTTCTAGCATATTCTGGAGTCATATTAGCATATGGATGCAAATGCTGTTCCAATAAATCTATTTAAAATAATTCATTTCTTCAGATTAAGTTATTATATTAAGGCTGGAGAAGTAAAAGAATAAAATTTTTGCAAGTCAAGTTTCCAACATACAGTGTTTATGATCAGGTCTCATGGTGGAGCAGAAGTTTCTTGGGCTTCACCGCCTGATAACAAAAATGGATATGGTCCAGAAACATGCTTGGTTGAGTCTCTTGAACGCTTGTGTGCTCCTCTTCAATTTTTGTCTGACAGCTTTGAGCTGTCTATGGAAGCAAACCCCTGCTGTGTATATATATATACACACACACACACACACACACACACACACATATTCTTCCATATGTAGCCCCCTGACAAGGCAATATGAGCTGTGATGGCAACTCCTATCCCAGATGTAAGGAGACTGTTTTCATCCTTCAAGAGCAAGGGTGGTTGATGCGTGTGGACATAACAGCTGCCAGCTGTTCCCCTTTTCTGCCTCTTTGTTCTTAGTGTTACTGTGCTGGAAGCCAAATCCTCATGTTGGCCTGGTAATAGTTTGTGATGCCAATACTTCCTGCATGAATCCCCCATAGGCATGAACCAGGCACTGTAAGGAATGGACGGTGGTGTACTTGACTGCCCTATTGGGGGAGTTTTTTAATTCAGAGCATAAGGCAGGCTATGTCCCTCAACAGGTGTGACACTACAAATGACCTTCCGTGGGTTCCAGTCAAAATCTGCTCCTGTTATTCAATTTATCTGTCCATTGGCCAAGTCAGATGTCTTCAGAAGCTTCAGGCTTCCAAAGATAATTATATCATTTTTTTGATTGTGTACTCTACCAATATCTTATCTTATTTTGTTGGACACAGGATATACTTATTAATTTGTACCAGAAAGTATATTTTAAATCTGTTTTGTTTTAATTCTCAAAGACTAACCATGAGTGGTTTGCCATGCCTACTTCACGGTAGGCACTCAATAATCGTTATATAGTATTATCATTTTTTATAAAAGAGTGCAAGTGGAAGAGGAGTATAGGCCAAACTCAAAGCAGGCTAATACCACCCCCCGATTCTATTTTTCTAGAGATTCCACATTTTTTGTCCCAAGCATATGTCTATACACGCATAAGTGTATATAGCCAGTAGTAAGACTCTTAAGCTAATCTTTAGAATATAAAAATATTCATAACATTAATATATTTTATAATCTGGGATATACATAGCTTTAGATTTGCTCTCTGAGCCTCTGCTTATAATATAAAATAATATAAATATATAATATAATAATAATTTTATAAATAATATGAAAGATGTTGCATTTTCTGACTTTTCACTTCTAGTGAATGTAGAAACACTGCTTGCCTCATGACAGCTCCTGAATTACTATAACCTTCTTCTTGAAATGAAGGCAGACGCCTGGATCCTACTTCATTCATTAGCCTCAAGCACTGACTGTGTCTAACAATTTTCAAGGGATTCTTGGGTTTCCCTAATCAAGCTTTTCTTGCCCAACCCCTTGACATCTTTCGATCAGTTGACTTCACTACAAAATCTTCTAATAACCTTACAGACACTACATACTGGATTGACAGTGAAAGAAAAAGATCTTCTGTTTTGTTCATTATAAGTCAGTCAGTCTAGGATCTTAGAAACGCTAAAGGCTAAGAAACACCAGGAGGTAGAAACTTGGTGGGCGTTTGCATAGATTGTGTGGCTATTGTCACAGAGAGATTTGAAGAAGGGAAGAACGAACGAATGACATTGAAGAAAATACCACCAAAAAAGTGTGAAAGAGAAAATAGTGACAAAAGGTGAAAAATCATCTCTTGCACCTTCTCTCTTCCCAAACACTATTCTGTATTCTATGTCAGCACTGTCTTTTGGATGCCTGCTTTAGTTACTCTAATTAATTCATAAAAATTATTAGATATCTGTAGCTGATTAAAATAAGTGATTATTTTTCATTTATATGCTTCTATGGGCTTATTCAGGATCACAGAATCCTTCTACCTGTAGCTTCCCTTTCTTCCGTATCTTTGAAGACTCATCTATTCATCTGGGAGATGGCCAAAAGGTCTGACCTTGCACATGGTAGATTTACAAATCCAGTCCTGCTAGAGGTATGTACCACCCTCACTCACAGTTGTAGTCAGAATTCACCACAGAGTTGCAGCTGATTGTTACCAGGGGGGATGCCAGAACCTGTAGCCTCATTGTTTAACCAGGAAGGAAAATCATTCAGATATACATAAGCATTAATACTCTGCCATAAATCTGTCCACCATGTGATTCTTTCTGGCTATTCTGCTTTTAGTCTGTCTTTCTGAAATAGTCAAGGATTGGAGATGAAATCCAGTGACTGAGTTCACACAGGCACTTTAAAGAATGGATCTCTTTCTGTGTCTCAGTTATTAGTGTGGAAGACAGCCAAGGAATTGCCAAATGAGATGGAAAGGTGTGTGTGTACACACATAAGTGTACATATACGACTATGTGTAACTGGATATATTAAGTTTTTAAGATAGTAAAGAAATTTCAGGTCATGGTTGTTTAAAATAGCTTTCCTTATTGTAAAAATATGTTTAGTAATAAGAGTAGCCAAGATCTATGTGATTAGAATTGAAATTAAAAATATGGACTAGCAATGATGTCACATAATGCTTGTTTCATCTTAGCTAAATAAATCAATTTCTCTGACTTTCAAATTCCAAACCTGAAAAATGAGAATCACAATGCCTAATATGAAAAGCATCCCTGATTTTCCACACCATCCACACCTCAGAAAAAAAAATGTTAATGTTTATTTGTTATTTTTGAGAGAGAAAGAGAGAGCGAACATAAGTGGGGGAGGGACAGAGAGAGAGTGAGACAGAGCATCTGAAGCAGTCTCTGTGCTGACAGCAGAGAGCCTGATGTGGGACTAAAACTCATGAGATCATGACCTGAGCCGAAGTTGGACGCTTAACCGAGCCACCCAGGTGCCCTGACACCTCAGAAAAACTCTTATCTTTGCTGCTCATATTCTCCCTTGCTTTTCCTCCCTTACCCAATCCAATGAAATCTCATCAGTCATCAGAACATAGCTATGGAGCTGAGTGAAAAGACTGGATAGAGGGCACGTGAACAGGAGGCAGAGACAGGGAAGAAAACCTCCATAATACGATCTGGGGGATGAGAGCCTCCAGAAGTGGGGAAGACAGGAACCACATTTTTATTAAGTAATATTATGGATTATGACATGAATTGTTTCAAAAGTTATTATAGAGATCAAAGTAAAACCTCGAAAAAGTGTTGAAATGACTTTTCATTCTGCACTGTGATTCGTTACATACGCAGACAGCTGATATTGTGAGTTCCCAAATTCTAAGGTGGATTAAGTCACCTAAAGGGTTGTCACATAGGAATTCACTTTAAACATTATTTCTAAGTTATAAAGATCATAAACAAATTAGGTACTATTATTCTCAATACTCAGTTATATGCAGCCTTAGATTAAACAAATAAAGTGAAATGGAATTTGCTTTAACTAGCCATAATATCAGTGAAGTGCATAATACTCAGGAAATACTGGTTTGAAGGTCATAGTGAATAACATTTTAAGTGAATATCAAGTGAATATCAACAAAATCTATATAAAAGAAATGCATACCTATACAAACATAAGCATTCTTAAGTCAGCCTAAACATCTCAATTCAGGTTTCTCATAATAAGTGTGCTTGCTTTGTATACTGACTCATTAGAATTGTATTAACATTCCTATACTAACAGTAATGATTTGGGTTAACTAAGTTGTTTTTTTTAAGAATTATTTGCTGGTATCAATACCAGAAGAAAATCATGTAAGAATTTTACTGGTATCATAATTGAAGTTTTAGATTTTTTTTAGCCAATGCACGGACTCAAGCAATATTTTCTCAGTCCTTTCCACAAGACTTAAGTTACACATTAATAAATCATTTATTATTGAACTAGAACCTTAAGTAGTATTTTAATTAGGGTATTGGTGAATAGTTTTCTACATATCCAAATTTGGCATCAAAATCCAAATGTGACCTTAGCTATGATGAATTAGATTTCTAGCTCATTTTAAAGCCATTCACATATATTTAGAGGCTACCTAATTAAGGAATATTAAATAAATTCACACCATCACTGAAACCTGTGAATGAACTTTTGACTTTAAAAATATAATTCAATTCATATGATTTTCAGAAATCATTAGGTCTACAAACTTGATGTCTTAATTCAGCAAAAATTACTTTTCTTCCTTCATCTATTCTCTTAAAGTGTATTCACATTTTGTTTTCTAAAAATAAACTACTACATGTGACAAAATGACTTCACCGATTGCAGACAATTGAAGTCATGAAGACTTTTGTAATAAGTGACATGACAATGAACACAGTAAATGTGTTAAAAATTTCATGCAGTTGAGAACTTCTGACATAAAATATAAAACGCAGAGATATTGAGGATACTGAGATTATAAGCATCAGTGTAAAAGGGCCAGTTCTTCTAACTATGTAACTTTCCCATTTTCTAATAATTGCATATTTTTAAAAAAGTCATGCTAGTTAAGAAAAATTAATGAAAACTAGATCTAAACAGTTGAAAAAACTAAGTTTTACTTAATATAGTGAAAGAACTGATAAAGATGAGGTTTCCTGAAATTCTTAAATACATACTTTATCTGGGTGTATTTAAATCACTACTCAATCAGGAAATGACTATATATATCAGATTTGGATAAATGTGCTAGTGTCCAAAATACAACAGGTAATGGTTCTATTTCCTTAGCCAACAAATGATAAAGGACGAAGTGCAAGTCCCCATCTATTTGTTCCTGCATGTACCTCAACTCTTGTGCTCTGGCAAATTTTCTTCATTTGTCTCCTGGCACACAGCCCTTGGATGCTTTTTCCAATATCCAGTCTATTGAATTCCTTCTAGATTTACTTCCCTATGTACCTAGCCTTATCTCAAAGGTACATTTTAAATACATTCTCACCAACTCCCTCAAATTATCAGCTTTTGAAATTTTAACACAATCACTTTAAAAATCTTCTAACCCTTAAACACCATCTCCATGCAACTTAATCATTATATAGCTAGATAGTGTCGATGAAAAAATTGATTTCAAGACATCTTTGTGTCCATTACAGTATCAATTGGACCTTCAGAACTGCTCACCTACCTTTCGTGAGCCAGGGGGCAGCTCTCATTCCAATCCAAGGCCAGTCACAGGCCCTCACCCAACCCCATCCTCCTCTCTCTCTGATGGTGATCTAAAATAATAAGGTCGAAAGCTTTGCCAGGAAATAGAGGGCTTCTCTCACACAGTTTATCTACCCTTACTATCGAAATAACTTTTCATCTCTATCTTCATTGATTGTCATCTTTTGTCCTTGTTTTTAAAGGGAAAAAATCATCTTTCCATTTAAGTTTAACCTTTAACTTGTGCATTTATTCTGGACTACATCTTTCTGCTTCCTCCACGATCAGGCTTTGTGGGATATCTTAAATTCCTTCTATATTATTCACTCTTTTAACTTAGCCTGGAAAATTGTTCAACTCTTTAGACTTCAAAGATTAAAGCGAAAACAAAACAAGACAAAAGACAAAGCACAAGTTAGGAAAACAATACAAAAACTCCCTTTACTCTTTACTTAGAAACATCTTGCAATAGTTCATGCTCATGGACTTCCTTCTAACAATTCTCATGTAACAAATAAAATTGTCTTGTCAAAGTAAGTGTCATATTTTCTATCTTCCATCTCTGATAATTACTCAAGCATTTGACCTAAAGCTATACTCTTTTCCTAAATTAAAAAAAGATATTAGTTATTAAATTGATTTTTTACATAATAATGACACATGTTCACTGGAGAAGCTACAATGTGCACAACATACATTATAATGAAAAGCGTCTCAAATGTACCATTTAGAGATAACTGTCAGAATTTTGACAGTTTCTTAAAATTTTCTATCTAGGAATATATTTCACCAACATAGCAGAATATGTTGTTTATATGAAGTTCATTCATAATTTATTCTTACAACGTATCACAACATGTCACTACAGTACACAATTACTCATAAAACATAACTTTTAATTGGCTGCATGGTTTTCCATCATTTGTATGTATCTCAGTGTAGTTTCAAACAGTCCCTTATTGTTGCAAATAAGACTGTTTAAATTGTTTCATTGTTATAAATTATGCTGTGAAACCATCTCTATGTAATTTCTGTCTTTGTTTCTTATTAATCAATCAAAAGGTGCGGACATATTTAGCTCTAATATAGAAAAATAGTTTCTATAAAGATTTAACAATATATACTCTCACTAGGAGATGATCTATCTCATTAGACTCACTCGTAAATGAATACATTCGCTTTTAAGATTGTTGCTCATCAGGCAGGCAAAATGAAATCTTGATGTTAGAGAAAATGTAGACTTAACTACTCATGAAACAGAAAGTTACATATTTATGAAACTATTCTCTTTCTCACATCAATTATCTGCTTTGTCTATGTATCATTTATCTTTCTCTTATTGATTCTTATCCTATCATTATATTTACCTATCATACGTTGTCAAATAGTTTCCCAAATTTCCCCATGTTTGCATAGTTTATTTTTGGTATGATTCCTGACATATAGAAACTTAAATGGTGTTTTCACTTTTATTGCCTCTGTCATTTTGCTCCTTTTGATGCTTCATGATTTATAGAAATTTTTAAATTGCATCTTTTTTATGCTTTATTTATTTTTGAGAGACAGAGACAGCAGAGCAGGGGAGAGTCAGAGAGAGAGGGAGATACAGAATCCTAAGACAGACTCCAGGCTCTGAGCTAGCTGTCAGCACAGAGCCGGACGCAGAGCTCGAACCCATGAACAGTGAGATCAAGACCCCAGCCGAAGTCAGATGCTTAACCAACTGAGCCACCCAGGTGCCCCAAATTGCATCTTTTTTTTAAATCTTTTTTGTCACACTCATTTTAAAAGTCTTTCCTGTCAAGGAATTTGAAAGCACTTGTTACCATTTTCTTCTAATTTTATGCCTGTCTTTTTTTCCACCATGTAATCCCATAATATGTTTTGTGGGGGATTTAAGAATTTAAGTGGAATGTTTCCAAATATCCATGCCTGGATATTTTTGAGATACATTTTTATCATATTTACAATTCTTATATCTCTCATGGTACAGTAGGGTTTTTTTGCCTTCTGTTCCCCCCGCTTAAGGGAGGGATTCTCACTCTAGAGTTGTGGGGTTGGTAGGACACACGACATTCAACAGCAGACAGAATAGACTGACAGCTACAGTTTATTAGTCACATGTGTTCACAGGTCAGGGGAGAAGGACACCACATGCCATAGAGGGCCACACAGAAGTTACACTTGGAAACAGTGAAAAATCAGAGGCTGTTGGAGGCAGGCTTTGTAGTATCGAGAGGAGGGACTGACCTTGGCTCCTGTGGGGAGATATCATTGGCTTGTTTGAATAATTCTGCCAGTTGGCAGTGAACTGAAATAAATGGGAACTGATAGGAGGCACTAATTGGCTAGTGAATCTTTTCCATGAAAGCAGAGTGGCGAGAACTTGCAGTTAAGCCATTGTTGGCCTTCAGACTTGCACCTCTGTCAAGGAGTATAGAATATTGGAATGAGTACAAAATATTGGAATGAGTTCATAAGTACCTACTTCAAAATTCTTCTTTTAATTGCACGTACTTTCCCTTTCTCTGTATCTCTGGGTCTTTGTGTCTATCTTTATGTCCCTCTCTTTTTTAATATATGATAATTTAAATACTTATAAAAATAAGTGGTGTTGAAGGAATAGAGTTGAAGTTGTTTCACTTAGCAATTTAAGTGAAACTCTGGATTAGGTATCTTCCGAATAAAAATTACATGTGTGTGTGTGTGTGTGTGTGTGTGTGTGTGTATGCACACACGTGTGCACAGGTGTTGTTGCTGTTGTTGTTTAAGAGATGGGAAATAAGTTCTAATTAGTCATTTACTGATCAAGCAAATGGATACTGCCTGAGAGCACGTCTGGGGCCAGCTGTGAGGGGACACTAAGGAATCCCTATGGAAAGGGCCTTTGCACCAGAAGCAATCCTTACCTCACTAACACTGTTTTAGGAAATTTCTTGTTTTTAGCAAACAACTCTTTATCTTTCATTACCTTTGAGCTTGTATGTCAAAATCCAACCTACAAAAGGAGGCCCACATTGTAAATCAATATGCACTATTCAGTTATTCCATTCACAATTCCAAAGTAGTGATTTATGAAGTAAGGAGCAGCTTGTAGGAGCTTCTCTAACAGCTTAAGTCACATTGTTTAGTTTATAACTTACTAAGATTTTACATTTATTATAATTTCTAATTCAAAACACAATTATACTGATGAGAATGTAATGTGTTCATTCTTTTCCATGTCTTACACATTTTATATCATCAGTTAAGTCAATAACCTACATGTAAAATAAGTTATGCTTAACATATTTTAAGCCTGAAGTATGTCATATTTTTGTGTTAGTGTCAGTATCCAGTTTGTGTAAGACAGTTCTATATTATGAGAGCATTCTAGTGAATATACTGTAGTTCCCTTAATTGTCTATTTCTGCCTGTTCTGTGTTCTTGCTTCCCTTTTGCTTGCCTTATGCTTTGTCATTACTGTATTCACAGTGCTTAGAAAAGTGGCAGGCACATAGAAGGAACTCAAGAAACATTTTTTGAATGAATGAATGAATGAATGAATGGTTTTAACCATTGAGATCCTTATTAACAGGATAAGTCAAAGAGCTCTACAAGGTGCCATGTTACTAACTGCAACAATGCTCATGCTCAACATGTTGGAATATTCAATACACATTTCATAACTAATACACCTATTGCTCCAATTGATTGACCCACAAACTGTACACACTGATGCATCAGATAATGGATATAAAAATCTTCAATATTATATGCCCAGGAGCTAAACTGTTTTTGCTGTATTTGAGCAAGAAGGAAAAAAGAACTGAAAGAACATCTAAGGAAAATTATTTATCGTGTTTTGCCTCCGTTGATTCTACCAACACATTTAATTAACATGAGCAGAAACAGAAACATTTTTATGAAGGCCCCTTAGCATTAGGGTGATAAGTTTCTCCTGCTCTCTTGTGTACTTTCTTCACACATACCACAATCAGGATGGCAATAATTAAGCAATAAGTGTAGAATTTTTTCCCAAGACCTTTCAATAATATTATGGGACTTATTGGCTAATGGCCCAGTATATATAAAAACAAAGTTAAGGGGAGAACAGAGAATAATATAACCTCTCATATTGTTAGAATTAATTATTCAAATGATCTGTCCATATTGATACAAATATTGAGTTAAATGTATAATCTTTACCTTTTGCAAGTAACTATGACCCTAACATTAAATCCCAGTTTGTTTAAACATACATTACTGGCATATTTCATTTAAAAAACAGTTGCCTCTCTGTGCTGTGAATAGAGATGTACAAAATTGTTCCCTTGTCTAAAGATATTTAAGAAACCTATAGGACATCTGAATATTCACCAAGGCCATTCATTTATGGTTAGATAAGGCAAGCCTCTATTTAAAAAGCACACATGTTTTCTGACAAAGTTAATAGTACATCATTGTTGCTATTCATTGATAACAACCAAAAGAGTTAAATATTTTTCATATGCCTACAATATGCAGAATACTGCAGTAGGCTCTGTGTGTTACTCTAAAATAGAGCCAGTCTTTATACACAGTATCATTTATATGGAGAGGAAAAATATGAAATTGCATAACGTCCAAACATGGAAAGGAAAGAATGTTGAGTTAACTGATTATGAAACAAGACTATCTCAAGTTCCAAACTCAAACACTGGTGTTAAAATGGGGGCTGCCTTTCATTCTTGCCCTAGAAGTTACACATTCTATATAGTGACTGAAAGAGGAAAGTTGAGAGATTAAGGGTTTCTTGTTTTATATTAACATACATATTAGTTTCTGGAAATAGGTCATCAAAAAGATATATGCGGAGATGTAACTGAAGGCATGTGAAGAGTAGAGCTTGCCCTAGATATGCCAAGACTCTGTCAAGAGAAAATTCTCTTCAACCCAGGGAATAGCTTAAGAATACCATGGGCTAGACTCAGGTTATGATGAGAGTAAACCAGAGAAACACATGAAAAGAGAGAAGTTAAAGCCACACTGAATTTCACTCACCTGTGAGGCATGGGCCAGCTTTGCAGAAATATATCCAGTTTTCTAAAGAATTAACACCAACTTTGTATTCCACTTTGTAGAGTGTCCAAAAAATAATTTGCATTTGACATTTACTCTAATCAGCTGAACTGCAATAAGGTTAACTTGTGTGAAAGTTACAGACAATGAATCCTGAAACTTTGGTTCTTGACATCAAGCCATCTGAGAGAAGAAGAGAGAGAAAAGAAAGATACTTTGAAGAAGGCTATATATCTGATATTTGGGAGTCACAGATTTTTAAGATTATTTTAATAAATGTCTTATGGTTTTCATAGCCTAC
This sequence comes from Cryptoprocta ferox, assembly GCA_028646485.1. NCBI lineage: Eukaryota > Metazoa > Chordata > Mammalia > Carnivora > Eupleridae > Cryptoprocta > Cryptoprocta ferox. The sequence goes on along the minus strand of CM053578.1, from coordinate 66,610,456 downwards.
ATTTCTAATGATGATTTTTATTTGTATAAATAATTCTGCCTGAGCTTTTTTGGAAAGCCTATGAATAAAATGTATGCTTAGTAAAAAAGAACATTGCACTTCACAAATGCATATTATGCAACTCAAAATCTGCAAACAAATTGGTAACTGTTGACACAAATTTATTCAAGGTGATTTCAGGATGTTATATTTTTAGATTTCAAATTCATAATGATTCTCCCACTCAACTTCAAATCACACCCATTTCTCTTGTATCTTTAAGAAATCAGACCTCTGGATCCCTTTGTTGAGAAGGAAGATAGAAGAGTGAATGGATGGACAGGACTAAGGAAGATTTAAGCATGTAGTTGGCTAGGTAATATGGAAATTTTACACCCTGGGAATGCTTCTGCCCAAGGGTCAGAGCAAAGACCTGCCGACTATTAGAGTCCAGAGTGGCAACAGCAAGAGTGCAATGTGCACCTAGCAACAATAACTGAGCAAGCCTTGGAGACAGACAGGAATAATGGGTCAACAGGCAGGAGAAGAGAGCTGTTGCAGATGAGATTTTCAAGTAGTTAAACTACAGAAAGAGTGAATTTAGGAGCCAACAAAGGTAACTATCCTATTAAAAGAAAGGTGCTAGGGGTGCCATGGTGGCTCAGTCAGTTAAGTGTCTGACTTTGGCTCAGGTCATGATCTCATGGTTTGTGGGTTCGAGCCCCATGTCAGGCTCTGTGCTGACAACTTGGAGCCTGGAGCCTGCCTCAGATTCTGTGTCTCCCTCTCTCTCTGCTCCTTCCGCACTTGTACTCTGTCTCTCTCAAAAAGAAATAAACATGAAAAAAAATTGAAAAGTAAGGTGATAAACTGTTACTTAACCACACACTAAAATTCATTTTAACTTACTAGGACATAGTTCTTTGGGTAGGAAATTTACAGAGACTACCCCATTATATATGAAATTAGCCACAAGTAATTTTTAAAATTCTAACATACACAGCATATAAAGAAGCTGCCATGCAAAGCAAATTAAGTAGAAAGTCTCTGGCCTCCATGATTTTACATTTTAATGGACAATAAATTAATGAAAAAGCATAGGGTCAATGAGTATGTGCTCCGTGTCTCCATTACTGTGCTGGCCAGAACCCAAAGGATTCAGGAGAGACTAGGGTAAGTCCATATTACTCCAGTTATCTCTAAAGGGAAAGCAAGTGTGAGAATCTTAATCAGCATGTCTGACTAGCTTAATGGTTGGACAGGAGGCCTATATTGTAAATTCCTATTAAGAATGTATTCCAACAATTGTGATATCCTAATGGAAACAAGTCAAAATATTTAGCTTGAAGCATTGTGATTTTTGTTTTGTTTTTTTTTTTGTTTGTTGTTTGTTTTTCAAACAGATATTTTTCTCCAAGAGATTCTGCACATCTGGTCTGTGCTGTGTTCAGTTGGTTGAAGATAAGGTCATCAGACATCCTTTGTTTTAATAAGATCTCAAACTTCAAAAGAATACTCTCATGAGAGGAACATTCTCAAATAAAATCTCAGATAATATTAGATAACCGGAGTATGGTCAGGTGGAAAGAATGTCCCAAAAGGGAAAAGGCAGGTTTAAGCTAATTGTCACTCCTGTCACAAGGCATTTTTCTTCAGCTGGGAAAGAGGATTGGGAGTCTATAGAGATTTCTTACTGTGTGTTAGCTTCTCAGTCACAACAGGCTGCCAACACTGACTAAAGCTTCAAAGATTAACAATGCACACTCTACTTGACCCCCACCCAATGGTAAAAAAAAAGGATAAACTGTGATTTCAGAAGAAAATTTAACTGTTGTAGGAAGGAAGCTTATTGCTTTTAATGAAAAGACAGAGGCATTTTATTTGCTAGAAGAAAATTGCAGTAACCTGAAAGACATAAACACAATTTGTTTAAACTACAGAAAGAGTTAATTTAATTAGTTTGGAAACAGGAAATTTTTGATGAGTCTGATAGAATATACTCTTCCTGTTCTACAGGGCATCATTCAGCCGTCAACGCTTTCCCTCATTACACGTATCAGCTGCAATCCCCTTATACAGCTGACCTCATTAATTAATAATTGTATGTCATGGGTAAGATGAGTCTCTAAGTCAGCCTCTCTGTCGGGCAGATTTAAGATCCATTAAGGTATATTTAACCCTGAGTGGGGAAGAGAAATAATTAGTATCGATGAGCTGGAAATCAAGCACCTTGGAATAGTCTGGTTTGCAGTTGCCTGGGAAAACTAAGCTGGGCTGCATTTGAGATGCACAGACATTCTTCCTTGCTATAGACAGAAAAAAAAGTTAACCTCTGTATATACCAGGGGCATCAATTTTTAATACCGATTTATATTCAGTATTTTCACTGTGTCTTGCATGTAACTACATCATTCTTTAGAGAAGTAAGCAGATTGGTAGATAAAACTACATATTCAATTATGTATAACTTGGTTTCTTTTGTATTTGCTGTTGCAAGCCCACTTGTTACTAAACGATATATTTTTAATTAGCTTTGTCTGCTTGGCACTCAGAAGGTTGACTTGGGCTCTCTCTAGAGTCCTGTTAGCCAAATGACCTGTTTCACATTACGGGCCTTCTCCTGCCCTAGGCAGGACAAATGACATGCATTTTATTCACACACTGGTCTACAAGGATCTCTATCAGTTGTATTTATTGCCTCTCCCTTCCCTGCCTCCCCTAGGCCCCCTCACCCAGCTCCTCCCAGCCAGGTCCTTTGCCATTGTTTTACCTGTCCTTCTACTTTTTAGAAGGGGTTAATTTGCTTGCTCATCTCCACTCTCATTATGCCCTTTCTTTTCGCTAGGTTTTCTACCAAGCTGTCTCACAAGTCTGAAAGATCTCTTTCAACCCTATCTTGTAAATCTCGTATTTAAGAGACTGCAGGGAACAGAAATGCTGTTTGACTAGGCATTTATGCTTTCACTTACATGCATATATAACCAGTTTGTATGCAATATATATTAAAAATAGATTGGAATAGAAATTTTATTTCTTAATGATAAAATGCAACTTTATTTTTTTAATGTTTATTTATTTTGAGAGAGAAACAGAGACAGAGACAGAGAGTAGGAAAGGGACAGAGAAAGAAGAGGGAGAGAATCCCAAGCAGGCTCCATGCTATCAGCACAGAGCCAGCTGCAGGACTTGATCTCACGAACTGTGAAATCATGACCTGAGCCAAAACCAAGAGTCAGAAGTTTAACCGACTGAGCTTCTGTAAGCTGCACCCTGTAAGATGCAACTTTAAATAAGCATCATATTCTATAAACATTAATTGATTTACCATTTCCCTAGAGTCATATTACCAAAACATGGTTGTATGCAATATACTCAAGATTCCCTGTGTATATTAGTGTTTTCAAGGAATCAGATAATACCAAAGATGTTGATCTATTAGGGAACTTAAAGTATAGCAAACGTTCTTTGAGAAGCTATAAGAACTTGATATCTTTCTTAAAATCAGATATAACTGAGCTAACATTACTTGTTTAGATTCACCCATTTGAAATTATGTAACAGAGATTTAAGATAATCAGGTGACAACTGAACTGTGACTTTTGGAAAGCCAAGGTAAATGGTGGGGGGTGGGGGGGACAGAAGAAGACTGTTAATGGCTTTGTATGGCTTGGTCTGTAAAGTGATGAGTGATTTTACTCAGGTTTAGTGACTTTGCCCTTTTACACAACACACAGAAAGACTAGGAAGATTAGTGATAGTAAATTATTGGATAAGTAAATAAATAAACATCTTATAGCAGATCATTGGAAAGGAAAACCATATGGTTCCATGAGCCTCTGAATACGATAACTTACCAGTACCACCAGAATAAAAAAAAGAACAAACAATTCTCCCTTCTAGCTGTCTTTTTATTTCCACCATTAGAGACAATCATCTATTTATAAATCAAAGCAGTACACCACCTACTGAATGTCACTTTTTAAAATGTGAACCTAAGTGGAAGGACCTTGGAACAAGATGTTTTGCTTTAAACATCTCTTATTACTGAGTTAGTGTAAATTTGTTCATGAAAATTAGACAATTTTTGCCTTAAAAGTCCCTAAGTTTCCACCAGGAAGAAGACGGCCAGACCTTTGATACCAAGAAGGCAATCGACCTGTGAGTCAAACCTTAGAATAGCATCAGCTTGAGAATGTGGACATTGAGTGTGAACGTGGTACTGGGGGAATGTACTAGGAGTTGAGATAAAATTCCATCAGTTAGGATATGCAGAACAAGCTTTCTTATCACCCCATCATCATGAATCATATTTCCATTTTCTCTAGCTTTCCCTTTCCTCTTCTTCTCCCTGGGTTATGCTTTAATTAATGTTATTATGCCAAGTTTTTCCTTTATATATAAAAAATGCATAACAGAAAATTATAAAGAAGAAACAAAACACTGCATCATCATTCTACTCAATGAAAATAATATTAGTAAGGCAATAATGCAATTTCTTCCATTTTCGCCAAATTTTCGATAGCTCAACATATCTTTTCTGAAAGAACAGATTATTAAAGTAAACCCATATATGAGGTTAGAGTAGGTAACTCAGCTATGAGAAATTTTATTTATTAGTGTCTTTTATAAATGTCATTTTTTAAAAACATTACATTTGTATTGAAGGCTGATCTTCATTAAATTATACATCCAAAAATATTTCTCAGGAACCTGTATAATGACAGAACTCACCTGGAGGTTGTGAGTAAAGAAAACAACACAAATAAGCATTCTGCTGTCATGGAACTTAAATTCCACTGGGTTAGACAGAAAATAAGTGAAAAATTAAATAAATGATTTCAAATAGTGACACGTATTCTGAAGAAATTAAAAAGAGTAATGCCTGGTGGGAGTGAACTTTTCAATAGTGAGGGCATATAAGAGATTGATGTGTGAGAGCCAGCCTCAGGAAGATCTAGGGATGCTGGGGGTGGGTATCATGCTCTCAACAGAAGTGACAGCCTTGAGGAGGAAACAGCATAGAGTTTGTTCAAGGAAACAAAAGAGGCTTTTGTGCTGGGTATGGAAAGAGTGACAAGAAAAGTGACAGGAAATGTCCACCTACACCCGGAGGGCCTTGCAGTTCATAGTAAGGAATTTGGATTCTATTCTAAATTAAAAAAGAAGCCATTGGGAATCTTTACATAGTTTATATACCTTTTTGGCACCATGAAGCAGCATGACTCCTACCCTATTTTATTTGAGATAAAAAAACAGAGTGATGAACTTAAAATAAAATATGGTATTTTGATAGCCATTCATCAAGTGTCAAGGGTTTGAACTACATAACTTTCTTCTTCTTTCTTGTTTTTTTTTTTTTTTCAAGTTTCTAGTTCTGTGTATTTTCATTTTCTGAGCCCAAAGCAATCATGAGAAGTTTAGAGGAAATGATTCTTTGGAGAAACAGGAAAGTTGGAATCAAATTATTGGCATTGGGATAAAGGTTCTGATTTGGATTTCTTCCCTGACTTTTTCTTTTTAAATCCAATGGGAAAAATGTAAGAGTGTGAGCTCATCTGTAAAAGGGCCAAGTCTGATTTGTTTTCCCTATAAATCCCACATAACTACAATCAAGACTTATGTCATTCTTGCATTTTTTTTCTCTATGTGTCTGAACAAAGAGAGAATCAATTTTGGATAGAAAGTAACTTTTAGAGAGAAAATGCAAATGAAGTTGTAGAAAGAAAAGAGGATTTAGGAATGAAAAGGAAATAGCAAAAAATGTGTGCAAAATTACTGGATTTAAGTAATAATCAGTTCATTAATCAATATTGAATGTAATGAAAGACTGCACAGTGGAAGAGGGTTGAGGAATGTGTTTGCAGTTTTGATATAAGAATATCCCTTTTCTTCAGAAAAATAAATGATAGATAGATAGGTAATAGATGATAGATACAGATATAGATATATAGATGATAGATAGATTTATAGATAGATGATAGACAAATAGGTAGATGATAGATAGATAAAGATAGATGATTGATAGATCGATCGATCGATGATAGATAGATAAAGGATATGGAGAAAGAGAGTGTGAGAAATGAGTAAAGAAAACAACTCTGCAAATGTAAAAAGTTTGATGTTCCTAAAGCAGATATACAGCCAAAGGCTCATAGAATTTCCTTACTGTATCTTATTGGTTGCCCAAACCACACTGTTGTGAATGTCTTAAGCATTCTATTAATAGAATCCTTATATTTGGTAGTTATCTTCTTAGTTCTTAGTTCTATTAGTTATGTTCTTGTATGGTTTTTTGACTGCTAACATAAACTCCTTTCCTTGTACTATGAAATTGGACAGTTAGTCAACGTCTGTGAAAAAGAACTGTTAGGATTTTTATTAGAATTCCAGTAAACTTATAAATTAATGATGGAGATGAATTATCTAACATGCTGTGTTTTCCAATCTATAAAGGTCCTTTGTTTATATGGATCTTTCCAACAGGGATTTTTGAAAATACCAAGATTTTGGTAAGGGAATATTTTATTTTTTCTTTTGGTAGAGCATTTACATAATGGTCAGACTCCATGACCCTCAGTGACAGGTATCACAAAAGGCATTCTAGCACTTAGTAGTAGAAAGCTGAACTCCATAACATTTACAGTCCCTTATAATTTTAAAGTTCTATATAGTAAACCCAGTTATGCAAACTAACATTTGAATGTTATTTCTGGCCCTTCCTAACTGGAAAGCTTTGAGAAAATTGCTGAATTTTCCTGAGCAACTTTTACTATCTTGAAATGGGGTTGGTCATATTTCAAAGTATGATTGGAAGGATTAATCAAACACCTAACACAGTATCTGTTTCTCAGCTGATCAAAACATTTAGTTCCCTTTCCTATCTCTGTAATAATTTGCAATTTCATAGGGATGTAGGTGCTCTTTATAAAGTAATAAGGATCACAAAATTATTAATGATAACCTTAAATCAATGTGATGAATAATCAGAATCAGATCTTAAATATTGCTTTAAAAGACATAAGGTTTCTTAAATCTCAAGACCAAATTAGTTTAAATTACTGCACAAGCATGTTTTTTGAGGGTTGAGGAGACTAATTTCTAAGAAGTCCATTTTAGATCAGAAATAACATTCAAACATTAGATTGTATAACCAGTTTTACTACCTAGAACTTTAAAATTAAAAGAGACTTTGAAGGTTATGCAATCCAACTTTCCACACAAAGATAAATTCAAAATGGATGAAGGACCAAAATGTGAAACCTGAAACTATAAAAATCCTAGAAGAAAGCACAAGCAGTGATATCTCTGACATCAGATGTAGCAACATTTTTTAGATATGTCTCCTAAAGCAAAGGAAATAAAAGCAAAAATAAACTATTGGGACTGTATCAAAATAAAAAGCTTCTGCACAGTGAAGGAAACAATCAACAAACTAACAGGTGACCTGTGGAATGGTAGTAGGTATTTGCAAATCACATCTGATAAAGGGTTAGTATCCAAAATGTATAAAGAACTTGTATAACACAACACCCCAAAAACAAATAATCAAATTTTAAAAATGGATAAAAGACATGAATAGACATTTCTTCCAAGAATACATATAGATGGCCATCAGACATATGAAAAGATGCTCAACTTCACTCATCATCAGGAAAATACAACTCAAAACTACAATGAGATATCACCTCACACCTGCCAGAATGGCTAAAATTAAAAAAAATTTTTTTTAAACCACAAGAAACAAGTGTTGGTGAGAATGTGAAGAAATAAGAACTCTGTGCACTCCAGGTGGGAGTGCAAACTGGTGAAGCCACTCTAGAAAACAGTATAGAGATTCTTCAAAAAGTTAAAAATAGAACTACCCTACATTCCATTAATTGCACTACTAAATACTGGGTATTTAATCCCAAAATACAAAAACACTAATTCAAAGGAATAAGTGCACCCCTAGGTTTACTGCAGCATTATTTACAATTGTCAAATTAGGAAAGCAGCCCAAGTGTCCATCAATAGATGAGAGGATAAAGAAGAAGTGGTATATGGTATATTATTCAGCCATAAAAAAGAATTAAATCTTGCTGTTTGCAACAACATGGATGGATCAAGATAGTATAATACTAACTGCAAGAAGCCAGAGGAAGACAAATACCATACAATTTCATGCATGTGAGGAATTTAACAAACAAATGAGCAAAAGAATACTCTTTTTTTTTTCTTTCCTATTTTCTTTGCTTCTCCTTCTTTTCTGCTGCCATCCAGATATATATCCCGTAGCATATTCTTATCTCTCCTCTTGGCTGGTTATATGCTTTTAGACTGCCCACAGACTTTTGCTGTCTCTGTCCGCACCTTGTTGTTTTTTGTTTCTTTTTGTTTTTGTTTCTTTTTCTTCTCTCTTTTCTTCTCTTCTTTCTTTTCTTTCCTTTCCTTTCCTTTTCTTTACTTCTTTCCCCTTTTGGCTTGCTTGTTTGTTAGATTTGTCTGTGCATTTGCGTGCTTTTGTTCCCTGTATGCTAGTCTGTTTCCTTTCCAGGGATACCTTAAAAAACAAGCCAAAGTATACATGGTGGAGAGTCCCATATAACTGACCAGGGAAATAAAATAATCAAAGGCACAACGAGAGAAACCGAGGGACACCATTAAAAGAACACTTTCTGAAACGACAGGTCCTGGACAGTCAATGAGCCTCCTTTAACAGAGTAATACTAACAGGTGACCAGTACATAACGAGCTTTTAAAACTGACAAGAGACAGAAAGCTACC
>CM053578.1:66510848-66601214 GCA_028646485.1 Cryptoprocta ferox | reverse complement strand
CCCAAGGGATACAGAAGTGCTGATGCATAGGGGCACTTGTACCCCAATGTTCGTAGCGGCACTTTCAACAATAGCCAAATCATGGAAAGAGCCTAAATGTCCATCAACTGATGAATGGATTAGGGAGATGTGGTTCATCGATACAATGGAATACTACATGGCAATGAGAAAGAATGAAATCTGGCCATTCGTAGCAAAGTGGATGGACCTCGAGGGTGTCATGCTAAGCGAAACAAGTCAGGCGGAGTGGGACAGATACCATATGTTTGCACTCATAGGTCTAACAGGAGAAACCCAACAGAGGACCATGGGGAGCGGAAGGAGGAAAAGAGTTAGGGAGAGGGAGGGAGACAAAACACGAGAGACCCTTGAACACTGAAAACAAACTAAGGGGGGAAGGGGAAGGTTGAAACGTAATGGGGGGGGATGATGGTCTTGGTGGAGGTCACTTGTGGGGAAGAGCACTGGGTGTTATATGGAATCCAACCTGACAATAAACTATAAAGTTTAAAAAAATAAAATAAAATAAAATAAAATACAACTAAATATATTTAGCTTAAAAAAAAAAAGAATACAAAAAGGAAAGAGAGACCAAGAAACAAACTCTTAACTACAGAGAACAAATCGATGGTTATCAGAGGAAGGGTGGGTGTAGGGATGGGGGAAATAGGTGAAGAGGATTAAAAAGTACACTTATCAGATGAGCACTGAGTAATGTATAGAATCGTTGAATCACTATATTGTACACCTGAAACTAACCTAACACTATATGTTAACTATGCTGGAATTTTAAAAAATTTAAAAAGAACATGGAATGTAAAAACCATAAAGGAAAAGAATAACAATTTGCCTATAATGAAAACACTATGTATGCTTAAAATTTTTTAAGTGAAAAAAAAAATCATATTGAAGAAATTTTGCACTCATACAAATAATAAAAGATTAGTATCCAGAACATGGATGTGCACATGAAATGATGTAGATAAGTGAATAAAGAGCTACATAGATGATAGATGAAAGACAGAGAGTTTTATTCATACATTACCATTCAAAAAACCACACCAAAACAAAATAATTTTTTTAATTTATTTTGAGAGAGAAGGAGAAAGAGCAGGAGCAGGGGAAGGGCAGAGAGAGAGAGAGAGAGAAAATCCCAAGCAGGCTCCACACTGTCAGTGTGGAACCTGACACAGGGCTCGAACCCACGAACTGTGAGATCATGCCGTGAGCCGAAACCAAGGTTCAGATGCTCAACCAACTGAGCCACCCCGGTGCCCCAAAACAAAATAATTTAAAGCAACAAAAATTATTCATTTTGCTCCCTAATTTGCACTATACATAGTGATTGTCAGGGATTGATGTAGTTTCAGGATCCCTCCATGCAGTCTCGCTACATGCCGTTTCCTGAACTAATCAGGGTAGTTCAGATTTTGCATTGCAGTTCAGAGCTCCAAGAAGTATGCACAAAAAGTGTCAAAGATGGAAAAAAAAATCTTATGATTAGGACCAGCTCTTATTTTATCTTCTTATCTGACAATTCAGTGTAGAAGACTACCCAAGCGTGTAAATATTGGAAGATCTGGATCATTGTGGGGACCATTTGAATGTATATGTAATATATAATATATAATATATAATAATATATAATATATATAATTCTATCTACTCATAAAAATGAATATATATTCATATATATATAATTCTATCTATCTATCTATCTATCTAAAATCAATTTTAAAAAGCCAAAGCCTGATTTTAAAAAAAGAGTAAAAGATATGAACAGGTAAGCAATTCAGTAATGCCTCGAAATTTGAAGCCTCCCTACACTTGGCAAAGCATTTCCACTCCTACATATCCACCTTGGAGAAACTTTCTAACAGTGAGTTTAAGGAAACGTGTGCAAAAAAAGTTCAGGGTGGCATTGTTTGTCAGAGTGGGGAAAAGAAATAAATAAATTACTTAACCGTTTCTAAGTCAGGAAATTGACAGAAAATGATAGTTTTAAAAGTCATGTAATATGGCAGTTAAAATGAACACACTACATATAAATATATCAATGCTAAGGAATGTCAGAAAACTACAAATGGACCCAAACAAGTTAGCTAATAAAGAATTAGTACAATGTTAATATATTATTTAAACTTTTACGGGCACCTGGGGTGGCTCAGTTGGTTAAGCGTCCTGCTTCGGCTCAGGTCATGATCTCACGGTTCATGAGTTCAAGCCCTGCGTCGGGCTCTGTGCTGACAGCTCAGAGCCTGGAGCCTGCTTCGGATTCTGTGTCTCCCTCCCTCTCCGACCCTTCCCTGCTCGCACTGTCTCTCTCTGTCTCTCAAAAATAAATCAAAAACATAAAAATTAAAAAAAAATAAACTTTTAAACACAATGCCATATAGTTGAAAAACCAAAGATATATAACAGAAGTTACAAATTTATGAAAATATTGCAATCTAATTTAGACTGCTTCTATGTGGGCTTTTTTTCTAAAGGCAAAGAAAATTACAAAACCAAAAGGAAGAAAGGGAGGGAGGAAGGGAAAGAGCAAAAGAAAGAGTACGAAAGCGTTCTGAAGAATGCTTACATTATCCAAAGAGCACTCCCAGTTATCTTTGCCTGGCCAACAAAAGTTGGAGAAACCTATCTCCTCTCCCCCAAGTAGAATTGCAAAACCAATAAAAACAAACACAAATCCCTGCTCTTTCTTAAGAGATGTTCCAGCCCTATACCCCTAGTGAGAGCACAGCATGGTGATGCTACCTGGTAGACTCCTGAGGACAAAATCTCTGTGACTCTTGTTTTGGGGCTACCGTCCCTGCTGGAACTGATTCCTTAATGGATACACCGGAACTCTTCGTGCCCAAGAAATGATACTTCTCTCCATGTGCTTATTATAACACTGCTGTCAGTACCACAACATAATCATTCCCCAAAGGCAACTCCTGCAAGGTCAGGAAGCTCAGGTCATGAAGAATTTGGGTCTCAGGGGTACTGCAGACTGAGAACTATAGTTTCGTTTTGACCCTAGTCTTTGGTGAAGGCATTCCTCCTGTTCCCTTGTTGAATTCTCTTTCAGCGGTTTCATGACCTTTTCTTGGCAACTGGCTCTGATAGAGGCTATTCCAGCCATCTGACATTCTGACATGTTTTAACAACTTTGAAACCATAACTCAACTGGCCAGCGTTTCCATCACCACCCCCCAGGAGAACCTTCTGCTCATGTGCAAAATATGTACATTAGCCCAACTCTTTCCGAATAATGTGCCAATCTCCACTCCATATACATAAGGAGAGCCCCTGATTCAGTTAAAATCTCCTGTTTCATAAACAAAAGGCACAATTAAGAGCAAATATATTCATAAAGTTAAGCACCATCCAGATCAGAAAGACAACATAAATGTCCTGAAAAATATAAATTCTTGGGTTGTCTGGGTGGCTCCGTTGGTTAAGCATCCGACTCTTGATTTCAGCTCAGGTCATGATCTGTGATTGTGAGATTGAGCCCCACCTCCGGCTCTGTGCTGACAGTGCAGAGCCTGCTTGGCCTTCTCTGTCTCCTTCTTTCTCTGTCCCTCGCCTACTCATACTGTCTCTATCTATCAAAATAAACAAATAATATATATATATATGAATGTATGTATATATAATATAAATGTATATATAAATATATATAAATTCTTAATATTAGCACTGTTGTATGGGAGACATGGGCTTAGTTAAAATATCATTGTTTTACATGGAAAATTATTGACTGATTATTGACATGAGTACTGTGTATGAAAATATAATTTTTAAATAATCCAATGACAAAACCAAAACAATAAAGAACAAAAGACACAGAAACATCAGAAGTTCTGGAGTATATACTAAAAAGGGATTCAGGGTTATTTGAGGGTGACTAATAACAAATTACAGAAAACAAGAAAACATAGGAAAAGCCTGTCAGAATCATTATAGGCTTGTGTTCATCGACAAAAAGAATAATTTGTTTTAGAAAATGTGGCGGAAGAATGAGTCAATACATGTGAAAAAGTCACTAGGAAGGGACTTAGTATTCACTGTTGATTTTTAAAGTTAGTGGTCTGTGAAACAGATAAAATAACAATGAACGAATGATGATTTTATATATCCTCTCTTTTTACATTGTAATAATAGTTTTAAAAATACTTGGGATATATGATTCAGGTTAATGAGAAAACTGAAGCGGGTTACAATACATGCTTTAAAAGATTTTATATTTATTAACTAATAAAACTTTTTCTGGACTATTATGTGAGCAAGTTCTGGGACCTGGGTTTTATTAAAAATATTTCAAATGGACTATTTCAATCGAACACCCTTTGCTGAAATTAGGTTATTTTTAAGTTCACCGGGCAAATTTGTATGTAATCAATTTGCACACCTCAGGCCCTTTAGCTAAGCCTACTTCTGTTAGGTCTATGCATGGGTCGACTTGTGAGGGCTTCCATATTTTCCAGCGAGTGCCTTTGTTTTTTACAGAACTGATAAACCCTTTGCCACTCTGCCAGTTCTGGCTGAAATTAGCCTCTGGGATCAAAAGTTATTAGTTGAAAAGGATAGGGCAGACTGACATAGTGATTTTATAATTCTATTGTCCTAGGAAAGTAGGCTAATGAGGGTTGACTGGTGCAAATAAAAATGATCATGAAATGCTCCAGGCACCACACCTCTATAAATAGTGAAGAGAAACAGCCTATAAAACCTCTCCTGCTGCCACTGATGCTGAGCTGATAAGGTGAACCCAGCCCAGGAAGGAAGAAGAATGAGATAATCCTCTCCCCCTGTTATCTGTCCTCGTAATCGTTTTGACACTGTGATGATCTTCACCACTTTTTTCAAAACAAAGGATAGTGATATTATATATGCCAAAATCATGTTCTCTTTCTGTTGTTCTCCTGAATAATTCAATAGGTCCTCTTACGTTATTTATGAATATATGTGACTGTAAAAACAACTCTGAAATGAGGCTGCTTGAGTGACTCCCATCTAGTGGAAGCAGTGTAGAAAAGGTGCCTGGGGTGAATACGATATCCTCTGACAACAAGTAATTTTAAATATATGTGAATGACACTGTGTTTAAGAGCTGCTACGCCCACCCAGACTCCTGAATTTGTAGTATACAACTACTCAGAGGTGTTTTTGTTCAAGTTCCCTGGAATCTTTGAATTTCATTAGCGAATTGAATATATCTTGCAGAAACATACTTGCAGGACACTATATCTGTCCTGGGAGGAAAAAAATAAAGGAGTCCAGTGGAAGAAAACAAAATGGTCAGAGGCAGTAAAGAGCTCACCTCCGTGGCTTTATAGGACCTTCATCTATACTAGAGGGTGTAACACAAACCCATGGGGAATAATGGATTATTGAATTGGATGGTGTTATGGAGATCGGTTCACTATTTAGAGAAAACATAAAAGTAAATTTCAAATTGGATTCGATATGAGTTACAGATTTAATATGCCTTCACATAAGGTTTTTACATGTATAACTGTAAAATTATAACATAAAATGTATATGAAATACAAAAATGTTATCTCTAACATACAAAAATGTAGGAAAACGTTAATTAGAAGAGTGAAAGAACTTCAAAAGCACGAATAAAAAAACCTTGATGAATGTATTATATATGAAAATTAAGAGTTTAGGATCATTTTCTTGACAGGAGGCTCTCATCTGGGGTTCTCCAATTATCTGACATGTTTTAATGACTTTGGACGGCTAACACAACTGGTCAGCATCTCTGTGAAATTCCCCCCAGAAAGACATATTTTTCATAGATAAGCGATCCCAATTTCTCGCCACAAGTTTAGTCATCACGTATGAACGCATACATTCAGGGAATGAGAGGTGTACATCAGCCGGATTTAAAAGATAGCCATACATCGGGAGAAGAGATGTGAAATGCCTAAAGCTAATAAAGACGAATGATTAGACAAGACCGTACATTTGCAAATCAACAAATGAAATTTTTAAAAATGAAATTCAAAAGACAAGCATATACAAAGAGACATTCACATTTGTTAAGAGTTATGCAGATTCAGATAGGAATAGATGTGTTTCAACCCCTCAGGCTGGCCATAAATAGGAAGTTGCAAAACTTCAAGCGTTAATGGAGACATACGCAAACAAATCCTCATACCCCATTGGTGGGATTTGCGTAGCCAAGCCAAGGAGGTGGGGATGTGCTGTCTAGCGGCAATTCTGCTTTGGCTTTGTACCCCAAACCGATTCCCCCACAGTCTGTAAGGTGCGTGCTCGATGGTGCTCACTGCAGTGCTGTCCGTGGTGCTACAGAGTTGGAAAGGATCCTGGTGTCCATCTCCAGAGAAGTGGGTGGACGATAGTAGTGGATGCATATTGTGCTGAAGTCGAACGATAACAGGACGGATATATACATAACACTATGTAGATCCAAAAAATGTGTTTCATGTAAAATAATAATGGTGATTAATATTAATAAATAGAACGATGTGGAACACAATACCACTTAAGCGTATGAATTACACACTCAAACAAAATAATACATATTTTTACAAGATCACATCCAACATCAGATATCAGTATTCTATATTGGTGTGGTGGCTTATGAGGTAGGAAGGGAATGGTAATAAAGAAAAAAAAAACGGTATCAATATGTTAAGCATATGAGACAAGATCCTTGTCTAAAACAATGAAAATAATCTGGTCAACTAAACCAAGTGCTTCCAGCCTCAACAACAGACATAAAAAAAAAGAGGTGTTGTCTCCATACTTGTGATCCCTTATGAGAATCTCTGACTTTCACAGTTTTTCACAGAATAGGTGAAGAAACAATTTCCCATTTGGACAAATGCTGAGAATCATTTTGTGGTGCTGTTATCCATTTTAACTGTGAAGTGATCAGATTCAATTTGATTTTCTGATTACTGTTCATTCCTCTGTGAAGACTACTTTTCCCACTCTATTTACTATTGACTTGGAGAGTCTCTCTCTTTCTCGGTCTCTCTCTCTGTCTCTCTCTCTCCCTCCCTGCCTCTGCCTCCTTTCCTCCCTCCCTCCTCCTCCTTCCTTCTCTCTTAATCTTGGCCTCAGCCACTGTAAAGAAAACAGAAGTAATAAACAAGTTCTGTTCGGTGGGTACAAAATTCTATGTAATTAGGGCAAGCAAATACTGAATCTGTTCAAAAGAGTCTGATTGCCAGGGCTTCCTGGTAAGAGCAGCCACAATGCACTTCATAGGCACAATAGCCAACTGCTTACGGTATAGTAAGCACTGCTAAGTGTTCTTTATAGTGGAAGGATTTGGCATTAACAAATCATTAAGCAGGCATATGTGTTAATTCTTGCAGAGAATGAGAAATTATCTCTGGAGATCTGGCTCAAAATATAACTTTTTCACTTTAACCTTGGTTGAATCAGGAATCAGAGAACTCAAATCCTATTCACCACTCAGAATTAACTAGCTATGCAAATTTGAAAGACATTTTAACATTTCTGTGCTTTGTTTTGTTTTATTTAAATATGTATTTTATAATACTGATTGCCTAAAGAATGGGATTTGAACATGTGATCCCTGGATCCTTGAAATGAATTGAATGGACTGAAATGATTATATGGTCTACATTCAATCCTCTTTTTACAGAGATGGATTAGTATTATACAATTGCAGACTTATAAAGACACACATCTGAACTGCTACTGGAGGGGGTATTAAAAAATTCACTAGATCCAATTTTCTCAATAGGACAGAAATAAGGAGAGCGAACATCAAGAAGTTCAGTGTCTTTCCAAGATCTCGCAGGTGCACAGTGCTGGAGCTGAAAATAGAAGCCAAGTCTTTTGATTCCCAGATGAGTATTTCACTTCTGCACTTGACTCTATAATGATATGATTGGTCAACTATGCTACCTGATCTTAGAAGCTCAAAAAAATTCTCCTCATACATAAAAATCCCAACATTTGAGTAGTTAAATATTTGGTGGAAGAAAAATAGAGTACTGTTTACATAAGGAACTATTAAGGTACCTGTTATTATCACGGGCATATTTCACTGATGGACACTAGCAGAGATTAGTTTATCAGTTTAGCAAAAAGCTATCTTGGGTTTTATGGAGATGAATTGTCAGGTAGATACCTATCTGTGAGGTGCAGTGTGGCACTAGCGGTCCTAGGTGAGAACATTTAGAGGGTTGGGAACAGGATAACATTGCTACAAACGACTGAGATGATGGATCACCTGGCCAGGATTGGTTTGGGGTGAGGGGAAGGATGAACGAACTGATACTGAAACAAAAATGTCAAGGAAAACAAGATTCTTTCAAATTTCCAATTTAGCCAGGAGCCGGTGGCCCATTTGAGTTTTCTTTGCTCCAGGTTACCCTGTAAAGAGTCAGCCCAATAATTAACTTAAATAACACTTTTGTGCAATATGAAATAATGTGCAATACATTTTGACATCTGGCAGCAAGGAGCTCTTGAAGTCAAGAAGCCATATTCAAAAGGAAAAATAAAAGCTTGTGTTACTGAATGTATTTCTTTGACTGACTGCTGCCTCCAGAAGATAAAATCCTTGAAACGTCCTGAAAAACCACCTCTAATTGTATGTACAAGCAGTGTTCCCTATCTGTCAATGCTTGCACACATGCATGCACAACACAAAAACAAATGGTTATGGGGCACTTGGGTGGCTCAGTCGGTTAAGTGTTAAACGTCAGATCCTTGGTTTTGGCTCAGGTCAAGATCTCACGGTTCAAGAGATCAGCTCTGTGTCTCCAGCTCTGTGCTGACAGGGTGGAGCTGCTTGGGATTCTCCCTCTTCCTCTCTCTCTGTCTCTCTCCTTCTAAATAAATAAATATTTAAAAAAAAAACACAAAAAAGTGTTTAGGTAAATTTGTAATATTTCACAATATTTCTTATTTCCTTTCATTGTTGAAAAAACAACTTATATGTCTTTATTCTATTTTTAAGGCTTGAGATTCATTAGCATTTTAAGCAAAGAAAAAATTATTGGGGTTTTTGATATCTTATGTATTTCTGATAATGCTCCCATAGCACATTTGAATTTTCAACATCAGCTTTATATTCATACAATGCAGATATGGTGAACAAAGACAGTGCTACCTCATTTCTGATACATTAGATAAAGTGCCAGGAATTTCACAGGCAATATAAACTAAGAGAGTACAGCTGTGTACACAGTCCTCCACACAGTCTCTGGCCAAAATTAAAGCATGATTACCTAACAGTTTATTAATTAGTTAAGTATAAATAAACAATGTAGAACTCAAAGTGGGATTTAAAGAAACACAAATCCTACAGAAAGTTAAAAATCTGTGCCGTGCAAAATTTAAACGGACTAATCAAATTTAAACATAA
Source organism: Cryptoprocta ferox (assembly GCA_028646485.1). Lineage (NCBI taxonomy): Eukaryota > Metazoa > Chordata > Mammalia > Carnivora > Eupleridae > Cryptoprocta > Cryptoprocta ferox. The sequence goes on along the minus strand of CM053578.1, from coordinate 66,591,841 downwards.
CCGACACTGCTCTGGCACTAAAGGAGCAAGAACTCATACTGAGTCTTCTCTCAGGGTCAAGTCTTCAAGAGCATATCCAGTAAACTGGGTCTATTTTCCAGGGCCTCAGAATTGCTCCTTAAAGCCTAGCTCTCAGCCTTAATCAGGGCCACCGGGAGACTGCATAAAGTAAAGAAAAAGTAGCCATCGTTACTTTTCATGACTTAGCAAACACAACATGGATTGGATTTTAGTTGCCACTCACCCCCTGAGCTGGAAACCCTTGTGCACCAAAACAAATGCAACCATAAGTAAAGGAAGGTCCTGCCTTAATCTATTTACTAACAGGGAAGTAGTCAAAAGCTGTTAATTCGCTCCCTTGTCATTCTCAGGCAGTTAGGAAACTTGTAATTGTGCTATTCTTTTCCACAGGAGGCTTTGCTAGAAAACATTTTCACTTTCATATTCATAATATATGCAGTTTGCTTGATAAAAATCAGAGAAAAAACATGGAGAATGATTGCAGAAAATCATTCACATAATCAGGGACTGCCTCTTCCATGAATCTGTAAACTCCAGCCTATGTCTGAAGGAAAATGTTTTCAAGGAGCTGTCTTGATTATCTTCCCCCATGCTACTGAATTGGTGTCTCCATTCAAATAACACTCATTGAGATTGCTGAGTAATAGTATTTATAAGTCTAGTCAGCTTAGAAACCACTCGGCTTTTTCAAAATCTATGTCAGGGATGATTTGGATTTTGTTTGTTTCTCCCCAAACAAGCAAGCACTAACCAAAAACAAAACTCACAGACACATTTTTCAAAGCGATTTTAAAAGAAGAACAGGGACTTCATTTTAGGTGCCTTAACCCAAAGGAACACTCAACTTATAAGGTATCAGTGTGTAACCAACTCAGTTTGCACTCTTCTTTCTTGTTTTTCCTCCTTTCTTGTGAGACTAAAAATACAAGCATGAATGTTCTGATGCATTTGCTGTTGAAGATGCTGACACTTCAGCAGCAAAGAACTGATCGTTACTGTTTTTTGAATAATATGCTGAGTTAAGGGTGGATTTGTATTCAGAGCAAATGAATTCCATCTTTAAAAAAAATGCTTTCTCATTTCAGAAGAACCACAATAAAATTTCATGGGTGTTTTAAGCAATACTGTCATTAAAACTCCTTATTTGTGCTTCTCAGAAGACCGTGCATTCGGTTAGTCCCCAGAACACAGCCAAATGTAGACAGCAATCAACTGGGCTCTGAGTATGGGTTGGTCTGGTTTCTGTCAAAGTAATTAAATAAGGGATATTTGTGTCAGGCTACAGTGATGTTAAGTACACTCAGCCACCTGGCTTTTGTTCTGGTACTCCATGAGCTCCATAAACTGATGGATTAGTTAATTGTGTTCTTCCAGCAAGTGCTAAATGATTTACTGATTCTCACGAGCACTTCTGCACAAATACACCGCGTTCGAATAGAGACGGAGTCCTGACGCATGCGTGAACTTCTATCGTGACAGTCCGAACCACAGCGTGCCACGCCCATCTCCTCTGAACTTAATACTGTCTTCTCTTAACTGACCAGCCTCCTTCTGCAGTTGTCCAAATCAACTTTTTCTCCACACTGTAGCTAGAATAAGGATGAAACAGGAGCAACATAGATGATTTGAAGAGATACTTAGAAAGTAGAGTATATGGAGCCTGGAAGTTGAATATGAAGATGTCTGTGTCAAATATTGCTCATTGGAAGGTTTTTAAACTGTGCAGAGAAGGTATAAACGTCACGGTGTGATGTGGGAGATCATGACATGAATGCAGAAACATTCTGGAGAAACACAGTGGCAGAAACCTAGACACATTGTCCGCTAGGACCTGCTGTATTTGAACAGGAGAAGCGTAAAAGAAGGATTTGGAAATAGATTTGAACAGGAGTAGGGAGAAGAGAAGAAAATAGAAGGAAGAAGCTGAAGAAGTTCCTAAAGTTCCTGAATATGTGTTTCACTGAAGTAGCGAATGGCAGTGTTTGTGATACAGGAAGAACACCAGGGCCAGACTTGATCCTAATACAAGGTCTTAAAGGGTATTATATATATAAAAAAAAAAAAAAAGATAAAATCATGACTCTCATACAAATATGAAATGAGCATGTGTCAAAAAGTCTATTTAACTCATTAATTAATGAGGGAACCAGTAAGATGTCAAACCAGTTCAAATGAGTGCCCCAAAGAGCAGATACATGTAGCAGTCATCAGGAGTGCAGAAATGAAAGTGTTTAGTAGATGCAAAGCTTGCATCTTCTAAAGGAAAGATAAATCAATTGTGCTTGATAAGACAAAATCAATTGCATATCTAGGGACAGGAATAATATTCATTTCTACCATTAATTCACATCTTACAAAGTGTAAAGCACAAGGACAGTGAAAGTATAGAGACACTAAAGAATCAGGAAGATGCATTACACAATACCTAATTTTCCATTGAAGATACCCAGTCATCTTCTTGATTCTTTTTAAAGTATTTAATATTTTTCAATACAAAGATGATTTAGGACAACCACATGAAGATATCAAGTAAGCACCTAGATGTGAGTCTACTTCCTTCTTCTCAAATATCTCCTCCTACTAAGGATTGAGTAAAACTTCTCTACAAAAAAGATATAAAGGGGGACCTTTTTAAAAATTCTAATCTTAAATAATTGATAAGCCACTTCCTACAGTTTCATTAAAAGGGGACCACTTATATGAACTTTCTCCTTTGCAAAACAAAGACGAAATTATTCTTGATAAAAAACAGAAAGAAAATATTGCACCATCCTACACCTTCATTTTTTGTTTTTCCAGGCCCAACCAGAGTTTGTATCTGGTCCAAATATCTTTCAAAAGATTGAACATGCATCTTTCTGAATAGTTTACTCTGAAATGAAACAAAGTGAAAAAGTACTGTGGTGAGAAATATTCATCAATTGGAAAGGAATTGAATTTCAGAAAAGGACAACACTGGATGAAAGATTTGAGAGGTGGTTTGTAGTATTTGATTTGTATTAGAGGCAGTTCACATTTAGATGGCCTCAAATACTGAACACAGTATATATTTGTTCCTTATTTATTTTAAAAACTATCCCCTGTTTTTTTTTCTGTATTGTGGGCAGAAAGGAATTTATCAAATAGATTAACTTTGAGGATAGGGGGTACTAACTTTGCAACACACAGGTTTTCTTGGAATAGAAGCAGTATTGGAAACTACTCAGAGAGGTCAATATCACTTCCATACACTAGACCCTTAGACATCCTTATAGCTACCACATCATGATGTTCTAAAGGGAACAAAATTCAACATAGTATTGGCAACAATAAGGACATATTCAAGTGTTCAAGTGCTTGGTACTGGAAAAAATTTCCAAAATACTGAAGTGGTTTTGTCTTCACTTTCCCATTTTCAAATCAGAGAAAACATGCCTACTTCAGCTTAACACATGTTTTATCATTTCAAGTGGGTCATCATTTACACTGCATCGGGATGCACCTGATTGAATAAATTAAATACAGGTTAAGTACAGAGGCTTGCATTGATCAGTTATCTCAGAGCAACTGAGTGTCTGTTAATTTATGGCAGCTCTCTTGTTTCACTTTCCTTACCTTTTTTGTTTTTTACTTTCTTGTTTCACTTTCTGATATAGATATAAATAAATATGGGTATGGGTATTGATATAGATATATAGGCATGAATATAGATACCAGACTTAACGTCCATTTACCTTTAAGTGAATAGATGAGCTTTGGAGATATTTTGGAGATATTTGGAGATACGTCTGGAGAAATAATATGGCTATCTTTTATTTTTCTGTAGGTAAAAGTTTCGTTTCTCAGATTAAAGTGATATTAAGTTGTTGGCCACAACCTGACATGTGCCTCACGATGGTGACTACAACATTCTCCTGCCCAAATTACAAGCCATTCTTCTGATGTACTCATCGCCATGTTTCTAAATGGATTCGCTATTTTCAACTAGCCCATCTAAAATTCCCAAAAGATGTATTTTACTTCTTTCATTCCTTTTGGAAGGCAGATGCTGTAAATTAGTGTTTCTGTGCAAATCTAGATACAGAGGGCACATATATGCACAATGTATTGTCTTGCTCATTTGAGGGAAGTGCCGCTCTGACTGGTCAGACCTGTACATTCGTACATGGATACGTCCCCCCTAGTGGTTGTCAGTTCAAAATACCTATAAATGCACAGTCGTTGTGGGGGCGGGGGAGGAGTTTTTGGTTTTTTGCTTTTTTTCTTTATGTGATTTCTTTATCTTGCAGACATAAAACCAATGAAGGATATAGTGTCTTAATGTCCTAAACCAAGCTTTTGTTATATGAGAGGTGTAAAATACAATAGGAGGTTATTTATTTGTTTATTTTCTAAGATTAAAACATTGATACATAAATTAGAGTGTGCTTTTGTGTGGGGAATAAGCTTAGGAATTCCCAGAGCTGGCACTGATGGGTTAACAAGGCATTAAGAATTAGAAAGCCATAGGATGACTACATCCAGGATTAGGTAAACAAGATTAGGTATTCAGGGAGGAATCGGGCCCCCCCCCTCCCCAATTTACTACAATAGCAGGAGGCTGCTTTCACAGGAAGGAAGGACCAAACTAGGTAAACAGATAGATAGGGCTATAGACTGCTGCTGGGTGAAGTTGCCCTGAGAGGAGCTAATTAGCAAAATAAAGGTGCCTTGTTGACCCTGAGGTAGCATGGTCTGCATTTCTTGTACCCTAGGCAAGTTTAGGTAAACAGGGGTGGCTGCCTCTTGCCTGTTGTAAACAACCACATGCCCCTGAGCCAGGATTCGGTTTTGTATTGACCCAAACCCCTAACACAGCTTATCTTCAAAACCCCCTTACCCTCATGCCCATGAGTTAATGTTCATGGTTGCATTGTCTCTTTATGCACATCCATCATGCTTGTAAGCCTTCTGATCCTATTAAAAATGGAGCAAGGAGGACCCTTACTCAGGGCTCTTGTCTCCTCCCAGACATTAGCCTCTCTTGCATTTTCAATCCTGCATCTGCTCTCTTGCTGGACAAGAGAGAACTCCAGATCCAGAGTCTAAGACAGTTTTGTCTCCATTGACAGTTTTTCACTTTCTTCTATATGTGTGTATATATATAAGTATTTTTGCCATCTGTAACTCCTATCTCCTTTCTCTCCATTACACCAAAATACATTTTTGTAGTTCTGAGAGACATTCCAAAGAGAAAAGATATATTTTGACTAAGAGAGAGTCCAATATTAGAAGAATCCTGACCTGGGGGTGCCTGGGTGGCTCAGTGGGTTAAGCCTCCAGCTTCCACTCAGGTCATGATCTTGCGGTCTGTGAGTTCAAGCCCCAGGTTGGGCTCTGTGCTGACAGCTCAGAGCTTGTAGCCTACTTCAGATTGTGTGTGTGTCTCTCTCTCTGTACCTCCCCCACTTGTGCTCTGTCTCTCCCTCTCTCAAAAATAATAAATAAACATTTAAAAAGGTGTGCTGACTTGTAGTGGTCACCCCACAGGGGTGAATGGAGAACCTACCACCTCAAATTGTTTGCCTTGTTGAGGCAGATCATGCCACAGATGCATGAAGAGGGTATGAAGAGATTTTTTAAATTTTTTTTTCAATGTTTATTTTTGAGAGACAGAGAGAGAGAGACAAAGCATGAACAGGGGAGGGGCAGAGAGAGAGACACACACAGAACTTGAAGCAGCCTCAGAGCCTGACATGGGGCTCAAAAACATGAACGGTAAGATCATGACCTGAGGCAAAGTCAGACACTTAACCGACTGAGCCACCCATGCTCCCCTTAAGAGATTTATTATACATATGATGAAACTTTCTGAGGAGACAAGAACTGGCTTCCAAGCAGGTCAGAAAATGTCTTAAAAGAGCCATTAGGAGATAAACTTTAGTGTGTGTGTGTGTGTGTGTGTGGTTAGGCATTGGTATTGAGATGAAGGTTCCCATGTGCAGACTAGGGCTTAGGTAGTTTGAACTTCCTACTATTGCCAAAAAGGGGAGGTCCTGGGCTTTCTGATTGGCTTGCCCAGAAGTGGGGCAAGAGTATCAGAGATAGAGGTGGAGATTGAAAGCCATCGACTCAAAGATCAAAAATTAAAGTTAGGCTTTTTATTATGTATGCCATCTTCCTAAGATACTGGTCAAATATATGATAACTCATTTCTGAAATCAGGGGTCATCTATATTAAAACAAGCAAAGAAAATATTTTGACAACTTAATTCTAATGGGAACTTTGAGTTAGTATCAAAAACCTAGTAAAATCTTTAAAAATGTTTTATATATACCAGCCCTTGTTCTTAAGGTCAAACTATGTCATGCGTCTAGAATTAAACATTATATAAAGGGGCACCTGACTGGGTCAGTCAGTAGTGCATGCAACTCTTGAACTTGGGGTCATGTGTTAAAGCCCCATGTTGGGTGTAGAGCTTACTTAAAAAAATAATAATAAAAGATTAAACATTATATGAATTCTAATTTGTGGACAATGTAATAAGGTGTTAGAGGATGCAACTTTAAAATACATTCAACTTAATAAATTTGATTTGAGTATGCCAATTTAGGTATATTACTCCTCAGATATAAGTATCAGCCAGATGTAGTAGAAATAATTTTACATTTGGAATACCATTTAAAACATTTTTGCATGCTTAACAGGTGAGTGAAACTGAGGAAGCATTTTTCCATTTCCTGATTATGAAACAAGTTACTGTCAATTCAGTTATAACAGGACATATGTGTTCCTAAAAATCACTGCACTGTGCAAAATTGGCCAATAAAACCCACAGGGTTTATGGCAAAAATGGAACACATACTCAAAAATTTCATCAGTAAGGCACTTAGAAATAGGCATAAAAATCATTTAAAAATATAGCACAATCTTACACTCACTAAATAGTTAAAAAAAAAAATATATATATATATATATATATATGCCTTAATGCATATGGCACCTCACCTTGAAAAAGACCTGAAGTTTGCTTGTGGTAGTTGTCATTGGAAGGGTTGCAGCTTGTTAGTTATTGTGTAATGGTGGAGGAATGAGGGTCATCTGAAATTGGAAGGAAAGTTTAAACCATCAGAGGTGAATGATAGATGCTTGAGGTTTATGCAGAGGGCAGTGCCTGTACCCGTAAGTGGCAGTGTTCTGCGTTTACTTACCGTTTCTCAGTTGAAATCCTGAACAAACAAACTGAAATTTGCATTATGCCCAAGTTGTTCCCTTTGTTGCATCGAAACAAATTCACATTTTGGAACTAAGCATATTGCAAATCTGATTACACTACCATATGCCCCCCCCCCTTTTTTTTTTTTTGATAGTTGAGAACACAGGGCTTAGAACCAGACCAACAGGGTCCAGACTCCTGTTGTCACCTCTGTGCTGTATGATCCTGGACACAGTATGGAAGATCTAAGTGTCAGACTCCTCATCTGTAAAATGGTGCTAATAATCCTTTCTAGCAAATAATTGTTTTGTATGAATTAAATGTTAAATGCATGGAAAGGATTTTGCACTGGCTAAGAGTTCAAAAAACTTACTTATCTAAATTATCTTTAATAAATGAGGAAATGTCTTGATGAAAATATTTTGTAAACTAAAAAGCCATATATACTTGGAATAATTTATTTCTGTACTAAGTTGAACTATGTATATGGGTTGCCAATATCTGATCATTTTTCTTCATCAAACATAGTGATTTCATTTGGTTCATCCTAATATTTCTGGCGTGTTTTGCTAATACATATAAGTGATAATGATTTTGGAATTATATAACATTAGCTTAAAATTAAAGAAGTGGAAAATGTGTTTAATACTGTATGTAGTACAAACCAGTAAGTTTAATTCATGCTTCAGTAAAATAAATCTGGATTACATAAACTACTTTCAAAACTCACATTCTGATCCTTAATTTGAACTTCTTCCAGTCCTAAGGCATTGAGAATATGGATTAACATGGAATTTTCTCCATAAAGGAAAGTTTGGAGTGTTCTATTGAAAAATGTACAAGAAGGTAAATTAAAGATTAACGGTAGTTTTTCTTCCTTTGTAGAAATTGAATTGGTTGTGAACAAAGACTCAGTGAGGCCTTTGGCACAAAGTGATCTTAAAAACCTGGGAGGCATATTGTTAGTTGGGACTTCTGAGGTTTGAATACAGATGCTGTTTCATATTTTATTGTCTTTTTTCACCCTCTTCTGTTAATTGGTTTTTTTAAAGCTTAGTCAATTAAATTATTCAGCATTTTATGGATAGACGCCCAATGTGTCTAGCTCCAGTGATCTGCATTTGGTGTAGTGTTATGGAAATCTGAATATGGTAGAAACATTTTTAGCCTCAACGAGTAAATTGTCCAGGAACATTGATCCTGAATTTTGTATTTTGATTAATAGTAGAAGATGTGTCAGATTGTAACGTTGTGTGCAGTCTTTATCTTGCCTCCTTGCAATAAAATAACTGAGTGATGGAAAGAAGGAATTAGTATATTTTACCTTTCTGTGGGAAAAGACCCCAAAGCACAAGAACAAATTTCAGTGGGTTTTCAAAGCTTACCATGCTTTCTAAAAGGAAGTATTCAAATTGTTATTCTTATAAACCAGATAGAATCTGCTATTATACCATTGACTTTTAAATTTTTGTTTAATGTTTCTTTATTTTTGAGAGAGAGACTTACATCGAGCTGAGGGGCAGAGAGAGATGGAGACACAGAATCTGAAGCAGGCTGCAGGCTCTGAGATGTCAGCACAGAGCCCGATGTGGGGCTGAAACCCACAAACTGTGAGATCATGACCTGAGCTGAATTTGGCCACTTAACCGACTGAGCCTCCCACACACCCTTATACCACTGACTTTTAAATAACAGTATTATTTACAAAGCAAATGATAATCATTATGCTATTTTGTGGTATATTTAAAGATAGTTTATTTATAGGAATTATAAAGCTGACAAAATACTATATTAACACTATTTTGATATTAATTTTAATAGTCATACACAGATAGTTATATGTCTACAGCTGATGAAAGTATTTTGAAGACATGCCCATTATAATAAAGCCCCTAAAGCCATCATTTTGAAATTATAAAAGTGGCAAACTGTTGTAAAACATTTTAAAAAATGTTAAAAACTTTTTTAATTAAAATTTAAAAAAATTAAAAATTAAAGAAATTGTTAAAAAATGTTTGTTGAACTACACTTTATAGATGGCTAGGCTGTATTCATTTAAGGTGTTTGATAATGACCCATGGTATTCTGATAAGTTTTATTATAAGCAAGTTTGTTACGCCTTAAAATTAATCAGAATTAAATCAATATGTTGAACAAATAGATTTTAACTCCATGAGAGATCATATTCTTTGTATCTGTCAATTCCCTGAAACAGTAAAACTATATTTCAAAAAGACAGCAATCCAAACCAAACCTAAATACTTTTCAGGAAAAACTAACCAACCAAACAAAAACAAACAAACACATAGAACAAATAAAGGTCTTAATGCTTACACTTATGAAATAATATGATAGTTTAGATAGTTTATTTAAAGTATAAATTACCATAAAAATTTTCAATTAATAAAATTATAGTTGAATCCTAAGCATCTACTTAATTCTTCTGAGCAGATTACAATGGGAGCAGGTTGGGGGAGAGAAAGAGTGAATGGAGGAAGCAAGAGGCAGAAACCACTCTAAGCTTCCTCTCTGTGATGAGTGACAGAGGATACCAATTTTCACACCCTCCATCTCCTAGGGAAATGGAAAACTGTTTTGCTGTCGTTTCCCAAGGTAACCCAAAGGGAACTTTGAGGCTCACTGGTATATTTCTGGTGGCAGATGGTTGCCCTAAGGGCACTCTGAATTATCTTTTATTGTGTTAAATAAGATGCAGGACCGTTAGGGTGCTGGGCAGGATGAGAAACAACTCCCTGGCATTGTGACATAGATACTAGAGAAGTTAGGACAAGGATCCATTTCTACTTCCATTCTGAGACCTTGTATCAATAATGTCTCTTGTGAACAGTAGGAAAGTATACTTCTGTACATCTGGCATTTATTGAGTATATAGTAAAACTGAGATTAAATTTGTGTGAATCTATTATAATTTAATAATATATAATATAACATAATATAGTTTATATATGTTAATAAAACATAAAAACATTATATATATTATATATGTATATATATATGAGCACTCAACAGAAAGAGAACGTAAAAAGAAAGCACTATTCCTTAGTATAGAAGGAATTCTCATTTAAATTTTGAAAGAGACAAATATTATTCCTGTTATACATATGATAAAACAAGTTCGGTATAATTTGTTTTATTATTTTTTATTTATTTTCATAGCAATTTTCCTTAAGCTAAGTAATTTGCTTAGGCAAGGAAACTTCCTCTGAGAGCATTATGACACAAATGTGTCTGAGCAAAATGTGTTCTATTCCTCATCTATGGACTTAAAGTAACCAGAAAATATTTTGAGTCCCAAATCATAAAAAAGCAAAAGTTAGAAAAACATGTCAATATCCCATTAATTTCATAGCTCCCACTTTCCTATAAAGATCAATCTTTATTCATTGCTCTAAAACCTTAATTCTCACTGAAAAAAAATCAAATGTTTTTGAGACAAATAGCATCATGTTCTTGGAAATGAAGGGATTATACTTGATACCTACATGATAATTTTGTGCAGAATCCTATGTCCATCAATATATATAGACACTAAAAATTAAAATGGACACAAATTCAGATAGCAAAGCATATTTAATTCTTTAAGAGCATAAAACCACTATTTGGCCTTTACCTGGTGGTGATTTAGTTATAGCAACTGCTCCAATTAATACAAAAGAAAATCTAATTAATTTATTTGTATGCATGGACAACAAGATGAGATTCATCTGCTTTTGATCCTCTAGCAACTCACAAGTTACTAATGTGGAAGTAATTTATATTCTATCTTAAAAATACTTACTAATCTAGAAATAATTTATACATATCCTGAAAGGAAAACTTTAAAAGCTCTGAGGAAACCAAGAACAGATTTTTACTAAGATTCTGTTTGATAAATTATTCACTAGAGTAATATCAGACAAACCCAAGAGAGGATTGCAGAGTTCATTTTCAACATCTGGGTCTAAAATACATGTACACACATACACAATCATTTGCAAACATAAAGCAGACCATGTCGAATACTTGGCCAAACGAAATGAATTTGGAGAATAAAAGAGAGAGAAAAAAAGAAAGAATATAGACTTAAAAGATGTTGGCAATGCGTAGGTTGACTAGCCTGAATTACAAGTATGGTGAAAAACTCATGTACAGTGTTTACTGTGTTCATTATTACTGAATGATCTCTTTGCTCAAGAAAAGAGCACACAGTAGTTTGGTGTGGTAGAATAGTGGCTTTTGCAAACATTATTGTTTCTTCTGAGGCTTACTACAAATATGGTGATTCCAGTAGTTTCAGTCTTCTGCTATAGCCAATGACCTTATACAGGAGCATGCCAATGCCATCTGTTTGCTACAAATGCCTATTTTCTCCCCCCAAGAAATGCCTCAGTAGAGAATGGTAACAGCTAGACAGCAAATGTTACCCTTGTCCCCAGAGAACTAAACAACTGATGTGATAGTTTTAGCATGGACACCTCTGACCTTTTTCAATAATGTATGAAGAACTGTAAGTCAGAGAAGTCAAAACTCCTGTACTCTATGAATTACTAATCCTTTGTGTTCAGCTCTCTGACTGATTATCGATCAAGCATAAGATCAGCTTTAGCTGTGAAATTGGACATCATTTCCTTCTGGATCCTTACCTCATTCTTCACCCTACCTTATCCATCTATCTCTACATGCAAAAGTCTAAGATGACTTCCACAGACCTAAAGTCTTCAAATGCCCAACTCAAGATTTTTTTAACTTAATTATCCACCCAAGAAAAAGGAAAATCAAACTCACTTCATATAGTTTCCAATCTACTTTTTTCTTCTATTTTTTTCCTTTTCTTTTTTTCTTTCTCTTTAGATCATCTGATTTAAATACTTTTCTTAAATAAAAATAGCCTAACATCAAAATCTCCCCAGTTTATAAACTGCCTGAAAGGAAAACAAAATAGAACCACCTAAACCTTTTTTGGTTCTATATCCTTTCAAACTTGTTTCTATTCATCATCACAGAGCTAGTAAAGTTTGTGAGTATATATGAGAGAATAAGCATGAATTGGACCTTAGCATAATTCTATTTTGTTTCTATTTAGCAAACTTTCCTTCAGTTCCTACTTTATGCAAGCACATTGCCAAGTTATAGGGATTATCCTTGCTCCTCAGGATTTCAGAAACTAATGTGAAAGAGTGGCACATTAAAAAAAAACCAACTCAAAACAAAATGTCACATAGCTTATTTGAAATTTTCACAAAATGTCTGTATGTTTGTGGATTCCTTCAGTAAGAACTATTGATCTTTGTAGTTCTTCCTTTTGATAACATGGTACAGAAGACAGACTTACTCCTCAAGTTCATAGACACTTATAATCTTGATTTTCTGAGAAACTCGAAAGGTTTGAAAATGCCGTTTGTGATCAGTATTATTGATCTTCAAGTAAATTGATTTAACTAAATTCACTTGTAATGGATTAAAGTTGATACATTTCTGTACTTTAAAACTGAGTCATCAATGAACCTTTGTTATTCTCTCATGAAGAACTTTCGTTATTCACTCAATAACCATGAAAATGGAGTGGTTTCACAGACAGGTTAGACTACTTTGTTTTTCTATTATTTTAGATGCCTACTCAATAAGATCCACTCTAAAAACATTAACTTCTTTCCTAAGTTCCATCTTACATGATTCAGATGAGAGCAGACACAGGCTTATTTCCCTAAACATGAACTATCACTTGTATCAATTCATAGTTATTGAATAATTATGCAGAATATCATGATATTTTAGAGAACCTAAAACACACATTTAGCCTTTCTTTTCCAATAGGGAAGGTAGAGAGATCCAAGCAGAATATATGGGTGAAATAAATTAAATGTATTGTGCATTGCATATTATAAATATACTTAATATATTTATAATACTTAGATATGAAGCATATTTATAATAATTAATGTCTCAAATGTACAAAATATAATGAGAATATATTTCATACTTTACTACAAATATTTTAATATCTACCATCATGATTTTACAATTTAAAAATAGTACTAGAGTCAAATTTTTTACAGGATAACTTATATGTGATGCTAAACAACTCTAATAAATATTTTTCTAGTATTTCCAACTTTATGATAAAAAATGCATAACTATAAATCTGATAGAAAAAATGTTCACATATATAACACTGAGGTCTTACCTAAAATTAAGTAAAATAATCAGAGTGATGGGTCACTATTTAGAAAGCAACATTCCCATTCTAGTTTTGTGCAATTATGCATACATAAATTCGTGACCATCTTCCTGTTAATATTTGACCACAATAGCCACACAACAATATCTAAAGGTTACTTTTTACATAAATGGATTTTAATAGATTTTCCAGACCAAAATAGTCTCTATGTGTCAGAGCTATAGTAAATTAATTACTCCTTGAAAGTAAGCAGCAGGAAGAAAATGACAAGTGTTTGCTGAATTTGATAGCTGTGCTTCATGGAACATGCTCAGCCATGAATTAGAGTAAGAGAAAAATTAAATAAAATTGATAAGGGTTTCAGACAGAAAATATTGGAAAATATAAGAAAGAGATTACTATAGGATGATTGACAATATGGTCAAGAAATGGAACTCGACTCCTCCTGGAACAAAAACAGGTAAATCCATCAAAGGGGAAAAAAAATTCAAAACATGTTTATTTATTTTTGAGAGAGAGAGTACAAACTGGAGAAGGGCAGAGAGAAAGGGGTATAGGGTGGAGGATAGCAGGCCGGCTCTGCACTGACAGTAGAGAGCCCAGTGTGATGCAGGGCTTGAATTCACCAACCATGAGATCATGACCTGAGCCAAAGTCAGATGGTTAAACGACTGAGCCACCCAGGTACCCCAAAACAGAATTGTTTTCAATATGCAAGAGCCCAAGTTTAGAAAAGCAAGTCAAGAAGAAAAGAAGAAAGGAATGAGAGAGGTAGTAATATCAAATGCAATGTAACATTGAGACATAAAATAATACCCAAATGTATGCCCCAAATCAAAACCTTTGCTCTATTTCCACATCTATCTTGTTTCTATTCCCTGAACTAACTCACCAATTTTGTTCAGATATTTTCCAAGTGTTTTTCCATCCTGTTGGTCCAATAATTCCTGATGTATGTTCTTTCTGTAGTGGGTCTTGGAAGCAACAGAGCCAATCCTGATCACGTAAGCCATGTTTAAAGCCACGATACACTGTCTTGTCACATTCTATAGCCTCAGCAAATCACATGCCAAGTCCAAAGTCAATGAGTCAAAGAAACTTATTTTACCCCAAAGTGGAGAGAGACAGGATAATAAATTGTTGAACAATAATAGAATATATCACATTAGGAATTATTGTTCCAGTTTTACAGATAATTTAACCAAGACTTGGAAAGATTAAGCAGTTTGGTTAATGTTTCAAAATTAGAAAATAACAAAGCTAGGATTCAAACACATTGCTGTCTGATTCCAATGCTTAGAGTATTAATTATAGGGTAATTCTGATACTCTGATCCTTTTTTGATTATATGAATATAACACAAAAAGAAACACACACACACATGTAGTCCCTAGATTTTCATTGAATAGTATTTTCTCATCATTCCAGTCAATGATAGTCAATGTTTCTTACACCATCAGTGAACTGCATCTTGTTTTGAAATAAATGTAAACTATAACCAACAGAAACTACTATGGGGGCACCTGGGTGGCTCAGTCCCTTAAGCATCTGACTTCTGCTCAGGATATGATCTAGCAGTTCGTGAGTTTGAGCTCCACATCGGGCTCTGTGCTGACAGCTCAGAGCCTGGAGCTTGCTTCAGATTCTGTGTGTGTGTCTCTCTCCCCCCTTCCCTGCTCACACTCTGTGTCTCTCTCTCTCAAAAATAAATAAACATTTAAAAAATTTTTTAAAGAAACTTACTATTATGTGTCATTACTAGTTTTTAATTGTCTATAAGAGAATATTGCCCTAAATATTGTTAGCCTGAAATTACCAGTAGAGTCCTTAATGTACATATTTTTCAAGGAAACTGTCTTTTTGGATTTTGTATCCTAAGACCACATATAGACAAAATTTTAACATTTACTGAAAAGACATAGTATGTACACGATAAAAATTGAGGATATAATTAAAAATAATTCATTAACTATATAAAAAGATAAGTTAAAATTTACTATGTAATACTATCATTTAGTTAATGAAAAACAAGTATAAAACAAACAACAGATTGCTTAAGTACAGTCATGAACTCACATATTTATGTTAGTCTTAATAGTGCAGGGACAGTTCAACAGTTCAATTGAAACAGGACTGAAGTAGATATCAAAGATTTAGTCTCTATTTTCTTACTAACTTGAGTAACCAGGGTCAAGTAACTCCTCTCTTCGAGGTGTAGGGTTGGATTACCTATAAATTCTCTTTTAGTGCCAAATAGTTTTGCACAAAGAGTTCATTAAAAAAACTAGAAACTGAGCAGGAAAATTGTTAAAAAAACATTCCCAACTAGAATTGAGTAAGATGTATATATACAAAGCAGTGACACACTCGTATCTACCTCTACCACATTCTCGAGTTGAGTGACAGGTGTGCACATGCCAGTGGAGGAAGGGGAAATAGGGAGTTGGCACCAACATCTTATCTTTCTGGAACTGCAATCAGAGTTTATATAACCTCTTTAGGGACATAAAAGAACGTTAAACATAAAGAATGAAAAGAATCAGAAGCTGCATTTGATGTATGCTATGCTGTCAAGAGCTTAATTCAAGGATTTGCAAAGAATCTTTGTACTATATATTTTTCCTGATTTCAAAAATCACTTTAGGGTTTTTTCTGACTCTCACTTGTTTGTCCTTTTAAATAATGTCTCTTCTAGGCATCTGTGTTTTTTGAATGTCAAATGAAACCTTGACCCATATAAAGATATTTAAATAATTTCTTAACTAGGTATACTTTATTCTACATGGACGTTTAAGACAGATCAACAAATGTAATTTTGGTTATTACTCAACATTAACAATATACTCAACAAATGAAACTGAAGATGGAGAAATAATCTGTGACTTAGATTTTAATGAGCTCCATTTTGCTGGAAAAAATCTTACCATTTTGACAAAATTTAAGGTCAAAAAAAGGGTTTAAGTTAGTTTCTTAATCATCCTCTCTTTACATATTTACTCATGTAAAATAACACCTCACTTTGTCTTTCGTGGCTCTCATTTGCCCACTTAACGTTGCGGAAATTCCTTTTGTTCACACCACATTTTAGGGTGATTTAATAAACAGTCATGTAATTAAAGTATTATACTGAGTAATACTGCTTGACAAGCAGTTTGTCTAAATGAAGATGGCCTAATATTAAAGGAAATTTCTTTTCTGTTTATATTTGTTCATCAGCTTAAATGGGAACCATCCTAAAGTCATAAGAAACCAATTAGAAACAACTCTGCTGTCCTATAATCTGCATGTCTCTTTTGTTGGTTTGCTCAGTAATGTAATTTATCATGTAAGGTATTTTTAAATTTTCATATTAAAATCTACTTCCTCCACAAGTGCGCATTTTTTGTTCTTCCCCACATGCATAACTTTTAGGCCAAATTCAGTTGTCAGGGACTGTTAATCAATATTATAAAAGTTTTATTTGAAGGTAAACATTTCTAAGGGTCTAGTTTGCTATTATCTGCTACTATACATCATTCTAACTAAGAGAAACTTTCAAAAGTACTAGAGTTTCCCCCCAGTTTGCTAGATGACATCCAATGATAATGGCCTTAACATGATGGGAAATTAATTGAGAAAGCATTTCTACCCTGCCATAATTTTATCATCCATTCTATTGCCACTATTAGCAGGAATCCATAACCCCATGGGTGTTTCAAGTGAATCTCTTTTAGCAGAGTTAACAGTCTGGAGGTCATACTGTTAGCTACTCCCATCAGCCGGGTGTCAAATCATTGTCGAAAAGAAATTACTGGTGTATTCATTTTTTTAGCTTCTAGCCTTGCGCTGTGGTATATGAGATGATTTGTAGAGAGCCACTGGGGAAAAAAAAAGCACTAGTAGTCATTGAAGGCTTCTTTCACGTCAGCACTTAGTCGAATCACTACAAATTAACTTGGATGTGTGAGACACTGCCTGCAATTGAACTCACTTTTTAGACAGGGTTAGAAAATATTGGACTCTAATTCTTCTTGGACATAATTTCATCCTAAATGAATGACACCACAGAGAAAATCAGTGCCACTTGTGACATGAAACATGATTGTTAAGAATCAGTACAGGGTTCCCTCATCATGTTGGAAACATATAATTGCATTGTTACACAAACAGTAGGAAACGAAGCTTATTGTATTAATGGCTCATGTTCCTTGTTATCACTGGACTTTGCCCATAATGTGGTGGTTTCCATATGAGTATGTTCGATATGCTAAAGGTAGTTTGGACACACACACACACACACATACACACACACACACACACACACACACATGACATAAATAAAATTCCAGAGTGGAAGATAATTCTATAAAATCTATTGTTTGTATTCTGCTCCCCACCCCCATATAGAACAAGCAAACACTTAATCTCCAATGTATATTTACTACACTTGTTTTCACAACAAAGCACTGCAGACTATCGTGATTTTTTGATATACTTGTATATCATAGATATACAACATAGTTAAACGTTCCTAGGTTTGGAGTTGGTATAAATGATCTGCAGACTATAGTAGATGCTTTCCTAATGATATTTTTTCAATGAGTTGGTATAGGAAGGGCCACTGTCTATCTTATCTCCACTGGTATTTAAGTAAATGGAAACAATAACTGAAATATGGCATATGATAATGGTGTATAAGAGGATTTTATGAATCCCCTAAATCAATTGAACTTGGGAAAATACAATACTGCTCTGACAAGCACAGGCATACTGGTGCACAGAATCACTTTCTGAAATCTTTCACACATACCTTCATGGCTTTAACAAGTTTATTATAAAACGGCCGTGCTGGAACTGCAGCTTCCTTCTTTCAAGTGGACTTTCTGAATCAATGGTGGTGTTGAACTCTTCAAAGCATGACATATAGGCTAACATTTTTCTTATGAAGGCAAGGAGGGGAAATAAAAATAACCAAAGTTTAATACTAAGGAATATGTAGTAATACAGATATTACTTATTATAGCTAAAAATTGAAGGCAGTAATAGCCACAATTGAGAAAATATTCTCTAGATATTTAAAAATAAATGTAAACACCTTCATTTATACATGCTGAAAATAGTTTTCTAGAAATGGGACATTGCTTTCTATAAAACTGATAATTGTCTCAACTCATATATATCTGTCATTTGTAAATTTGGCAAAAGTCATTTTGAACATATTCATATTTCCATCAGTATGTCCTTTATGTCTATTGACCTCTATGTTTTCTGTCAAATATAAAATATATGATCATAAAAGGGAATTTGAAAACAAAGATGGCATACATATAAATTGTCAAAATATGTTGCATGTTAAACATAAGAGCAAAGTTAAATATGTGCTTAGACTTTTTTAAAGTAGAGTGTATGCTTTTAGTTTCAAATATAATATTTTCCTATGTGATGAAATGGTTACTGATTTAATGAAAGCAGCTTATCATTATAAAATTGTTGTTTCAACCAAGGATAAATGAAAGGAAGATCCTAAAGAATATACTTTATAAAAATGTTTCAGTGATTACAATGTTGTAATTATTTTCTGATTTATTTTGAAATTACTAACAACTAAAATAGTATGCATTTTAATCATAATCATATTGGGACTCAGTGTGTAAAAAATCAAAAATTTTTCCAGAAAGCAGTACAATTATGAAAACTTTGGTTAAGTAACAAAGCATTGGGCTATTGTATTGCTGGGCAGTAATATTTAGCTGAAGTGTAAGAAGTACGAATACTTTCCAATAGATTTCAAATAATTTACAAGGAAGGATATCCCAGAGGTATGAAACTAAGAAACATACTCTTTTTTGTTTTACTTTTAGAAATCCAAGAAATATTTAATTTAGGCTAAATAAAAACCTACATTAATTTTTGGTCATTTGAAGTGCTTACATTCACCAAACATAATCATGAAATTTTGGGTTTAGAGACTAATAAATTCCAGGTCATCTATTAATTCTAACTAGAAATGTGTGGTTTGGTCTCATCTTAATTTTTGTCATACTCTTATTAAACATTGCTTCTTATGTATTACTCAAAAGTCTTGGAATATACTGACTCCAAAATAATATGAATATAACATATTATTTTTGTGCATTTATAACTCCATACACATGCAGACTCTTACCACTCTAAAAAGAGCATAAACTCTGAGCACCTGGGTGGCTCACTAGGTTGAATATCTGATCATAGGATCAGGCCCCACATGGGGTTCTGTGCAGAGGATGGAGCCTGCTTAAGATTCTCTCTCTCCCTCTGCCCCTCTCCTGTGCATGCTTTCTTTCTGTTAAAGAAAAGAAAAGAAAAGAAAAGAAAAGAAAAGAAAAGAAAAGAAAAAAGGGAAAAGAAAAGAAAAAGAAAGGAGCATAAACTCTTACTTTTGAATTAATAACTTACTTTTTTGCTCTGACATTTTATGTTTTTTAATTTTTTCTTATGTTTATTTATTTTTGAGAAGCACGGAGACACAGAGCACAAGCAGGGGAAGGGCAGAGAGAGAGGGAGACACAGAATCAGAAGCAGGCTCCAGGCTCTGAGCTGTCAGCACAGAGCCTGACTCGGGGCTGGAACCCATGGACCACGAGATCCTGACCTGAACCAAAGTTGGACGCTCAACTGACTGAGCCACCCAGACACTCCATGCTCTGACATTTTAGAAGTAAAGCACTATTTAAAGAATATATATATATATATTTTAATTTATCTCTTTAAGATCAACTGATTTCTATTTTAATTTTTTTAAATGTTTTATTGTATTTTTGATGGAGAAAGAGAAAGAATCTCAAGTAAGCTCCACGCCCAGCACAAAGCCTGATTGGGGTGGGAGGCTCAATCTCATGGCCCTGAGATCATGATCTAAGCCAAAATCAAGAGCCAATTGGTTAACTAACTGAGTCATCTAGTCACCCCTTAATTTTACTTTTTAAGTAATTTCTACACCCAACATGGAACTTGAACTCACAACCCCGAGATCAAGAGTTGCACGTTCCACCCACTGAACCAGCCAGGAGCCCCAGATCAATTAACTTTCTTAAACGAGAATAAAACTATACATGTGATTAAGGGCACACAATTATTTCCATACTTATTATGCATGTTTTAATACCTGCATTATTATAATTAGTAGTATAATCCTTAACTGAATAAAATTGCATTCATTTTTTTCTTAAGCTATGCAAAAATTCAGCAAATAAGAAAAGTACAACTTTAACTCAATGCAAGACATCTTTTAGGAGCAAACTTTGCTCAGGAATAGTGTTAATGTATTATTTCCTGCAATGATTTCTGAACTTTTGCTTTGAATTGCACATTATAAAATGCCTGTTTAAAAAAATATTTGCATCGTATTTATTAGATTTTTCATTTGTTCCTTTCTAACTGTGTTTTGCTCTGTCAACTGTTTGTTAGAAGATTTCCCTCGAGAGAAAATTGAGCTTCATATCCGTGCTCATAGATCACAGTGTGAGTACTAGCTTGCTGCACTCCACTTGGCAGGTAGGAATATCCGTGAATAACACTGAAATATAATTGGCTTCAGCTCCTGGTGTTGTCCCCTGAAATTGCTTCATTCTTATATCACCTCACCTAAGCAGCAAAGACATACTTTAAATTCAGACAGCCTTAAATTGCTGTATTACAGCTTTTTTTTTATAAGCCTCAGGAGTTACTAAGGTGACAAAAACTGCTTGTTTTTCAAAATATTCTATATATTTTACCGAGGTGTAGATGTGGAGGTAGTTACAGGAATTACAAAGCACTGACAGAACTAACTACATTTGGCCTTTGAATGATATCCACTGGGTTTTGTGTTTATATCCTGTTTCTAACCCAATTGCCTGAGACTACTGCATTCAATATTAAAAGACAAACTGTTCTTTCTTCCCTATTAATTGAAGCAGCACTTATTGCTTATATTGTTAATATACAAAACATGTGTTTGAATATGGTCTTTGGCCAAATTTCATAGCCAGTGGTTTAAGAACACAGAAGTTACACTCCCAACCTGATTAGCTAGTTTCCCATGATAGTGAGGGGGAAGGGTGGCTGGAAGCGGCATCGGTAATTTTTCAGCTCATTAGGTGCATATTCATCTTAATGGGGCATCAAAGTTTAAAACTATAATGCATTCCCCTCATTTAATCCACCAGAGAATATGCACAGTAACCACATGAAAGCAGAAAGGATTTCAACACTTTGAAGCTGCACAAGCAGGTGTCATCTTTCCCTTTAGGCAGGATGGAAACGGAAACTTGATTACTCTAATTCTGCCTCAGTAACCCCCTTTGCCGCTCCCTCGCCATCCGGAGTGGATGTAGAGCAGTGCATCACCTCAGATAAAACACAAATTGAATTGCTTTCAGCTATATTTGCAGAGACCAGGGGTGGGAGGGAAAGAAAGATGACCTAAGTCATAGTCTTGCCAATAAATGTATTTTTATTTATCCTCAGCACACACATTCATTAGCACCCCTTTTTTACAAAACATGTTCTGCTAGATGCTGCACAGTGAAGAATATCAAAATTCAGAAAAGCATGAAGGGAGGACATTATTATTCTCTTGCATCCTGTCTGAACTTACCCTTAAAGATATTAAACTAATATTAACCTTTTCAACTTATTCTTCACAATCTAACTTAACTGGTCATTTAAACTTTATCTGCTGTATACTTGTTTTTATGCTCAGATAAAAATAATCTCTGTATTAGTTTTGCTATACAGAGTGTAAGGCTTATTATTTGTCCTTTCCAAGTAAACATATGAATATTAACTTGCAGTTAATGTCTGATTAGAATGAATGATTGGAGTTCTTTCCACCTTCGTTCCAGGTGACATGGAATCCTCCTATTTTAATTTTGAAAAAAAAAAAAAAAGAAACATGGAGGAAAGGTGGATAACTCTTTTTGATAGCATATATTCTTTTTGTAACATTTTGGTGTTTCCTTCACTGTATTTTATGTAATTACTTACTTTAAATTAATCCAAAGTAAGAAATGAGATAATACAGTGATGCATATGTTTTTAAATTATCTGAAGTATATATTTTCAGTAAAAGTAAATTATTTGCATTTATGTTATTTGGCATGAAGATAATATCACAGAAGACTCAATAAAAGTAGAAGACTCAATAAAAGTAGAAAGTGCATATGTTTTCACATGAAGCTGAAAATATATAAATGGGAGTGCTGTCCCTGAGGGCTTGACGAGGTAAGTCCATTTTGCAAAAACTTCAAAACTCAGAGGCATATGGTGAATAAAATAGTTTATTAATAAGAAAAGGCCAATCTATTAAAAAAAAAACTTAGGAAGTAAAATGTTTGGTCTCCACATCATCATTTCTAGATGGTCAATGAGTGACTGGAGGGTGAGGTCTGGGCCACTTTTCCTCTCTATCCCTATTCCTGGCTCATAGTAGGTTCCAGTTAATAAAGAAACACAAAAACAGGAAAAGTTAATATGAAACTAATTCGTACTAAATATTAGCATGCTTATAATTGTAAATTAAATATTGACTGATGATGTAAACGTACCAGATTTTTATAATAAGCTCATAATGATTTAAACACCTTAGTTGGTTAAATTTAAGCTCAATAGCTCTACATTTTCTTGAAATGACTTGAGGCTAAGGAAACATAGTCTGAAACGTGCCTCTTAAAACACTATGTCTGGATAAAACATTTATCTTAAGACCATATATTTCTCGTGGGCAATGCATACATTATAATGTGTAATGTATACATTTCATTTGATAAAGTTCATTACTTTATATCTACATTGTTTGCATATACCCATATATGGCAATTAGGCCCTAAAAATTAAAAAGGCAGTGTGGTACAGTCAGCATACACAGCAGATAATGTATGTGGCCTTTTATGCCTTATATTTTTTCTTCTTTCCTTTATCTTCCCATGGCTTCGAAGCCTCAAGTTACTCAGATTTGTATTTGATAGACTGATTAAATCAGTTGAAATTCAGATTTGAAGTGGTGACAAATTAATAATGTCACTAATTGTCCCAAAAGAAGACTATACAAGATCTCCAGTTGATACGAGTTAAGAAATGATGCTTTTCTCTGGAGTGACTCAAGGTGTTTTTCTCAATCCATGAGCTTTAGGCACTTCCTTGTTTCTATGATATGCAGCAAGTAAACCTGAGAATAAAAGACTCAGAAGCATAATTTACCACACACTTGAACTCTTGCCCACTCTTTTGAGGGATTATATATTTAAAGGAATTTAGTAAAAAAAAAAAAAAGCCCTCTTTTTAAGAAAAGATAATCATTTGCAGAACAATAGGTTAACTGCCAATTGTGACAAGAACAAGGGATGTTTCAGCATCTACACAATGAGCCCTCAGCTTAATGTTCAGTATTTCTACCAAGTTAGATAGAAAAAATAAAATAATAGTGTGACAAACTGACAAGAGTAATCATACATTAACCCCATTCCTGTTTGAAACATGCTTTTTTGTAACCCTCATCATAAGAGCAAAGTCCCTGCCAAATTCCAGGTATTTTAGGGGGAAGGGTATTTTTTTATTTATACCCTTTATATTGCTAGTGTAAATTAAAGACATATCAACTCAGTAAGGTACTTGAATTCTTGATAATAGTCTTGAAAAGTGTTTTTCGAGTTTATATGATATTAGATTATTGCTTTTATGATTCACTGGTGTGAAATCTGAAGTCCTAGGGGCAAGTTCCTCTGTTTTCTCCAAAAGCGAGATAATCATAATTATCACATAAGGCTGCTTGATAATTAAATGAGTTAATATATGTAGAGCAACGAGAATCATGATAGACATAGGAAGTCTCTGTATAAATGTTATTTATTATGACTATGCCAACTAGGGAATTCATCTTTGACATTTCCTTCTTGTTTTATTCCACGAATCTAGCTAATAACCTGGCAGAAGTGAATTAAAACATTATATTTCTTACCACTGCCTGGGTTCATTTCCTGTCCTCTCTCTAATATAAACTCTATTCACTTTTTGCCTTTAATAGTAGGTACCATACTTCACCAAGGAATCTATGTTGCATAACACTTCCAAGCCAGTGTTATTGATGACATCTTGATTATGCCAAAATCACTTTTAAAACTGAGACTGTCTCTTTATTTTCAATAGAACCAGTTGTATACTTTTCTCTGGCTTTTAAATTTATTCTAATTTGATCCTAAGAGAACTATCAACACTGAGTTCTTACTACTCTTACTTTTAATGTACAAATAACAGGAAACCCTACTCGAGCTGGCTTAAGAATAGTAAATATATAAACTTACAAAAGCTTATAAATAGGTTGGACTCAGACAGAGACAGTAGATGCAATAAATGGTTCAAGTTCTTTCTCTCCTTCATAATGCTGGCCTTACCCTAAGGCTAGTTGCTCCCAAGTGAGTAGAATGGCCTCATGCTCCCATGTTCATATCTTTCCCCAAAGTGGCCAACACTCTTGCCTTTTCTTTCCCTGGTAAGGCAAGAAAATTGGGATTTCCGTGACTTGCTTATATTATCAGCTGGGGTAGAATCAATATTGGTAATTCAACCACAGAATCTATTAGAGGTGCTAAATTTAGTTGAAACTCACTAAATTCATATTGATTGATCAATGTTTAAATATCTTTTTGTATTGAAAATTTATAAAATGGAAAAGAACCGATAAGAGCTATTGAGTCCTGGGATTGGTCAAGCATGCTTTCATATGCTCTATAAGGTACTAGAAGATGATTATTCTGGGAGATAGATGTGGGATTTAGTCCAAGAGTTACCATTCACTAGCAGTGTGAATTTGAGAAAGTTATTTATCCTCAATAACTCTCATTTTTTTCCGGTGTAAAGGGAGAGTGAATACAGAACGTATTTAATAAGATGGTTTTCATACTAAATAAGAAATGAAGTGCTTCATCCAGTGTGTGGTACATAATAACCTCATGATAAGTCTTGGTTATTTTTTCCAAGATAAATAAATTATAGCCAATTAAGGCAATTGTTGTAGAAATACATTCTAAATTAAGTGGAAATCTAGATGATAAAAATATCACTTAGTTTGATTCAATATTGTAAAAATAATCAGTTAACAGGGGATTTCCTGGTGGGAAACACTGAGAAACTCAGTATACTATGTGTAAAAGAATGATTTGTAATGGGAAACTTTGCAATTGTTTGTTTAAAATTGGTGATTCTAATAATAATGAACATTTATGTAGTCATAAGAATTTCAGAGTTTATCATGCAATTGATCAAGCAAGGAGTTTTTTCCACATGTAGTCCAAAAGAAGACATCAGATCAGTACTGTTTAAATTATTCATTTATTCTATATTATGGGTCTAAATGCATGCAGTTCTAGTATATCCACATAGCCCACTGTTATTCATGGGTCTACAATTTAGACTTAGTCAACCTGAAGCACCCATCAAAAAGAATGACCCCATTCTTCATGGCTTCCCAGCAATCTGCCTGGAGGGAGCATTGCTCGAAGCTGTGATTCTGTTCATCCTTAAAGTGTTTCTTCTGCCTTCCCTGCTTGAACTCATCCTCTTCAATTCCAGTTCAAAAGCTCTTTGGGAATCCTGCCTCCATACTCTCTTTACAAATCTCCAGCCCAGCCGTGTTTCATTACTCATCATCTCAGAGCTGGCAAAGACACTGTGGATGGGAACCCTTTCCTTCATTTCTATGCATTTGTTAGAGCTCATAAGTGATGTCATTCAAGCAGATTGATTCGAAGTCTGCAGATACCATTCTTTTAAAGACATCGAAGAGCACGGACATTACCATGACTTAATAGACCCTCACTTTTGGATCCAGCTTGATATCTCTTTAAAATCACTGCTCCCAAAAGGAAAAGTGCCCCTCCATTTCCAACTCTGTGCATGGACACAAAAGTTTTGATGGTATGTGACACTTTTATGCAGCAAGCTAGTCTATAATGCCTGCAGCTGGGTTTGTCGTCCATACAGAATTTTGCTTAATTTGGAAAAGTGTTGGAATTTCACCTTTTTAATCAAAGGTATTAAGAGAACAGCAATCAAAATTTGCCATCTCTTTAATTACTGTCCTTGGGATGTTAGTTCATTTTTTTATGCTATTGAGCTTCTTCTCTTTTTGGAAAATGAAAGAAAGTGTACAGTTTTAGTAAAAATCTTAAAGTCAGAGGGGCCAGGAGTGAGCATCCATCCTAAATTCTTTTCTTTTTCTTTTTCTTTTTTTTTTTTTTTTTACAGATGGAAAACCTGAAACCCAGAACTGCTTGCTCAGCATGACACTTTAATATTATTATCACAGCCATGACTGTTACTGAGTATGCTTTGTTCTGGCAATCAAAGTAGGAAAAAGTCTTCACATCAAAGTGTTCTTAAATAAGGTGATTGTGAAAACAGAGAAGAATATAGCTTATCTATCTTCCATGGAGAGTGACAATAACAAAGGATACGTAAGACATTTTTTCCGTTTGAAAATCGCCAAAAGACCAGAATGATAAAATTGCCAATGGTACTTAAGAACATGAAAAATGTAAATTAAAAATAAAAATAGCATATACATATTGGAAAAGGCTGTCTCATGTGCATAGCCTTACATCCTACACTCAGCCCCATGGGCCCGGAACACTTCCTTACCAAGAGATAGAGTTTACACAGGGTGTGCCTGGGTGGCTCAGTCAGTTAAGCGTCTGACTCTTGGTTTCAGCTCGGGTCATGAACTCACAGGGTGAGAATTCAAGCTCTACATCTGGCTCTGTGCTGACAGTGCCAAGGCTGCTTGGGATTCTTTCTTTCTCTCCCTGTCTCTCTCTCACCCTCCCGCTCTCTCTCTCTCTCTCAAAATAAATAAATAAACTTAAAAAAGAAGAGTCACATAGCCTATGTTGGATTACCATCTTATGTGGGAGTTTCCCTCCTTGTTATAAGCTCAATGAGCATGCATTTTGTCTCTCCTTAAGGTGTTTGCATCATAGGGCACCCAGGCACCCCCACTATTATATCTGTTCTCCCCAAGGGACAAGGTCCTTGTACTCCAACACAGAATTAGCATGCATAGGCTGATCCCTGCGTCCATCACCAGGAAAGACCCTTTGGGACTGATGCCCACTACGGAAGCTGATTTTGCTCTGTCTGTTCTCTAGGTAAGCAAAACATTGTCTCAACCAGTGCTTGACTGTACTGTAGTTTCCTTGGTGACTCTAATACAAAGAAACAAGGGGCAGAAGTGTTTACAGTTCTCCTCTAGGCTTGGCAACACATAAAATATGTGTTCTGCTCACATAAAATATGATTTCAATTAGGGGACTATATTTGAAATAGAAAAAAATATTTAAACAAAAATTACTCTAGCTAGTTTTGGGTTTGGGGTGTGGTGAGGTGCTGGGCTAGCATAGTTTATATCAGTGTGAAAGCAAATCTTGTTATACCCTGCTTCTTACAGAGACTGGTGTGGGAAAGAGAAATGATAAAACTCAGAGAAGTGGTATATCATTTACCAGACAATTGGCATTGGAACAGAAAGCTACTTTCTTCTGTATGGTCATGTATAGGGAACTTTCCAGGCACTGTCAGGGAGAACAAAGAGAAGAGAAGAGGCCAAAGCCTGAACCTAATTTTAAGTTATTTGCATTTCTGCTACATGAACATCTGCTATGTCCGCAAATACCAGTAAAGTCTGGCCATGTTCAAATGTACATGAATGGCGATTGGTGAAATCAAGGAAAAGTAACCGCCAATGTAAATGGTATAAAAGAAAGAAAGAAATAGCCTCCAAAGGTGAGATACCAGGGAATTTGCAGTTTAGCACAAGATAATGCTAAAAACAAAAACAAAAACAAACAGACAAAAACTAGAATGAAAAAAAAGTCTGACTCTTTGCGGCTATTTCTTATTTTTAACACATTTTTGTTTTACCTTTTTTTTTTCCTTTTCTGTTTCAATCCGTGTACTGAAATGCACTTGGGTAGATTCTGTGGACTGGCCTCATGCTGCCTGTCCTTCCTCGACCAACTTACTTTAGCCTTGTTTGCTATTTATTGCTGCTATTCTTGGTGTTACAGTATTTAAAACATACGCCTGACCATATCATTCCACTCCTACCAAATACTTCCATACACATCTCTCAAAATATTGTTTTTACAGAAAGTATGATGCCGTTTTCACACCCACAAAATCAACAATGCTTTGTTAATACCACGGAAAATTATAGCAATTCACATTTTCCTATTTCTCTCAAAAAAACCCATTTGGAATTAGGATCCAAAGATGACTCTTGTATTTGATTGTAATGTCTCCTAATCTTCTTTTAATCTAGAATAATCATACCTATTCTTTTTTTATTTTTTTTCTCGATGTCTTTGAATTGTTGAAAACAATCTGACAATTTGTCCCATAGAACAGCCTATTTTCTGAATATTTACGATTGCTTCATCGTGTTGTCATTTAACCTGTTTCTTTCACTCTGTATTTACTATAATTTGGAAGTTATTAATAAATTAATAAATGAATTTATAAGTTATAAATAAATAAATATATATTTAATTATAAATATATAATTAAATAAAATTATTATGTTATTAAAATATAAATAAAATTAAGTTATCGATAAATTAATAAATAAATTTATTAATAAATAAAACTTAATAAATATTTAATATAAAATATAAACTATTTTATATTTTATAAATATAATTATAACAATAATATCAGTTCTCTATGGATACTTCATCTCGTATCACACCAGAAGGCATCTAATGTCTGGTGATATTAGCAATCAATGCGTTCAGAAGATGGAATTAACCTTCATGAAAAGCACAGCCCACCTTTTTGACCCTTTGCCCTTCACCATTCTTTCTTCTTCTTCCTGGGAATGCTGGCATGGTATCTGAAGCTTCCCCATACATCTCGTGACCATGAAGACAAAACTCATAGGCAAAGCAAGAAGATAAAAAAGGCATACACACACTGTGGGAAAGACGTATGAACTCCGTGGCCAGTCTAACCCTTGATTTATTGTTGAGTGAAAAAAAAAATGAATCTCTTATTTAAGCTGTTATTATTTGAAATTTTTGCCATTTGCAACTAAATACGACATTGATTCACCCCTTCTCCACATCTCCCTTAGCAATGCTGGTTCTGTATGTGCTAGGAAAGCTCTCCTGGTTGCATGGACCCAGCATCTGTTCTGATTAGTGCGTGGCCATACCATACTGGTCTCTTCACTCAGATTTCAAATTCATGTCCTGTGCTTTGCTTTCTTAACTTTAAAAATGTGAATATTAACAGTACCTACTTCTTAGTTTTATTGTGAGAACTACCTTAATTCAAGTAAACGAATGCAGATAAACCATAGCATCTGGTATACAGTAAGTAGTCAGAGGGGAATAGCTTTTCCTTTCTTCCCATTACTTCTCCAGATCATTGAAACAATCATCAGGGTAAGGTAGTAACTGACATTTATTATCACCCAGGAACCTCACAACTATACTTCTCATCACTTATTACTTAATCATCTGAGGTGCTCTCTTATGAAGCTATTACTACCCAAACTTTAACATAAGAATTATTTGTTCATGAAGAGAAAGGCCATTGTAATGAAGAACTGGAGACAAAAAGTAATAGTAAATTATACGTTAGTATCAAGATAGAAGTCTAAGAAATGGGGACAAGGAAACCTATTATAGGTAGCTCAATAAGTACAGTCATCAACAGCGAAATTTCTGTTTATTCACTATAAGTTTGTATATTAAAAGGAAGGCCACACCAAACATGGGGACAGCTATGGCAGAGGCTAGCTGAGAATGACGCGTTTATTAACCTGGTGAGAGATATTTAAGATAATTTTCTGAGCGACATCTCAAGTCAACCAAAAGCTGGTAAATCAGTAAGCCAAATTTGATTTTCCTAAAAAAAAAAAAAAATGACTCTGTCTTGGCCACGAAAAAGTAGATCTGGGTCAAGTCCACAGTGGAAACACAAACAATTTTGGGGACAGTAAAACATCTTGCTGGTTCAGGAAATCACAACAAAAAGCTTTGAAAGGGAAGTGTTTAGACCTCTGAGGGTTTGAAACACTTATGAATGAACTCAAAGGATGTACTCACTTGGAAAATTAGATTGTCCTCTAATCATAAAGCATAAAAAAAGTTACAATAGGGATTTGACTTCCCACATGATGAAGCAGGGAGTTTGACAAATCCACTTGCTAAAAAGCAACTATAAAGCAGGACAAAATGTTCAAAGCCAATAATTTTATCAGCATTCTGGAATTTGACCAAAGGTATATAACTTAGTAGTGTTTATTCATGAAACAAACAGATTGTTTTAAATGTGGACTTTGGGTAAGAACAGCACAGGTGTGTGGCCTTCTTGGCCATGGCTCCTTCCCTTTCTCACTACCTGCAGCCAGGTCAGGTTCAGTCCTCATGGTACTTCAGCCAGGGCATGGGCAAGGCACACGGTGAAAACTAGCTGCTTTGCTGCTGCTGCTGCCCTAAGACACTCATTTGATTGCAGTGTAGTCAAAGTGTCGGCTCAACAGCAAGGAAACAGGCAGAACCAGTGGATTAACCGGAGATTTAACACAGACTTCCGGAGGTGAGAGAGCCACACATCCAGGAGCCACCAAAAGCTACGCGCATGTGCAGAAGTGACAAGCATGGACATGCTCCACCCACACTTAAGTCCACAGGACTGGTGGGACCAAGAGAAAACCCAGAAGAGTCACAACAGCCCAGCAGAGCATAAGAAGTGGGGATGATTTTAAAGTGACCCGAAGTTTGAATGTACCCTTCAGCCCACGCACAAATCCATCATCTAAGGGTTGAAATTTTACTGGCTAAAATTCCTTGAGCACAAATTTTGAACAATATTTGGATGATCTCTAATCTATCTATGCCAACAAAGGAACCGTGACTTAAAGATAAAACCAACCAAAAATTTGAGCAGAGATCAATGACCTTAATTTCCAGGGAGACATCCTACACTTACACAGGCAAGTTTATAAACAAACAAATAAATAGCAACCCGGGTTGGGGGAAGGTGAGAGCCAAATGTAGAATTGTTAATATATTTTCAAAAATATCCAGTATTCAACTAAAAATCAGTAGACATGCAAAGAAATAAGAAAGTATGACCCAAACACAGAAAGACAGTCACAGAATTTTTTTTTCTGAATGTCCCAAGATGTTAAACTAAGAAAGACTTCAAAGCAGTTATTAAAAATGGATTGAAACAATAGTAAGAGCCATGCTTAAAGAAAAGATAGCTTGGCAACAATGTTGTAGTGAATGGATAATTTCAAAAGAGACTGAAAATTATTTTTAAACAGGATCAAACAAAAATTGTGGAGTTGGAAAGTAACAAATAAAATGCAAAATTCACTTGAAGGGTTCAATAGCAGATATGAGAAGGAAAAAAATAATTAATTAACTTGAAAATGGAGCAATAGAAATTATTCAATCAGACAAATAGGGGGAAAAATTGAATAAAAGTAAACAGAGTCTTATAAACCTGGGGAACGATATGAGTTCTACCAACACATGAGTGATAGGAGTTACAGAAGAAAAGGAGATAGTGAAAAATGTAGGAAGAAATATTTGAAGAAATAATAGCGGAAAGCATCCCAAATATGATTTTTTAAAAAAGACAATCCACCTAACAAAAAAAGTAAAAAAAAAAAAAACTAAAATAAAATCTAAGCTCAATAAAAACAAACAGATTCATACTAAGACTCATAGTAGAACTGTTGAGAAACAAAGACCAAAAGGAAATTTTGAAAACAGCAAGAGAAAAATGATTCGAAATGTCCATGAGAATAACATTAAGAATAGAGGCTGACTTCTCCCAAAAACTAGTGGCCAGAAGCAATGGATTGGCAATTCAAAGCACTTAAAAACAAAACCAAAAACCATCTACCAAGAACTATATATCCATTTTATTTATTTTTGTTAATTTATAGTTTATTGTCAACTTGGTTTCCATATAATACCCAGTGCTGTTCCCCACAAGTGTCCTCTACCATGACCATCACCCCCCTTCCCCTTTCCTCCTTCCCCTTCAGCCCTCAGTTTGTTTTCAGTATTAAAATGAAAGTCTAGGAGCACCTGGGTGGCTCAGTCTTTTAAGTACCCAACTCTTGATTTCAACTCAGGTCATGATCTCAAGGTTTGTGAGATCTAGTCCTGTGTTGGCACAGCTCTATGCTCTGTGGGAACCCTGGTTAGGAATATCTAACGTGCTCTCTCTGCCCCTCTCCAACTCATGCTCTCCCTCTCTCTCAAAATAAACATTAAAAAATATATATATATGCAAGTCAAATAAAAACTTTTCTTTACAAAGGCTGAAAGAATATATTATTACCGGATTTGCCTTATAAGAAATTCTAAAAAAAATAAATACTTCAGACTAAGAGGAAGTGACATTAGATGTTGAATCAAATCTACAGGAAGAAATGAAGAGCACTGTAAATATTAAAATATGAATAAAAATATAATAAAAGACTGGATTTGTTCTCGTTTCTTTTCTTAATGTTTTTTATATGACTTGATTGTACAAAGCAATTTGTATAATGGTATTGTTGGATTTATAATACATACGGATATAATATATAAGGCAATAATAACATGAAGGGGAGAGGAGGAAGAAAGGGATAAAGGAAAAAGATATAGACAGAGAAGAAATAAAAGGGAAAGATGGAAGGAAAAAGAAAGAGTAAAAAAATATAGTAAGATAATAAAAATAGGAATATACTAAATAGATATTCAAAAACTATGTAAAATAACAGCATATCAAATTTATCAGATATTTATTATTATTGTTCATGTTAATGACAATTTAGCTAATAAAGCTAAAGTATGAAAACACCATGTTAATAAAGAAGAAAAATATGATAATCATTTCAATAGATCTTGAAAGAATATTTGACACAATTTCACACTTATTTCTGATAAAGACTCCTAGAATATTTGAAATAGTAAGTGATTTTCCTAAGCAGTTAAGCAAATGCACAAAACTCAAAACAACAACCATATATGCTAGATGAAACATTGTATTTGCTAGTAAAACTTTGGAAGCATTGACATTTCAGCTATGGAAAAAAAATGGCATATTCATTATCATCTCCACTTTTTTACCTTGTTCAGGAAGTCAAGAAAGATGTATAAAAATTGGATAAAACTGGTGGTGTACCTGTGATTTCAATTATGAATTTTTACCTAGAAAATACAAGAAAATATACAGTAAAATGTTCTTTTTTAATTTTTTTAAGGTTTATTTTTGAGAAAGAGACAGAGTACAAGTTGGGGAGGGGCAGAGAGAGAGGGAGACAGAGAATCTGAAGCAGGCTCAAGGCTCTGAGCTGTCAGCACAGAGCCCGACATGGGGCTCGAACTCACGAACTATGAGACATGACCTGAGCCAAAGTCGGATATTTAACTGACTGAGCCACCCAGACACCCCTATACAGTAATTTTTTTAAAAAAACCTTGAGTTAATAAGATAGCTTAATGAAATTGATGGCAACATGATGAAAATGCAAAATTAATAATATTCTTATATGTGTACAGTAAACAAGTAAAATATTATATTAAAATAACATTCACAATAGCAATAAAAATGTCACGTGTCCTTGAAAGAAGTTTCGAAAAATACAGAGGTCTTTATGGGGTCTTTATGGAAGAACTTATAAATCTTTCCTGAAGGTCATAGATGAAGCTCAATTATATAAAGAGATACACATGTCTGTGTGTGGCTTGAAAGACTCAATGTTATATAGATGGCAAATTTTCCCAAATTAATTTTAAATCCAATAAAAGTCTGATCAAAATACCAGCATCTGTTTTATGAAACTTGACAATTTGATCCTAATTTTCATAGGAAATATAAGAGACAAGAATATACAGGATACTATTAACAGAAAAAAAATTATTAGGGAATGTGCATGAGCATACATTCAGGCTTATGATAAAGCTATAGTAATTCAGTGTACAGTAACTTCACAGAGATGTACAAATACCCCCAGGGAACAGTATCTACAAAAGCAGACCCACACCTCATTTGGAGATTTGGACATAGAAGAAGTCATATTGCAAATCAGTAGGGAATGAACGGTTGATTCTGTAAATCAGATGATGGATTGCTCATTTGGTAAAAAAAAATAGATTTCCATCTCAAATTTCATATAAAATGAAATACAGAAAAACAAAACTGTAAATTATTTTTAAAAGAATTGCAGAAAATATATTTGGGGGATGTTTTCCCTTGGAAAACATTCGAAATGTGATTACTTTTTTAAAAGAATCCTACGTGAAAGACAGCAGTAGCAATGTAAAAAAGCAAGTAGTGGACTAAAAGAAGATAATTTCAATGAATGTAACTGCCAATAATATACAGAACATACAAGAAGGAGTTAGATATCATTAAAGAACAGTCAATCACATAGAAATTATGAGTATAATATATAAACAATTCAATAAGTGAAAACCCAAATGGTCAGTTAACACATTAATACTGGTTTTGCCTCATTATTATTCAAGGGAATTAATTTTGAGAAAAATGGAATAGAATTCAACAGATACCAGATTCACTAAGTGTGTGTGTATATATATATATATATATATATATATATATATATGATAGTAAGGGAAAAATGTGGAACGATGGGAACCCTCATATTCTGCTAATGTGACAATAAATCAGCTGAATTATTTGCAAAGCCATTTCTATCAATTTTCCTTTAAAATAAATTTATGAAAATTATTAAATACACAAACGTAGGGAGAATAATATGATTAATTTCTATGTACACTTTACTCAACATCCATGATGATCAACATTATTCTCAAGTATGTCATCTAGACTGTGCCAGTCTCCCCACTCTCACTGGGTTTTGCTTGTTTGTTCACTGGATTATCCTATTTTATTTTATTTTAGATATGTATTTTTGAGAGAGAGGGTGTAAGAGGGGGAGGGGCAGAGAGAAAGGGAAGGAGGATCCCAGGTAGGTTCTGAGCTAACAACTCAAACCCACAAACCTTGAGATCATGACCTGAGCTCAAATCGAGTCAAATGCTTAATTTACTAAGCCACCCAGGCGCCCTGCTAGATTATTTTAAAGACAATCCAACTAATTTTGTTATTTTATCTGCTAAATGTTTTTCTATGCCTTTCTTCTTAACAGGGGCACCTTTTACACATATTACTGATATTATCACCCTTTGACAAACTAACAGTTAATCTCAGGGCATATTAAAATTGCTTTTAAAATTTTTGTTGTTGTTGTAGATTTAAACTAAATTCAAATGAAGTCTACATATTGCATTTAGTGCTTATGTCTCCCAGGTCTCTTAAATCTGATAAGATCTCCTTTCCTTCTTTTTTATCCCCATGTATTGTATGTTGGAAAAACTGGGTCATTTTCCTATAGATTGTCCCACAATCTGAATTTGAATCATTTCCTATCATGCCTTAATTTCTTCCCCCACCTCATGCATTCTTGTAAACTGATAATTAGATCTTGCATCTTTTTGGGGGGTTGAGGTTTAACATTTTGGGCATAAATATTTCATAGGTGGTATTGTGTGCTCACTATTTCTTCACATCTTGAAAAGCATAATATCTATCCCAGTTTTAGTGAGACTGGATCATAGATTTCAGGTGAATATAGCACTTTGTATTATTTAGTATGGTTGAAGAAAATTCTATTTTCCAATATATGCATTTGTCACTGCCTACCTAAAGAAACTCTAGATCATATTCATAAGGACACAGGTGTAAGGAAGTTCTGTGTAAGAAGCACTGGGCTGAAACTGGATAGCTTTTGTTTGCCCCTTTGATTTCACTGTCCATCTTCTCTAACCAGCCGAGTCTCTGGGAGGCTGGACTCTATGAACTGTATTAATGTGCTCCTTGGCTCCTGGCTTCTCGTCATGTGCATCTAAAGAAGAGCACAAGCAAGAGATCTAAAGAAGAGAGAAAGATCGAGAGAGAAAGTGTGGCTATTCTCCACCGTGGCCTCCTTCCTGTGAAGTTGCCTTTACTTAAGGTCACAGAAAAGCCAAAGAACTTAAGCTTTCCATGAACTCTTTCTATATAGTTTCCAGTTACCATTCCCTCCTTTTTCCCCTCAGGATGAAGTTTGGTAATTAGCTCTGAAATTATGAAGTAACCCTTGAGGTTTTCCTACACCTTTCCCATTTATTTGTAAATAGTCTCTTAAACTTTCTTTTTTTTTTGTTCATGTTTATTTATTTTTGAGAGGGACAGAGAGCAAATAGGGGAGAGTCAGAGAGAGAGAGAGAGACAGGGAGACACAGAATCTGAAGCAGGCTCCAGGCCCTGAGTTGTCAGCGCAGAACCTGATGTGGTGTTTCAACTCACAGACCACGAGATCATGACTTGAGCCAAAGTGGGACACTCAACCAACGGAGCCAGCCAGGTGCCCCATCTCTTAAACTCTTTCTTAATATTCAGCTTGAGCTTACCATCTGTTTCCTGCCAGAATTTAGACTGATATAGTTCTCAACAGTAAAATATTGGATAAAATGTGAATGTTTATTTATGCATCTGTTTAGTCATTGAACAAATGATTATTGAATGCCAGGTACTCTTCAAGGCACTCTTAATATAGTAATGAACAAAACACCGTTCCTGTTCTCACTGATCCTATGTTCTAGATATAAGAAAATAAATATATACCTCCTCTAGATATAAGGTCATCAATAAGAAAATTGAGTTTGGTATATTCATACAGTAGATGCAGCAGTTAAGTTGCCAGAACAAAATATACATGTAATAGTAAACATAATAATGAATGAAATAGTAGACTTCAGAAAAATAAGAATTATGTTGAATATTTAAAGTTTAAAAACTCAGTTAAAAATTCACACAAAAGGGGCACCTGGGTGGCTCAGTCGGTTGAGCATCCGACTTCGGCTCAGGTCATGATCTCGCAGTCCGTAGGTTCGAGCCCCACGTCGGGCTCTGTGCTGACAACTCAGAGTCTGGAGCCTGTTTCAGATTCTGTGTCTCCCTCTCTCTCTGCCCCTCCCCCATTCATGCTCTGTCACTCTCTGTCTCTCAAAAATAAATAAAATTTAAAAAATAATAATAAATAAACATTAAAAAATTTCACACAAAAAGCATGCAATAGCATAAACAAGCAAGGAATTAATACACAAGAATGGTAGTGTTGTAGTAAACTCTGGAAGGGAGAGAAGATAATGGAAGTATGTGGTGCATGCAGAAGTCTTCAACTTTACCTGTAATTACTTTTTTTTTACTTAAAAAAATATATCTTAGGGATGCCTGGGTGGCTTAGTCAGTTAAGTGTCCGACTCCAGTTCAGATTATGATCCCACGGTTCGTGGGTTCGAGCCCCAAGTTGGGCTCTGTGCTGACAGCTGGGAGCCTAGAACCTGCTTCGGATTCTGTGTCTCCCTCTCTCTCTGCCCCTCCCCCGCTGTGCTCTGTCTCTCTCTCTCTCAAAAATAAAAAAAATATATAAATAATATCTTAAAAATTGCGTTAACTTTTTCTAAAGTTGTTTATTGATACATAGGTATTTGTTAAATTATTCTCTGTACCTTTATATGTGATTGACACATATTTCATGTTTAAAAACACAAAATAGAAAACAATAGAAAAGTGTAGAGCTCTGGTAAAGAACCGCCTTATAAGACAATACTTGGAAATAATTCTAGCTATATTCTAAGGCTCTGGTCTGCCTCACTCATTCTTCCTCCATTGGCTACAGTTCTGATTTCCCTACCCAAGCATGCTCTTACCTGTTTCATTGTTCATAAGAACTTGATCAGAGTCCTACCTCAACTAGTCCCACCCATATGCATCTCTTTGGATGAGTTAGATTTTCCTATTACTAAATTCATGTTTCTTCAATATTGCCCACGTCTAGACCTATTCATGGTGATGTGGCCCTGGCCAAATGGTAAGCCATGCTCAGTGTCATTTCATCGTTATTCTAGGCAGAAAGAGATTTCAAATAAGGAAAAAGATGATGTCAAAAGCTAAGGAGTTAAGTTCATAAGTAATAATCCTGGACAACTCTGACACTAAATTTCAGTGTATAAGATATAAGTCCTAAGCATTTAAGGAACTTGATGAATTTTAATCCATTCACTGGCTGGAAGTACTGGTGTGGAAATGAACCATGGTGGTTGACGTGTGTACAAACAAAGTAATGATAATTAATACTCCGTTGCAGTGGTATATTCATTTATTCAACAGTTAAGTTTAAATTATTACTGAAAAAAATAAAAACAAAGTCAAATACATAAGTGATCTATGAGACTTAAGAAAACTGGAGTAAATATGAGAATAGTCTCAAATTTTTGCCTTCATTAGTAATGAACATAAGAACAACTCACTAAACGGATTAAGAAATAGAAGATATTCACAAATAAAATATATTCTAATGAGTTATTTTTGGAGGGATAAACAATCCAGACTGGGATTTGCTTTATAAGGACTAGAGAATTACTTTCCCAAACACTGAAAATGCTGAGCTCTAAACAAGATGAACAAAACAATTGAGCACATGTCTTAACCAGATGCCTACCTTGATTATTTTTATGAACACCAATTTTGCTGCCCAGTTTTTATGTGCAGTTTTATTTTACATATGCACACAAGAGAGAAAAAGAAATGAAAGTTCAACATTAACCGTATTTAGCATTCCCTAAGGGCATAACATATTCACCAGTTTAATCACAAATTGTTCTATAGAAAACTGGATGAATCATTGTAGCAGTTCAGCATGTCATTTTTTATCGAAAGCTAATATGAAAGATGATAAAACCCATAAGGGTATTAGCCCTGATTCCCGAAAAAAAGAGAAACAAAATAAAAAGTCATTGCCACCATCAATAACAACAACTAAATGAGTCAGATCACAGGCAGAAATATACTTTACTAAATATAAGCATCCAGAATATCTAGCATGTAAATCCAAGCTAAATATGAAGACATTTACCTGAGGTCCACTACTGTAGGCTACATGTGACCACACAATAATGCTTGTCTTAGTCTGTCTTCAAACTATACAATCAACAAGTCATATCAGTAATGACATTATCGAATCAGCCACCTGTATTGATTATGAATATGGTCAGGGCTCTTGACCTCTTTTTCTGTGTCATAATCCATTCCATCAGAAACAGAGAACTTTTGCTAAAAGTGAGGTTCCAACAGCGGCAGTCCTTGCTGACAAGCAGTTGCCAATACCATGTTGATTTGAAAATGACAAATGACCTTGCCAAATGTACCTCAGAGGTGATTGAGTTCTTGGCCCCCCAAAAAAACATCTCCTAATGGGTGATTCACAAGGTCTGTAAGATCCTCAGCAGACTTCTTCTCAGAGATGCAGCAGATAACTGTATTTTTTAATATCTTAGTAGAAATGAAAGTTTGATAAAAAGATGAATAGGGTCACATGAAGACTTGCCCCGTTCTGAAACATGGATGCAATTTTTTTCACATCCTTGTTTTTGAAGGAACATACCAAACACAAGTATAGATGTTGTAAATGCAGTATTTTGAATTTTCACAAACGGAACATACCCTTGAAACCAGCACTTAGAATAAAAAATAGAAAAATAGTAACATGCCAGAAAGCCTTCTTTTGCTCCTCTCCAATCACTGACTGCACAGTCCCATACCCACAGCATAGATCAGCTTCTCCTCTATTTGTACAGTATATAAGTGAAATCCTATGGTACCGGTTCCTGTGCGTGACTTCTTTCCCTCAACATTTCTACATCTGTCTTTTCTACACTTCTTATCCAAGTACATTTTAACAGATGTGTGTTTTTTCTTCTGAATTTCATTAGATACTTCCAAGCCAGGTCGTGTTAATGTGCATCCTCTAAAGTAAGATATAATCAAGGTATATAAGACCTCAAAAATATTAACTTTGCAGAATCTGTTGGCAAACACAACGGAATTAGTGCAGTTGCTTAGATCCAAAAGAAGTCACCAGAACAAAGATTCTGCTACGTAGGAATGCTATTGGTGAAAGTGATGACAACTGACCAGTAAATAAATCCAATATGTACACTTCAAAAGTGACTGACTGAGCAGTATAAATAAATAATAATTATGGGTAATTTTAAGGGCTTTATATATAAATCCTTGAGCTCTAAAATGAAGCATTTTGTACTTGGTAAGCACTTTGAAACACTCAAAGTACTTCTTATTACTTTCCATAAAAAGTAAAAAATAATAGTAACAACAACAACAAAACTCATACCCTTTTGCAGATTTATCAATCAATATTTAAATATGCAAGTAGTTTTTCAACCTTATATAACCGCTGAATAAAAAATAAAACTCAAAACTTTGATCTATCTCCAAAACATATATGATGAGAATAAAGTTATTCTTCGGTTAAGCAAAATGGTGAGGAATGGAGAACAGAAGGGCTCAGGATGTTCACCACCAAATATGCATTAAAGACATTTATGTAGCCTTATAATTAGCACCAACATTGTTGTGTTCTTTCTTTCAGCAACCTTGCCTCCATTAAAAATTTTTAAATCCTTATAGTTCCTGGCACATTGCAGCTTAATACTGCAAAGAAATAAGTTGACTTAAACTGCAAGTTGTCACCATATTTTGGACATATTATTATTTATGAACTATTTCTCAGACTTCATTGTAACCAATGAAATTCTTTATTCATTCCTTTATTCTTTCAACATTTAGATAACATGTATTGATCAATTAATAGTTAAAAGCCACTGTGTTAAAAGTAGTGTGTAATAAAAACAAAGCCTTTGTGTATATATCTCACATCTTCTTTATTCATTCCTTTGTCAACAAACACTACTCAAATTCCATATCTTGGCTATTGTAAATATGTTGCAATAAATATGAGTGCACGTATCTTTTTGAATTAGTCTTTTCTTTTTCTTTGGGAAAATTTCCAGCATTGGAATTACTGTATCATATAGTAATTTTTATTTTAATTTTTAAGTTAATTTATTTATTTGGGGAGAGAAAAGAAAGAGAGAGAGAGAGAGAGAGAAAGAGAACAGGCAGAGGAGGGGCAGAGAGAGAGCAGGACAGAGAGAATCCCAAGCAGGCTCTGCACTCTCAGTTCGCTTTTAAGATGTTTACTGATCAATATATTTCCTTTTTTCTTTTCTTTCTTTCTTCCTTCCTCCCTTCTTCTTCCTTCCTTCCTCCTTTCTTCTTCCTTCCTTCCTCCTTTCTTCTTCCTTCCTTCCTCCTTTCTTCTTCCTTCCTTCCTTCCTTCCTTCCTTCCTTCCTTCCTCCCTTCTTCTTCCTTCCTTCCTTCCTTCCTTCTTCCTTCCTTCTTCCTTCCTCCCTTCTTCTTTCTTTCTTTCTTTCTTTCTTTCTTTCTTTCTTTCTTCTTTCTTTCTTTTCTTTCTCTCTTGGTTTCTTCCTTTCCTTCCTTCCAG
Organism: Cryptoprocta ferox; assembly: GCA_028646485.1. NCBI lineage: Eukaryota > Metazoa > Chordata > Mammalia > Carnivora > Eupleridae > Cryptoprocta > Cryptoprocta ferox. The sequence goes on along the minus strand of CM053578.1, from coordinate 66,550,034 downwards.
AAAAGTTTTATCCAAAATCCATTTTGTGGAACCAAACAAGGTGGACACTAACATGGGACAGTAGGCAGTGATGGTGCAGACTGAGGGTGTTGAGCAGAGTTGAAAATGGCACATGTGCAAGAAGAGGTAGAGGTGACACTGATAACAAAAGATGAGTCACACACAGAGAGGATTCTTATAATAAATAAATACATTAAAAAGGATTTTCACTGTTCAATGAGGGAGTTATGAGTACAAGAAAGTAGAAAACTAGAATAAAGATGGTGGTGGTAGATCATAGTTGGAAATATTGGTATGAACACATGATTTTCAATATGTATCAAAAGATCAAATAAAATATAGATAAATAAATGTCCCAGGAGAAGACCCTTAGCAGTGACCCACCTTCTCCACAAAGCATTGAGTACACCTGTAGCCCATATCTTGGTTTCCAAATATATTCCCCATGAACAGAAACTACACTTTCACCAAAAAATTGCTGATTACAAGGCTAGGGCAGGAAATAGCTCAGGCAAAAATAGAATAACTCTGTAACATATAATTATACAAAAGATATTGAAGGGCTCAGAAACTAATATTATATATCAAAAGAACTCAGAAGCCAGATTGAAGAAGTTTCTTCCAGCCAAATCTAGGGTGACTCAGTAACAAAAGAATAATCATGATACCAACAGATTATAACCCATTGAATAGAAGAGGAATCTACAAGTGCATAGAGATATAAATAAACAAATAAATAAATGGAAAGAAATCAAAGCTTCCCTTATAGTATAATGTCAACTAATAAAAATAGAATGAAATTTTGTAATTACCATTTGGCAACTCCCATAGCTAGAATTATTTTTTTGAATAAAACACATGCTAAAACTAGTATGTAAAAGATTGATGAGAAACACAAAACATACATTGTCTTGGGGCGCCTGGGTGGTTCAGTTGGTTAAGCATTCAACTTTAGCTCAGGTCATGATCTCATGGTTCATGGATTCAAGCCCCATGTCTGGCTCTGTGCAGACAGCTCAGAGACTGGAGCCTGCTTTGGATTCTTGTCTCCCTCTCTCTCTCTCGCTCTCTGCCCCTCCTCTGCTCGTGTCTTCTCTCTCTCTCTCTCTCTGTCTCTGTCTCTGTCACTCTCAAAAATAAATAAACATTTAAAAAGTTTAAGAAAAAATAACATATATTGTCTGAAAGTACCTCCCCCCAAAATACTAATTACCCATTTTAAAGTGTATCTTTATAGTGGGCAAACAAAAAATACCACTTAATTTTGTGATGAAAATTAACATTACCAGTAATGGGAAGCATCAAAAGCATGTACTACTTCACAGAATTCATTAATGAGGATATGGCATCACTTCTATGGTTTTCTTGCAAGGTATCACCTTATTCCAAATTGAGGGAAAATAAGACATTCAAATTTGAGGTCAATTCTGCAAAATAACTGACAGCCTTTGTTAAGAGCCAAGTTCATGAAAGTCATAGAAATCCTGAAGAACTGTTTCAAACTGAAGGGAATGAAAGACACAAAACTAAGTGCAACTTGGGATTCTCAACTGGATCTTATTACTATAAAAGACATTACTGGGAAAATTGGCAAAACTTGAACAGGGTCTGTGTATTTGATATTAGCAATGGTTTAATGTTAATTTCCTGGCTTGGATGGTTGTGTTGTGGTTATGAAGGAAAATGTCCCTGTGTGTAGGAAATGTACTGCAACTTAACCTCAAATTCTTCCGGGAAAAAATTAATACTATACTTTCAAATTTCCTAATGTTTGAACCTGTTTCAAAATACAATAATGGAAACAAGGAGGGGATAGTAGTGTTTAATGGGTTTAGAGTTTCAGTTTTATGAGATGAAAAAGTTCTTGAGATCTGCTGTTCAACAATGTGAATATACTTAACACATCTGAACTGTAAATTTAATAATGACTAAAATGGTAAATTTAATATTCCATGTTTTTCGTCCCAATTACAAAAAAATGGAAATGAATCAACAAACTAACAAACAAACAAAAAGAAGATCATTGTCTAGGGGATGAGTTCTCAATCCTTAATGGTGTAGTATTCAGAGACTACAGATGCCCAAATTCCAATACTATCGATTAGGATTCAGTACATCTAGATTTGGGTTTGGGATTTTTCACTTGTGTCCAGGGATGTGAAAGCACTGATCATACTCCCCTACTTGCAAGTGAGTAACAAGAGCTACATTAGAATAGAAAAAGCACTTGACCCAGTTTAGAGTGTTCCACTTACTAGTTTTATAACCTTGGACAAATCATGTGAACACTCATCTTTAAAGCGCTCATCTCTAAAATGGGGATAATAATTCCTGTCTCATAATATTACTGAGCTCCCCCCAGGAGATAATGTAGATAAAAGCACTGCAGAAACAAAAGGCAATATTAAAATGCAAGAAATTAATGACTAATTTCTCTACAATAAAAAGAGTCACATAAGGGATGATAACTATGATGTCTCTAAAGTGCAACAGTGCTTGAGTGAGCAGCCCGCAATCTCAGATGACACACCCGAGTGTATCATGGCTTTGGAGCACATAGATTTGGAAGATAGCAAGCAAATGACTGAGAGAAACTCACAGTTTCTGAGACCATGAGATGAAAATGAAATCCCATTAGGAAGCTTAAAACCAATGACTTTTGTAATCTCAAGAGATCCTCTGTTAGGACTTTTTTGTGGGACCTAACACTAGAAGGAAAACAAACAAAACAAAAAGAGAGTATATGGAATAATACACAAAGTCTGGCTTCTCACAAACTTTAGCCAAAATGTCTTCCACTTGGTTTCCCAAGTGATTCAATGTCTAGAAGCTGCTGATGGGCAATGGGAAGACTGTTGCTGGTTCTCGTGCCGTTGCTGGCATGGCAGTGCCTTTGGAGACTACACTCATGGACTTTAGATTAGAGAGAGTTGAGGTCAGATCCAGCCCCAACTGAGCACCCTTGGACATGTTTCTTGTCTCTGCATCTCAGGTTCATAATCAGTAAAATGATGATAATGATAGTATGAAGCTCATAAGGTTAAATGAATACAGTTAGAATAAATGCTTGATAAATGGTAGCAATTACAGTTTCTTATCCACGGTGATATTCAGCACATTCTCCTTTGTCAATTCTGCAGCAAGTGCTAACACTTAAGATAGCAGCTGGGATTAGGGTTTTAGGAAATTACTAATTTGGCCTCAGGAAGTTACTAGATAGATTAATATTGTAAAAATAAATTAATTTATCAAGCCACCCAAGCTCAAAGTAGAGCTTAGACTTGCAAATAACACCTGAGCAGGGTTTTAAGAAGCATCATAAGTGCGTAAACACTTTGTCCAGTAGGGCAGAGTGTGAGGAGGCTTTGAAAATAGAAAATTTCCCATTTCCATAACCAGATTGTGTTCTTTCCTTAAGAATTACCCAATGCAGCACCACTTCTTACTTAATATATTCTTTTAGGAAAATTGTATTATTTATATTACTAGTGATTTCGACTCAGAAAAAGAAGAAACAATGATGACAAAATTCTGTTCTAGGGACATTTGTTAGCATAAGAATTTTTAAGAATAGGGAAGGAGTCAGTTGACATATTCTGTGGTCTTCTGCCTCATATCAGAAAGCTAAAATTCCTAATGCTCACACTATGGACCAATTTGGACTTTTTACAGCAGCTACTGGTCTTTAGATACTTGCTAGTTGACCTTCTTATAAACCCATTCACTTTCAAGGTACAAAAATCCTTTCAGAAACTTTTTTTTCTCTAGGTTTTGTAAAAACTTCATGCTATCAATTTTGCACTATAAAATTCATGAAATACATTATATCTCAAAAAAATAACACTCCTATTATATAAAGTTGATTGACTTGAAAATACGCAGTTTGTGGAATCATCGAGAAGTTCTTATTCCACTATTCCTATTGTAAATAATGATCTCCAATATTAGTCATCAGTTCTACAGATTAATCTATTAGAATTTTCAAGGAAGTTTTAGCATTCAACCTTGCTAATGTTGTTCAAACTGCAGTGTTACTTTGGCCGTTAGGCATCTACAAGGGTTTTGGATCTTCAATGGGATTATTATTCTTTTAAATAGACTGGTGAACAGATAATTAAAATATTCATATGAAATGTAAAACATTTCTACTTTTCATTCTCTCACTGTTTAAAAAGACCATGAATTTTCTAATCTTCCTCACTTTATTTCTGTGACAAAATGACAGGTACAGAAATGTCTGCAGGGAAAGAAAAAAAATGCTGATTAGGAGGGTTTCATGCTATCATTTCAGATTTAAAAAAAACTGATTAGCTTTCTTTTGTTCCTTTACAATAGTCTGCTGATTTTCTTAAGGACTGCAAAGGAGTGTAGAAAAAAGAAAAACACCCAGCAGCTAATTCATAAGGTATACACTCAATACATTGCTTGGCAAGGATTAGATTTTTATTTTGGTAATAGAATGATGTTGAGGAATGTTGAGAAATTGGGGAAAACACACACACATAAGCTATTTGGTTTGATTGATCTTCATTGTATAGTAATTTACAGCATATACCTCCAAGGTTTGCATATACGATTTTGGCATTTTGGAGTAATTATCACTGTGAAGCTTTCACAAGTACACCTTATTTCCACTAGGTAATTAAGGTGACCTAGTTATGTCTGCATAAGGCTTAGTCTGTGAATAATACAGACCCAGGGGAGACTAACAGGTCACTAGCAGCAATCAATCTAACTGACGGAAAAGAGGAAGAATCTTATAGATGATATTTGCCCTATACTATTATAAGGCTATTTTTAAGATGCATTATTGAATCACTAATTCACCAAGAACACAGAAATCATTCCCTTTGAACTCTTTTTGGTCTCATTTCAGTCTTCTTTTAAAATTGGAGGTGTCGCTTGTGGTAACTCCTTACCATTAGTCATAAAGAAACATGAGATTCATTTTTCAGAATGAACTTTAATCTTGCTGATCTTCAAAAGAACGTTTAAAGAATTGTTTCTATTTGCATACAATGAACAGATCCTAACACACAATTAACTGGTGCTCTCACGGCCAAGGATTATTATTTATTACCGAGGCCTTACCAATGCGGTACCCCAGCACCCCTGCAGTGCTGCTTGCTCTGAAACCATTCCCTCCTTCCTAAGGGCAGCCCTGAACCCACAGCCTCACCTCCTCCATCTACACAAAGTCAATATTCTGGCACCTGACCCATCTTACTGAAAGAGGTAGAGAATCTGGTTTCTCAGATCAACCCACAAAATTCAGCTTCTGTTCTTTTTTTTCCCCTGCAACCTTGAAATTTGCTGCAAAAAATCAATGTATCAGATACCCCACACCAAGAACACAATTTTGTTCAATATAAAAAGGTCACAAGTGTGTTTATTTAAAGACTGCCTCAGGTTAATTAATGGACACAATTTTTCAGAAAAAGTAAACCAAAAGTCAATTGAAATATAAAATAGTTCAAATAATCTCAAGTAGATTTAAACCCAGAATTTTTTTTTCCATTTCATGGCATTCTGGCTGAAAAGACATGGATAATAGAGTACACATTTTACTTACAAATGAGTTTTTTATCTCCACTTCTGGGAAATACTAACCAATCAAATGCAGTTTCTTAAACGGTGTTGTCTGTGCTCCTAGACATTAAATTTCAAATGGTCCAAACTGAAGCATATACAAAAAAACATATATAGTGCTATTCAATATGCAAGGCACTTGCATTCACTCTTGAATCATTATTCAATTAATGAATGACTTATTATCATACCATAAATGGGGATGATACTTGGATGGGAGCTCCAGTTGCTTGAGGGTGAATGCCATGTGCATTTTTCCTGGAGTCCTTAATAAGTGACACACTTGTGTCATTACATTTGAGGTGAAGCAGAAGCCTCTGTCAGATTCGATTCACATGGGCAATTCCCAGTGGCAAAACATCTGATTAACTAGCAAAGCCACTGTCGTTAACAGCTGTATCATTGGAAGCTTGGAAGTATTCAGCCTATTTAGTAACCGAATGTATTATCATAATCTCTCTCTCTCTCTCTCTGGCTCATATCCAGGAGATATTAACTACTACGCAAATAAATTACTATTAAAATGATTAGGCATAAATGAAACTGTGTATGTATAATTCGCATTGAACCATAGGGTCTGTAAATTCTTTTTGACTCCAGTAAAACCTATTCTAGTAATATACGTGGAAGTAGCTTCAACACGAGCATTTGATAATTTCCTCATTTGTAAGTTTTCTGGGTTGGCTTAGCAAAAATTGCTTAAATTTCTACAATACCACTTACCAAAGGGCCTATTATTAGTTCTGTTGTTCTAAATAAAGTACATTCTCTTCTTTGTGAGCACAGATATGTGCCCATAAGTGACCTATTAAGGTGCCAGCAGGTTGTGCCTTTTAATTATTTGTAACTATTTTAATAAGACAATTTTCTAAGTCTCTCACATATTTATAAACCACGATTACAGAAAAGTAAAGCAGTGAAATGACCCAAAATATCCAGTCTTGATAAAAATCTTATCAACTTTGTGGCTAATGATCATTCAGCATAGCTACAAAAGAAAATTGCCAAACATAAATATGATGCTTGCAGGTAAATAAAGCCTCTTAGTATCAAATGCAAGGTTGTATCAGAATCTAGTATATGACATTTTACTGACACAAAAATAAGGAAAATGATTTAATCAAATTTCAATTTTATTTGAACTAAAATTATTTCATTCCTTAGATAAGCAGGAAATCCATTATTAGTCTAATATGATAAATTCAAATATTACTCACTATATCTTGTCCACTATCTTATTTTACTCTACCCATTAACTTGCCATAACCTTCCATTATCCCTTGGAACAAAATTTTAATTTAGAACTTAATGAAAAGATTTATGGTGCTTTACTTTGCTTTCTTATAAGAAAGCACGGGCTTGGAAGGAACACTGATAAGTAAAAATTTAATGAATTAGAAAGACAATCTGCTTCAATAACATAAAATAACTTCATGAAACTTTACAAATGTATATCTACTTCCTAAGGCTCATGGTGGCATGAAATGGAAACAGCAAGGAAACACCAAATACAAGTGCTTGGCGATCACAATTTAAGCAAAATGCAAAGAAGATGTTTGAAAGTGTAGTGCTATTCTGGAATGATAAACCTAGTAGTATATGCTGTCTAAATCCAAAGCATGTTATCTGTATGTGGCCTGCAAGTATCTAGACTGAAGTGAAAACAAAATGTGCTCACTTGTATATGATCCAGGAAGGTAAACTTTATTATAATAAATGACCAGTTTGCTTAATGGTTTTAAGAAGAATTATTTCATATACATTTGTCTCTTTAAAAGACCAGTTTGTAATAACTTACTCCTTGCTTTTGCATCTGTAATATCTTGTATTTTCTCCAAAGCCAGGTTTTTCAAGAAGGAATTACAGGAAAAAAAATTATCCTTATAATATTAGAGAAATGTGCTTTAAGAGCAACAAAATGGAGATAACCATCAGCAATTTGTGAAAACTATCACAATTCAATTAATGTTATATTTAATAATCTGCTTTTGCAGGGAAAGCATTCTCCTGATTAAATGTACAGAATGCTCTTCAAAACTATTCAGTGTCTCAGCAAAGGACAGACTAATTACCAACTGTTAATATTAAGAATACACTTGGGGGCAGAAAAATAGGACTTCAATTTACAGTAATAATTCTGGGATGGAGTTATTCCAGCAATAAATTGTCACAGCTGCTCAAAGTGTGATGACACTCATGAAAATAAAATAAATACAGTTATAACTTCCCAGCAGATCTTGAGACACTTTGCCAAGAAATGTAAAACATTTAGTAGACTTTCACATTATAAACTGAGATTTATACCTTATGTTTGCATATGGGTTTAGAATCACACAGTGTTTTCAGATCTATTCTGAAGATAATTTTTGACAATTGAACAATACTGGCATTTAGCATTTAATGGTCTCCCTGCTGAATATTCATAAATTTCTTCTTTTGATGGCCAAACCAAATAACCTGCAAATTGCTCAGATATAAATGCATTTTTATCTCTGATAGTTTGTATTTTTCTGACAGGATGAATGATCTTACCAATACCACCACCACTTTTACTATCTCATCCTAGAATTTTTGCTTCAGGTAGCTTAAGGATTTCCAGTTGTCCAGACATCTGTGGCTGCAAAGACAGACTTACAGACAAGTAAAAGATGAGTATTCGAGTTACTTGGCACAAAGCTAATCTTCTTCCTGCCTCTGGATCTCCTGCCACATCCTATCCCCGTGGGTTATTTGCATGGATGAAAAGCTTTCAGATATGGTCTCACTCTTCATTTGTTAGAGCAGAGGAATTTTGCCCTCCCCATGCTTGTGTAAACTCAATCTGGTCATCACAGGTAGGAATGGTTTTCTATCTATTAAGGAGAAGACATATCTCATTTCACAATTTAATTCAATGGGTTTGCATACAATAGAAGTACCTGCCACTAATTTGTCAGTTTAGTTTACAAAGCCCTTGTGTCTGTGATACCACTTTGTAGTGTCACCAGACCCTCCGACATGGTTAGCTACCTGTTTTCTCTAGACTGAGAATAGCTTTAAATGTGAGTCTTCTTTTTTCAAAGTAGGCTTCGCACCCAGTGCAGAGCCAAACTCGGGGCCTGAACACAACAATCCTGAGATCAAGACTTGAGCTGAGACTACGAGCCCAGCACTTAACTGAACGAGCCATCCAGGTGCCCTAAAGTGCTCGCATTTATTGTAGTTGGTTATTTTCAATTTCAGTGATATGAGGTTTTGTTAGGAGATTCCTTTCCTTTTTTTTATGACTCAAAACTATTTGCTTTTTACTGTTGCCTCTTGTTTTTCAGTGGCTACATGCTATTTTTTGCTCTATTGTAGATCGATAATATCATGATCAGGTAGAACCCATAAAACCTAAAATAAATTAATGCTTGAAACCTACCTTTTAAATCAGGGCATAGGACAAGGGGAAAAGTAACCCTTTTTAAAACAATTTGTAATTTACTTTAATCTGAATGTAGCGATAATTTATACTGACAACCTACTTTACAGGGATTTTGACAACTATTAGGGAAAACTACTAAGGTACCACCATAATACATAGAAAAATGTTTTTATATGTAATGCGCATTGATCAAGTAAAAGTATCATTACTAAGTTATCTATTTACAACTTTCTCTAGGTTCTTCTTTCCTAACTCCTTCTCATCACATACCCATATTGTTTTGCAATCCACACTCTTTTTAGCACCTTAACACCCTTGTTTTAAAAGTGAGTTCACCCCTCTGTCCATTACTCTTTTTCCTTTAACTTGACAAAATGCTCATATTTTAACTACTGTCTCCAACAGGTACAAAGGGAGCCAAAGTGACCTACAAATCCAATTAGGAGATATATTCCAATGTACAGAAACAAATTTGACTTCTTTAACCTACTAAGCTACTGTAAACTTTTGGTTAAATTGCTCACTCATTCATATATTTATTTCATTTTATTTGCTATGTGTCTGTTTCTGAGCATTTTTTCCACTTCTACCATTAAATGGGCATCAAGCCCAGATGAGGTGCTATACTAGAAATAACTTTCAAAGAAAACAATTTAGCTATAAAAGCTCATAAAGACACCAGTCACTAATTGTTTAAATGTGTACAAGACTGTATTGTGTCTAATATGAGATACCAAAATAAATATTCTTCTACAAAGACTGAAGAAATCTTTCCTACTCTATACATAAGTTTTAACAAAAAAAAAAAATTCTGAAGCAAAACCCCACTTACACATAATTTGGCAGGAAATAAGTCTCCTTTTGAAGTACTCTTATTAAATATAATGATAATAAAATTCTTAAGGAAGGAAAAGTACTTAAATATATCATGCCATCCTGTACTTTTCATTTGTGTTTTATAATTGGAATTTTATAGAAAAAGAATCAATTTGAATTGCTGTCACTTAATTTGGTAGCTTTATTCTCACTTTATCTTTACTAATAATGTCCCTTGTTTTATACACCTCTAAATCAGATTGCCAAGTAATCTTGACAAGTTAAATATCCTCTCTTCCTGTCCTCTAAAATGGAAGTCAATAGGAAACACAGAAATGAAAACACATGTCCAACACAGAGTTATGAGATGCCATTTAAAGTCCCTGCTCCTAGAGCTCCATTGTGGCACAAGGAAACTGTGCTCCAGTGACACCAGAAGACTGAAGTTGGCCCTGAGCTATACTAGATATGAGCTGTGTGGGAGTTTCCATGTCTTCCCCCCTATTATATAGGTTTGTGGTAAGGACAAAAGGAGATCCCAGTTTGGGAGGATACTCAGCACATTACACATCATCATTAAACATGAGTTTCATTGTATATTTTTTCAAATAACTTTTTTAAATTTTAATTTTTATTAGTTTCTTTTTTTTAAGTTTATTTGTTTATAAGAGATAGAGACAGAATGAATGGGGGAGGGACAGAGAGACAAGAAGACACAGAATCTAAAGCAGGCTCCAGGCTCTGAGCTGTCAGCACAGAGCCTGACGTGGGGCTCGAACCCACGAACCGTGAGATCATGACCTGAGCTGAAATCAGACGCTTAATTGACTGAGCCACCCAGGTGCCCCTATTAGTTTCTTTTTAATTTTAGAGAGAGAGGGAGAGACAGCACAAGTTGGGGAGGGGCAGAGGGAGGGGAAGAATTTTAAGCAGTCTCCATGCTGAGCCCCAACACGAGGCTGGATCCCATGACCCTGGGATCATGAACTAAAATCAAAAGTAAGATGCTCAACCGACTGAGCCACCCGGGAGCCCCTTAAATAATTTTCACACACATTATCTCTTTTTATTCTTACAGACCCTGTGAAGAGGTGTGGTCAGATATTCTCTCCATTCCTTAGATGAAATGGAATCAGATCTTACTCTTTTGACTCTTGGTGTAGTATTTGTTCCACTACATGACCCCTCATTAGAGTTACTAACCCACTTAATTAGTGAGGCTCTTAGAAAATTTCCTAAAAAACTGCCTGAGCTTAGGCATAAAGAGTAGGTAATCTAACCATCATGCAAAGATCCAAAGTATAAGAGCTGACTAATGTTCTACTGATTAAAAATAAGTTATGTTTTTGAGGAATATAATTGCACTATTTGCCTTGAAACCTTCCAGCAGGCCATCACTGATCTTGATGGGAGAAAACTAACTGTTTAAGTATAAGTTATGGCATAACAAGATAGTCAACCTACGTGTATGAGAGTCATTTGAAGAGTTAGAGAGAATACGGTCATAGGAATCCAAAGCAATATCAAGAGACCCATGCAGATGGTCTGTTGCAGGAAAGTCCATTGGAAAAATGGTGGGACCATCAAGGCTAGTTCTTGTTTATCACATATATATCCACACTCACTTGATGTGGTGCCTTGTACATAATAGGAATTCAATACATAGTGAATAAATAAATGAATTAGTGAATAAATATTCTACCCTTAATTAGTTGTTCAATACAAGATCAAAGGAGGTATTCAATCTTTATTTTTTTATCTTTCAGTAAATGAATGAACAAATGAATGGCATTTTGGGGATCTCTATGTGACTCCTCAATAAGTAAATTCAGAAAAATTCATGGAGCAATAAATTATTTGCAGGAAAGCATTTTATTTGCACACCTATTTTAATGATCATGGATTTTGCTTACATTAATTTTGATTGTTGACTCTTTATAATCAAGCAGCTATTTAGCAGGGTGCTCAGTATGCTCTGATCCTTAAGTGGCATAATCTTAGCGATGTGCTTATTCAATAAATAAAGACAAATAAACATCAGATTGTCACCTTCTAATGGGTCTGTAGAAAAAAAATTCAGTTTAGACATATAAGGATAAGAAAATCACAAGAAATCCAAAAGGATATTATGAAAGAAAACGAGAAGTTATTATCCAGATGTATTTCAGAAAACTGGAGGCTTAAATGCATTTAATTCATACCCAGCTGCCAAAGGAGAAAGCAAAAAAGAAACAAAAAGCATATTTCCAAAGGATATACATTATAAAATTGATTTATTTCCACTTAGTTAAAATAAATGTTTAATCCACTTTGGTATTATAATAATATGTAAATTAATCATATCAAGATACAGTGGTGATAAGAACAATATTTTCCATGGAAAATATAAAATAGCATTTCTTTCATCAAAGTATCATACAGGACTGAAAATACCAAATGATTTATCTTAAAAATAATTAGGTTTAGAGCTTTCATGGAAAGGTTTTAGGGTCAGACAAAGCTTACTGTTAGGGGAAACCTACTAAATAGTCTGTCATATCGAGCACACTTAAAATATAATCATTTCCTTTTACTCATTTTTAAAATTTTTAATGTTTTTATTTATTTTTGAGAGAGAGGGAAAGACAGAGCACAAGTGGGGGAGGAGCAGAGAAAGAGGGAGACACAGAATCTGAGCTGTCAGCACAGAGCCTGATGCGGGATTTAAACTTGTGAACTGCGATGTCATGACCTGAACTGAAGTCAGACGTTCAACCAACTGAGCCACCCAGGTGCCCCTCCTTTTTCTCTTTTGACTTGACCACGTTCCATCCTTTTAAAGACTCAGTCATCTCGCCATCCTGCCATCTGACATCAGTTCAACAAAAGCTCCTTCCTCCATTAATTGCAGTTAACTCTGCAATTTCACTTTCTATATCTTGATTAATTAGAAAAGAATGAGCAAATTTTCAAGGTGATAAATTACTGTGTTTAAAAATTACATGACTATTCCCCAGATAATGTTACATAGGGTAATATCCTTGAAGGTTTTCTAAAAGTAGGTTTCTGTGAACAAGTACCGTTGAAAAATTCTATATTCTCTTTCTTACAGATTCACAAAACACACTACAATACTAAGGAAAGGAGGAAGGAACAGGAGTAGATGAAGAGCTATCAGATCATGATGCAGGTCTACAACTATGAGAAGAGAGATGTAAGGAGGGAAGATTGTGTAGGAAAAGTCTCAGATCAGGGCATAGTTCTGGAAAAGTCTGGGATAGGCTGATGTGCCGCCCCAAGAGCAAAGACTAACACTAAAAAAATCTTGCCTTATACAGTCATGGTCTGGTTCAAATAATCCAAATCATCTCATCATTCATAATCTTTGATTTACAGCAGCTTGCAATAAGTTTGGCCTTGGTATGAAACCAATAGTAAATCCAAAGGTGTAGTAGTTGAAATTGTCAGTCACCAACTGTGATGTGTTGTCAGAACCACAGCAGGTGCTCTTGTAGAGCACTCCCATGCTCTGCAATGGATTTGTTAAAAAGAGGTTGGTTGTCCAAGTGTCCATCAACAGATGAATGGATATAGTTGTAATGTATATATACAATGGAATATTACTCAGCCAGGCAAAAGAATGAAATCTTGTCATTTACAATAATGTGCTTGGACCTAGAGGGTATTATGCCAAGTGAAATAGGTCAGACAGAGAAAGATACCATATGATTTCACTTATATGTGGATTCTAGAAAACAAAACAAACAAAACTAGACTCTTAAATACTGAAAACAAACTAATGATTGCAAGAGGGGAGGTAAGTAGAGGGATAGGAGAAATAGATGAAGGAGATTGAAAGCTACAGATTTCCAGTTACATAATAAGTAAGTCATTGGGGCATGGAGAATATAGACAATAATATTGTAATAACTTTGTATGGTGACAGAGGAGACTATAATTACTGCACTAATGTATAGAATTATTGAATCAATATGTTGCACACTTGAAAGCAATATATGTCAGTTATACTTCAATTAAAAAAAAACAAACGATGTTGGTTTAGCTGAAATAGTACCTTCAGGAGCCAAGAGAAGCAGTGGTTCTAGTAGAGACCAGGAGCTGGGGTCACCAGGTAAGATCTGGAACCATAACAGGTTCTGCCTGGTGAGAATTTATATGGTGGGGGAGGGACTTCCTGTTGAAAGTATGGTGGGAGGGGACTTCCTGTTGAAACTTGGAATTACAGCAGAGACTCAGTTACTTTCAGAGACGTCTACCAAATCAGAGAAAAGGAGGAGGCTTCTCTCTTCCTTCTTCCTACCTCCTTCCAATGCCTCTTGTGGCATAAACTTAAATGGAAACTGTTGGCAAGGGATCCTGAGAAACCATTTACAGGGTTATCACCCTGCAATACAGAGCAGATCAGGGCAAGTGTCAGCAATGGATTTGGGAGGGAACCAGCCCAGGACTGACATGGCAAATCAAGGGGTCGAAAATTCCTGGATTTATGCTGAATTGACAAATTAGTACATCGATTATCAAAATAATTAAGTGCTTACACATAGCATATTGGGAAAGATATAATGTGTCTTTATGGAAGCAACAAAATCATATGTTTAGTTTGTAATGAGAAGAAGCAATAGATAAAATATTTTTCATATTAGATATTCTTTTTTGAACTACATAAAAATACGCATGTTGATTAACAGGAATTTTATTCAGAAAAACATGTTGATAGTAGTTCGATTGTTTGAAGAGTACAGACCAAATGTAGTTTCACAATTGTTTGATTTAGACATGAAATTAGCATGTATATTAATGAAAATGTTGAAAACAGATCATGATTGAGAGCAGCAATGTTTTTAAGAGACGCTTTTTTTTAATTTTTTTTAAATGTTTTTTGTTTATTTTTGAGAGACAGAGAGAGGCAGCGCGAGCAGGGCAGGGTCAGAGAGAGAGGGAGACACAGAATCTGAAGCAGGCTCCAGGCTCTGAGCTGTCAGCACAGAGCCCAACGCAGAGCTGGAACCCACGAACTCTGAGATCATGACCTGAGCTTACCAACTGAGCCACGCAGGCGCCCTGAGAGCAGCAATTTTTAAACAGACTGAATAAAAAATGTGTCAAAGGTAGGAGCAATTTTTACAAATCCAATAACATAAAGCCCTTTACTTCACAATTCATGTCTCATAATTACATACTTGGTATATTTAAAAATGATTTACTGCCACAGGTATAACTGTTTTCCTGTGTTCAAATAAAGAAAAGCTTCAAGCATATTACAAGTAATGGGGTTTCATCATGGTCTTCCTTATCGGATTGTTGCCTCTCCCAAATTAAATGAGTGTCACACCCAAAAAGCTTGAAATCTGGTCCCCAAATGAGCAAATTTCTCCTTCTCCTTTGCTCTGATTCTTCTTCTGGCCAGGCTCAGAATATCTGCATAGGAGGTAGAGAAACAGCGTGGACATCTGTCCGGAGCTAGCTCGCAATTCAGCTGTTATGCCAGCACCCGACGCCTCAAAATGAGAGAGGGAGGGAGATAGTGAAGTAGGAGGGACGGATGCCCAGCATGCCAGCTTTGTGAGGTCTAAAAATACCACACTAGAAATGATGAGGCAGAGGATAAAAGACTTTCCAGGTGTTGGCGCCTTGGGGGTGCTCAGAGCAGCCCTGGTGTTAATGTCCACTACCCTTATCACAGAGCTATAATTGAGTGCTTGCGACAAGATTACAGGTCTGTCTCTCCTGGAAAAGGCTCGGTGTCCTCTCCCTGTGTGTGCGCTCTTTCAATTTCACCATCGACAACCAGGACCTGAGATGATGCAGTGATGTTTTAATAGGTCCCTTTGTAAAGGTCCATTGTTAAACACTGGCTTGGAAATAAAAATGGGGGAAAAAGATAATTTGCTGTGCTTAAAACAGTCAAAGCTATTTTATGTAGTGAGAACACTACATCCTGAGCTCTGGTGAAATGCTATTTAACTATCAGTCCCCCACCTCTACTTTGATAGCCAAGCCTGAATGAGGAGAACTTTGATGGAAACAGGGATGTAGTTCTAAGAGCTATAATATAGTACTGCTGCCCACCTGCTTATAGCCAATAGGCACCAAAATACAGAGACTGAGACAAGATTCTTTCTTTTCTTTTTTTTCTTTTTATAAGAACCTTAAAAGTAACAAGAGATAAGGTTAAAGACAATAAAAGTGTTACTGCAAATGTTTCGGCAGTTATTTATAGAAATGGGAACTGGGAAGACCACAGGAGCACATGGACCACACACATTGATGGAAGACCTGGGTCCTAGGACCTACTCTGAATCTCCTTGGAACATTTACTAAAATGAAGTACAATAAACTTGAAAAGCAAACCATTCAAAGCCTCAGACAAGAAAAAAAATAAGGAAGTGTTTGATAAGGAAACTTCACTGGCTGTGACCTTCTGTTGAGATCACTCAGAGCATACACACCAGAGCAGAAAATAAATGATAGACAGTAAAATGGCAAGTGAGTCCCAGAGGACTAAACAACATAATGGCATGTAGTTTGTAAAGGCATGGATATTTGTCACCACAGCCTGCACGAAGGACACCCGCTGTGCAAACTTTTATTAATGTGTTCCATTACTTTGGTGTGTGTGACTTCTTCCCCTGCATCCATTATGAAAAACAGCCTGGCATTTGGCACATTGCTTAATAAGGGTTGCAGTCAACTATGGAAATACTTAATAATTATGGCACACACCTACACATTATAGCTTCCTTTATTAATTTTCTCCTACTTTAAAATTATTTAAACTTAACCCTCCCTCCACACCACTATAAAGAATACTGGGCTGACAATGTCCAGAAGATATGGCTTATATTTGTAAAAATACAGGAGTTACCCTGCTCAACTGGGGGCCCCATTATGGGTTTTCTGAAGTAAGTGATGAAAAGAGTGACTCTAAATTATTTATTGAGATGTTTATCAGAGTATAGACAACACAGCTATCTGAAATCATAAAGTGATGTTTTTAAAAGTTTGGGAGTAATATTTTGTTACTTTGCAGGTAAATGATTGATGACAAATATCCTTTAATATCCTGAAATTGTAAGTGATAAAGAAAATGAAGACACACATTTTAAATATATATATTCATGTTAGAAGAGCATATTGATAACTAAATAGAATCATAGCTCATATATTGTTTTCTTTAAAAACAATCTTTAATGTGTAGCACCTAAGCATAATTTTTAAAAATATTACATTAGTTTAATTAAAAAATATTTAATATTGATTACTTTATTTAATTTACTTTTACCTGACCATGTCACAATATATGATTTATAGTAGCTTCTGAACATTACAGAGTTTAATTTTGTATTTAAAATAAATGAAATGCGACAAGAAGAAAATAAGACTAGGAAAAGTATGGTAAAGCTAGGAATGAGATTACGGCACATAATTTTCTACTAAAAAATGGGTCATAATTTTCATTCTATACTTTCTGGAAACTAATTCAAAGTGGGAAACCCACTATGATTCTCAGTGTCCATAAAACAAAAACAATTGGGTCAGGAATAACTATTCTTGATTCTAACACTTGAAAGCAAAAAAAAAAAAAAAAAAAAAAAATCCCGTGTTTCTTTATAACAACATCACTCTGAGGAGTGAACCACATGCTCATCACCATACTTAAATAAAAGTCAACAATGAGTTGCTTAGTGACATTTCTAGTTAGTATTGTTTCTCAAGGTGCTTCTATTGCATAACCTCTGAATGAAGGTCAGTAAAAGTTTGTTTGTTTATATTTTATGATATTCTAAGATTATGTGGTCTCTGTACTGTGGGATCTGATGTCCTGACCCAATCCAGAAAAAGTATCTTAGACTCTTTTGTAGCAGGATTGTCTCACAGAGAGTCGAGACACCAAGGCTTTTCTTTCCAGGAAGCAACTTTATACATGCCAGCACAACTCAGTTGGGTTTGTACCTGAAGAACTGAGCCCTGAATGCCGCGTGGTGTAGTTTATATATATATATATATATATATATATATATATATATATATATATATGTATTTTCTACTTTTCTACTTTTTTTGCCTCCCATATATGGTAACACATACAAACATGCAGTCCGATTGAGTGGTCTCATGTTACAAGGTCCTGAGGGATGTTGTCACATATATGCATAGCCGGGTTACCTTGAGGTTTTCTTTTCTTTCTTTTTTTCCTTAGGGAGTGGACCCTACCACACTTTCTTGTGTTTTTTTAAATTCATATCTGTTCTTTGAAATTTACGTGGTGTTGCAGTCCATAGCCGATATGCGAAAATGGAAGTCAGGCAATAAAGAGTACTTGCATTGGCTATTCTAAAATTCTGGGGAGATAGTACAATGAGCACTTAAGATAAAAATTTTGAATCTAATTTAGGAAATGGGTAATACAAGGACCAATAACATTTGGTAACCAAGTTCCCAAGAGTACATTGTATTTAAAATTCTTCTTTCCTTTACTACATACAGTTTTATTCTTAAATTTCAGGTATCATCAAACAAATGTGACTAGGCAGAATATAATATATAATTCTTTCTACCAAAATCACCCAGTGAAAGTCAAGTAGGACTCTAAGTCATTTCACCAATAATCTCATGAGTAATTTTTTTATCTACATAATTTTAGCACCATTTTCCCAGTTTTCATGTAATATAGAATAGCCTGGTATCGGTAAATATGCATACCACACCAATGTTCATTTCCAAAACCTTCTGAATTAGTATCTCTAGAAACCTAACCCCTTTACTTTTAATAAGCTTAATGATCTTAATGTTCACCAAAGTCTGAGAATTATCTCTCTTGAATAGGACTTTCCATTGAAAATTCCCCATAAGGTTATAAAATTTAGCTTATGAATGTTTTTAGTGTTTATTTTCCTAGAATACTGCAGGGTTTGTTATTTCAGGGTAGTTCTTAAAAATACGAGTCTCCCTCCCAGATATTTAAGCCAAGTATGTGAGCAGGAGCCAAGGTATTTGCATCTTTTCTTTTCAGAAATGCCTTATGCTTACTGGTATCAAAATGCCATTACCATAATAGATAATATTAGCCAAGGGATTTAAAAGAAATAAAACTCAAGTATTATGTGGATAAGTCACAATTATGCTTGTCTCTGAGATTTATCACAGACTAATTATAGTTGCTCATGTACTCTGAACTCTGATTATCTGTTAACAAATACACATTTAAAAATTTAAAAAAACTAAAACTCTTTTTGAGGAGTAGGTGAGATCATGTATGCATCCATTCATCAAGTGTAGCTCCTATCAGACTTCTTTATGTCCTCTTCAATTTGGGGAAAAAAAAAAAAAACTAACCTCATAATGGAAGGAATCTCAAAGACTTAGTAAAAGAAAGTTCTCAAATTGTGGGATCATACATATGTTTTTTTCAATCCTGGTTCTACCACTAACTGGGTTTATGACCTTGGACAATTTATTTAACTTCTTTGAAACTTAATGCCCTCACCAATAAAATAATCATGATAAAGTTGTGAATGTGATACCTTGAACACCTTCAGAAAATGTTACTTTAATCCTTTAATCCTTGCTTTCTAATCTAGTGATGTCATTAAAAATAAATGTACTCCACAGAATCCATTATATATTATCTGTGTTCCTGTCTCTGTTTTCTTCAACGGCTCTTCAAGACACAAGAAATATTACCACACATTCTTTCACAGAGTATGGAAAGACTGTAGTGTCTTGAAAAGAATGGGATCTTTGGAGTTTGATCGAAGTTCAAAGTTTCGCTTTTCTATTTGATCTGCTTGTCTCGGAGCCCATCTCATCTTCAGTTTCTAATCAGTAAAATTATTAGCTCTTTGAATTTTAAGGAATAAGTTAGATACTATAGGAAATATCTGACACATAGTAGGTATACAATAAGTGTTAGCATCCTGCATAATTGGTGGAGAGACCCTGTATACTCCCATAACCACCTCTAGAAAGAAAATCAACACCGGCCATTAGAGAATCCAGTTGAAACTGTTATTGAAATCATCAAATTTAAAAAGTTCATTTGACATAATATTGAAGGAAAATCCTCTCATAAGGCATGTTGTCCATTGGGTAAACTTTATGAACTTGTGAGCATTATTAGATCTTTTAAGGATGAAAGGAATGCCCAAAGTAATTAGCAATTATTATTTCACAACAAATCATAGTTGACTACTTACTAAAGTATTGCACTGGGATTCAGTAGACCTGAATTCTATTCCCACTTCTGCTATTCTCTAGTTTTATGACATTGGAAAGTCACTTCACCTTTCTGTGTCAGAGAAAACTTATAATTAACTTTCATTGGTGTGTAAGTCGTCTGCAGCAGCTGGATAACTAGAATTATATCTCCTATCAGAATGTAAAATCCTAAATATTGCCTATAAATTATGGATTTTAGATTTTTTAGGGACTGTAATTTTATTGATGGAAAGATGAACCTATGCATATTTTTAATAATTGCATATTTGATTTTATATTGTATGACCAAACATGGCAATCAAAATAAGCTCTCTATATATGAAAGTGATATATATTAAAACTTTCTCTTATAAATCAGCAAGGGGATGACTATCATGCCCCTCTAGAAAAATGGACAGAGAATTGAGTAGTCAATATAAAAAAGAACAGTAGCATAAAAAATATTCAATGTCATTATAAGCAAAGCATTTACATTAAAGCAACAATGAGTTTCAATATTTGCCAACCATATTTTCAAATAGTTTAAACAATAACCCCCACACTTTTTATGAGACAAATTAGGCAATAAATATCGAAAGTCTTATAAATATCCATACTTTTATACTAAATGTTTCTATTTTTAGAACTTTAAATCAAATATAGACTCAGCAATACATGAAATTTTTCTGTATAAGAATATTCATAGCACTATGATAAGCTAAAGAAGGTTAAACAAATAAATGTCCAACAAAAGGGTAATATTTAAATAAAACATGCTTTATCTTAGCAATAAAAATATTATGTAGTTATTATAATTGAGATTTTCATATAGTTTCAGAATTGAGAAAGATAATGACTTGGTTTGTGTACTCCCCAAAAAGATATGTTGGAGTCCTAAGCCTCAGTATCTCAGAACGTGACATTATTAGGAGACAGGGTCTTTCCTATCAAGTTAAAATGATTTCATAAAAACAGTCCTTAATCCAATATCATTGGTGTCCTTATAAAACACGGACATTTGGGCACAGAAAGACACACACAGTGAAGATACCACATGGACATAAAAACAAAGAACATTTTTTGTTTATTTTATTTTATTTTTTTGGATTGAATAGTTGTTTATTTCCTGAAGCCAGGATAAATGATGATTATCATCATAGCCTCCAAAGCAGGAAATTACAAAGGATTAGGGGTGAATTTCCATTTGATTTGAGCATCCTAATTCACACACACAAACACACACACACACACACACACACTTAGAAATGTAGTTTTGAAATTTTTAGCATTGATTCCATTTCATGCTGATCATTTGATGGCACAGAATTCAAGACAACTAGAAATCAGTATTCTTCATCACTGCTTCATACTTCACCAAGGAACGTTTTGCAATTGTTGCAAGGATTAATTTGATGAAGATGATGATGATGATGATGGCGACAGTAGTGGCGATGGTGGGATTTTTCCCCCACCAATATTCCTAAAGTTTTTGAAAACCTCCTTAACTTTTTCTTTTGGAAAGGATCCACTGACCAGCATTCCAATATGGAAATACATCATTTGTGTTTCTCAGAGGAAAAAGGCATCCTTCTTAGTGAACTCCTGACATGTCCAGAAGGGTCCTTCCAAACAATCAAAATCACATTACCCTTCAGCATTGAAATGGAGAGCTCCTGACTCCCTTTTGATGTTTATTTTCAATACCTGTCGTCCACAAGTCATTGCCAGAAAACCACCAAACCTTAGGGAGAAGCAGGAAGCAGAATTTCCCTTCCAGGCCTCCCAGCCCACAGAAGGAACCATCCTAACATCTTGATCTCAAACTCACAGACTTTAGATGGTGAGACAAAATATTCATGTCGTTTAAGCCATCAGTCTGTGGTACTTTGCTACGACAACTTTAGCAAAATAAAGCAACTGCTATATAACATGTAGTGGGAAATCTACAGAAAATATATATACAGGCAAAAGTCCAAACACACATATATAAATTTTGAAGAACTATCTGAAAATAACAGAAAGGAATACCTAAAATTGTTTGATTATTTCTAGATGGCAGGATTATAGCTATTTTTGTTTGTTTACTTTTAATTCCAGTGTAGTTACCATACAGTGTTATATTAATTTCAGATGTACAATGTAGTGATTCAATAATTCCATACATAACTCAGTGCTCTCGAGATAACTGTACTCTTTTTTTTGAAAGAGATAGAGAAAGATAGTGTGGGTTCATGAGCAGGAGAGGGACAGAGAGAGAGAGAGACACAGAGACAGAGAAAGAGATAGAATCTTAAACAGGCTCCATGCCCAGCACAGAGCGTGACACAGGGCTCAATCCCACAACCCTGGGATCACGACCTGAGTAAAAATCAAGAGTTGGATGCTTAACCAACTGAACCACCCAGACACCACTAGTTAACATACTCTTAATCCCCTTCACCTTTTCATCCATCCCCCGCCTCGTAACTATCTGTTCTTTCTCTATAGTTAAGAATCTGTTTTTTTTTTCTTTAATCTGTCTCTCTTTTTTCCTTGGTTCATTTGCTTAGTTTCTTAATTTTCACAGATGAGTGAAATCATATGGTATTTATCTTTCTCTGACTGGCTTATTTTGCTCAGTGTTATATTCTGTTATATTCCATCCATGTTGTTGCAAATGGCAAGATCTCATTTTTTATGGCTGAATAATATTCCATTACAGATAGATATAGATATAGATGATATAGATATAGATATAGATATAGGTGTATAGATATAGATGATATAGATAAATAAAGATATAGATATAGATAGATCTCACATCTTCTTTATCCGTTTATCTATCAATGGACATTTGGGCTGCTTCCATAATTTAACTATTGTAAATAATGATATAATAAACATAGGGTTGCATATATCCTTTCTAATTAGTGTTTTCATGATCTTTTGGTACATGCCCAGTAGTATAATTACTAGATCATATGGTAATTCTACTTTCAATTTTTGAGGAACCTCTATACTGTTTTCCTCTGTAGCTGTACTAGTTTGCATTCCCACCAAAGTGTAGGAGGGTTCCTTTTTCTCCACATCCTCACCAACATCTGTTGTTTCTTGTGCTTTTGATTTTAGCCATTCTGACATGTATGAGGTGATATCTCATTGTGTTTTGATTTGTATTTCCCTGATGATGAGTAATGTTGAGCTTCATTTCATGTGCTAGTTGATCATCTGTTTGTCTTCAGGAAAACTGTCTATTCAGAACCTCTGCCCATTTGTTAAATGGATATTTTTTACTATTGAGTTGTAGAAGTTCTCTACATGTTTTGGATGTTAAGCTATTGGATATATGATGTTAAAATTCCTTCTTCCATCCAGTAGGTTGCCTATTCATTTTTGTTGATTATTTCTTTTGCTGTGCACAAGCTTCTTACTTTCATGCAATCTCACTTGTTATTTTGTATTTGCTGCCCTTTCTTTTGGAATCACAATAAAAAAATCATTGCCCAGACCATTTTTCAAGGCATTGCTTTGTTTTCTTCTAGTTTTTTTGGTTTAGGTATTACAGATAGAACCATATTGTTTTGATTACTATAGCTTTGTGGTATAGTTTGAAGTCAGAGAGTGTGATGCCTCTAGGTCTGTTCTTTTTTCTCAAGATTGCTTTGGCTTCAGGATACTTTTGGGTTCCATACAAATTTTAGTATTGTTTGTTCTATTTATGTGAAAAATGCCTTATTGATTGTAATACTGATGTCATTGACTCAATATATTGCTTTGGGTAGTATGGATATTCTAATAATATTAATTCTTATAACCCGTCAGTACAGAATATTTTTCCATTTCATGTGTCTTCTTCAATTCCTTTTATCATTGTCTTATAGTTTTAAGGTAGAAGTCTTTTGCCTCCTGGGTTAGATTTATTCCTAGGTATTTTATTCTTTTTGATGCAATTGTACGTGCGATTGTTTTTCTTAATTTCTTTTTCTGATGCTTATTTATAGTGTTTAAAACACAATAGGTTTTTGTATTGATTTTGAATCCTACAAATTTTTTGAATTTGTTTATTGGTTCTAACAGATTTTTGGTGTAGTCTTTAGGGTTTTCTATATATCTTTATCTATATCTATATCTATAAATAATCTATCATCTATATATCTATGTGTATATAGATATATATATGTAGATGTCCATATATATATATATAGAGAGAGAGAGGTCCTATAGATGTCATTTGCAAATAGTGACAGTTTTACTTCTTTCTTTCCAATTTGGATGTCTTGCCAAGTTGCTCTGGCTAGGATTTCCAATACTGTGTTGAATAAAAGTGGCAAAATTAGACATTCTTGTGTTTTTCCTGATCTTAGAAGAGAGGATTTATAGCCCTTCACCATTGAGTATGATGTTAGCTGTGAACTTGTCATATAAGGTCTTTGTTATGCTCAGGTACACCCTCAGTACCCACTCCATTGAGAGAGTTTTATCATAAATGGATGTTGAATTTTGTCAAATGCTTTTTCTACATCTATTGAGATAGTCATAAGATTTTTATCTTTATTTTGTTAATGTGGTGTATCACGTTGGTTGAGTTATAGATATTGAACCATCCTTGCATGTATGGATTCAATTGGCGTATGATCCTTTTAAAGTATTGTGGATTTCAGTTTGCACAACTTTTCAGCTTTTGATTCAATTAAATCAACTAACAATCAGCAATTCAGCAATTTAATCAATTAAATCAAACAATTATTGATAATTATTCTAAAAATAGTGGTTATAAGTATTATAAGGATTTTGCATTCAAAGCCTGACCTCACATCCAAGTTTACAATATATCTTATCTTTTTATATCTGAACAAACTACTCAGCCTCATTTAGTCTTGGTTTTCTCATTTATAAAAAGAGGAAAATAACACCTCAGATAGTTAGAGAAAAGATATGTGGGCATGTGATGTAAGGCTCAGAAGCTTTTGAACTAATAGATCCTCAACTGAAGGATGGCTGTGTGGTCCCCATAGTCCTTGCCCAACCTAGCAGGCCCTTTTTTCATTTAATATGATAAACCATTTCTTAAGACATATTTTGGGCACTTTCAGAAAGCCTATACATATTGACCACCAATTTCTCCTTCGTGGACCACGTAGCTTAATTTTTACCCATTCCGATCCCCTGTCTGTTTTTCTAGGTACCATTTCACTGTCTTCCCAATATTACTAAGTAGCCCTCTCTCCCTTGCCTTATATTCTAAAGTTTAAACTTACCTTTTGGACAAAGTGTATGTTATTATAGCATTAAATGTTTTCCACAATTGCCTAAGTGTTTTGACCTCCAGGACTATAATCTCTATACTTTTTAGATTAAATCTTCCTTAACAATGAAGTTTTTGACAAGTATCAAAATGAATACTATTAACAAACTATAACATTGTATAATTAATTTTTATCATATCTTCTTAATGTTAAGGAATTTATTTACCTTGTTTTCTTTTTTTACATTTTATTTTTTAGTGTTTAATTTTTCTCCTAATTGTTGGCATGTAGAAGGTAAATAATAAAATAAGACTTTTAACATCCTACATTACATATTTATATGAGCTCTTTGTGTGATCTTTTCTACTTAATTCTAAATTCTCCCATGATACCATTTCCCAATTATTGAGGTACATTGATAATCATACACATTATAAGATTTTAGGCTCAGGTTATTAAATATTTAAATTTATCATTACCAGTCATGTTTAATTTTATTCTGAAGATTCCTTTTACAAATTAGCAATTGATATTTATTTATTTTTTCAATAACTATAACATCTGCTTTCTAGGGTTTTATGATTTACTGAATAAGTCAGTTATTGTCAAAATTGTGAAAATTTGAGGTAGCATTTCTGTCAGTAAATGTCTTTATGCAAACCTATTTTGCCAATGCAAGTGCCCTTGCATAATCCCATATCTGCCTTACTGATGTAACCCACCAACCACACACCACCTCTATCAAAAAGCCCTCTTGTATTGGTGTTTGGAGCCCTGATTTCATTTCTGTGACCAAGTATTGATAAAGACACTTTAAGAGGTAGTGGTATTGCTGACAATCTCAGGAGCTAAAACACTACCATCCTTTAAGTCAAATGTTATAGGTAATAGGTACTATACAAATAGGCTTTTAAAAACGTATCCTAAATTAATATTAAGTTAATTATTAATTGATTAATTATTAAGTGAAAATAAGTTTAAGAAGTGTTTGTACTATATGATTCCATTTTCGTCAAAATGTACAATGAAATATTTAGCCATAAAAAGATCTCTTTAATTGATAGAGACTTGAAGACTGTCGCGTATTTGTTAAATGAACATCCTTCATGAGCAAATCTCCCTGAGATAGGCTTGTTCTCAATAAAATGGCACAGGGTAGGAATAGAGAGTATAATGGATTTAATACAAACTGAGTGTCACATGGAGATACTCATATTTCACTAATAACTACAAAGTACATTGAAAATACAAATTACTGTGTAAATGATAAGAATTCTTATTGGATGTTGGTCACTGACATAAGCAGAATAGCAAGTTTGATGGATGAAAGACTTGATATAACATGACCAATACTTGATTTTTATGAACATCTCATCTCTATGTGAGAATGATAGAGAATTAAAAGCAGGACCAGAACACTTCATCCGAGGGTCTCTCCCAGTCTCCAATCTCGCCTCCTGCCACCTTGTATTCTCTGGGGTCCTCACCTCTAGAACACTAGCATGGTGTGCATTACTTTGGTTTCTAGTTCCATTAAAATAACATTTTGTCTTATTTGCTCCAAAGATGAATTCATAACATCATTCAAATATGCATGATGTTTTTACCAGAGTGATAATAGAAAACATGGGATGAATAAACAAAATAAAACCTTCATTCTGACTTTCTCTCCAATTGCCATATGAAACAACCCTTAAGAATTTCTATTTTCAAAACAATTTTGTCATTATTGACACTGACATGACAGTCTTCTTTGTCTTCATTTGGAAAATATTTATTTAATTTTATTATATTTAATTGTCTGGAGCACCTGGGTGACTCAGTTGGTTAAGTGACCAACTCTTGATTTTGGCTCAGGTCATGATCTCACAGTATGTGAGTTCGAGCCCCGCATGGGGCCTTGCGCTGACAGTGCAGAGACTGCTTGGGATTCTCTCTCTCTCCCTCTCTCTCTCTGCCCCTTCCCATTCTCACTCTCTAAATAAATAAACTTTAAAAAATAAAAATATTATATTTAATAATAGGAAACATGGGATATTTTCTCCCATTTGTACTTTTTTGTATTTTTTTTGGATGCTGGGGTGGGAAAAGTCTTGGATTAGTATTACAACAAAATATGAGGATGTATTCAGATTTCCTTATTATAATCCCATGGCATAGAAGCAGACCTGCTCTGCAGAGAGGTGACCAATGGGCCATCGGTGCTCTCAACATATGATCAATTCAGTCATTATCACCAGCAGAAGTCATTTTAAAATTAGCATGATGCTGAACTGTGCACCCTAAGTCATTCTCCGGAAAAGACAGAGCACATTTTTAACTTTATAACACTCTCTGTAGATTTCCCAGAAATACACAAACAGGCAGAAATACTAGCAAACACTTGATCACCTATGTTGGGTCAGTGTTTTTTTCATACACAAAGTTGGTGAAAGGATAATTATTTCAGATAAACTTATGTGATCGGTATTTTATTCCCATTGGAAGAAATAATCTTTGTACTACACTATGCTGATCCCAACTTAGTAACCAAATAACACCAAGAAAGGAAATGTAAAAAAAAAAAAAAAAAAAAAAAAAGGAGAGAAAGTAGATTCCTGGATTTAAAAAACCTATTAATAGGTTATTGCATGAATACATCAATCTCATGGTTTAAAATTATATATGAAAGACCATCATTTAAAAAACATGACTAAGTGCATCTTAAACTGAGATCCACTAATTCAGAAAAGATTGAATAAGGCTTATGAATTTTTTAACATTAAAGGCAGGATTCTGTGTGTATGTATATGTTTTATAAAGAAATCCCCACCCCACCCCTGGACAGGGTTCTTCTGTTTGACAAACATGCTTAACACAAAAATGCCTTCATCAAACATCCCCTTCTACGTCTCCTCCTAGTTTTCCAGGCTTTCTTCAGAATCAGACTCCTGGAACACATTTTATACACACAGTGTCTGCTTCTTCAAGTTCCATTTTCTCTTTCTCTCACAGACATTTGTCTTTCTTCTCCAAGACACTACAAAAAATGTGCTCTGGGGAAAAGCAACAATAGCCTTTGTTCTGTCATATCCACTGTCAATTTTTAGCCTTTTGGGGGGAACTTTCAGTCATTGAAAACAGTCAGATAGAATCTTCTGAGACCCTTTCTCTCCTTGTCTTCCATACTGTTAGATACCTGCACTGTCTTTCAAGTTCTCTGGCCATTTCTTCATATTCTCCTTTGTCTCACACTTCACTTCCTAACTGATAAGTGTGGGAGTTTTTCAGCCTTGGTCAGGACCCTTTCTTTTCATAAGGGAGCTCATTCATTACCAGGCTTTTACAAACCAGGTTTATGCTAATAATTCCCAATTCTATATAGAACTCAGACATTTTTTCTGCATTCCAGACGTGCACATAGAACTGTGTATTTTTAGTTCACTTGGCACACAGTACAGTGAAACCAGCCTTCTTTTTGTCCTTCTAACATTCTAAGGGTTTTTTTTCCTATATATAGAATGTTCTTACCCTCACTCTTTGCATGTTTTTTTCCTTGTTATCCAGATATGAACTTAAATGTCATATCCTTAGAGATCTCTTCTTTAATTCCAGTCTAAATTAGAATGCATCCTATTGCTTTTTTCCCATAGGAATCTGTTCTTTTGCTTGATTGTTCTTGATTTTCATATGTGCTTTAACATGTCCGGTATATAATCTTCCAATCCCCAAACCTTATTTGATGATGGTGATACTATTCACTCTATTTCTTGTTCCTACATAACACAGAAACTGGCACACAGTAAATATTCAGTATGGATTACTTATATGGATGAATAAAAATCCTCGATGCAAGCCTACTATGTGTCAGGCAGTGCCTTAAGTACTGAGAACTTGCAGTGAAAAAACATTATACAGTGACAAAGTGCCTCTTAAAGGACTTGGATTCTATCAAGAATAATGACAATAAACCAACAAATCTGTATTTTTTTCAAATGAAATAAGAACTATGAAGGAAAATAAATCAAGGTAAGAGAAATAAAAACTGACCAAGGATGGTTAAGGGGGATTGTCATTTTTATAGGAGTGTGTGTGTGTGTGTGTGTGTGTGTGTGTGTGTGTGTAAACCAGGACACTTCTCTAGCTCTGGATGTTAATAAATGAGTAGTTGTTGGCTTACAACATCACAGCCAATTAGAAGCCTAGGAGCCTTCAAGAAATGAGAAGGCTGCCGGAGAAGATAACCAATGAATTCCTTGTTTTTTCCTGGACTCTTAACACTCTGCTTTTCAGAATTGGCTTTTCCAATGGACCCGTGCATCAGATCATTAGTTCTTCTAACTCAGCCAGAAGAAAAGACAGAACTTGCAAAAGGGAAACCTTTAGGACTGGTCTTGGAAAATATTTTTAAGAGTTTTCCTTGCCTGCTTTTTTCTTTCTTTTTCTTTCTTTCTTTCTTTCTTTCTTTCTTTCTTTCTTTCTTTCTTCTTCCTTCCTTCCTTCCTTCCTTCCTTCCTTCCTTCCTTTCTTTTTTTCTTTCTAATTGTCTCCATCTTAGAAATATTCTGACTCAGATTAGGCAGCTTAATTTTGAAGTTTCAGTTTTAATTTCTTGAAATAAAAATAATATTTTCATTATTCAATTTTTTGTATGAAAAAATATTCTAGAATTTAACATATTATTTAATATATTTTCTAAAATAAACATTACCATTTTATATACCTATAAAAGTAAACAGATGCATGACAGGTCATAAGGATGAATTGTGTTATTTATTAAGAATTTGTAGATGATTACTGTAAGGGCCTTCTTACAGATATTTAGCCATAGGAGCCCCATGGGTAGCTCTGTGGATTAATCCTCCAACTTCAGCTCAGGTCATTGGCCCACATCAGGTTCTCTGCTGTCAGCACAAAGCCTGCTTGGATCTTCTGTCTGCCTCTCTCTCTCTGCCACTCTCCCCTCTCAAAAATAAACATTTTTTTAAAAAGAAGATATTGCATAGTGTTTTCTCTATGAAAAGATTCTTATATCAGTACCTGTCTGGTCTCAGTATTTTTTCTGAAGAATGTGGTTTTAGAAACTGATTGCCATAACTGATATATTTTGCTTTTGCTTATTGTTTGCATGTCTAATATCTATCCAACAGTTTAGGACATAATAGTGTTTATCTTATTTTGTGCTCCTCTTTTTCATTTGCATAATTTGAAATTATTTTAATTTTATCTTGCTGTATATACAAATCATTACAACAGCTTTGGAACAAATTGGGTTGAAAATGAATGTAAATGAGTAATTTAAACTTATTTAAGATGTGTTAACAAAATAACAAAATTAAATAAAATACATAATAGTGGGTAGTAAACAGACAAAAATGCTCTTTGTAATCAGTGGGTTTTGAAATGGATTTTGACATGTTTGAAGGACCTAATGATAAGAATATGTAAAAACCCTTCCAAAAAAAAAAAGTAATTACAGGAGTAAAGATGGGTATAAGTAAATTGTGGTCAGAAGACAACAAGAAGTTTGATGGGGTTCAAAGAAGATAGGGTCCAAAATCAGCAGAGAACGTCCAGAGCAGAGTGGAGAACACAGCACACAAACTGAAAATGACAAC
The DNA here is from genome assembly GCA_028646485.1 of Cryptoprocta ferox. Classification (NCBI taxonomy): domain Eukaryota; kingdom Metazoa; phylum Chordata; class Mammalia; order Carnivora; family Eupleridae; genus Cryptoprocta; species Cryptoprocta ferox. The sequence goes on along the minus strand of CM053578.1, from coordinate 66,519,204 downwards.
TAAGAATTAGTTAAGTGCAGAAAGAGTGAATATGAAAATAGCATGTTCCCCAAGGGCAGAGACAAGTTCAGAGCTAATGAGCTCAGTTAAGCTTGAATGAGAAAGTAGGGTTCTGCTTTCATTTGGGCCAGTGTCAGTCCATAAGGAGTCAGCTCAGAAAGCAGGTTTCAAATACAAGGATTGGAGCTGGTGTCCAGAGAAGACACAGGACATGAATAAATACAGAGACAGTGGCATGTCAGGGTGACATCTAATAAATGAAACTGGACATTAAAATTTGAGTCATAAATGGAATTCAGACCACAACAGCAAAAATGAACAAAACCTCAACATCTAATGGAAATATATATAAACATAAGACAGTACAAATGAAATGGCTTTCTAGTCTAGGGACTTCACATGTATATATTCTGTTCTGTGCCTTTGGGTAGATTATTCCAGGTGTCATAAGCCCTTGGATAGGGCCTGGGAGCTCTAGTAAACAGAGGCCATGCAGATTTGCAGATTAGGACAGAGTCAAATTTAGTATTCTGCAATGAGGCCACAACATAGAAATGCCTTTCCTTTTTATTAGCAAGCAAAGATAATTGTGTCAATATTTTCTCCTCACTCTTATCCGTTGCTGTCTCCCATAACTGGCTATATTTATATCTGTATAAAGCATGTAGTTGCTTCCTTTTCATCTCTCAGATTAATCTTCCAAAAGACCCTTTCTTTCACAGCCTTTCCTATTTGCAAGAAAATACAATAGCATTTTATTTTCAATGAGGCAAAAAGCACTTGACTGTTTTTGCCTTCTTTCAAAGACTACCCACTGGTTATCAAAGACTCTTCTGTCCTTTGCTCCCTAGGAGAGAGATGGCGCTGATGTTCACCCTCCGAACACACTCTTCCTCTTTGATGACGTATAGATTCATTATCTCTGTCACCATCTGTAGTTTGTAAATTTATGAATTTCATCATTATTAAACTTATTTTATCTTCAAATGCTTCATTTTCCCAGCACGGTCTTACCTATTTAAGGGCAAGTTCTCAGATCACTATACACTCAGCAGAAGTTCAGTAAATACTAGATTATTTACCTAGTAAATACTAGGTAAACTAGACTTGGCCAATTGACTGGAAAGACTTGATTCATTTGCAGATGTTTTATTTTCTACTCTGTGTTTCATTAATTTTTCTCTCAAATACAATTACTGATTTCTCCTCCTACCAATTTCTCTAAAATGTTAAAACCTTTCTACTGTCGCTTTCTATCTTAATTTAGTTTCTTGCCAGCCTCTTCTACTTGGGCAAAACTTCTCATACTATTTTGTAAAATTAAGGACTGAGTAAGGTTTTAAACTGAAGTCAGGTTTGAACCTTTCCAAATGACAAGGGAGAGAGTTACATCCTGGAATAGTCTTAGGGGGCAACAGTGAGCAGACTTCTTTCCCAAGACACACCCAGAAGTCTCTTTCCCACTTTGTCCTTCCATCCCCCGACTGTAAAGTGAGATTATGGCTGTGAAATATAGTGTGGCACCATTAAATAATTCCCAGGTTTGGATTTCACAGGTCTGTCAGAAGCCAGGTGTTTGAGGGAAAGTAAAACCAAGGGACCAAAGAAGAATGTGTCGAGATCATTTAACAACTCTATCGGTGTTAATATTATAGTCTTTGTTGATTTTAGCATCAAACTGACTTATCTCTCTCCTCTGACCCTTTCACTGGCAAATGGTAAATGTCAAACTCTCTAGGTAATGAATGGGGAAGAAAAATATAAGACCAATAGTTACTAGATGCTGCAGTATAGGGAATGTGCACGTTCTTTTCCTTTTATTGCTAAGCCAGAGAGAAACCTCAGTAATAACACTGCTGGGTTTTTTTAACCTCTTGTATATAACACGAATGATAACACTATGAAAACTGTATCAAGGCTTGGTCTCCAATGAACTTATCACATTGAAAAAAATGTAGTTTTTTTTATATCATTGCACACAATCAAAAGGCTCAGTAGATGTTCAATGATATGAGGCTCCATAGATCATTCTAGCAGTGACTACCAAAATACATAGCTACTTTATTACCTTAGTTTTTTTTCCCAAAAAGTCTATATAGCATATAGCCTTCTGCATAAATTCAATGCAGTAGAAAACAAAGTCAGCAACCACTAGACATAAATTAACTTTCAAAAGGAGTACACACACACACACACACACACACACACCATGTAAATTCTTATTTTTGATTTAAGAAAATTTTAATGTGATCTGTTTATTTTTTCCCAGATAAATATGGACTCTGGCCACCAGCATTTGTGTGTGTATATATGTGCATGCATGCATGTGCACACACGTGTGTGCATGCGTGTGTATGTGATATATCACCAAGATCATGGTAAACTTGAAATTTGGGTACCCCAATTATCAGGTGTTCCCTTATCCTCACAGTCAGTCTATATCCAGTTCATTCAAATCACTATGCACTATCAATCCCTTCACTTTTATTTTTCAGTGTTATCACACTCACCATTTCAGGATTTTTGTTTTCAGTTTTAATAAAAATTGCTTGGGTCGCCTGGGTGGTTCAGTCCATTGAGTGTCCAACTCTTGATTTCTATTCAGGTCATAATTTCACAGTCTTGGGACAGAACCCCATGTCAAGCTTCATACTGGATACGGAGCCTGCTAAGAATTCTCTCTCCCCCTCTCCCTCTGCCTCTCCCCCATGTGTATGTGTGCAGCACAAGCTCACTCTCTCTCTCTTCTCTCTCTCAAAAATAATAATAATATTGCCTAAGGGGGATGGGAGGTTTACATCATGCACATTTACCATTTCCTCTTTAGATACTCTGTTGTCTTTATTGGATTCTCCTATGCAGCCAAGCTTAGCTCTTCTTCTCTTCTGACTCTTCCTCTGAACGGTGGTTGTCTCCACCAGCCCCTCCTTCTTCTCCACTGAAAGCAAAACCTTTTCCTTAAATCCCCTGAACATTAGACCAATACCCAGGACAGAGAAACTCCTTTCTACCCCGAGTGGGCCTAAGAGCAAATACAACTCCCAGGCCATAAACTCAAGTATGCAAAACAACAACAACAACAACAAAAACAAACTTTCCTTTTCTTTGTGTCTTATAAACCACTGTAATTTCACCATTGTGACCTAGTCTTCCAGCTGAAAGAAATACAAATGTCCATCATTCCAAAGGTTTTCCTTTTGTCTAGATTATCCACAAGATTATCACCACATTAGTGAGGCAGTTCTATATGTCACTGAGATGTCCCTTATTCCTGTCCCAGTAACTGGTTCAAGTTTAGTGATGCTCTGCTATGAGTAAAAGAAATCGGTGACTGGCACTATAAACCTGTCTGGCTAGATGCACCAGTTAACTCCTGTCCAGTAGTTAACACATCCCTGTTGCCTCTAGAAGAAACCTGATTTCAAGATGTGTTACTCAGGGAAGCACGGATCTCTCTACACTTCTCCTTCAGGGCAGGGGCAATCTTTTTCAGTCTGGGGAAGAAGCTTGAATCACTCACTGATCCTTCTGTTTCTTCATAGACTCAGTTTCTACTGAAGATTCCTCTTTTCTCACTTAGGCAAATTTAAGTTCCCTCAAGAATTTAAATTTTAGAAAATTAAAACCAGAAAAAGTTGCACACATGTAACTGAGGGAGTTAAGTGAAAAATGACATTATGTGGAAAAGGAAGCAAGGATGAGGAATTAAAAATACAAATTACTATCTAAATAGAATCTATCCAGAAAAAAATATTATTGATAAACGTGGGTTACTCTCCATAATCAAAGAAACTCTGGTACTGTGTGCTAAAAGAATATTATTTTCTCCATATCATTATGAATTCACTGTAATTATCCACTACCATCTTTCAGCAATCCTAATTTCTCATTACTGAAACATGGCAAATTACAATATCAGCCATACAGATATACCCTATAAACAATGAGCTCTTTGAGAGTAAAAATCATATTATTTAATTGTTAAATTATAAACATTAGTATTAGGTCTGCCATATAATAATTTAATAATAATTTGGATTTAATAATAATTTGTTGAATAGATGGATGATGGATGAATTAAATTTAGAAATTTAACACAGAGGTACAGACATACATACCATGTACACACACACACACACAATTATTGGAAGTCTATAAAGTGCCTACCATATAGCAGATTCATTTTTTCCTTCTCCATTTATACCTTGAACTCTGAATGAAATATGCATAACTATTACAAGACAATTGGTGGAAATTGTTGAAAGCTTAATTGGCCCAGTGGTTAGGCTGTTCTAGAGACTGTTAGAAATGTATTAACAATTAGTTTCACCATTTGTCCAAAATCTGTGATTTCAGCCTTTGAAAAGTTAGATAGCCAAAGTCATATTAAACATCAAACATGTGCAAGAGCATGATTATGTAATCACATAGATTAGCATCTAATGCGATTAATTTCATCAATAATATGAACAAAGCATGTTTCAGAATTATCATCTGATTGTCCATTTTCAATTAGAGGTGTAACTTGGACTGAAAATCTTTTTATGTAGTTTATATGTTTAAATCATCAGCCAATTAAAGTAAAAGTTAAAATTTATGAGACAAAAACATACATTCACACACAAATAAAAGCTATACACAAATATTTATAGAACTATTACTTGTAACAGCCAAAATCAGGACCTACCAGGGAAATCATATGGTTTTCAACAGAGGGATGGCTGAGAAAACTGTAGTACATCCATACAAGGGAATACTACCTAGCAATAAAAAGAAAGAAACTATTGATGCATGCAACAACTTAGGTCTTCAGAGAACAATGTTGAATGAAAAAAGTCAGTCCCAAAGAGAAACATATTGGAAGAGTTCATTTATATAACATTTCAAAATGACAAAATTTAGAAATGGAGAACAGATTGGTTGTTGCAGGGAGTTAAGGATCATACAAGTTGAGAATTGTACAGAGCTTGTAAAATTACAGCGTTGGATCTTTGTGGTGATGAAACCCTTTAGTATCTTGACTATAGTACTAGACACATGAACCTACACATGTGATAAAATTGCATCACATGGACATATGTACCCACACACAGAAACACACACAAACGTGTATAAGCAAAATTAAGTAAGATTGGTTGATGATATCAATGTAAATGTCCTGGTTGAAATATTATAATTTTACAAAATATGACCATTGGGAGAAATGAGTTAAAAAGTACATGAGATCTCTCTGTATTATTTCATACAACTATATGTGAATCTGTAATTATGTCAATAAAATCTCAATAAAAGTATAATTCTTAAAAATTAGTCACTGTTATCCAAGAATAAAATGCATTAGGAAATGATGATTGTAAAAACTATTAATTTTATATACAAACCTATTAGTAATCACTTTAAAATAATTAGAGAAATAGATTGACAATACAATTATTAACAGTGTGCACATGAAATAATTTAAGAAAATGTCTTTGTGGGGCACCTGGCTGGCTTAGTCAACAGAGTATTTGAGTCTTGATCTCAAGGTCTTAAGTTTGAGCCCCACATTGGGTGTACAGATTACTAAAAAAAAAAAATGCCTTTGTGATTCAATAATTATGTAAAAGAAATCAATGATGAAAAAGAAAACCCTAGAAATTAGATCATTGCAAATCTTCACAAAATTGTTTTACAATTTTACCATAATAATAAACAGATCTAAAAGAACAAATTAGATTTAGTTATTTAATTAAATTTAGTCCATGAGTTAAAAGAAGAAAAAAGAATGCGAAAATTGTGTATGACAACATCCATGATCAACCTTTTTCAGTATAGACATAATAAAAACTGTAAAGACCATTAAAAGAGGAAAAAAATGTTTGAGAAAATTAAGCCATCCCCATAATATCATGCTTTGTAGTTGATATCTCTTGAGTATAAAAAATATTCATTAGGGCACCTTGGTGGCTCATTCAGTTAAGCATCTGACTCTTGATTTTGGCTCAGGTCATGATCTCATGGTTATGAGATGGAGCCCAGCATCAAGGGCATGGAGCCTATTTATGATTTTCTCTCTCCTCCCTCTGCCCATGCTCTCACTCTCTCACCACTCTCTCTCTCAAAGAAAAAAAGTAAAAAAAAAAAAATTTATTATTTATTAAACTGACCACACACACACACACACACACACACACACACGTATCATTTGAAAATGCCAAGAAATTTATGTTTCTACTCTGTAACATCAAATTTAATATTTGGCTGTTAAAAGTTAAAATACATCTGTAATGAAAAATTTTTAGATGCAGGTATTTGGGAATTTGGAAGACAAGGTTTTTAGTAACTCCATAAAGATCATTACGTCTTGGCTACTAATCTTAATTAGTTCAGAGATGAATAAAAACCTACCACAGTAAATTTACTGGTGCATATAATGTGCAAGGCACTTTATATGACAGTGCTTCTCAATATATAATGTGTGTGCAAATAATGTAAAGATTTTGTCAAAATGCAGATTCTATTTTAGTATGTCCAGGGTGGGCCAGGGATTAGGCATTTGTTTTCTTTTTTCTTAAGGTTTTATTTTTAAGTAATCTCTACATCCAATGTGAGGCTAAAACTCACAACCCCAAAATCAAGGTCACATGCTCTGCTGACTGAGCCAACCAGATGCCCATAGCTATTTCTAACAAGCTTTTGAAGATTGCTGGACATGCATGTCTGGGCATACACTTTGAGTAGCAATGCTATAGGAGACACAAGTTCTAAGGTGACATTTTCCCTTAACTATTTTATACATGTACTGGAGAGACAAAACATAAAACCATAAATGTTTGGTAAGGGCTGACTGTCTCACTAATTTAATCTATATTGAAAAATATTGGTGGGAATAAAGTTGAATTAGATTTCTGGGTTCTATTGCCCCAGGTTTCCTTTTTGGATACTGATCCTTTGTGTTGCTTTACTAGGGTTTATGCCAATTAAAGCCAAAGGATATAAGCTTAATTAACATGATTACAGATTAATGAATTTTGTGATTTTTCAGAAAAAGACAGAGAAACACCAAGAAAGTGAATTTCAATTATGCCAATCATTGAAAGCTTAGGATCAGTTTCTAAGAAAGGAGAGCCTGAGGGACAAACTAATTCAGGGAAGCAAGATTTTATTTTGAGACAGGGGTACAAGAAAAGGCTATGCTAATAAATGAGAGAAACAACAAATATAAAAAGAAATAAACTTGGCTAAATGGAAAGTTGATACAATTAAACCTGAAACTTAAATAGAGAACTAGGTCAGGTCACTAGGAATAAATACAAGAAACGCGTATTACTTTGATGAAAGGACAAAAGAGGACAAAAGTAAATTTAAATACAACTTGCAAACACAAAGAAGAAAACCAACTCAGAGGACAGAAGGCTAATAACAGAACTCAAGAAAAGTAAAAGATGGAAAACACTAACTACAGAAAAAATAAAAACAACACTTATTAACAAAATCTGAGATAAAAATAATTAAAAGATACAGGTCATAGATCTCAGCATACTTTTTGAATAGTGCCACCTTTAGTGAACACATTATAAATGTATTGATTTTCCAATAAATTATTTGCTTTTAAGTGTCAGATTGTTGTAAAATTATACAAAACACTTTAAAGGTAAGGATTCTAGGCCAAACTTAAAAAAAAAAAGTTACATTGAAGAATAATTTTGTACTGCTCTAGACAAGGAATATCAGAGTTTGAAACTTTCATCAAAAATTACAACTGGGTGGGTTCCCGGTTGGCTCAGTTGGCTGAGCATCCAACTCTTGATTTTACCTCATGTCATGATCCCAGGGTCGTGGGATCGAGCCCCGAGTTGTCCATCATGCTGAGTGTGGAGCCTGCTTGGGATTCTCTCTCTCTCTCTCTCTCTCTCTTTCTCTCTCAAATAAATTTTTTTTTTTAAAATTATGACTGGAAGACATTCCCAAATCTAAAATGTAGGAAAATAGAAATATATGTGCTTACAAGAAATGTATGTATAGCATACTTATAGAATTAGAAAATAAATAAATTAAATAAACCAGTCCTACATAATATTGGTAAATTAACCCCCAGCTTGGGAAGCAAATAGTGTGACTAATGATGACTATAGATTAACAAATACATGCTTACACACATATAGAAAACATAGACAATTGGAAACTTGATATAAAGACTTAAGAAATAGTCTCTTCCTTTTGGGAAGGTGGTGGGGCCCCACAGAGGGAGGGGGACACCCCAGCTCACCTCCAGGTGGGCCACGGTGAAGATGACAGGGTCCATGAGAAAGACGCGGCTGGACTCCTTGTTGATGGACGCCGCGATGACCTGCGAGTTCACCACAAGGGAGGCGCC
>CM053578.1:66218694-66510348 GCA_028646485.1 Cryptoprocta ferox | reverse complement strand
TCCAGGTGGGCCACGGTGAAGATGACAGGGTCCATGAGAAAGACGCGGCTGGACTCCTTGTTGATGGACGCCGCGATGACCTGCGAGTTCACCACAAGGGAGGCGCCGCCTGGGCCACCTGCACCTGCTTCGCCCGCCAGCTTCACCGTGGCGTTCTCGGTGGACAGGAAGAGGCCCAGGTTGTTGTAGAGGATGAAGATGACTTTGACCACGCCTGGGGGGGAGGGGTAGGACGAGCTGTCAGTCCTCGGCCAGCATACCCCCAGCCACACTGGTTCTCCAGGACCTCCAAAGCCAGGCTGCGGCCCACGTGGGGGGAGGGGCGCTTGGGGAGCCCTTCTGTGTTGTAAACCCTTGCTCAGTTGTAAACAGCCCCTTCCTTGAGGAAATCCCCAGTCTCTGAGCCTTAGTCTCAAATGGGACAGACCTCCCTGAGCTAGGCGAGTGGACTGCTCTTACACAGCAGTGAGCCCTGCACACTGCGAAGTTCCTACGTTGCGGGGCTTTGGGGGGACCCCCACGAATCCCCTGTAATGTTATGCGAGCTTGAGTGTAGAACAAGCTTGTGTGCTGTTGTGGGTCCCATCCTTTTCTCGGATCCTTCGAAACCAATAAAACTTCAGAACTGAAAAAAAAAATAAATAAAATAAAATAAAATAAAAATAAAAATAAAAAAAATTTTTTTGGGGGGGCACCTGGGTGTCTCAGTCAGTTAAGCGTCCAACTTCAGATCAGGTCATGATCTCAAAGCTCGTGAGTTTGAGCCCTGTGTCAGGCTCTGTGCCGACAACTCAAAGCCTGGAGCCTTCTTCAGATTCTGTGTCTCCCTCTCTCTACCCCTCCCCCCCCAAGAATAAATAAACATTAGAACAATTTTTAAAGAAATGGTTTCTCTAACAGCCATAATTATAAAGAAACAATGAATCTGACCTATTTGTATAGGTCATGAAATAAATCCAGAGAGAGAATTTCAGAACAAAATTAAATTTAATAGATCCAAAGACATGACCACTAAATTGGCACATATTTGACAAATTTGCAGAATTCCCTAATGGTTGGAATATATAGACAAAGATATATAGATGGTAATAGATAGCTGCTGGATGGATAGATAGGTAGATAGATAGATAGGAAAGGATGACATCTGGAAAAACAACACCAAACCAATTTATGTCTATTTGTATTGCCTGATCGTAAGTGGATACACTGTTAGAGTACCGTAGTCACTTCTTTGACATTCAAGGTCTAGCACTGTTCCATGGTATTGAACTGCAAGTATCTGTGACTTTCCACGTGAGGCTTTCTCTAGGCCCACATATAGAGGGTGAGGTGGTAGTGCCAGGCAGATAATCTTGAAACCAGTCCTCTGCTACTGATAGATGGAAACTGAGAGGGTAGAAATCCCAGCTTCCTAATCCCATAGATGAAAAAGTTGAGATAGATTGCACATAGTCTTTCAGAGTTCCCCAGCAGAGCTAAGCTCTAGCTTTCAACTGTGGTAACCAGACTCTTTCCTGTCTCACTTAATGGGTTTTCTTGCCAGTGAATCCTGGCAAAGAGATTCCCAAGAGATTCCTATGAACTGAAATTTTTGTCTCACTGTCTTCTGGAGGACCACAACCTCTGACATAGTGTTAGTCTGTATCCAAACTTCTCTCAACAATGGAACCCCTCCCCCACTCACGTGCCACTCTCTCTCTCTCTCTCAAAATAAGTAAATAAGCTTAAGAAATAGATGTTATTTTTTTAAAAAATTGTTGATAAACTGATAAGGACAATATTACATATGGTAAGTGTTTTTATTGACATGTTAAAAATTATTAAAGAAGTTTATATGTTTTCTTGTTTTTTGTTCATTTCAAATGTCTCTTTTTTGGGTTGCATTAGTCCTTTTCTTAGTAAAGAAGTAATTTATTCTTACTGATTTGAAAGATCATAGTCTATTAAGGAAATAAATTATTTTATTATAATGTATGTTTCAAAGTGTTTCTAGTATGTGCTTGAGATATATACATTTATGTATCATGCATTTATCATTTCAAGATATGTAGTCAAATTAGTCAAACATTTAATGTATGATTTCTGATTTTTTTTGTCACCAAAAACTGTTTTTATATGTATTAAAACCACTGGCCCAAAATGGCATCACTTAGATTAGTCCCCAAGTCAGTAAACCACGACTTAATACCTAACTTGATTGCAGTTTCAACCCCCCAGAAAATGTAACTCTTAACCAGTCAACATGGAAATTTCCTGGTCAGCACTAGGATATTACCCATAAACCCCCCTTTCATTCCCTATGACGGTGATCTTTCCTAAAACAACGAATTCTTTGCTAATAATTTTCTTTTTTCTACTCCATCTCTACCTTAAAAAACCTTTCCATTTCCATAGCCTTCTGGAGTTCTCCTCTACTTGCTAGATGGGATTGCTGCCTGATTCATGAATTGATTAATAAAGCCAATTACAGCTTTAAATTTTACTCAGTTGAATTTTTGTCATTTAACAGATTTATTTAACTAATAATAAGCTACTGTGTTCATCTGATACATACACCTTTTTTTTTCTTTTAATTGCTTTTCTTTACAAATAATTAAAACTACCTCCTCACTTTGGCTGATTATATTTCAGTTCATTTTGTCTAATGGTCTATGTCTAGAAATGATGAAGACTGACAGTTTTATATTTTTCTGTTTTTATTTTTAAAAAATTTTTAATGTTTTTTATTTATTTTTGAGACAAAGAGAGACAGAGCATGAGCAGGGGAGGGGCAGAGAGAGAGGGAGACACAGAATCCCAAGCAGGCTCCAGGCTCTGAGCTGTCAGCACAGAGCCCAACATGGGGCTCGAATCCACAAATTGAGAGATTAGGACCTGAGCCAAAGTTGGACGGTTAACTGACTGAGCCATTCAGGCACCCCATATTTTTCTGTTTTTAAAATAAATGTTCCTATTGTTTCCTATTAAGCATAGTACTCACCTTTAGGAAAAAGAATCTTTCTAGCCCTATTCACTGATGAGTTTTGTCAGGACTAATTTTAAATATATCAAATGCCTTTTGGCATAAAAATTTGATTATGCAGCCTTTCTCATTTAACCTATTAATATGGTGAATCAAAATAATTTATTTATTCGTGAATATTATGACATCATATAAATTTAGAGATATCAGAACATGGATGGGACCAAATAAGGTTGATTCTTATATACTGCTGGAATTTGTTATTTAATATGTTGTTTGTAATTGAAGATTTTTATGTGATCTTTTATAGTATGTTGCTATCAAAGTTACATAACCTTTAAAAAACAAGTAGAATGTTTTCTTTCATTTCCTATGCTCCAAAATTATTTCAACAGCCGCAAATTTACTTGTTTATATATTTAAAACTATTTGAACCTAGAAAATGTTATTTGTTTCTCTTGTTTAGGAGCTTATGCATAAGGAGTATTACAATAGACATAGTTCTATTGAATGTATTTGGGTTTTGTTGGAAATTTTGGAAATCTATATTTTTCTACAAAAAGGTTTGATTTATCCAGACTTTCATTTCTGGTAGATATTATTGCAAAAATTATTGTAATATTATTGTTTTTTTCCTCCTCTCTCTGTGATTGTGCACTCTTTTTATCCCTAATTACAAGTATATATATTTTCTCTTCTTTACTTGATTCATCCAAGGAGTAATCTATTTTATTGTCTTTAAAAAATTAGTTCTTAAGTTCATTTTTTAATTTTAATTTCCAATGTTGTGTTCATGTCTTTCTTCTCTGTCCTGAATAACATTTTTTCCCAAATTTGTGATTTTGTTCTAATGATTTCACCTTTTTTGTTATAAAAGTACTAAAGTTGTGATTTTTTTAATATAATTCTATTTAATGCCTTCCTTGTATATATCTTCTAGATTTAGTATTAACTCTTAGACTTTTTCATTTGTGGTCACTATATTTGATTTGCCTTTGCTTGACTGGATCAGACCTTTACTGATTTTATTTTGCTTGTTTCGAAGCACAGGCAGGCCCACGGACTGAAAAAGCCCAGCTTCCCAAGTCTCACGCACAGTGTTGTGCATGGGACTTGCACTCAAGTGCAACAATATGACACTCTGGGAACTGTGGGTGTAAACTCCCAAGCTCTTGCTTATGTAAGGCCATCTTGCTGTTGGTTTGCTAATGTAAATGGACTATATACACAATTCTCAGAGCACCCACTTCCCTTCATATTTTTAATTTTTTTAATAAAAATTTTTAATGTCTATTTTTGAGAGAGACAGAGCATGAGCAGGGGAGGGGCAAAGAGAGAGGGAGACACAGAATCTGAAGCAGGCTCCAGGCTCTGAGTGGTCAGCCCAGAGCACGAAGCAGGATCAGGACCTGAGCTGAAGTCTGTTGCTTAACTGAGCCATCCAGGTGCCCCACCCACTTCCCTTTAAAAGTGTCTATAATATGAACTCCTTTCTAGCTGCGGTAAACCTGCATCTGTGTTATTAAAAGATACCTACTGCACAGGCATGAATGTTCACTGAAATTGATAATTTTTTCTTCAAGTTCAAGAACTGAAAAAGGAAATGCCTTTTGGCCTTTTTGGTCTTTCCAATATAGAGAGTGGTTTCCTTTTCACTAACAACATTTCTTTCATTACCTAAAAATGGGATTTTTTTAAAATTTGTGTCCGTTTCATTTGTTTGCATTTCTTTTGCAAACCAACAGGTGTTGTCATCTTCCCTCCACCTCCTGCTACGTCTGTTCTCTATTAGTTTTTATCTTTTGTAACTTATCCCTGTATCCTTCAGGCTAAGATCTGTTAGTTAGGCTAAGATACACTGTTTGTTGCTGTTCTTTGTTTTTATTTATTTTCCCCCTGTGTATTTTTCTGTATCTTGACACAAGCAAATGTTTTTAAGCTGTTAGTATCATTATTTCCTTCTTTATTTTCATAACCCTGTGAAATCATTTTTTCATCTCTTTGTGTTGCAGTAGCCATTCCTATCTCATTTAGTCTATGTTTTCTTTAATTTCCTTGCAAATACAATTTATTTGAGAATTGTATTTTCAACTGCTTTCTAGAATCAATCTTGTGAGATGTTCTCTCTTTGTGTGAGATGTTCTATTTCTAATATTTTGCCCTAAATTTTGCCCTGTGTGTGGGTGTGTGGGGTTTTCCCCCTCCTCATTGCTTATCTTTAAACTTTAAAATTCCTTTCCCACACTGGCCATTCCTCCAAAAACAGTGTGAATAGAATATCCTGAATACCCATTGGATCTCCCCATAGCACTTTGTTAAAGGAAACCCTATTCTTGCTGTTTCATTTTTTCATGAACTGACTCTTCAGCAGAGGTAATACATAAAGGGAACTCCTGGGTCCTCTCTCTACCTGCTTCAGTCAAACCTGCTTTCAATAATACTAGGGAGACTGATAGTTCTGGTTCCTCCATCAGGTGAGATTAATGTGTTAGAAGTTACTGTTTGTGTGGCTCCATGTCTTTGAACCACTCCACTATTAATGTCAAGTTTCCTCTACAATGTATGCTTACAAGCACTGCTGTATCTCTGCAGCTCTCTGGCTTCTTCTCTTGCAACTGGGTGAATAAAATCAGTTTTTCTGGGTAAATAGTAAGAGGGTTATTTAGTTCTTGAGCCCAAACATGATCTTCAATCCGGGAGGAAAAAACACTCAATTTCCCCCTAGATTCTTGATTTATCATTTGATTCAGAGTCTGGAATTATTGCCGGAATTTTTACCTCAATACCCAGGATTCATTGTCTCATTGTTTTGAAGAATGAAGAGGTGAACACAAAATGAGCAGCAAGCAAAAGTTTATTAGAGAGTAAGATCAAAAAGGAAGAATAGTATGAAAGCTCTCTTTACAGAGAGGGGGACATTCGAAAGTGAATGCCTGCGAACTATAAGCAAGGGTCTTTCTTTTATAAGGTCTGGTCACCCTCTCCCAATACCCTTTCCCTTCCCCCTTGTTCCTTCTCAGGTTCTACCCTTATTGGTTTGATGACTCTAGATGCTGGGTTGTCCATTCCTGATTGTCTTGTTCCCATCATATGAACATTCCTTGTGGGTCATACCTTTTATGGTCTACTTATTTTTAGCCAGGTCTTTTGTCAAATTCCTGAGGGAAACCTGAGGGGGTAGTAGGTGGGTTCTGTTACATTCTTAAGAGGAACCTTATGCCAAGGGGGTCAGACCCTTATGCCAATGTGGTCAGACCCTCCCAACATTGTTCCAAAATATGTGTTTTTCCCTACCCAGAGACCTCAGATCCCACCCTTTCTCTCTCTGCCTATTTTATTCTATCTTTCCCCATTATAGAAAGTTATGAATTAGGTTCCCTTTAAACTTTGAAACTCTTGCTAATATAAATTGTCTATTTTCCTTATTTGATTAAAAGAGATGGAAAGTAACCTAGGAACACAGGAGGCTAATTGTGGAAGCTTATGAGAATTCTCAATAAATTTTTGTAAACTCCTGAATTCTAGGACATTGATTTTCAGTTAAGGATATAGTGTCTTCTGTAAAAAATGGTGTATGGGTGTAAGGTGCCTCTCAGAATTCATTTGTTCTCTCACTTTGGGATCTGCCCTCACTCTAATAATTAAACCAAGACACTATAAAGCAAATAATGCCAGGATATCCTCAGGGAGATGTAAGTATAGTGCTTGTTGGTAACACATATAGACCTGAGAGATTTAATCTCAAAACATTGATAGAGCACACTGAGACACTGCCAAGTTTCTGCTTATTGTTAAGATAGTTATAATTATATGAACTACATATATTAAGAATAATGATAAATGCAGACTAGCAAAGTAGGTAGGTGCTAAAAGGAAATATTCAATGATTGGAATCGGTAAAATTAATCTGAAAAATCTTGTTGGAAGGGACAAGTTTGGCATAGGAATTTTAGGAGAAAGTGGATATAAATGCTGGAGGATGGACTATAAATTCTGATTAAAAGAAAAGTTCTGAAAAAGAAGAACACATTCAATTCTTGTTGGGAGAATAAAAGAGGTTGAAATACAAGGAGCTTATATTAAGCTTATACAAGTGTTTGTTGAATTGAAAAGCAGTCTTAATCTTCTCTGTCTCCAAAGACTAAAGAATAAATTGTTTAAAATGACTGAGATAAATTTAGAATCAAAATAATTAAAATGGTGTACATTCAATCCTTGAACATATGTAATGCTTTATAATGTACTAAACAGAGATCTAAAGTCCAACCTTTAGAAGGAGATAGCTGCCCCCTAAAAAATGTATTTTCAAATGAGAATACATAAATGTCTAAGCAAACATATCAAAAGCATTTGTCCCAAAACAGGTTATGGTTGAGAGTTCCGACTGAGGAAAAAAAGTATGATTTTATAGCACCACATCTCTAAAAGTGATAAATAAAATTTCCCAAGGGATCATGAAACATTGATGTCAACGACAAGAATAAAGGCAGTTCTGAGAACACCCCTGAGTATCTTGGCATTTCTTTCCTCCTCGTCTAACGACCCGAAGTTTGGTTCCCACCACTCAGACTTTCCTGGTCATTGGTCAGAGATTTTTTCATTCCAGAAAGTGGTTCAAGAGCCTTTGCTATGATTACATTCCACTGACTGTTTTGATGAAGCTAGTAATATCTTAGGATCCAAGGAAGTGTATCAAACAGTTCTCAGTGGACCTTTAATTCAGTCAAAACTGTGAATTATGTCAAAACTCTTCTCTACACATTGTGGACTATAGATTTTTGAACAGGCTTAATACAGATATAGATGAACAGTACTTTTATCTCAAATGTTAATACTGGTAGAATTAGAAACTGAACTTTCAAAATGGAACTGGAGATTCTAAATCTCCTTGGAAATAACTGTCTCCCTCATTTTCCTTGGATCAGTGGCTAAGTCTGACATGTCAAGGAATCATAGTGATTTTTTTTTTTACTCTTAAACATTTAATTTTCTTCTTTGGTTAAATCTGAATAAATACTTCATGATTAGGAGGGACAGCTGGATATTTGAATAGGTGGTTGCAAAAGATTATGGAATAGCTTCTCAGGAAAACATTCCTCACTAGATACACAGCCATCTGTCAGATATTGTTTAAAAATTGTTGTGTGTAGGAAAAATTATGAAACGAGCTCTTAATGGCCTACATATTGACATTTTCAATAATAAAACCATGGGTCACGTACAAAAGGGGAGGTGTTAAACAGCCCAAGCTACTTTTAACAAAGACATTGTTATAAATCAGAATTGTCCAGTGTGAGCTCTGTAAATTCTAAAATTAAGATCCTAATACACATTGTTGATTAAAAGGAACTTTGGCAAATACTGCTGAAAAAGTCTTGCTTAAACAAAGTTAAAGAAGTTTTATTTTTGTTTATATGTTTGGTTTATGTTTTTGTTTTTGTTAGAAACCCTCAGAGCCTTTAGGATATTAATGTCTAATGTGACATACTAAATAAGAAGTGAATTCTGGAGAACACTGATCATTTCAACTGGACAGGTGGATCTAACCAGAATTCAGAATAAGAAACACCACCTTCATACCAGGTCCAAAATCATTTCATGATTCAGAGATAGGGGAAGATGGAACACAGACTAGCACTGTGGTCTACACCTCTGTGAGGTAGTTACTCCAAGGTCTTGATCTTTCATGTAACATCCTATCACCACATTATTTTAGACAGAAAAGATTTGAACCGAAACTACCAGAAGAGAAACAAGTGTGTATATTCTGGACATTATAGTCCCCACATATACAGTACTATAGACTAGAAACAGAGAAATGGAATCATGTAGCTGAGCATGCGTAAAATCATGGTTTGACAAGAGCATTGTCATTTCAGAAACATATGGGGGTGGAGGGGGTTGCCATCACAGTAGGGCCCAGAGTACACTGGGTACCAGCCCAGTAAAACAGATGAGTAGGACTGGGAGTCCTGCAGATTAGCCTAATTAAATTAACATTGGAGACAGTTAAAGTAAAACTAATGTTGAAAAAACATTTGATCAGTGACATACAGACAGACTTGTTCTGTGTATTTTATCACCATTACTGTATAAAGATTCTTTACAAGTAAATTTTCTTGTTGGAGTAAATATACTTTAATATATATCCATTAATAAAACAAGTTATTCTTAAAATACATAACAGCTTACTGAATTATTTTAAATTTTATGCTAGTATTGACATCCATTTTGTAATACATTTTTCCTTTTCATTTTTTTATTGTTTTTTTTATTCCTTCACTTTCACCCTTGTGTCGTCAGTTGTTTTAAGCATATCTTTTGTAAATGTAATGTAGCCAATTACTTCATATTTTGGGAAAATGGTACCTGCATTTTAATGGTAGTATTTAACATATTTGTCCACTAAAATAATTACTGATAATTTTCACTTTTTATTCTGGCCTACTTATTTTTTCCCTTTTTTAAAATTTTTAACCACACTGCTTTGTTGTCTCCTTCCCCCACTTCTCTCTGTCTCTCTCTCTCTCTCTGTTTCTCTCTCTCTCTCTCTCTCTCTCTCTCTGTCTCCCTCTCTCCCTCCCCCCCATACACCTTGGTCCTAGGAGAGGTCCTTGATCTTTTCTGCCACTTCGCTAATGAGATTCTTTCAAAGGTGAATTATGTGAACACAGGATAATGGTTTTGGCATAAACTGTTTTCAAATATGATTTGTAAGCATTTAGGGAAAGTGCTCAGTAAATATGAGAACTCAATATTATGGGTCACAGGGAATGTGTTACTGTAGCAATAGGCTACTATAAACATGCTTTCTGGATTTAGCAATTAAATGTATTTTTAAAAGTATTTTATTTATCATTAAGAGTTAGATGGTTAAAAGTGAGACAAATGAGAGTATGATTCAGTGCATTTCTAATTTATTAAATAAATAGTTCCATCCAAGATTGATGACTAATGAAGGAACATAAACCTAGAGTAAGATATGCAATGGTAGATTTTTTACATCATTTTGGTAACTTACTCTGATGCTCACATGAGTGGAAATCATATAGAATTATCAAATAGCATGATGTTTGAGAGAAGGAAAATACATGGAAGTTTTACATTAAAACTTTTCAAAAACGACTGAAATGTTAGACTGAATTCAGTAAGATGAAATTTTGTTATTATTTTTTAAGTATCCTGCTTTGGCTTATTAACAAAATATTCTATCTTGGCTGCTGAAAATACAGCTTAACAACATAGACAAAGAAAATTTAAGAGTAATTGTTGAGATTAAGTTGGATTTGAATTAACAGTACATGTCACAGCTAATATATCCAATGGCACTTTAGACTGCTGTCAAAAGGGAAAGTTAAAAATGAGAAAGATATAACCTCCTTTTACTTTTTGCTAGTTAGATCATGGTGGGACTTCTGTGTTCAGTTCAGTGGTCAGCCCATTTCACAGGAAGGAATTTGACAAGCTAAAATGTAACCACGATGGTGAGGAGTCACAATCATGAAGGGATCTGTAGATTTATCAGAGATTATAGATTTAAATATGGATTAGACACTCATTTGGTGGTGCTATTATTTCACTCAACAAGCTTTCACTGAGTACATAAGCTGCCCTAGTTTCTAGGACTACATAAAACCAATGGCACTTGGGTCTTTCCCAGTCATACACACTTACATAAATGACAGTGATGTGATGCATAATTGAATATTCATTAGATATACTCGTATCTGCGTTTGTGCCATCAAGAAAATCTAAATAAATGTATTTCCTTCTTTTTTAAAATGTATTTCCTTCAATTCTTTGTTATTGAATTTATAACAAATAGGAAAAATATTACCATGACAATTTTCTCAAGTTTTTATACTTTTTAACCGATGTTTTTCACCCTATGTTTCATTATCGTGCTTCTACAAAGAAAATCCATTTTAATTCAATTAATTGAAATTTCACTTAATATCTACCTAATGAAAGAAATTAAATATCAAGAAATAAAATCTTGTCAAATATGGTTGAGCATTAGAGGACCATACACCATTGTAATATCTAAGATTTGGGCCTACTTTCACCTCCTTTCCACCTAAACCAACTTTGTCATTTTGGGGACAATATCTTCCTCATTGAGAACGCATGCCTTACAAACCCATGTTATATATCCCATCTCCCAAGTTTTATTCATATTTTTCCTTCATTGAGCATTGCAGTTTTTCCCTTTTTTAATTTATATAGAACATGCTCACACCAACAACACAATTTTAATCCCCCTTTCCTTGTATTTATTTATGATAGTACAGATTTTTAATAAATTATTTTTTTAATTTTACTTAATTGTATTCTGTGTTTATTTTATGAAATTATTTCGTTTTAAATATCTGTTCCATTGTGACCATAAAATCACACTATGTGTGTTAAGCACACACCAAGTGGACACCTAACAACAAAGCAAAATTTATACCATTTACTTTTATATTATCCCTTTATAATTTTTTACTATACTGTACATATGAGCTATAAAACTATTTTCTAATTAATACCACAGGTCAGGTTTTACAACTAAAACTCGATATTTATTACAAATGCAACAAAGTGTTTTATTATATTAAAGTTACACAATTTTATATTAATTAATTTCTATAGTCTGTTTACTTCATAAAGTATATCAATAATCCCTTAATTTCTGACTCTAGCCATTTCACCTTGAAACTTCCTTCCTATTATCACCTCCCTAGAAACTTGATCTACAGATATCAAATCATGGCATTATAATAGTAGTTTAGAGGTGCACAAGATAAAAAGGACAGATTATGATCAATTCTAGGTGACAGTGGTAGCTTTAAAAAAAATCCACATTCAAAACCAAGCCGAGAGTCCAGTGGTTCTACAGAAGATTGCAGGAGATGTGTACTTTGGGAATATAAAGGATGAGAGAAGGCATTTTTCTAAATAGGAAATGGCAACTATTACTGCTCAGATTTAGAACAGGCTCCACTGCTGTGTGACAGCTTGATTGTACACCTGTGACTTTTTCTCCCTCTGGTATTATGCATCTCTATCAGATAACTGATATTGAAGTCCTTCTGGCTTTTCAAGGTCTAGTTTTAGCTGATTTTTATATATGCTTTATTTGCTTTTGTACCTATTGATATCCTATTTTTATCTATTACAACTGGACTGACAAAAGAGTTTTCCAAACTTTAATCCACATTTGGATAAAACACAAATCTTGTTACAGGTATTATCTATGTGATTAATGTATTCATACTGTGCATAGAAGTTATATATTCAGAAATGCTTTGAATGAAAACATTAGCTTTAAAGAGTGAAATTAAGAAAACAGTATTGCAACTTATTTTCAAAAGTACTTTACACCTGTGAAATTCAGACTATACTTCATAGCCGTCTTCTGAAAAGCTTTTGTATTCATCATATTGATTAGCTGAAATTAGAGACACCTCATTCACCACATCACTCGGTTGTATTCAAGATGAGTACACAATTGTGGGTAGCTCTAAAGTCATTATCAACCATAACATTTATGTGAAAGAACTGATATTCATTTCATTCAACTGAATTTATTGGATAAGAACTGTTCTTGTACTGTGATTTAATAAGGAACACATGAAAATATGTGATAGACAATTCTACTAAAGGCAAAGTGCAGACATGTGATATACTTAACACAAGGAAGGAAAAGAATTAGTAGCTCATGGGTTTCCAGAGACACAAAGAAACTATCTAATTGAGCTATACATTGAACTCACAAATACTTATATTTTGCCTTCCATTACTGAAATGTCTTATTTTTTCAAGATGTTTCAAAGCACAGAGATCCCATGTTTGTTGACTACAAAACACTGAGAAATGTACTCTGTCCTTCCCTCTGGGTTGGAAATTAAAATATGAGGAAGGGACACGTTGGGCAGTGCTGTCAGTTGTGCAGGTTGTCAATTGCAACTTTCCATCCCCATTTACTTCCTCATTTTGAATCAGTTGTTTTACAATATGGAAAGGCAGAGAGAAGAGAGAGACCATTCCAAAGCTGCCTGTGAACAGAGCTGTAGCATACCAGGAGGTTACTTCCTGTCTGCATGCCTTTCTCATCTGTCCACCGTCATTTTTTCATCTTTTTTCAACATCAATATTAGCCACAGTTTTTGTCATCAACAGTGTCTCACTACTTTAAGTTCTAATTATAAACTCATCCAGTTCACCAATTTAGGACGTACATCTGTAAATTAAGCTCATTAGAGAACAAAGCGAGCAGCAGTTTTATTTAAATTAGTCAACAGAGAGCTGTAGTTTAAGGCTGATATTTATGAGGACATAATTATCCCAGACTAGGCAAAGATTGCAAATCTTTTGGCGAACACCCTACACAAGTGTTCACAAACCAGATAAAGTTATATTAACCACTATGTCATACCTTATTCTGCATTAGACACTGTAGGGCATAAAAATATAAGGCATAGCCTCATTCTCAAATAATTTGCATTCCAGGTAAAGAGCAAGAACATAAAGGGTTTATAGTGAACAATCAGGGGCAAAAGAACACTACAAAATCAAAAGTTAAGATTACTTGTGTAAAGCAGGCAGGTAAGCAGATGATAGACATTCAGAGTTGTGATTGGTTTATTCAAATTATTAAATGAGGTATAACTGGCCTTAAAACTTAAAAAATATAATAAGTATTTTAAAAAAAGACACGAAGGCAATGTGTAGTAAAGAAAGGAAAGAAGAAAGAAAAGAAGAAAAGAAATCAGAGCTTGTGGTTATGGCATCTCCTTCCCCTGCCTACTAAGGATAATTCATTGATATCTTCTTGACCTTTCTCTTCAATTCTAGTACCTTCTAAGACATGGTGCTAATTTGCTAGGTCTTGTGTTTTATTATGCAGCAGATGGAGGTATAAAGTTGGTAGGAAAGCTGAAGAGATTTATATTTGAAAACAGATTACTTACTGCAGAGAAGAATAAATATTCAAGAAAAGAAGAGAGGGAGAGATTAGAGAGAGAAAGTGAAATCTTTGGAGAGGTAGTTTGGAGAATTTGGAAGGGGAGAGGAGGGTCTTTGAGGCAGTTAGATCTCTATTAGAATATTAAGAGAAAGAGGAATGGAAAAATAATTTTAAAAATGTGAATGTAATCCTCAGGTAAATACACTTTTTTTGGTGTTTTCAAAATACTTGTTTTGTTTGTTTTAAGACTATCTCCATAGACTTTCTTCCCAACGTTCTTCAAGGGTATTGTATATAATACATACATATATCATACCTTCATGCATATAATCTCATCCTACTTCCCCATGCACCCTGAGTTACTTTTAAGTCATAATAGAATGGCTTTAGAAAGAAGAATGAGTGAATTACACAAACTCTTAGATCCATTAGAATTTTTTCTATTTTCCTATTTACTAGAACAGTGACTTCCCCATAATTACACACCAATTAAGAACAAATCGAAGTAGAAATCAAATCTCCCACTAGTTCTTCCCTACTGGAATAATTCTTTGGTTCTTGAAGAATGTCTTCGAATAAAATGCAGTTTTATGTGAGATATAGCTTTGTGAGAAAGAGAGACCAGAAAGAAGACTGACAAGAATCATAAAATGATTACAAAGTAATATTTTCATCTAAAATTCTCTCTCTTTTGCAATTCCAGCTTCCTCAGCACCTTTGTCTCATGGGATGACAGATTAAGCATCTATTATCACCCCAGCTCATTGCTCTTGTCTCCAATCAGATTTGGAAGGGTGTTAAATTTTTCAACTTTTACTACTAGCCTAAGAGAAGAAGAAAAAGACAGAGACAAAGTAGGAAGAAAATAGGAATGGCAGCTAGGTGAAGATAGACGGATGAGTGGATAGCCGTAGGACCCTCCTCACTAGCTTGTGAGAAAAATCTAGCAACTCCTTTAACTTAATCTTTTGTCTTCTTTACTCAAAATAAAGTACTGCCTTTAGCAACCTATTGTGTCTTCAAACCTGAAAATTTTAAGGCACTGAGAGAAGAGAATTGTAAACGGGAAAATACTGTCCTTTAAGAAACAGCTTACGTAAGGAATTTTGGAAGACCATAAATGATTGAAAACGGTAACACCAGTCCTTTCACTAATTATGGAAACATACAAGATTTATGAAAAGTAAAAATAAAAGGAGTTCCAATGTATTGTTCTCTCTGTCCCTTCTAATAACAGCCCTGATGTATCCAGGCCACATAATAATGATATTATTCATCAAACATCAGTCATCCTGGATGAATTACACCACTGCCTTTGCAGACTTTCATTGCTGCAGGTGGATTTCTCTGACACTGCTCACCTCCCTTTAGCATCTCTAGCATACCGTATGATATTCAGTGTATAGCTGGCAATACATTGATCCTAATCTAAATGTCAGATTTGACCTTTCATATTCCAAGGCATAAAAATGACTTCCATCTTTCATACATAAGAAGCACTTTAAAAGTTTTTGTGAGCTCAGCCTTCAGAAATTTCAGATTAGTTATACAAACACCCGGTAATTTGGAAAGTCGTTCATTGAATTTTCCAGAGAACAAAAATGGTCTAATATCTCCATGCTTTTTATTATCTAAGGGGAAAGTGAATAAAGAAAGACAATTAATGGAGTACCTTTACAGGTGTTACACTTTACTACTTCTTTATCTCACCTCTGTCTGGCGTTTTCAAAAACAAAGGACCCACAATTGAAAACATCTGGCCAAATGTATAACCCAGTCTCATCTGAGTGTCTCACAGGTGTGATGTGGGAAAACACAGAAGAAGGAAAGAAAGAAAACATAATGAGATATTTCATTTTGTCACTAATGGCTCTTTGAAGTTGCTCATTAATCTTTTAGACCATTTTGGCATGTTAATGTCCAACTCTAGAATATTAATATTGCTAGGCTAAGAAAAAGTGAAGTTATTGCCTTTAAAGTTCTTTCTGTAACATAGCTTTGTGATAATTCTTCCTATTTGAGTCATATTTTAATTGACTCTGACTTTGAGCTTGCTCTTCCAGCAGTTTGGCAGCCACTTTATTTTATACTACCCGAATTTTTCAAGAAGAAGATGGGAACAAGATACAATCTTGGAAATTGTTTAAGTTCTGAACTATCAGGACAGTTTTTCACAAAGAATGCCAGAGCGGTTTGAATGGATGAATACATTTCCATGAGACCAAATGCCAGTCATGGGAGGGGTATGTGCAAAGTAACAATCACATGCCCACATGCAACATACAGCTGGTTCTCTGTTCATCTAAAAACGAAGAATATCTTTTAGTAACTAATCTTGTATAGTTAATGTTTTTCTGGTCAACAGCTATAGCCTCGGCTTTGTTTTATTTGCTTAAGAAACAGCTCGGTTTTGTTTTATTTTTTTTAATGAAAGTGACTGATTATCATCTTAAATAAATTTCCAAGGTAAAGGATAAAGATTTAATCAGAGCATTTTATATTCTTGCTTTATTAGTCTCCTATCATTGCTGTTACAGGGGGCCCAAAACTCAGTAGCTAAAAACAGCACATGTGTATTTTCTTACAGGGCTGGAGGTCAGAAGTCCTAGAATCAAGATCCTGGTTTAGCTACATGCCTTTTGGATGTTCTTTGGCCATTTTAGCTTCCATAAAGTACCAGCATGCTTTGGTTTGTGGCTATGTCATCCACCCTCTGCATCCTTTATCACGTGTCACATCACCTTCTCTGAATGTGTCTCTCCTACCTCCCTTTTATAAGGTCCATTGTGATTACAATTACTTCCCAGGTAATGCAGAGCAAACTCCCCATCTCAGGGTCCTCAATTTGATCACATTTGCAAAGTTCCTTTTGCCATATAAGACAACATATTAATAGGTCTTGGGAATTAAGAGACCTTTCTGTCTGTACACTTACAATCACACAAACATTAACTTATTCACTTTAGGTCTCTCATCTCCAATATCTCAATAAACAGGTGATGGAAAGATGTAAAAGCACCTTTTTCTACAGTATACCAGTTAGTTTTAGGGTAGTACAAGGAGGCGGAAGAATGAATTCCAGAAGATCCCCCCTTCCTTCCCCAGGTTCAAAGATGTCCCTTTCATTGATTAATGAATGATTTCTTGTCCATGCTAACAAATCCTTATAATTCGTATAAAGATGTTAAATCAAATTATTATCAGCAGCAGCAACAGAAGCATTGATGCAATCCAGAAGAGGATTTTCAACTGATGTTGAAACACAGGAACAAAAAGAAAACAAAAAACTTGAGCAGAGAACACTTAGGTGTAGCTAAGGTCTTTACCATTCTCCAATAAGGTGGAAATGTTCTCAATACATCAACACACTTTTTTAAACTTCCGCTTCAATTCAAATGGAAATTCAGTCATTCCCAATAAACTATATAAGTGTGTGTGTGTTTATCAAATCTTAAGCAAAAGATTTGCTTACATAATCAAATGGATCCAGCATATAATTACCTTTGAATGCTGAGTGTGTAGAGTAGGCAAACTGAGTCAGAATTAGCCTGTACAGAATGGGGCCTTACCAAGATATATTCCTTTCTGACATTTTCACACACTACAAAATAACTTATGTCAATTCAGCATATAGTTTTTCAATTTTGCTAGGATTAGTGTCACCAATAATTTCCACTTTATATAATACTAGATTAACAAAAATCTTCTTCTAATTTTGCCTTAAATCCTGATTTTTTTACTATTACTATAGCAGACACTAGGAAGCAAAAACTAGGTCACTATTAATATTTTTATTTAAAAATATGAACAATAATCAGTAAAAAAATACATTGTAATTATCACTATAACTGTTATGTTTTAAAAAGTGAAGCTAACACTATAACTGTTATGTTTTAAAAAGTGAAGCTAATTAACTTTTATTTTAAAAATATTCATGCTAACATTCCATAATTAAATACTTTTTGTAATGCATGTTTCACTCAGATCTTTCTAACATCTCACCTGGGACAATCTGACACTAAAAACCTTCTGTAAAATGTAGAGATGAGATGAATTTCTCAACCGCAGAGTCCATGTCTTATTCATATTAATATTCCTAATATCTTCTAGAGTGTCTGTCACTTTGTAAATGTACCCTAAATATTCACTGAATTGAGTTTTATTGTTTATAAGAATGAGCACTCACAGATTCACATGAACAAAAAGAATCTTGTAAGTGGTTGACAACTTGGAGGAGGCATTTACATTAAACACGTGTCTCCATGTTCTAGTGGCTCGGTGAAGTGGTATTTTTTTAAATTGTTTAGTACCATGTTCTTCTACAGATTCTCAATGTTTAAAAGCTCAAACCTCTTTGTGCTTATTAAAATCCTGGAACTTTTCAAAAATAAGAATGTTAACCTTAGCACCTCAGCCAACCACTAATTGTCAATATGTATTCTGTCGATCTTAAGATACGTCCCCCACCCCCAGCTCCCACTAAGTGGAGAATTCTTTAGCAGTTGTGCAGCGCTCCTGGGCTCTGTTTATCACTTGTCATGTTTCACCCAAGAGATGTCTGCATTCCAGAAGCAGGCAATGTCACTGCTATGATATGTATATTGTAAATTAGTTGTCAAAGTTTTTCAAGATGCCTTGAGACCCTTCTGTTGCAAGGTGATTTCTAAACACAGCATTATTATAATAAGATATTTCAGAAGTTGCTATCCGCAGCAGGATATGTTGTACTTGATCGGAGCTATTGACCCACCGCTTGGTGAAAGAAATCAGATGCTGAGTACAGAACACCAGTCCCATTCAGTGTAAAATGTTAAGATTCTTTCTACTGTCGTTTCCCAGCTTTGAAGACATCAGGTCACGCAATGAGGTGCCTTGTCTTTTCGGTAGTGTTTGATGAAGTTGTTCCCTGTACTACAGTGTATATTCCTAATTAAAACTCTGTCACTTTCTTCACATGGGTTTAAGGAACAGGTGCTAGCTTTTACAAAGGTTTGTTTCCAAATTTCTTTTGTTTCATTTCATGCATGGTGTTTCTAATTGTCTGGTTCTTGCTGTGTAAGTCCAACAATAACTACTTTTAAAATTCTCAATTTGGGATGAATATGTAACATCAGCAAAGCCAGTTATGAAAAGTTTGAGCTCTAGACACTTAACGATGAGGTGTTGATGACCAAGTTAGAGGAAAGAATGAAGTTAAATGCTTTTTAAAAGACTGAGGGAAAAAATAGGGAAAACCTAGGTTCATTACTGTGTTGTTTTTGCTTATGTTGTTAAAAACAGGAAAACTTTAACATTTGAAAAGGAACTGTAGTCAGACCATGAAAATATTAATTACACATAATATTATAAGTTCAATTTTAAAGCATTTTAGGATTATTTTTTAACTTGTAAAAACTAACTGTGACTAGTGTTTGGTTTATTTAAATGATTGTGTAGCTCATTTTATATTAATAAATATATCCTATTTAAAACTAGTTCGTCTGGGGGTGCCTGGGTGGCTCAGTCAGTTAAGCGACTGACTCTTGATTTCAGCTCAGCTCATGGGTATCATGGAACGCGAGTTAGAGCCTTGCATCGTGCCCCTGTCTCTCAAAATAAATACGTAAATAAATAAATAAATAACCTTAAAAAATAATAATAAAATAAAATCAATGCATCTGTTTGCCCATAAAAATATCAATTATCTATAGTGAGTAAAACCAGCTAAATTTATTATTTGGTATAGCTGCTGATGTTGCAAAATAATCTCTCGTGCGTCTCTCACATTTCTCCAAATTTTCTATATGAGGTACTGAGTAGATTTTTCTGAACTATCTTTTCCAAGATGTTTGTGTAGTAAACTGCATTGGAAGATAGAGACAGTATTTCCCACAGGAGCAAAGGACAAACATGTTTACTGCCCATTAGAAACCTGTCTCTCTCTCTCTCTCTCTCTCAAAAATAATAAATAAATAAATAAATAAATAAAATCTGTCCTATAGGGTTGTTATGATGATAAAATGATCACACTTAAGACAAATTACACATGCCTGGTGCCTAGTGACCACAATATACACTTCCAATTAACAAATTTGTTAAATCCTCCCAAGTGTTTGAGTCAGAGGTACTTTAGATAATATATATGTGTAATCAATTATCAGTGTTATAAATCGATATTTGCATAGTGTGCTTATCTCATTCAATTTCAAAATCCCAAAGGGAAAAGCATATACTCTATGTAGTATCCTTTCACCAAAAATATTTATCATAGATTATATTAAAAATTAATTAAAATTAAAATTATTATAAAATACTTACAACATGGATATTTCCTGCAGAAAATATTCATTAACTACTGACTGCTGAAAATGTAACAAAATAATTTTGAGTATTTCCATTTCTGCTGAAAATGTTCAATTTCGTGTAATTTTTCAAACTCAAAAATTGCAATACTCTATAACTAGTCAAACCCTGACTTCGCTACTTTTTTTATTTCAGAGGAAAATAAAATATTCATAATCTCAAAAATCAATTTACCAGTAATTGTTCAATGTCATTTATTTTCTACAATTTATACTGTGTTTCTCAGATGTTTTTTAAATGTGTGCTTCGGCAGAATACTGATTACTTATAAAGTAAGTCTGTCTTGCATGAAAATTAGCTAAAAGACATTTTTTCATAGGGCATTTATTCATAAATTTATTAGGTCATTCTTCAATAATTTGATTTAAGGCTTAAACTCTGGGAAAAGAGGGAAAAAAATCTGGGTGTTCAAATGATCTGAAGCCTCTTAAAATAGAGATTTGGTAATAAAAGTGTTGAAAAGGGTTACTATGTTAAAAAATTCCAGTTATCATGAATATTAAAACTTTTAATCATTATTAACTTGAATTGGAGTTGAACCAATAATATAAGTCAAAATACCCTTTATTATATGCTTAGTTAAATGAATTTTTCTCTCTTCATAATTATGAAGGAATAAACAGAATTATTAAGAATTAAGAATTCTGAATGAAGAATTAAGAAACTAAGAATTTCTTCCCTGCTCACACTCTGTGTTTATATCAAAAACAAATAAACATTAAAAATTTTTTGAAAAATCACTTTGCATACCTCTATGAAAAATACTCCATAATTAATCATTATTCTCAGAAAAAAATATATCTACCCAGGAATGAATACACTTTAACTAGAAATGAAAAGCCTGAAGCATAAATTATCTTATATTGTTTTGTTATTCAATAAGTTATATTGAGTATAGTAAATACGTTCCAAGTATAAAGGAGGGGGTTTGGCAAAACAATAGTAGAAGCACATTTTTCAAATAAAATTGTTTTCAATCTGATAATGATTATCATTTGCAAGAAGAAAATTAAAATACCTTGAGGTTATGGTTATAATAAAACAATCCAAGACAGACATACTAGGAAGGTACAGTACATAATATTTCTGAATATATCCTTCCCTGACTACTTACTTCATTACTGTTCACCACTATACACTGATATATTTCAGTTAATCACATTGTAAATGTTTCTAAATTTTTTTTGAGTCTGTATTTCTGCCAATAGTCTCTTTGACAATTTGGCACATCAGTAGTGCTATCTGAGTAATTAGGGAATAGAAATAACTAAGGTTATTGTGGAAATCTGTTTTGGCTTTATTTTTACGTTTGAAATGCAAACAGCTAATATAGTTCACTATAGGTGACTTCAGGATGTTTATGTATATACTTAGCATGAGGCAGGTAATCACATAATGTATATTGTTAGAATTTTTTTGTTCCACCAACATTTATCTTGAATAATGTAATAAGTATCACTTAATCTTATACCTTTGTCTAAAAAAAAAGAAAAATTAATTTGGGCTCTGCTTTCCATGAGCTATCCTGATTTTTTTTGATATAGTATTTTATTTTAAAATTTCACTAGTGTGAAAATGAGCTCAGAAATAAACACAATAAAATTAACATAAAAATGAGATCAGAAATTAACATGATATCTTCTAAAAAATAAAACTGTAATTATATCCTGAATTGACAATAATTGCATTTATTTTCGTTGGCTCAGTAAATTTATGATTGAGTAGAAAAGTAACCCAAATCCAAATGGCTTTCTTTTTCTATTTATGACATCTATTAGATTCTTCCATTCCATAGTCCTGATATTTTGAGACATCTTTAGAAGCTTAGCAGCTTTTTTTTTTTTTTTTTTGGTATAATTGACATACAATAAGCCTCACATATTTAACTTGTACCTTTTGTAAAATTTTGCATATGTGTATCATTATCACAATCAAAATATTGAATATATCCATTACCATAAATGTTCCCTCATCCTCCTTTGCAATCTCTCCTACCCACTTCTCTTTCCTCCTTAATCCACAGGCAACCACTGAATTGCCTAGTGTCAGAAATCAGTTTATATTTTCCAACATTCATAAAAATAGAACAATACAATATGTACCTCTTTGTCTGGCTTCTTTCACACAGCATGAATATTTTGATATTTGTTCATGTATTTTGAGTGTAACAACTGTTCATTGATTTTTATTGCTGATTAATATTTCATTGTTTGGCTATATCACAAATTGGTTATCCACTTACTTGCTGATGGACATTTAGGTTGCATCCAGTTTGAGACCATTACAAATAAAGACCTGTAAACATTCATGTGTAAATCTTTATATGGACATAAGTTTGCTTTTCTCTTGGAGAAATACTGCTTGAATAAATTCACTTGTAAGAAACAAGATCAATACACAAAATCAATGAGAAATCAGAATACATAATAGCAAGGAGAAATCACAAGAGGATATTTTAAAAATACCATTTATAATAAAATATTTGAGGTTAAATCTGACAAAAGATATGCAAGACCTACAATATTCACTTACAAATACAAAACATTATTGCGAAAAATTAAAGAAGATAAAGAGATACACTGTTATAGTCCCAAAGATTCAATATTGGTAAGGTATCCCACATTGGCCAATAGATACGACAAAATTCCAGTGAAAATGTCAGTATGCTTTTTGTGTAGAAATTGACAATCTAAAACAACTTTGATAAGGATCTTAAATTTAAAGGACCTACGTGATCTAATTTCATGACTTACTACAAAGCCACAGTAATCAAGACAGTGTAGAACTGGCATGAACTTTGACAACTTGGTAATAGAAGAGAATGAAGAGACCATAAATGATGCCACGTTTATGGTCACTGATTTTTTTTTAATAAAGATGAAAAAATCATTCAAATACAAAGATAACTGTTTCAACAAATGGTATTGGAACAATTTAATATTCATACAACTTCAACCCCTACCTTGCTAAAATACCTCAAAATGGATACAGGTCTCAGTATAATCCCTAAAACTGTAAGATTTCTAGCTGAAAATATTGGGAAAAGTATTTGTAATTTTAACTATGTGAACATTTTTAGATAGGGTGCTGAAAATATAATCCATAAAGAGAGACAAGTAAAAATTGTTGAAATTTAGTAAATTTAATTTAAAATCATCTAGAAGATATTGAGTGAAAGGGATGGAAAAATGGAAGGAAGAAGGAAGCAAAGAGGAAACATTTATATCTTTTTAATATTAATAGACTTAGTTTATGAAATAAACTGAACATTAGACCCAAATGCAAATGGGATAATTATAAATAAAGTTAAATTAAATTAGTTCAGTGAAAAAGTTACACCAAATTAAAATTGAAAAGGGATTACACCATTTTAATTGCTGTAGAAATTTAACTCCAGGGTGGCCTGGGTGGCTCAGGCAGTTAAGCATCCGACTCTGGCTCAGGTCACGATCTCATGGTTTTATGAATTCAAGCCTTGCGTTGGGCTCTCTGGTGACAGTGCAGAGACTGCTAGGGATTCTCTCTTCCTCTCTCTCTTTCTCTCTGCTCCTCCTCTGCTCACACTGTCTCTGTCTCAAATATAAATAAATAGACTTAAATACTAAAAAAAATTTAACATCTTATGTCTTCAATGAAAATACAGGAGCCCCTTTCCTGCTTTCTCTCAAAAATAAATAAATAAACATTAATTTTTTTAAAAAAAGTTACTCCATCCTTCTTGTATTTAGTTTTCATCATATGTCCTTTTTAATCCATTTATATTCAACCTATCTAAACTTCATATTTATATTATTTTTATATTTAAAATGAGTGCCATGCAAGTAACATATAGGAGGCCACCTGCAAATATCTGTCTTTTAATTGGGATGTTTAGACCATTATATTTAATGTAATTATTGTTATGGATAGATTTAGCCAATATACATTTCTCCATCATTTTTATTCAAAGGCAACTTTAGGAAAAGGTGAAAGATTTATGCGATCTGAAGAGAAACGAGAGTATCAAAGGCAACTTTAAGACAATTTCGTTGGGTGTCCATTCATACCAAGTTTTACTACTTTCAAATTCAAGCAATGACTTCTTCTTCCTCTAAAAGGAAAAAAACATTTCTTTCTTCATTAAGTTAATAACTGCTATTTCTTTAAATATTTCTTTTTGAGGATTTTGTATCTTTTCATGACTTGCTAACATATATTACAGTCTGTATATATTACCTTTAAAGTGAAGTCCTCAAAACTGAATTACGAGAGTTCCAATTTCTCTGCATCCTCACCAACACTTCTCTCTCTCTCTCTTTCTCTCTAATAATAGCCATCCTGACTGTTGTGGGTTGATATCTCATTATAGTTTTGATATGATTTCTCTGATAATTAAATAAGTTGAGCATCTTTTCATATATCTGTTGTCCATTTGTATGTTTTCTTTGGAGAAATGTCTAATTAAGTCTTTAGCTAATTTTAAAAATAACAGGTTATTATTTTGTTGTTGTTTGTGTGTTTGTTTATTATTCAGTTGTAGGAGTTCCTCATATATTTGGGAAATCAATCCCTATCAGCTATATGGCTTGCAAATATTTTCTCCCATTTTGTGTGTTGCCTTTCACTCTGTTAATTGTGTCTTTTGCTGTGTAGAAGTGTTTTAGCTTGATGAAGTCCCACTTATCTGGTTTGCTTTTGTGGCCTATGCTTTTGGCATCGTATGCATAAAACTATTGCCCAGATCAATGTCCCAGAACTTTCTCTTTACGTTTTCTTCTAAGAGTTTTACAGGTTCATATTTTACATTTAAGTCTTTAATTCATTTTAAGTTGGTCACCATGTGTGATGTAAGATAACAGTCCAATCTTATTTTTTTGGCATATAAATATCCAGTTTCCCCAACACTATTTGTTGAAGAGGCTATCGTTTTCCCAATTTGTATTTTTTAACTCCCTTGTTGAAGATCAGTTGACCATACATGTGTGAATTTGTTTCTAGGCTCTCTATTCTGCTCCAATGGTCAACATGTCTGTCTTTATGCCAGTATTATACTGTTTTCATTATTGTATCTTTATAATATATTTTGAAATCAGAAAGTATGATAACTCAAGCTTTCAGAAATTGGAACCTTGTTTTGGGGAATGCAAAATGGTATATCAGCATGGAAAACATATGGTGCACCTGGTACAGAGGGTCCTCAAAAAGTCAAAAATAAAACTGCCATAAAACCATTAACTCCACTTCTAGTACTATCAAAAAGAATTGAAAACAGGTCCCCAAAGAGATATTAGGATCTCCATGTTTATTGCAGCATTATTCACAGTAGCCAGCATGTGAAAACAACCTAAATATTCACCAAGGATGAATGGATAAAGAAAATGTGGTATATACACACAATAGAATATTATTTTGCCTTTAAAAAGAAGGAAATCATCAGTATAGAACAGCAAAGATCAACCTGGAGAACATGATTATAAGTAAAATGTCAGTCACAGAAAATCAAATACTTCATGATTCCCTTCATATAAGGTATCTAAAATAGTCAAATTTACAGAATCAAAGAGTAGAGTGGTAGTTGTCAGTGTCTGAGAGGAGGGGTCATGGAGACTTGCTAAGCAATGGGCATAAAGTTTCAGTTTAACAAGGTGCAAAACTTCTAGAGATCTGCTGTACAGCATTATACCTATAGTTAACAAGACTGTATTGCACACTTAAACTTTTAAGAGGGTAGATCTCATATGTTCTTATCATAAAAACATAAAACAGTGTAACTAACTGAGATTTAATTAATGCAACCCAAAGCATTATAACATTTTCTGGTTCTCAATATTATAATTGTGTTAATGCAGACCAAATTACATTGGCTTTTGTGGGGATCACATCACGCTATTTTCTCACATTTAACACTCTGAACACTCAAACCTATAGTGGCCAACAGGTAACAAGCTATCTGATGCAGGCATTTGAAGGAGGTGCAGCAAATCCAAAATTCAGGTCATAGAGGCTTTTTACCTTTCTACTCTGTCATCGTTAGTTTTAGGGTTTCATTTTCATAGTTCATAGTCACAGTTAGCTCTGATATCTCTGATCATAGCATCTAAAATCCAGGAGAAAGAAAGCAGATATGTCAAAATGTTCTTCTTGCCAGAATATTCCCCCGTGATTTCATCCTTCATCTCACTGAATGTACTTGCAAGCACTTCAAGCAATAATATTTTTACTACACGCAATGTTTCCCACTGTGTGCTCATGCTCCTTAAGTGTTAGTTGGTTGTGAGGAGTGACTTCTAATTTATAGCTGCCCACAATGTTCTGACACACTCCGCCCAATTTGAAGAATGCTCTCCAATCTGTCTAGGTGCTTACAATGCCTTCTTTAAGTCTATTCTATAGTCCATGCTGTGTTCTCTGAGTTCTTATTTCAGAAACAAGAACATTTTTTTATTTCAATCTGCCAAAACCTTTCTTGTCTTTTAGTTTCTCCAAGGATCATCATTAACTATTTCTAAGTAATTAGGGTGTGAAATAATTTTCAATATAGAGATAAATATCTATGTTATGAAATATCTCAGTGCTTTGAAATTATTATATTTCAGCAGTTTAAATCCCAAGAAGCAAATCTCAACTTTTATTCTCTAGCTTCTTTTCTTCTGGAAGCAAGGAGAAATGAAACTCACATTTACTGTTTGGCTACAAAGATAAGTAATAATATGCTAGGTACTTAACAAAAACTTATTCAATAGTAACATTGATTTGCATCAAAATTTAAAATTAGAGTTAATACAATAGATGAAAAAAATGGTTATCAAATAGAAATCAGTGTTTTACTTATGATTGCTTTTTTAGGAATGGCATTTTATGGTTCATCTGTATATATTCCTGCATACAGGGTATTATGGCAATAATTGTGACTAAATGATTAGTATATTTGAGAAAATAACATCCAACTTATCCAAAATTAATATATTCATAGGAATAAATGGGAAATATAGAAATATGACCTAAAGTCTAACAAGGAAAGGACTCCTGTTTTTTCTGTATTTGTAGCATTACAGTAATTATATTAATGAAATGATAGGATGAATCACAAAGTTGCAATACAATGACCTGCTTGAGAAAGTCACAAAACTAGTAAGGATTTCTATCAATACAAACTCCAGGATAATGTTATTTCTGCTAAAATTTGAAAAGAGTTAGTAAACATTGGTTTTGAGCAGAAAGCTTAAAGATTGAAAGGAAGTAAATACATTCTGTAAAAAATGGTTATGAGTGTATTATTGTCTAATGATTTTCATCATGACTGTTAATTGCAAGATATCGACAGCAAATATTTCTATTACTTTAGGACATTTGACACAACATTCATTTTTCTTCTTTATTGATAGGCAGAATGATTCAGTTTCTGAGACCAAAAGGAAAAGAAAATCCTTAACAAATACAAAGGATAAAAAGATAATATCAGTCCCTCTGGTAATGTTACTCAGATGCCTCTTTACAGGAATTTATCTGGGCAAACACAATGCTATTTATTAAAAAATTTAAAACTCTTGATAAGCAAATACCATGTAAATGCAAATACTGCTCTGGTTGTTATTTCTCTCAGAACTCTAGGCACAGTCTCCTTAGAAACATAATTAAAATTTGCATACCCTTATTAAATGAAACTATTTGAGGGCAGTCATTCGGTTGCTCTCAAAATAGAATTTTGTTTTCAGAAGTGGTTTATGAACTTTATTTAATGCATCCCCAAGGCTTCAAAAGGAAAGTAGTAAGGGACCTCCTGCAGGAGCCCAGCCTAAAATTCCCATGTGTCAGTTTGGTTTTGCAACGCATGCCTTAAAATGGAGGAACAGTTTGTAATTGGAAATCAACAACCTTAGGCCAATACAGGAGGACCCAAGGGGATCTGAATTGTATAAACTCTGTGTGTGTGTAAAATATATATTGGTGAAGCCAGCTACTTATGAGCTGAAGACAACTAAAAGCAAGATAAGTGACCTTAAATTGTCACCTTCCCATACACCCGGGGCCAAATTGCAATATTGTGCAGTACGATAACCTGTTAAAAATGGACTCTTGACTTGGGAGTCAAATAAATAAAACAAAGGGGTAAGTGAGCACAATGGTAGATAAACATACTTGCAATGTGGTTTCCAGCTGTAAATCTTTATCTGGAAAAAAATTGTTCAATATAGCAAACTGGAGGGTCATCATACGTAACCTGGCCAGCAGAAAAGTTGCACTGATATAAAGGGACTATAAATATGGCGTCCTTTTAGATTTGAAAAGAATGAAAAGGAACTATTTTATCTTTAGCTAAGAAAAATGTAGCCTAGCAAAATGGTTTTCCCCAATGTATTCCCTTATTGTAGAGTGGAAAAGTAGCATTACACATACAAAGAGAGAAGGAGCTTTGTCACAGCTTCAAAAACCTTCAGCAAAAGTGAAAAGAAAGGAAATAGAGAGAAATCAAGCTCTGCATAAGCACCCCCTGAGAGTTCCTGTGAGTTTCCCAAAGCAAGTAAATATGTGCGTTAATTCGCTTGACAATTTTGGCAAACATGTAGCTATCAGTACATTTGCAGGATGCTCGCTTGTTTTATTTCATAATCTGCACATCGGTGCAATTTAACTAAATCCTAAAAACAAAATGTATGGAGGAATTTCAATGAAGTAAAGAGCAGGTAAAATGGGAGAGGAAAATCCACAATTTAGAAAACAGATGTAAAGGAATT
This sequence comes from Cryptoprocta ferox, assembly GCA_028646485.1. NCBI lineage: Eukaryota > Metazoa > Chordata > Mammalia > Carnivora > Eupleridae > Cryptoprocta > Cryptoprocta ferox. The sequence goes on along the minus strand of CM053578.1, from coordinate 66,481,379 downwards.
AAGTTAATAAGGTATACAAAGATTTAAAATGTGAAAACTGATCCACAAGAGAATAAGACAATTTAATGAAAATAGTCTTTTTCAATTATGGTAATCCCACATATAAACAAGCATAGGGTTTTTCCAACTTCATAATGTCTCAGATTGCTCAGTTTGAAGGTATTTTTGTGTGCTGTACTTTGAAAAAGTCTAAACAGTAGCTTTTCTAGATAGAGACAGTTATGTAATGGCTCTGACTCGTGAATATTTAAAAGTAGTAAAATAGAAGAGGAATGTGCAGAATCCTGTGTGATTTTCCAATCAAATATTATAAAAGGGGAATCATCCATTCATTGGCAATGCTAGTGTAGCGGGATTCTTGCACACATGATACCGAGGCTTTTCTTTCCAGGAAGGAACTTTATTCATGCCTGCACGGCTCATTTGGGTTCCTAATGAAGAATTGAGCCCCTAATGCCACATGACGTAGTTTTTATACATTTTCTATTTCTTTTTCTCCTATATGTGGTAACACACAAACATGCAGTCTGATTAAGTGGTCTCATGTTACAAGGCCGCAAGGGATGTTGTCATGTATGCTTATAGCCAGCTTGCCTTGAGGTTTTTGGTTTTTTGGGTTTTTCTCATTCCTTAGGGAGGGGACCCTAACACACTAGAACAATCAGAATTTCTTTAGCTTATGTAGGGTAGTGCTACTCAATATAAACATAATGTGAGCAACATTTATAATTTAAATGTAAAGAGGTACATGAAACTAATTTAGATAATATACTTTATTAAATCAACGATGTTCAAAATATTAACATCTTTCAGAATAATTGATTTTGCTCTGAGGAAACAAGATATCAGTTTCAAAACTATGTCTGTCCAAGTAATTTCACCAATTCTTATGTCAACTCAATATGTTATGTTGAAGATTCAAAATAATTACTTTGTAAATTTGATCTTTTAGGCTGCAAATTTATATATTGCCATATATTTGTAAGACCTCTTAGACAAAACACAACCAATAAAAAGTATCTCTTTTATTGTATGATTCAGCAGGTATTTGTACGTGTAAATTATTTGGATCAATTGGATCCTTTATATGTGTAGAAAGGATTAATATTACACAAGCAAATGTTTGGTAGCTTAACTGAAAATCTTTCACTTAAAAAACAACAACAACCTTGATTTAAAAAAATAAAACATACATTTAAAAAATTTAAAAAATGAGTTTAATATTCTCATAATTTTGTAAAGAAACCTTTTAAACTGAAGAAATAATCTGTTATCATTCTGTCTAGAAATGTGTGTGTGTGCGTGTGTGTGAGTGTGTATATCCATGTGTCTGTACACAAACAAGAATCTAAGCAGTTTTACAGTCTGCCAAAGTTGAAAGATCAGATTCTATTAATAATTACATTAAATGTTTTGTTAGAAATTTAATTCTCACTTCAGATTAATCTTTTCATCAATTCATTTTTGACTTTTGAGAGAACACATCTTATCAAATTCATTATTTGGTGAAAATACCTCATATTGTCCATCTTTTTATCATTAAATACTTTTTACACTACAGCTGTTTCATTGTGTTCCTCTGTGATTCCCACCACCGTTCATCATTAGATTTGTGACATACCTTCCATGGGTCTCTTTTTCATTTATCTTTTTCCAGTTATAACTGGATACAGTGTCTGTATCTCCACTTCATTCTGCATCAGTACTGCATAATTATTCTAAATTAATTTTTTAATTATTTTAGACTATGATAATAAATATAAACAAAAGTATTTTGTTTTTAACTAATTATGATTTCTTTAGGTACCACTATAACTGTCTGCATAAAATATTCAGTTACACATATTACAATGTGTATGAATATGTGAATGAATAATCATTCAAACAGAATCAATCTGCTGACACCAACTAGATCAGCGTGTGTTTCTGGGTAATACTAAAAATGAGAAACGCATTCAATGTATACACTACAACAATAATATTTTTATGTAATGCAAAGGGTAAGTGACATATACTCTTACACAAAACAATAAAGTTGTGTTTAGTGGAAAAATATTTTTCACTGCTTCAGTTTTTACATTTCAGTTTTTTTAAAACTACATAAAATGAAAAATTACATTCCTCAGTTTGACTGGTTACATTTCAAAGGCTTAAGAGCCATAAGTGGCTTGAGGCTACTGTATCAGACCACACAGATATAGAGGCTTAACGGAGTATTTAAAATTAAATATAATCTCCAGAAGAACAAATAACAAAAACTGCAGATAGAGTAATTTAAAATAGTAAACAAGTGAGGTGAACTAAACATCATGTTATGTTATAGTCAATAATACCCTCTTTTGGGAGAAGATATTTTGGGAGTTGACTTTTGCATAGCTAATCCAAAAAAGTTTTACGATGTTATTACAATAGATATTGATTAATGTTTTCTAGAAATGATTAACCTATCCTTAATGGTATTTCCATCACCATAATAGTACTATTCTGTTCTCAAAGAGCGATGTTGATATATATGTGCTTAATTTGTATGTGTGTTAATTTATCATGCACTTCTCTGGGAAAGCTAACTTTATGCCTTTAAATAATACATCTTTGCAGCGCCTGGGTAGTTTAGTAGGTTGAGAGTTGGACTTTGGCTCAGGTCATGATCTCACTCATGGTTTGTCAGTTAAAACCCTGCACTGGGCTCTCTGCTGTCAGTACCAAGCCTGCTTCAGGTCTTCCATCCCCTTCTCTCTCTGTCCGTCCCCGGCTCATGCTCTCCATCTCTCCCTCAAAAATGAAAAAAAAACATGAAAACATAAATAAATGAATAATATATTTTCATCACTATATTCTATTGATTCTACCTGGAATATCCATTATTACCTCTTTATCTCTGTCCATTTTATTGTCCCTTTTTTATTTATTAATAATTACCTCAAATGTTGTTTCTTCTAAAGCAGATTTAACATAATTAAGTGCATAGGCTCCAATGTCAGGCAATCTTTGTACAAAGCCTTGCTCTAAATCTACCTGAATGACCTTAGGAAAACTGCATAGCCTCCTTAAGTTGTACTTTCTTATCTCTCAGATAGTGATAATAAGAAAAAGCAACTGATTAGTTTAGTTGTGGCCATTAATTAAACTAATATGCATAAACCACATAACTTGGTAGTCTGAATATACATGCTAACAAATGCTTGATTCTTATCATCTCATCTTATTATCAACATCCCTATTTCTTGCTTTCTATGGCAGAATCACCTATTCAATTATCCAGAACCAAGGTAACAGTATTGTAAACTGGTTGAGATCATGATACAATATTGAGGATGAGATTATTAGGTTCATATTCATTTCTATCTCCACCTGTCTCCTGATAATTTTATGCAAATTCAACTCTCTTCCCCAAGGCATAATGTGTTGGAGGAGGAAGTCAAGGAAACGTGACCACTGTGTGAGCTGTGAGCTGGACCCTTTCTATGGACTCTCCCTGCCCTCCATGTACTGGGGTTAGTTTCAGATTTAACCTGGGAAGAGACAGGGGTTGCAAATCAACATGGTGATAATTATACCTACCTATTGTAAAATTAAAATGAGAAAATATATAAAAGTCATTTTTAGTTGAATATCTTACATATGATAATTTGAAATAAAGTAAATACTACTCTTTTATTTTCATGCTAAAATTTTCTGCCAAGTTTACATAAATATCACATAAATTAAAATAGTGGTTTATTTAACTTTATTCTCTGAATGACAAATATCTCAAACCAACCAATACATGCAATTTATATCTTAAGTAAAAAAATCATTTTATGAATGAGTTATTTAAGTTAGTGGACTAGAATATTTTGTTCACATAAATCATGTTTCTGAAATATTACATCAAAATAAAATTACTTACAATATGCCACATGAAAGCCACTTTCTAGTTTTTAATGGATATAAAATCAAGTGTTAAATGTTATTTGCCTTTCTGAGTTCTGCACAATGGGATATCGAACTCATGTTCATCAAAGTTAGAAATGATACTGATCAAAATTAAATCTATAGTATACAGGATTACCTTAAGAATTTATCTCCCAATTAAGGAAAAAGGAGGATGACACCTAATACAAAACCCATAGCAAACTGCTGGATCACAACATCTTTTACCAAATGTCTTCTGGAAAGGTTAACACAATTTCAATTACCTCTAGAATTGAATTGGAATAATAAATAGGAATAATACATTTATTAAGCCCTAACAACACTGGTATTTTTTAATCTTGTTCAAAACCGAGAAAATGAAATTATCTCCATTAAGAAGTGTTTCCTTTCTATGAAACATGATAAGTCATTTACATTTTTCTACTGTTGATAAATTTTTTTCTTTCTTGATTATTTATATTGTCTTGTTCACTGTGTTTTAGGTCTAATGTTTTTTTTTATTTTTTTTTGCCTTTATGTATTATATTGAGTGATACTGTTTCTAAGAACAAAAATTCTTTGAAAATTTACCTGTGTTTTTCTATCAATATACCATATTGTTTAATTAAAGCTATATAGAACACAAGAAATAAACCCCTGTGATTTACTATTTATTTGCCTTTAATAACTATATAACTTTGTAAAAAATCATAATGATAAATGTATTTACACTTAAATGCCCACAAACACTTAAAGGAAAGCAAATAAACTGCTCATAGAAAGCATCTGTAGATGTGGATGTCCTGGTCAGGACCCTTCACTTGTATGTGACAAAAGCAATCTCAAACTTGCTTAAGCAAAACACAAACAACAAGCTAAAAGGGTGAGAGAAGGTGGGCTTTATTAGCTGAAATAACTGAAAATTTCAATTATGTCATCAGAACATAGTTTTCTTCCTTCTCTTGACTTCATTCTCAAACCCTATGTGTTAGTCCCATAAAAGAAAAGAATAAACTTGATTAGCTTAGTCTGCATTGAGTGCTTGCTCCTCCAACATATAAAATGAGATGTGGGAAGTTACAATTGTCTATAAGAAAATCATTGAGTTGTTCCAAGAGGAAAAGAGAAATGGCTCTTGGACAGAAAATCAACCAATGTGGGGTGCCTGGGTGGCTCAGTCAGTTAAGTGTCTGACTTCGGCTCATGATCTCATGATTCATGAGTTTGAGCCCCGCATAGGGCTTTATGCTGACAGCTCAGAGCCTGGAGCCTGCTTTAGAATCATGTCTGCCTCTGTCTGCTCCTCCCCTGCTTGCACTCCCCTGCTTGCACTCCCCTGCTTGAACCATTCAGGAATTTGACAGTCATTAAAAAAAAACTTCTCACTTCACCATCTAAAGCAAAGGTCTGATTGGGTTAATAAATATTATTGGAACACAGTCACGCCCATTTGTTTATACATTGTCTATAAAGAGTTGAATAGTTGTGACAGACCACATAGTCAACAAAATCCATACTATTTTATCTATGGTCCTTTACAGAGTTGAAAGTTTGCTGATACCTGGTCTAGAGTGTTCCCTTATTTTTATACCAAAAGAATGGATCCCGTTGATATTTTAAGATAATTAAATCATAAATTATGTTTATCCTTTAAATAAACATAAATTATATCAGGTAAGCAGTAAGGAAAGCATGAGTGCCTAAAATCTAGTAGCTTTGGCGAATGTAAATTTGCTTTCTACAGAGGTATTTAACCAGTGATCAAAAGATGTATTTCCTGTGTTTATTCTTGGCTTCCTTCTATGTTAGGCATATGAAATTTGTTGGGTGCGTTATCTCTGAAACATTTATTTATCTACAAAATGGATATAACAATACCGCTGTTCCTTCTTTTTTCTAACAGGTGTTGTCAGAATCATATTAAACATCGCAATGACTGGAGCACCATACAAATATGTAGCAACTGCTGTCTATTTCTAAGTGAAAACATTGTAAGCATATCATATCTTGTATATAGAAAGCTATCTACTATAAGATAGGTTCAATCTATTTAAGAAGGATCAGTGATCCTATTTCAAATTCAAAATGTCAGGACCATTAGGCTTTTTAACTCTTACAGAGCCAAATGAGATTTGCAGTAATTGTTGAAACAGTATGGCCATCCCATCTTTGTACAACCTAGGTGTTTGGGTGCAGCCAATGCAGCCCTCATTCAGTGAGGAGCACATACTTGCCAAGTGAGTAGGTGGCTCCTAAAATAAAAGAAATAATCCAGTCTGATTGTACTTCTAATAAAATGTTTTCCCTATATTTAACATAAATTTTTATTTTAATCTTGACTTTGCCAACTTCTATTCTTTCATTCCCAGCATGAAAATTTTGTTCATGCCCAGACTCTGCTTTTATCCTCTTACAGAGGATACAGGGAGGTAAAGCTGTTTTGCTGATTTTAACCGCTTATCCTTTATCGTCATATCTGATTAGATGGTTCTCTGTATACTATTCACCAACCTCTCATCTTATAATTATTGTTCTCCATGGTAATGATTTTACATATAAACATTGATATGTAAGTGTGGCTATAGATGTAGACACAGTTTCTAAAGCTCCTCCATCAGCTAGTCCCAGCCATGGGTTTGGCCCATCTTGTTTTTCCTTCACTGGTTGCTTCTGGCATTAAATGTAACCTTCCACATGACATGGAATCAAAATTCTCATGACCTAATTACTGCAATGTACCTTGAAATGAATTATTTAATTCAATATTGGCCTATCTCAAATGAGAACGTTAAAATATGCTTTCATGTAAGTCCATTTTTAAAGGGTTGAATTTGATTATATTTTCCAACCCACAAATAGGTCTATTTTTGTAACAACTGGTAGCTTAAGGTTCATCAAAGATAAGAAAGTGGATAGATTTTTGGATGATTTCATATTCCTCTTCTCCTCTGGAAACCTTAACCACAGGGCCTCTTACTATGTTAAGGCGGAATGAGTTAAGGCAGTAGGTAACCTCAGAAACCAAAAAACAAGCATAAAGTTAATGCTCTGGGAAGAACAATGATGACATACTAAGAACCTCTAAATAAAGTTGCCTGCTCAAGAAAGTATTAGATTAAAACTGAATAACTATTTCCTAAAATGTTTCTTTTGTCTATGTTAAAGCTAAAGAAATCATGCTGATGTTTCTAAATAAGAAGCAAACATCATTAGAAGATAATTAGAATCCTGATTGTGATTCTAGTATGAAAGACAATGGTCTACTAACCAGGTAAGATAAGACTCCAAGTAGCTTCAAGGGCACCAGAGAAGATCAAAAGCACCAAAGGGTAGAATGTTCTGGGTTGTCCCCATCTAAGAGATACATGTGCATTGGTGGTGAAATATCTCTTAAAATGATCCCCTTTCTAACCAATAAAAGGGAGAATATTTTTTACTTTAGAGAAAAACTCCAATATAATATCTCTGCTAAACTTAGCAAAAACAAAAACAAAAACAAAACCCATAAATATGACTTTAGGTTAATAAATGGTAGTATACGGTACCGATCAATACGCTGAGAATTATTGTACTCGATTGTCTTTCTTAAGATAATTAAATGGAGTATCATTACTTCCTCCCAAATAATATAACAAAATATTTCTCAAAAGATTCTCTTCATATATTTTATTTGTACTGAAGTTATTATGGTAATACTTTTGACAAATGTATTTCTATTTTCTGTTAATGAAGTAAAATAGAAGTGATACATATACATTAAGAATATGACTTGGAAATAAAGTATGTAGCATTGAAATTGTAAAATTCTCATAACTTTCTGATTCATATAATTGGTGACAAATGATACTGTATATAACTCATTATTTTTGAAACCTATAAAAGGACTTTACAAAGGTGCATGTTGCCTCATAAAAAATAGGTTCCAATCTCACTTATCTAGCCCATAAATAATTAAAATTCTTATTCTTCAAATTGGATTACTTCAATACAAATGCTCACTATTTCCATTACTGCACACATTACATAAATATTATGCTCAATCAAAATATGTTAGATGTCTTAAATGGTTTTTATAAACAATAATATGTGCTAGCATGGAATTTTTAAAAGGAAAGCAATATTTCTGTTCTCTGGCTAAGCTTCTCTTCCTGTGGAATCACAGATAATAAAGATTTTTCAGAAAAAAAGCTTTGGACAAAAAGATTTTTTAAAACAGTTAATGAGCCCTCTATACTTTTCAACCCATGATTGTCTAAATTAAGCCTTCACTTTCTCCTATGTGATTATGGGCCAGATTCCTTGCACAGAGGTATACAAAGATATAAAGGAAGCAGAAAGGAGGAATGATGAGGTATCCACGCATACATGAGGTATGAAAAAGTAAATTGAAATTATGTCATTTCAATGTTTCTGCATGTGAATGAAATGCTTTTATTAATGCTTTTAAAACAGACATAATACAATATAAAGATGTGCAATAAGATTCATGTTGATAATTTGAATGTTTAAATTTTCTTTATCCAGAATGACATCAAATTAAAAAAAAATTAAATGAAAGCAAATTAAAAATAAATCCCGATAGGTTGAGAGAGATTATTGAAAAAAGGACAAAAGCTGTATAGTTTAGTACCTTTAGTGGGATTTCTTTTTCTTTCTTTTTTTTTTTTCATGTTTATTTATTTTTGAGAGAGAGACAGAGCGCAAGCAGGGGAGGGGCAGAGGGAGAGGGAGACACAGAATCTGAAGCAGGCTCCAGGCTGCGAGCTGTCAGCACAGAGCCCAACACCAGGCTCAAACTCACAAACTGAACTGCAAGATCATGACTGAGCTGAAGTAGGACGCTTAACCGACCAAGCCACCCAGGCACCTCTTTTTTTATTTTTGAACAAGGGGCCTATATTTTGATTTGGGTGCCACAGATCAGTGGTTGGTCACGCTGTTGGGATTAACAGGGGTGGGAGAGAGGGAATAAAGCAGGATGGGCTGAGGGAAAAGTCCAAAACCTCTACAACAGGAGCCTCAGCCAATATGACACCCTCAAGCGGTCATTATCCCCTGTGTTTGCTAGTCATCAAAGGCAAGCTGTCCTGGGCGGGCAGCTCTCCTGGACCAGGGCAGTTTCCAGGGATGTGCTCTGATGCAAGCCTTGAGCCCACATCCCTCCCTTCCGCAGCTGGGGAATGCCAGCCTCATCCCTGCTTTGGGCACAGCAGCACAGCATTCAGTTCAGTAAATAAGGGAGGTTGGACCCTTATGTCAGATGGTATGATGCTGTGTGTCTCTAACTAGTTTCAAATGGTATTGTTTTAATTCTGTGTTATTTGTATGAGAGCCCCCTGACGGGAAATTCCTTGCAATATGGGTTTCATACTGCAAGGGAATAGCCCATCAAAGAGAAATTGGGAGGGATCAGACATCTGGCAGCTTGATATCCCAAAGAGGAAACCTCCTAAATCAAAGTGTACAGATAACGAATTCTGAAAGTCTTTCACATAGGCATCCTTGGAGTAGACTCAGGAGAAAGAGGCTGAAAAATGAACACTTGATTAGGAAAACAATCGTTTTGTGTCTGTTTTGTTTTGCCATAAGGGCTTTATCCCAAGTTAAGGTGGAGACACATAATCAAAGCTTTAACATCATCACGTGTACTCTGCATCATGGGGGCTATAGCTTTGACACTTCAGGGACATCAGTCTAATGCAGTACAGAAGACTTATAGCTCTGTCTACATTAAAAAAGGGGGGGGAAGGACATGAAGCAGAAGTCATTGGACTCTCAGGTAAAGTGACTTTCTGTTAGGGTAGGGGTGCCTCCCAGAATCAATTTACCCAGTTTTAAATGAGTGTTTTAAAGTATTTTATTAGTGTTATTTTTTTTAATGTTTATTTATTTTGTGTGTGAGAAAGAGAGAGAGACAGAGAGAGAGGGAGGGAGAATTTCAAGCAGGCTACACCCTATCAGTGCAAAACCGCAAGCGGGGCTCGATCCCACAAACCATGAGATCATAACCTGAGCCAAAACTAAGAGTCAGATGCTTAACCGACTGAGCCACCCAGGCACCCCATCAAATACTTTATCTATTTAATGAGGCAGTGAACACTTTAAGAATAGGTGTAACCTTCAAACAGCTATTCAAATATTTTCCATTTCTCTTAGTTTGATACATTAAAGCTGTTTTACTTTTCCATTCTTTCCCCTTGGAATAAGGCTACAGTGGTATGAGTTTTGCAAATATTGTAGACGTGTTCATGAATAACTGAGAAGCTCAGCGGCACTGAATGGCAGAAGTGGGAGGAAGGAGCCCACGGATTCTAATGAGCCCTTGGCAGCATGAGTGCTCCTTTCTACGGCCTTTGGCCAAACCCTGCAGTAGAATCTTACATGCGAGTGTTTGCCTGGGCCTCTTCCTGTCTCATCTTCAGGGCTGGCTTCAAGGGTGCAACCAGGCGGTCACACAGGGCCCTACACCTACAAGGGCCCCAGACATGGTTTAGTACTTTGCTGTCACTGTCTTGAAATCCTACTAATTTTTCAACAAGAGCCTCGGCACTTTCATTTTGCAGGGGCCCACAATTTATGTGGCTTCTCCTACCCCTTTTCCAAAATCTCTGATAGGGTCAGAATGTCTAGAGACCAATCTCAGACAAGTTTAGACATCTGGAAGCAAAGTAGCAGCCTCCTAAAAGTAACAACATACTTGCTTGCTTGCTACATAAAAATGGTAAGACTAGAGCTGCTCTGGCTGAAGAAGGTCAGAACCCTACCCATTTGGTCTTTACTGCTATGAGCCTCTCAATTAATTCTGCAGGATCTTTGGAATCTGTGAAACACAGGTTGGAAACCATTGCCTTAGGATTTATCCTAATGTCAGTATAAAAATAAATACCCAGTTGGTAGTCATTCCACTAATTTGGCGACTAAAATTTGCCCATACTTTTTTTTAAATAAACTATTTTGTTTTGAGGAAGGTTTTTGTTATTGTTGTTCATTTTCTAAAATGTGGTTTTGGGGGGCCCAGCCCCCAAGAGATGGCAAAGAGAAGACACTAAAAGTGTTTGATGACTTAAGATAGCAACCAGTTAGTGGGTGCTTCCTCTCTACCTTCCACCATGCTCATCTCCTTTTCTAATTATATCATCGAACCCTCAAAATGTTGAAGCTCAGAGAAGTGTCCGGTGTTTTGCAACTAGAAGGTTGCAAAAACCCAAGATGATCTGACTCCAACATCCTTAAATTAAACGTCAATAAAATACTGGACTTTATTATGTGTTTGAATATGCATAAACCTGTATTTGTTAGTGAACAGCTGTATTAAAACTAATTATGATTAGAAAGACATCATTGCACTGAGTGAGTAGCAATGGGAGTCATTTAAAATGTGTAGGAATATGAGAGAGTCATTAGAAAGAAAAGTGGGCGTCATGGATGTAATGGTAACATCTAACTCATATACTTGGGCTTTAGAAAGCAATTCTTACTCATTTATAAGAGGGGAGAAAAACATTAAGTAAATATCTTTAGAAATTTGGTCTGGGTCCAATGTTTGTTGGTTTGCATGAGCTGAGGAGAACAGAAAAAGAGATTAGAAAGAAATAGAAGGATATTGAAATGTCAGTGATGAAAATACATGAGGCAGTTCCACAACTGGACTCTTTATATAATGCAGAAGAGTAAATTTGCATGTGAAAACTGACTTTTCAGAGATATATAAATATTTTCTTCCGAAAACTCCATCACCAAAAATAACTCTTCCTACTGAAATCATTATGCTTCTGGGAATTGGACAAGTCACATCACTTACAATTCATTTCTTTGGGTTCTTTCACAAGAAAGTAATCAATTCAGTTCAGGAAAACAAACCATCTTATGGTTGGCACCATCTGCATGATCCAATGAGTCACTGAAGATTAGCAGTACTGCCTCCTTTTAAAAAATATATATACATATATATGTTTATGTTATACATATATATAAAAGAATTATGCAATTGAATAAATGGAAAAATTATATAAACAGACATTTTATAAAAAAGGAGAAAAGAAATAATGAATTACCATTCATTTTACTAATCCTAATGAGAAAAAAATATAACACAATTTTTTGCCAAACAAATTGGCAAAGTTCTTATTTGCCTTTTTTTTTAAATACCCAAAGATGAGAGATGAGAAGGTGCAGGGAAAAATCTATTTTCATATAGAATTTGTAGAAGTAAAATTTAGGTCAATATCTTATAAAAGCAATTTGCAATGAATATTAAAAATGCTGTAAAGGCACTTATTTCCTTTCAATCAATATTTCTATTTCTAGAAATCTATCTTTCGGAAATAATAAGAAATAAAACATTAAAGAAAAATTTTAATGTGAAGATATTCATGATGTCATTCTTATTAGGGAAAATGTAGAGGAAAATCAAATTCTATTATTAGAGAATGTCTTTGGAAAATTATGATACATAAGTAATAGTTACATAGTCATTAAAACTATTTTCACAAAGAGGTTTTAATTAACATGCCAGAATTATCTCAAAATGTAAATGGTAATAAAGGTAATCAGTTATAGATATATTTCGATCTCAAATATATATGAAAATATATGCGGCTCTAAATGTATAATTAATCTACAGAATATATATAAAAATTATAGTATATTCATAAATAGAATATATAACGGTGAAAATGAATGACATATAGCCACATATACCACATTGATAAAATTTATGAACATAAAATTGACAGAAAAAAGCAAGTTCATAAAGATATAGTATCGTTTACTATATGAAGTTCAAAATGATCCAAAACCAAACAATCTTTGCTAAGATATATGTTCACATGGGTGAATGGGGTTGGGGAGTGGGACTATAAAGACACAATACAATGAGAAACATAGTATTTTGGATAGAATTAATTATGTAGGAACAAAGGGAGATAGGATTTGACAAGGCCTAGGAAATTTCAAAGTTATTGGTAATTTTCTCTCTCTTAAGCATAGTGGTGAGTACTCACATGTTTGGGTTTTTTTCACACACGTACATTTTTCATACACACATACATAAAGTATATATATTAATATATCAAAATTGAATATAAAAGTTTTCTGAGTAAAAGGAAATATAGCAAACTGCTTATCATAAATGTTCTCAAATATTTTGATTAAGAATGATGTATTTTTCTCCTCTAAAATTCATCTATGACTCAACTTTATTTATAAAAATTCATCTATGATTCAACATTATACTTATGGTCAGGAAAACATCTGCTAATTAAGTCCAGAGGCAATTAACGAAAAAGTTTGGCCTTCAGAAATGGCTTGGTACCAGAATGTTTTCTCACAGAAAAGACATATTATAAATATTTCTAGTAGTCTCAATTGTGCAAGTGAAACAAGGTGGATTGTAGGGGTTTTTTGCTTTTGTTTTTGTTTCTTTCTTTTTTTTGGCAAATCACAATATTTATCACAAAAGATCACTGAAAGGACCAAATAAAATATATAGTATGCAAGCATGTTTTGCAAAGGCACAGAGTATGAAACAAATATTTATTATTTCTATCACTCATTTTTTTCTACTAAGAAAGGAATTAGGAAGACTAAACTTAAAATTGTGTAGAAAAGATTTAGGAAATCTTCCCTAAGTATAAAGAGACCATGTAATATTTAACAAAAGAGAATATAATCTCTCTATTATCTTTTATCCTTAAAAAATGGCCTAAATTCTCATACAGTCATTTTGAAACTTACAATTTTATACAAGGTGCTAACACAGAATATATATATAGCAGGACAGCATGAGAAAACCAACTGTTACAGGAAAACTTTTATTTATAGATTACATAATGATAACACTTTTTAATCAAAGGTAATTTGGACATTATCTAGTTGACTATTAAATTTAATCTTTTTTTATTTTATAAATGCAGAAATTGAAAGTCACAGCACAAGTAATTTCTCAAGGTCACAAAGAGTTATAGAATCAAATGTCTTTAAATTATTATGGAAAGACACAAAGGCTAGGATGGCACAGACTTTGATCAATATATTTGCTTTAAATACAATAACCCAAATTATAGTCCTAATTTTATAGTTTAAAAGGCTCTTTTCTTTTTGCATCCTCTTAGGCCTTATACTACATCTGTAGAGATAATAAAAAGGATAAGACAATAATATGTATTGAGCATCCAACATATGTGGAATCTGTTTGAATGTTGACATACAATCATCAAAATAGCACTTTAAGGTTGGTCTATTCTTCCATATTTCTATAACAAGATACTCATGGAAGCAGGCAAGTAACTTTCTAAGAACACCCACAGTTAACATCTAGCAAAAATGGAATTGAACCAAGATCTATGTATTGTTGAAGCATGAATTCCTCCACTCACCTCTGAGCTCTCACCTCATCCTATGGCCGAAGAAAGAATCTGAGAGGCACTAGCAGAAACACCTTCTTTTACTTTCTAACTACATGGAATCTATTAAAGTCCAGGACTGTATAAGAAAATTCTTCTCTCTCCAACTTGTTTAAAGTACATGAGTGCCTCAAGTAAATGGTACAAGAAAAATAGGAACTGTCCTTTGAGTCCACTTCTTGCTCTGTATTTCCTCAGTTAATAACACTGTATCTATTTTCTCATGTTTCAAAAAAAAAAAGGCAACATACTTCCAGACACTAATAGATTTCTTTAAAAAGTTTTTTCCATTTATTTATTTTTGAGAGACAGAGAGAGACAGCAGAGTGGGGGAGGGGCAGAGAGAGAATGAGACACAGAATTTGAAGCAGGCTCCAGGCTCTGAGTTGTCAGCACAGAGCCCAATGTGGGGTTCAAACTCACAAACCATGAGATCATGACCTGAGCTGAAGTGGGACGCTTAACCAACTGGGCCACCCATTGTTCCCCTATACTAATAAATTTCTTTAAGAAGGCCAAATAATTTTTAAATGAATTTCTTTAGTGCTTTAACATTTCAACATGAAAAATATAATACTTCAACCCCACTTTTGTTCGCAATCCTTCTTCCCATTTAACAAAAGCCAACTCATTAGTGTTATCTAAAGACAACTCTGCATTTTTGTCAGCCTATTAAATGCCAAGACAACCAATTTAAAAATTAAAAAAATAAACAAATTATGTAACATTATGTAGAATCATCCAGCCTACAAGGAAAGGTTCTTATTAAAATCAAATACTTTTAAATAAATGAATTGAGTGATTTGGGGTTATGCATAAGAACTTAGTTGTATTCATTTTACATATGACGGTTACTGAAAAATTCTTAAACTTTCCTAGGTTGGGATAGAACTGAAAAACTCTCAAGAAAATAAAACACTTTTAAAGTTTCGATTTGCAGTTAAAGATGCTTCTGGGTTGTAATACAGAAAACAAAAACTGGTAGTCCCACACATTTTTAACAGCTGTGCATGTCTGGAAAGCAGATGTTAGTGTGTACTTCTAGTGATCCAGACAGTACACAAATTTGAAAAGATAATCACCCTTTTAAAATATTTATTTAGTAGCCCTTAGTCTTTCTCTTAATTTCTCATTCTAGAACCAAGGTTTACGAGAACTGGTCACTTCATCCTAGCTGCTCTCTGCAAGGATATTCAGGACTTTCCAATCTTGTCTGTACCCAAGATGTGATGACTGAAGTAGAACTATGATAGAGAAGACAGAGATATTTCATTTACAGAAATCCTTGAGAAAATGGCTTGAGTTAATATTGCATGTTTTAATATAGTAAAGAACTTTCTCTGACAATTGAATTTTCACCAATGTAATAGTCTTCATCAAATATCAAATCAATTACTTTGAATACATCACCTATGTGCTTAGAGAGAAAGGAGTGTGACACATCTTTTTTGATAAATCAACAAAATATAGTATTTTTGTTAATGTCTGAATGTTGCTATTATAATCCAATTCTTGTGAGCTGTTATTTTGCAAGTTTTTTAAGTCTTTGAAAACTTGAGCCATGACTAACTCCACGCCGGAGAAAAACAGGTGTACATTACAGGACATCATGGCAGGATCCCAGTCTTTATTATCACATCATTATTGTTGCTGTCATTTTCCTTTAATAGACACATTGTGATAATTTGTTTTAATATGCAAAAAGTTGGCTAACAACAGTACTTAGAAGAAGCTTTTTATTTTAATTCTTGTTTAGGGAAATTATGTTTTCTCAAATATAAAATTTAAGCCTGAGTTCACACTTTATAATAGGGTTGATATTTGGCAATAGCTCAGATCAGAAAATATTAGCTTTTTTTCTTTAGACATAACCAGTAATAACTAAAGGAATTGGGAGGACAGGAAATCCTTAGTGATGCTGGGGCGATAGGATACAAACATTCCAGTGTTTTACTTCCATGTCCTATAGGGAATTTCTGCTCCTGTGAGTCAATGGCTCCCATCGTAATATTTGGAACATGGGGTATCAGTTTTTCACAGAGCTCTTTGAAAACACAGCATTACAATCACATTATTTGTGTCTGGCAGGGTAACTTTAGTGACTAGATTAGATTTTAACAATTGTTCCTGTATAAACTGTGATAACAGTGTACACCATATTGTCCAGAAATATGTTTTGAAGCATGTATAGATGAATGAAAAATAAAGTTCAAAATAAAGTGTTCCAAGAAAAACAATCAATTTGTACTGACCTCTGGAATGAATGGGATCATCTGTCAGGAATCAAACATTTAGATTCTTTTCTTTCACCTCCTCTCAGTCCCTCTTCAGAGTTCCTCATCTTCTACACACGATGGGCATTTCCTCTCCAATTCATTATACAAAGCTTGCAGGAAGAACGATCATCCACTATCTCTCAAACTTTGGTCTCCTTCTGTTTGTTTCAGAAGCGTTCCAAAACCAAGGGCTATGTTCCTGTTCTTAAGGGTTCAAAGGCTTTAATTCTTCATATGGACAAGGGTTAATTTGAAGTAACCTACCTCGTGAGTTATGAAGGATTAATAAAATTTGATATTCATAAACAAACAAAGACATAACCTGTAATACAGAACAAAAAGCTCGTGCACTTCTGGAAATATGGCCTACTGATTCCTCCAGCCTGCAACTTCAGACAAAAAGGTAAAAATGTGTTTTCTCAAATCATTAATTGTGGATGTCCATCCCAGCCTTCCTTTTAGAAATTGCCCTGTCTATACACTTTTGAGGGGCACGTTTATGTACTATAGGATTCTGGACCCTCAGGCATGATGAGATATACATTTGACCCCAAATTAAACAATCCATTGTTTTAGTAGTGGCTCCTTTCAAGATTTAGAATTAAAAGACACAGTCAATAGCCAGTGTTTTCGAGTTTATGACATAAAATAAAATTGGGATTGAATCTGCCACAGTTGGATATATGGAATACAAGTTACTCCAAAAAGCAGATAAATAGAAGGTAAAAGATGGAGACAAGGCCAGAAGAGATCTATATGCGTGAAAAATCATGCGACCCCTGCAAGACAGGAATAAGCTTTGATTCATGATCTTACAGCTCAGAGTTCAGTTGGACTGCATTTCCTCCCCATGAATGTTTGTGTTTACCTCTTATCTTCTTTAATACATCTCTTTTTTTAAGCTCACTTGAGATTTTAGATCACAACTCTAAAACCCAGATTAGTAAAGGATAGATGACTTATTTCACAAATTACGAAAGTAATATCTCAGCCAGTCCCTAATTTTATCACCTTTCAGTTTCATTTCCTACTCAAATTATGCATCAGATATTATTTTCGTATTCCTATGTGCATAACCACCTACAACATGCAAGAACTTTGCTTGGATATTGAAGTCAGTTGAAAGCCTGGTTCAGAAAATTGTTCCTCTGATGAACCGAATCTAGTTTTAAAGTGCATTTATAAACAATAAACAGACTTTGTGATTTATAGAAATAAATGTAGGAGCTATTTTAGAGTTGCTTTACAGGTGTACTTTCTCATGTATCAGTTCTACCATTTGAAGCCATTTTGCTCTAAAAGGTTCAAACAAAGCTTTGTAACCTGGGAAAAGACAGAGTACACAGCTCTTGCTTGGTGCTTGGGGAGAGTGTTAAAAATTGAACATCTGTGTCTGTAAGGACTACTGTCACTATAGTTTGCCCCATTTTATTGAATTTTCTGCTTTCCACCAGGAAGGAGGTATCTAATTTAGTTATGTGCCCTTGCTGAAGTTATTTCATTTCTCTCTGTTTTCTCATCAATAAAATGAGGATAACAATAGTAATAATAACAATTCACCAATCCCATACGGTTGTTAGGATTAAGTGTGATTAATGTATGAAAGGTATTAAATATGTGTACTGTATCTGAGATACTGGCTGGGACATATAAAGCATTCAACACATATTAACTATAATTTTCATTAGCTTAAACAATGCAATGCAATGTGTCTGGGAACAGCTTATTTTTAAGATCTTTTTGAGACACAATTCCTATAACCTACAGTTCAATGCATACAATTTAATGGATTTAACATAGTCACAGCATAGTGCAACCATCACCACAATCAATTTGAGGACATTTTCATCACCTCGGGAAACATTGTACACTTTAGGTATTATCCCTCCCTCCTCCATCACCCCCAAATCTAAGCAAGCATTATCAGTATTTTGCCATTGTATAGTTGCTTATTCTGAATGTAAGCCATGATGACTAGGCAAGAAATGCATAAAGAAAATTAAATTTTCACCCCAGTATAATATTTTTCTCAGTGAATCGAGAAATAATAAACCTTAAGGGATTTCCTGGAATTCTTAAATTAAAGCATATAACAGTCTGGGGATTTTTGTTTGTTTTTGTTTGTTTGTTTGTTTTTTGCCCTTAGAATCCTCCCTCTTGACATAAAGACAGCAACAAGCACCAGGGACTTGAGCTGCCCAATGTACTGCACATAGCACACAATTCCCTTTTGACCCATCTCCCACATACATCTGATAATGCAACGATTAGGTCCTTAGCTTGCTTAAGATCAAGCTTACTCTTCGGTGCGCAGTGCAAAGAAGAAAAAAAGAAATGTAGAAAGCTCCTTTCTAACAAAAATGTTCAGGAAACCCAGTCACTGGGATCAACTGCAAAAATGGATTTTGCAAATGGTTTACAGGAAAACATGTAAAATGGTAAAAATCAGTTCAAATGTAACATTTGTATTGTTCCTATTCCAAGTCCATACAGATGGGCCATTCACTATGTAAGTCGTTTTCACGACTAGGATAACAAACCACCGTGTTTTCCTTGGACAAACTACCTCATGCAATAACAGTCTTGATCAGTTATATTTCACAAAGTTTCAAGTGCAGCAATATTACATACAGCGCAAAGAACTGAAAATCTGGAAATAATGTTCTGATACTTCTTAAGACAGCTTCCTTGGTGTCTTACACCTCTCAGATTCGCAGGCAGGATTATGACACCCTCCCACTCTGTGATTTCGAAGCTATATTTAGATAATTTTGTATATAAGTGATATTTAGGCAACAGGATTCTCTGCAGCTATTTATTTCTTTAGATGTTTTCGAACTTGGTAACGAAGAACTAAACCTGACATGCAAAGCCAAGCTGTGGGCAAAATACCCTAACCATTCAGAAAAAGCGGAGCAGCTTAGGCTACAGAAATCGGCTTTGGGTAATGTATATTTTTGCTAAACAGCAGGGTCTAAATGTATAAATGACACGTGTTTTTTTGTGTGTTGTTTTCCTGTTGCTTCCTAGATTTCTATAGTTAATCCACATGACAGTTTTGCAACCTATTAAGTCTGCCATTTGATTCAACTAATTTCTGCCCTTGTCATCAAATTCCAACCAATTCCACCACTAGGTGTGTGGTTTTCAATTGTATCCAACTGTAATGATAATTTCTATAATAAGATAGAACAGGATATTTTCAAGGACCTTGTACAATTCGTATATTGATATAGGGTGTAAATCACATGTTATGACAGAGAAGAGATAGAAGACATGAAAATCTGTAAAGAAAATATAAATCATCGACCCTCACCATAAGACACTCACTGTGTTTAGCTGTCGATACAGGAGTCACAACTTTTTTGGAAAATATGTCTATCTGTTTGTAAGTATATTTACATGTACCTATAGACAGATAGATACACATATACCTATAGAAAGAAAGAGGAAAGAAAGAAAGAAAAGAAAGAAAGAAAGAAAGGAAGGAAGGAAGGAAGGAAGGAAGAAAGAAAGAAAGAAAGAAAGAAAAGAAAAAGAAAGAAAGAAAGAAAAGAAAAAGAAAGAAAGAAAGAAAGAAAGAAAGAAAGAAAGAAAGAAAGAAAGAAAAGAAGGAAGGGAGGGAGAGAGAGAGAAAGGAAGGAAGAAAGGAAATTTTGCTGTGGATGATTCAGTCACTCTGTTTATTTCAAAAACCAAATACCACAGCTATTGTTTGTGTGATAAGTTGAGCACTGAGCGTATTTATATAAACAATGTGATTAGATCAATTTTTGCTATTTATCTGTGGATCATTAAATCACCCTGATTATGAAAGTATTATGATTGAAAAATAATATATTCACTGCTAATCACTGCATTCCTCTATAATTTTAAAAGTAGCCTTTTTCATTTGCACCAAGAATGTAAACATGGAAAATATCTTTATGGTTAACTGACAGTTGTGTCTTCTCTGAAAATAAAACTCCATTTCTTTTCAGTGACAGCATCTTGTGTTTAGCTGCCCGAGTAAATATGATGAGGTCAGTTCTTGCTACAACTGTCACTTCCTGGTCACAGAGAGTAAAACACTACCTATCTTAACCATCTGTGATAGGCAACCCTAAATTGTTAGCATTATCCAATTTTACCAATAAACAATCAGGAGAGAGAAGTTCTTGTCTCACTTTGCTCCTGTGAAAAATAAGAAATTCTGGTTTTACTTTCTTGACAAGGAAACAGATACTGCCACCTTTGCTATCAATAAAATTTTGACGTGGAACCACGGCACTTTGAGTAGAAATGGCAAAATACATCGCAAGTCAACTCTCGAAGTTCAGTTGCAAAGTGCTCTGTATTCATAAGCTCTTATTGATGCCATAACTTTGAATAGATGTTTCTACACATCTCTGTTGAGGCTATATCAGGGTTTATTAACCTCAGCACTATTAACATTTTGGCAAGATAAATCTTTGTTGGGGGCTGTCCTGTGTATTATAAGATATTTAGAAGCAAACCTGGCCTCTCCTCCACTAAATGCCAATAGTCTTCCTTTGAGTTGTGCAATTTTTGTACATCCTCAGAAATCCTCAGTACTGTTTTTTTTTTTTTTAATGTTACCCTGGTAGATAAATGGTAGTATAGCATTTCCCTGATTACCTTATTCTATTACCCCATTTAATTTAGTGTTTATATTACATATTTTTCAATCTTTTCATGTTCCTTACATTTTAGGTATAATTATGGGACTAACAAATTAACATGTAGTTTATAAATTAACATTTATTGAATTGGATTTGAATGTTTTAAAATATACTATGATAATCTCTATTTTTGGGTTGCTGGTTTAGTCCATTTACATTATTTGTGATTACTGACATACTTGGATTTTTTACATCCTCTTAATTAATTACAAAATTACATAGGCTTTGAGTAGTCTGCTCCAATATTACTTTTCCAATAAACCCTATCATGTGTGCATGTATTTGTGTCTGTGTGTGTGTGTGAATCTGTGTTGGACTTTATTTAAATAGAATAAGAGAGATATATAATTTTTATTGTGATAAAGAACATGAAATTTACTTTAACCATGCCCTGTCATTTTTCTGAAAAATTTTGCAAAACCTAAAGTTTAGTATCATGTTATTACAAAAATGCTTATATCTTATTTGCAAGCTCATTCACAACTGGAATGATATATCATTTTTCCTCCATTGATTTAGTTGTCCTGTATGATTTTATCTTAAAATAGTCTCTTGCTAACAATTTATAACTGGATTTTAATTTTATATGATTAATATATATTCTACATTTATTGAAATTATTGATGTAATTGTACCTATTTTATATTTTCTGTTAATCAGATATTTTCACTGCTTCTTCTTTTCTTGCCTTCTACCATAGTGGATTAATAATATTTTTCATTGTGCCTCTGTATCCTTCTAATAGTTTGGACGCTACACATATATTCTTCTTTGGTTTCTCCCAAATTTTTAAACTTGCAGAAGACTTTTTTTTAAATTGCACGCTCAGTTATACACATTTATTTATAAAACTCTTGAAGTTATCCATTTTTCCTAACGTTCTTTCGAAGACAACATGAGTCTTAACAAATTTAAACTATGACATAACCCCACACTTTCCTGGTCTTTTTATTGTTACCTAAAGTTTAGTTTTATATCTTTGTACACACAGATTATGTTGTTCCTTTTTTATAGTGAATAGTCAGCTAAGTTTACCATAATGTTATAACGATTAATTGGTTTCTTTGTTTCCAGTTTCTTATATCCCATTCTTTCCCTCTGGGCTTTTTTTTTTTTTTCTCCTTAAAAAATATCCTGTTAGATGTCAATTATATTTCAATTAAAAAAAGAAGAAGAAAAGAAGAATTTGGCAAGATCACCATCTTCCACGGAACTTGTAAATAAATAAACAAGTAAACAATTTAAAAAGCCACCTTCCTTCCTGTTTAATTTGTCTAACAGTAACATTTACCTTATCTAATATGTGTATTTTATATGCATCGATATAATTAGAGGTCTTGGCCCTGATACTAAGACATCACAAACACTTAGATCTACCTGAGTCTTTTGGAATACTATTTAGCAAGTACTATGTATAGTAAGACACACACATACACACACACACACACACACACACACCCCAAAAAGTTAAAAAGCATCAAACAGATATGCTTCCCCAAGTAAACTCCTAGAGACTCTCCCTGTCTGCTTTATTTGCTAATGTTTCCAATTTAAAAAAATCCTTTTTTTTAATGTTTATTTTTGAGAGAAACAATGAGAGCAGGGGTGGTACAGAGAGAGAGCAGGATAAAGGATCTGAAATGGGCTCAACCCTAAGAGTAGAGAGCCCTATGTGGGGCTAGAACTCACTAACCCTGAGATCATGGCCTGAGCTGAAGTCCGATGCTCAACTGACTAAGCCACTCAGGCACCCCCCCACACACACACCTTTAATAATTCTTTTAGTGGTGATCTGTGTGGTAAATTCTCTTAATCTTTGAAACATCTAAAATATTTTTTTACTCTATTGAATGTTAATTTTGATAAGTACAATTTCTGTTTTCATCAGTATTTTGTAGCTATATCTGCTCCTATCCAACATATGTTGTTGCTGATGAGAAGTCTGCCAATATTCTACTTGTCATTCCTTAGTAGGAAATGACTGTGGTAGGTTTTAAGATTGTCTTTTTATCCTTGATGTTTGCAGTTTTGCTCAAATGTAACAAAAATGGGTTTATTTATTTTAATTGCTTGGCTGTTGGCATGCACTTTCATCTAAAACCTCAGGTCTTTTTACAATTCTGAAAAAATTGTATCTGCTACCGCTTTAGCTGTAACTTCTCTGTTATGTTTTCTATTTTCTTTTCTTGCAACTCTCATTCATTGGATGTTGGGGCTCTCAATCTTAGCCTCAATACCTCTTAATTTCTGCATGAATATATACACATTCACACACACGTGTATCTTTACACCTTCGAGAGAATGCCACAGTATTACCTTCAAATTTATTAATTCTCTTTTATCAACTATTGTATAGGGTTTATAAGCCTATGGCTCCTCAACTATCCAAATATATATTTATGTTCATTACTTTATTAATGTATTTTTGCTTCATTTCTCAATTTTGGGCTCATAAATTCATGTGTTTTACAACTTATATTACTATTTCTCATATATTGAAAATACTAACTATACTTGCATTCAATTATTTTGCAAATTTTAACATAAAGCCATTTGAGTATGGAATGAAATCATTTTTGTTATTGGTTTTTTTGCTCACTATCTTTCTCAACAATTTTTTCTCATAAGATTTGTAAGAATGGCTCATTTTGAACTTGAATCATTTGCTGATCCCCAAGGCTGTGTCTCAATGGACAGAAAATTTTTCTGAGCTGCCCCTTTGAGGAAAGATGACACTCGCAACACAAATTCAAGTGTGTTAGCTCTAGCTCCTTTCTCTAATGAAAGCACTGAACATTTTTTATGACCGTGCTCACCAGTTATTAAACCACTAGTCATTGATCTGCAGGTTTATTCCTGTTCACTTTTTTATATTGCTGTCCAACTTCTGTTCCATAAAGAAGTCCATTTTGATCTTTTTTCAGATATAAGTTTTCTGCTCTCTCTTTTTATTTATTTATTTTTCTCATGCTTAGCATTGACCAGAGAATGCCCTGGTTCTATTTTGTCAGTGTCCTCTCTTCTTAGCTTGATTATCTGCCCTTCTCTGTCCCTATGCTTCAAAAAGGCTGAATCTTACAGAGTCTGTTACCTAAGATCCTTGGGTTTTTTTCAAGATAGGCACAAGGAGATCAGAGAGCAAAACAGAAAGAATTTGTATCTTCCTCGTTCCCACTCTGCCCCGAACTGCACTCCTGTCAGAGGCTGTATCCGTTCATGACTAAGCCTCTGTCTGCTCTGTCCAGGGGACCCTCCTCACAGGCTTCAGTTTTTATGAATTCATAATTTCTTCCTCTCCTTCCTTTAGGGTTGTGGTGATAATAACTTCCCCTGCCTACATTTCTATAACTAATTCCTTAATTTCAGATGATATCAGGTGCATTCAGGGTGGTATGGCCGTAGACAAATTCCTTAATTTCAATCTCTGTTTTGAATCTATCTGAACCAGATTCTGCTTCCTGACAGGACTGACATACAGAGGGTATGAACGTTTTCAAATAACATTCCATCTTGACAGGAAGCCCCTTGGTGTCACACTTAACCACTTCCAAAGTGGTTGAGCACATTACTGTATTTGGTAGTTTATGAAAACACATTTGTTACATAAGCTTGGCAGCACTTGACAAATATTTCAGTATTTGTGAGCATAAATACATACCTCTTTCTGTAACAACAGGGTCAGTTGTTACCAAAAATAAGCTTGGTTTGATTTGGCCTTGTTTGACTAGATTGGCTTCTTCACATACACAGTCCATATCAAATTTCAAATGCAATCCCAAAGGAGGTACATTTGAATTGCTGCCAAGCCGCTCTTCTAATAATTACTGCTATTGTTCTGGGTAAGATATTTGGAAATCTGGGCATACTCTAAATTAGCTTTCCATGGGGTAAAGGATTAGAAAATTAAATGCCCAACAGACCCCGTACAAAAATTTCACCTTCTGAGGTGTTCCAGGAGTTTCCCTAACAAAATTGAAGAGTGTCAACATTTACCTCATGAAACAAATGTTCTATTTCATAAAGCATGCTCTCTACTCTCCTGTTTGACACATTCGTCAAATCCCATAACGACATTGACAGCAAACAAAATTATAATGGCATCTTGTCATTTCACACCCATCACAAAATCAGAAACTGGCAGAAGGACAAAAAGATCTTTCCTGGGGTGCGTGGGTGATAATCAGCATGTCTAAAGATATCCCAGTTCCTGAGAAGTAACTCCTTGATTATACACATTCACACAACACACGCACCTGGTCACACGTTGTTTTGAATATCTAATTGTTCATCTTTGGTTCATTCCTATGTGAAAATTTCCATATAGAAATAAGTCTACTTAAGATTTAGCACAGGGAATGAAAACTTACAAGGAAAACAAGAGAATAGTTTTTCACTGAAGGGGAATGGATATCTTATTTGGGCACAAAACTGTTCTTTTTCTGATGCAAGATCAGATGACAAATAGGGGAGGGGCTATGAAATATATTCTGTCACAGGCTTTTATTCAATTAGATCCAATCAATTTACCCTGAGTCCGTATCTACGTCTACATGCTTACCTAGGTCATGGAGATTCAAAGACAAGCAAATTCTATTTCTACCCTTTAGCAGTTTATGAATTTATGTACAGGTTTCAAACTCTCATAGGTATTACAATACCACTTGAGAATAAATGGATATAATTAATTCTGATTAGAAACTTCAAGTTAAGATTCATATAAAAATTGACAGTGGTTGGATAAGGGGCATTAATGAATCTACTCCTGAAATCATTGTTGCACCATATGCTAACTAACTTGGATGTAATTTAAAAAACAAATAAATTATTAATAAAAAAGGGATCAAAAAATTAACAGTGGTGAGGGTCTTATGGTGTGAAATTACTTCAGTAGTAGAAAATGTCAGACTGAATATTGGTCAAATGAATTCTAGGGACTAGTATAACTAAAGACATGGGGCCCTAACAGGACATCATGTGTCCTGGGAATGGGATAAAGAGTTAATTTGTACTTGAGTATAGTATAGTGATTCAGCGCAGGCATATTAGCTTCAGACAGACATGGGTGCCAACATTGGTTCTTCCATTTATTATAAATGTCGTATAAATCCTGATAACTGTATCTGGAAATGAAGAATAGAATACTATCTAACTCAGAGGGTTGCAATGAATATGGAATAGAATAAGGCAAGTAGTGTGGTTAACACAAGACCTAGTATGCATATAAAATTCAATAATGTAAATTATCTCCAGTGCTTAGACTGGTCTGGTGGGTTTTGGATCATAAAATTGGATAACAAGTTGCAAAGTTAGAGTGGAGTCAGGGTGGGAAAGCTTAAAAGATCTCAGGATACTCATCTGTGCATGCACCCAGTTTAATTCAGTGCTACAATGTTATATTGAATATAATCCCATAAATAGTCAAAGATTTTATGTCTAGAGAATTCAATATCTTAATAATCTTCCCTACAGACATTAAGCTTCAAGAGAGAATATTTTTGTCTCTGTGCCACTGCATAACTGGCTAGGGCAATTCTGAAATAAATCAATAAATTTTGAAAAAAAATGCCTTTTTAAATAAAGAAATCATCTTATGTATAGAATAAATAGAATAACAAACATTCTCTTTTGCTCAAAAAGAATTAGCTTGCATATCTTGGGAAGTTCAAAGAATACCTGTGGCCATTTTTCCTGGAATTATAAAATAAGTTGCTTGCAGTTAAAGGAATTTAAGGGGCGAGGGATAGGAGAGGAGACGTTTCATTTGCTAACAGGAACGCCTGAGATATGCAAGCCACCTGATGTAATAAGGACTCTAGAGGTTGGAAGGCAAAGAGCACCTTCCATTATGACTTATGCCGCAACTTCCCCTTGGGCAAAATGATCCAATTGCCTTGAAAAGCTGACATTTGATGATTCTCTGTCCCCCTTCCTTTCAAAGATTCTCTTCTGCCAACAAAATTTTATAGAATTCTGGATCCCCACAGTGGCATATATTCTCTATATTGCTGTCGATGTTTGCCTTGCTACCAACAGAAACAAGTGGAATCGTTGAAATATTCCATCCTTCTCCCCTCTCTCCAATGAGCATGCCCATATTCGGAGGAGACACAGCTGGCTGTCTTTGTTTTAAGAACTAAGCATTTTTTGCCGTGTTTTCCAGCCTCCTGTGAGGACAAAGATTTGAGTTTCCTCTGAAGCATTAGGTGGGACTCATAAGGTCTGTGATTCTATGCCAAACGGTTGATTCTTCATCATTTACAATAGAGCATCAAAAAATGACAAGTCTTGACCATTCAAAAAACACTTTATTCTGATGAATATATTTTTGCTATTCAAGTAAAACCTTTGGGAGACCGTTACACTTTGAACAATCTCTCTCTTTTTTAATAGATGTCCTTATTATTACTGAAATAATTAGCTTTATGTTGTTTAGTTTGTTTTTATCAAAGGAAAATAACAAAGGCTTAACATGAGTGCAGTAAAGTTTACCACAACTCCTCCTTGTTTCTGTTTGAAATATCGCTAACTTAAGTAACTTAGAAGGACTTCACAGATTATCTGGATATAACTGAAAGTAAGCTAAAATAGTATGTATAGAATAGAAGATGCTTTACGCAAAGAAATAAAATCTTATTAAAATAAAAGTCTCCACTCAAAATGTTATACCTATTCTCTTAGTAAATTCCATATCTTAATTTTCCAAGCCTAATATGACATAGGTACTTATGAATGTGCTGGCAAATATGGTTTGGAGTTAAACTATATATAATGTAAATATTTTTGCATTAACTTGATCACTCAATTAATTATTAATTCTTTGTTCTGGGGAATACATGCTCCCTGACCTCGCAAGGGAAAGTACCTCATTTTTCACATTCTGTGACCCAGCTAGGTTAAAACTAATTCCTGTACACATAAGCTTTGTACAGGAAATGAGTAATTTTGATTTCATCTCTGTATAAGGAATTAGTCAGATATTGGCAATGAAACACAGTATGTCATCAGTATTTAAATTGTACAAGATTTCTAACTACAGAAAGCAAACTTCAATAATAGAAGATCAGATCATAGCAAGCAAATTCCAGGTTAATACAATTTAATTGCTACATACTGTTTATTGTGAAGTATTAATCCATCAAAAATATTTACTAGGGGCAACTGGCTGGCTCAGTTGGTAGAGAACATGACTCTTGATCTCAGGGTTGTGAGTTCAAGCCCCATGTTGTGGGTAGAGTTTACTTAAAAATATATATTTACTAGAATCTGACTATATGTACATCTCCAATTAGCTACTAAGGCAATATGGGATGCAGGAATGAAGCAGAGAATGGAATTACTGGTGTACCTACCCTAAATTTTTGGATAATTTATTTGAGTCTAAAATTTCTTAAAGTGTAGAAATAGCATATTATATGGTGTTAAGAGTATGCCAAGTTTTAAAAGCTCCTTATTACCTAGGGTTCTGGACAGATTAATCAACTCTATTTCTTGATTTATTCATCTGCAAAATGAAGGAAATAATAATACCTACACCTTAGGTTTTTGGAAAAATTAAATGAGACAATCAGTGTAAAGCATTTAAAAAGTTGCAGATACATAGTAACCACTCAACAAATATTTGTTCTTACCTATTATATGTGTTTGCTCCAGCACCCAGGCTATGGAAAGGTATACAGCTCTGTAAATGCATTTATTGTTCCATAAATAGTGAAGGAGCCATCATAAGAAAAGAGACAGGGGCGCCCAGGTGGCTCAGTTGGTTAAGCGTCCAACTTTGGCTCAGGTCATGATCTCACTGTTTGTAAATTCGAGCCCTGCGTTGGGCTCTGTGCTGACAGCTCAGAACCTGGAGCCTGCTTCCGATTCTGTGTCTCCCTCTCTCTCTGCCCCTCCCCCATATTCTTCTCTCTCTCTTTCTCTCTTTCTCAAGAATAAATAAAATATAAAAATTTTTAAAAAAGAAAAGGGACTAGGAAGAAAAGAAAAATAAAGATCAAGAGGAAAAGGAGAGATATTAAAATGTCTAAAAATGTTGGCCCCTGCTTTCAAGTAATTTACATTCTCATTAAGGTAACAAAGATAACTTCCTAGAATCTATTAAAATATAGTGATGTAATACATAATGGTACTCACTGTAAATATAAACAATTTCAAAGAAAGGAAAGAACAAATGAACTGCAATTGTCAGAAAAGACTTCTTGAAGAAGTTGACCCTAGTCTTATGATTTCCAGGGGTCAGTGTCAGAATCGTGCTTGCTTCTTTGCATTTTCCACTTCTGAAATACAGAATCAAAATATACTAAATTATATCACTCAACTGTTTTAACTTGGTTAAGCCATCCAAAGATTTTTCTTCTTATTCGTAAGTGGAAGTACTCTCTTTGTGAAGTAACTTCCTAGAGAAGGAAGTAGGTTCTTGTTTTCCCAGAATCACGACAAATGATAGTGTTGGATCCTTTGTGCATCTGTGTGACAATAATTCTGCACCAGAATTTTCAGTTTAAAACAATAACAACTTCAAGATGAAGGCACGTGACATCCAGACAAGTTCTCCGTGACCTTCAGACATTAACCTACAGTTTCATTTTAGTATTTTAGTTTTCAACAAACGTGTGTGTGATTTTCTCCCACTGTAAACTAAATATTTTTTTCTTTTTGTTTAATTTTATTATTATGAACTAAGTATTGTCTGCCCAGCCTTTCCTTGTTCTGGGAACTGCCACTGCCTAAGCACATCCATTTGTGACAGGAATGAATCTTGGCAGTCTTGTTCCTACAGCATGATCTTGTGTCCTGGTTTCAGAGTGACGATTGAGCCAATGATCTAAGGACAGCATCCATTTTCCTTCTTAGGAACTTGAGATAGGGACCCAAAGAAACAATTTCTCTTCTAAGGTCTGTCACTAACCTGCAATACATTAACACCATAGCTGCACTTGTCATGTTTTTCATCATGTGGACTTGAGATTCACAAAGCTGGGAAGAGGAAGGTGGAAGAAAATACGAGAGCAAATGAGAAACAGAAGAAAGTCTCCTTTGTCTTTGGTTCAGTTCATTGTTAAGACTCTACCTCACCCTCCATTGCATTTGCTTGGGTGAGACACCCCATGTCATTATGCTAACAGACTAAAGGAATTGTTTTTCTTGATTATGCTATCTTGAATTAGTTTCTCTTACTTGCAATAAAAAAATACAAAACAAAAAATTAATGCTAATGATATGTAATATAAACTTGAGATTTTTCGCTTGTATATTACAGTTTAGTTCTGATTTGAAAAATATATGAGGATCAGAATTCCAATAAAAATTATCTTTTGGCAGAGTACAATGAACATAGAGCAATAGAGCAGAGCTTCTCAAATCAACTGGAAAGTATTATGGAATTAAGGGATACCTGGTGTAGTAGAAACTAAGCTTGGACCTATTTAATAAAAGAAGATTGAATCTGAGCTTCTACGGATAGTGACCAACTCATCCTGATTTACCTGGGATTTTATGGGTTTCAACATTTAATGTCCCATGTCTAGGAACTCCCGGGATCCTAGGCAAATTTGGACAGTGGTCACCCTACTACCAAGAGTTGACTAAAACCACATTTCCTTAAAAACAATTATCCTGGGGTGCCTCAGTGGCTCAGTTAGTTAAGGGTCTGACTCTTGATTTCAGCTCAGGTCATGATCTCAGTTCATGGAATTGAG
This sequence comes from Cryptoprocta ferox, assembly GCA_028646485.1. Lineage (NCBI taxonomy): Eukaryota > Metazoa > Chordata > Mammalia > Carnivora > Eupleridae > Cryptoprocta > Cryptoprocta ferox. Next base: position 66,450,426 of record CM053578.1, on the reverse strand, counting down.
CCCCAAGTCAGGATCTGTGCTGACAGCAAGGAGCCTGCTTGGGATTCTCTTTCTCTCTCAATCTCTCTCTCTCTCTCTCTCTCTCTCTCTCTCCCCCTCTCTCTGTCCCTCCCCTGCTTGCTTGCACACGTGCTCTCTCTCTCTCTCTCTCTCAAAAATAAATAAATAAATAAACAAATAAACTTTAAAAAACACAATTATCCTTGAAAAAAAATGGTCATTTCTATCTCTTCTCTTCAATCTGATGCGTTAGTTGAATTTAGAAGAAAGTACTTTCTACTAGCTCTCTTATTTTTTACTGGCAGGAACTGAGGCTAAGAGAGTCTCTTGCTCAAGATTAGGGAAGAACCAAATTCATTTGACTCCCCAGTGTTTTTTTAATGCTATTATAACATGTTACTTGATTTAAAAAATATAATAAAGCTTGAAACTCTTTATTCAGAAGATTTTAAATCTGTTGAGAGTGGGAGCTTGAATGTGCAAATCCTTTCAGCCAGTGTACATGTCAAGAGCGTGGGCTCCTACAGCATAAAACCTGTGACCTAGTCTGGGCTCCACTATCTCCATGTAACCTGGAAAAGTCCCTTACACTCTCTTATGGTGACTTTTCTTCACTAGTAAAATGAGATATGCATAATACATACCTTCATAGGGTTGTTGAGAGGTTTAAAAGTGATCGAGCCTGTGAAACAATATTTATCGCAGTATCTGGCCCCTGTGAGGCACCCAGTTAATGTTAGCGATTATGCATTATTTCATTCCGTCTGATATTCACCATCGCCCTGTGACATAAGAAGGACATGACACTACAACCACGGTTTGCAGTTGGGAAAATCAAGAATTAGGATGAATTGAGGGAATATACTTGGAAAATGGTGACAGAGTCCATACTTGAAATCCAGTTCCTCTAACTTCAGGTCCAGGATTTGTTTCTCCACGCTCTATTCCCATTTGCATAAAAGCATAAGAGCCCTAAGTATTTTGTTTGCTTTTATTTTTGAGGGAAATAAGAGTTTAGTAATGGCCTTGTCCAAATAATACCAAAGAAATGAAACCAAATGTAAAAAACAAATTCACCCAGTTTTTTTCTAATTACATGCCAAGATCTCTGAAAAGATTCATAAGATTGAATTTTTCACTTTTTAATCTCTGTTGGGAATTATGAGGAAATAGCTATTGTCACTTCAATTGCCAGGAATTATTCAAAATGAGTCACCATATGGTCATAAAACATTATCTGGGAACCAAAGAATATGCTATTCAGAACAAACAAAATAAGTGATAATACTACTTATTAAAAACATATTTATTGAATTTATTTAATATAAAACCATGACTTTCATGGGAATAAAATTGATACAAGTACGTTTTGGGGAAATAACTGATAAAGGTGTTAAGATTTCATTATCAGAATTCCACACCCCAAAAAACCTCACATTTCAAAAATCATTTAGAAAAATATAGAGGAAAAATCAAAACAAATTCTATGTAGAAATTCACATGTGTTTTTGGCTTTGTGATTTGACTGAGTGTATGGAGGAAATCTGATTTATGAATTTACAAGACCCAATCAATAGAGTTTATGCTTCCAGTAAATTTGTTCGCAACAGTTTTAATTGAATGCTTTTTATACCTCCATATATCCCATGCCATCTTTGGAACTACTGACATAAATCTTTCCAGCAAAACAGCAAGGTAGATGCATGCCAGTATACAAGACATAGGAAAACAAATCTTTTTTTCCCCTCTCCCTATACAGAAAATAGTTTCCTATCATGTTATGCATACAGAATAGATCATTTAGTTATGAAATCAGAGTGGTCATAATTCCTTATAAATAGTATGCTAGGAAAAACACTCCCTTTTATTTTGGAATAAAATTTTTTGATATGCCATAGCTCTCGTGTATTATCTTTTCTATTTCCCTAATCATCAGCTACTTTGCCACCAATTTACCATTTACATTTGTACCAAAACAGCACAGAAGTCCTTAGTCATTGTACAAGGACGTGGCATTGTATCTTTAGTTGATTTTATTATTTTGTAAATTTGATGTTGGGTTAAGTCATTTCATTTTTATTTAATAAATGTTGTTTCTTATATATATTAACTTTTTACGTTAACAAATTTGTTTGTTTGCTTGCTTTTAATATCCCCTATGTAAATAGTGCTGTGTTAGGCATTGATAAGAGTGCCTCAATCATTGTGTGATGGCTTGGCCAGGCAGGCTAGAAGGTCATATCTCCACATCGAATACTATCCATAGATCTCTTTACTATCAGTAAGGGATGAAAGTGGCTTTATTTGCTGTAGATTTCTAAAATTTATCCATAGATGATGTTAGCATGCCATTTTATTTTATTTTAATGTTACTATCATGGTAAGCAAAAAGTAGTGCCACATTGATGCTTTTTGAAAAAAAATTTAATGTTTATTTATTTTTGAGAGAGAGAGAGAGAGAGAGAGAGAGAGAGAGAGAGAGAGAGAATATGAGTGGGGGAGGGGCAGAGAGAAAGAGAGACACAAAATCTGAAGCAGGTTCCTGGCTCTCAGCTGTCAGGACAAAGCTCGTCACAGGGCTTGAACTCACAGACTGTGAGATCATGACCCGAGCCACCCAGGCACCCCTGAGGCATTTTTGTTTGTTTCTTTGTTTGTTTCGTTGTTTGTTTTAAGTTTATTTATTTTGAGAGAGACAGATAGTGCAAGCAGAAGACAGGCAGACAAGGAGGGAGAGAGAGAATCCTAAGCATTTTCCACATTGTCAGCTGCACAGAGCCTGATGTGGGGCTTGAACTCATAAACCATGAGATCATGACCTGAGCCGAAACCATGAGTCGGACGCTTAACCAACTGAGCCACACAGGCACCCTGCCCCTGATGGGGTTTTTTGTTGTTGTTGTTGTTGTTTTAATTCCATCATTAATGATGTTTTGTTTTTTGAGGGTTTTTTTTTTTAGCTTTATTGAGGTATAATAGACAAATAAAATTGCATGTATTTAAAGTATACAGGTGATGATTTGATATTTGTATACATTATGAAATGATTATGACAAACTAACACACTATAACCTCACATAGTTAACAATTATTTGTGTGTTTGGTAAGAACACTTTAAATTTACTCTCTTAGCAAAGTATACAATACAGTAACATTAACTATAATCACTATACTATGCCTTAGATGCACAGAAATGACTAACCTAAAACTGAAAGTCTGTACCCTTGACCAACATCTCCCCATTTCCTCCACCATCCAGCCCCTAGCAACTGTCATACCACTCTATAATTTGATTGTTTTTTATGTTTAATTTTACTGTGTCAATTTTATATGTTTATTATTCATTTAAATTTATAATTTTAGTTATTGATGTCTCATGTATTCTTAATATTATTAATAAGATGCACATGCACTCCCAAAATTCAAACAGGAAGAGATAGAAAATCTGAACAGACCCATAACCAGTCTCATGATTTTCAGATAGTGTTTCTGTGTAATAACTACCAACTTTATAACTCAACCTTAACTTGTTCACTCACCTCCAGACTTATATAAAACTATTTGTGGGATATCATTCCTTGAGTATCAAATAGGTATCTCAAACTTAAGATGTCTAAAGTAGAAGTCTTGAAATTTCCTCACATTTCTTTTGTCCCTCAAGTCTCGATTTCAATTAAAATTCCCAGGAGATATCTAGTGACTCAGACCAAATCCTAGGAACACCTTTAATTCATCCCCATATGCATTCCCACATCCAAGCCATCAGTTAGTTATGTCCAGCCTCCAAATTATGTCCTAAATAGATCATACTGCAACCATCTCTCATAAGGACTAACTAGTAACTTTGTTTTCATTCTTTCTGTGTACCTTTCACTTTCTGTATAGTAACTAAAGTGATCCTTTAAAACAGAAGTGAAATAAAATTGTTCCTTACTTAAAATATTCCTTAGCTTGACTTTCTTTATCAAAATGTTAATGATGACTTAATTCTCTGAACTTATCTGGCATCATTATACCCAGACTCACTACACTATAATTATACTACTTTTTTCTTCCACAAAGTAGCTTCATTAAAGTTTCCCCAAGCAAACAACTCTGGTTTTTGTACTTTAATCATTTCAAAAATGACCCCTTGAACATCTGCTTCTGGTAATGGCATGGTTTGTACTAGACTAATTATTTTACAATTAACAATTTTAAATTCTGGAAAAATATTTTTAAAAACATATTTGAGGGAGTCAGAGAGTAGCCAAAAGCAGACAGAAACTGGAGGGGGTTCACACTCATGGGAAATGCATTGCGTGGGATTTATGTTATGCAGCTTTTCACCAGATGGCACTCTCTCACATATACTAGGCTAGGTGGTTGAAGTTCAAGCAGAAAGCAATGACCTTACTAGCTTGAGAAGTCAGTGGATAAATTTTATGGTTACCAGAGTGCTCAAAAAAAAAAGGGGGGGGTAGATATTCTAGAAAACCAAGAGATATACTGCATGAAACTCCAAAATCTATACATAAATCCTGACCTGGTCCTGCACTGACCCCTGAACCTCATGCCCAGGGCAGATGCGAAAAGTTTCAGTGGAAAGCAACTATTGGAAAGAATGCAGCACAAATTTCAGCCTCTCTGCTCCTGAAGAGACATCATTGTTTCCAAATAGGCTAACTGCCTTCTAGAACAAAAATTAATTTTCAAAAGATAACAAAATCCAAAGTTCCTACCAATATTTATCTCAATGTCTACAATACAATCTAGAATTACTAGAAAAAATGTGACCTGTAGTTAAAAAGAAAACAGCAATTAGAAATCAACACTTAAATTACTTAAATATTGGAATTATCTAATACAGTTTTGAAAAAATATTCAAAGACAGTAAAAAAACTATGGTCTTAAAGAATGAACAAATGCTAAATCTCAAAAATAACAGGGTAACAGAATATAAATGAATAGAGTAAAAACTATACAATATGTACAATGTAAAATGTGAAGATATATATCATATCTGAAAAAAATTATTAGATGGCCTTAACCAAAGAATGAACATAACCAAAATATCACTGAACTTAAAATTAAATCAACAGAAATTATCCAAAATGAAGAGAAGGGGTAAAAAAAAAAAAAGCAAAGACAAACAAGGTCTTGGTGGCCTGTGTGACAGTATCAGAACATACAAAATATATGTAATTGGAGTTTGAAGGAAATTAAAAAAATAAAATGGTCCATGTAGATATTCCCAGTGAATTTCAAAGAAAGAACGAAAGAAAGAACAAAAGAAAGCGAAAGAAAGAAAGAAAGAAAGAAAAAAGATAGAAAGAAAGAATATCAACCTAAATATCTCATACCTTATACACAAAATTTAGTCCAAGTGGATCACAGGTGTACGTGGAAAATATAAAACTACAAAACTTTTGGAGAAAAAAATGAACATATTTTCATGACCTGGGAATAGACACATGAATCTTAGATATATAACCAAAAGTTCAACTTGCAAAATGAGAAAGGAAAAGAAAAAGAATAATAAAATTACTCATAAAAAAATCTTCTGCTCTGTGAAACACATTATTGAGAAAATGAAAATACAAGCTACAGACTGAAAGTATTGGCAAACTATAAATCATTTAAGGACACCGGCTGAAACTATATAAAGTACTCTCAAAATAAGAAAGCATACAATATAATTTAAAATGAGCAAAAGTCTTGACCAGATACCATATCCAAGATTATATGGATGACTAATGAGCACATGGAAAGTTGTTCAACATCCCTAACTATTAATGCTAATAGTTAATAGATGTGCTAATTAAGACCCCTAGATGATATAATTATACACATATTAAATTGGTTTATCTGGATAATACCAAAGTATTGTTTGATGATATCAAGTGCTGATGAAGATACAGAAGGACTAGAATTCTCATACATTGTTGGCATACCAGCAATGATACAACTGCTCTAGAGCTAATCTGGCGGTGTTTTATAAAGTTAAAAACATCCTTACCAGATCACTATTCTTGGGTATTTAGACTAGAAAAATGAAAACATGTTCACACAAAAATGGGCAGATAATATTTTAATAGCAACCTATAATTATCCCAAACTGGAAACAACCCAAGTGTCCTACAATGGTCTGAGTGGGGAAAAAAATGTGGTAAAGTCATATGTGGAATGTTATTCATCTATAGAAAGGGATAAGGTATTGATAAATCTGAAAGGCATTATGCTATGTGAAAGAAACCAATCTCAAAAGGTCACATCTGTTTTATGTGTTTATAAATTTATTTATATGACATTCTCAAAGAACACAGAAGAATAGTAATAGGATTAAGGGTAGACATGTGGAGGGAAATGTAGCTAAACATAAATAGCATGAGGGAGCTTTTGAGGGTGATTGTAAGAGTTTTGTTTCTGATGGTGGTGGTTATACAAATCTATGCATGTATTAAAACTCAAATAATTCTACATGCATCATTAAAGTATGACAACTTAAAAGTAAAATTTAAAAAAAAAAGGAAGTTCCAGGCCTCATTTCTTTGGGAATCTGTATTTTTTGAGTAGTCATATTACTAGGAAGAAAAAACACTTCACACAATTCTTACAAAGTTATAAAATGGCCTCGAAATATTTAAAAACATGACCTAAACAATGATAGATGCTCACTTGCCTAACATTCCCTTGTTTCAATAAGTAGACTTATTTTATTTTGCTTCAAACCATATTTAAACAAACCTCCATAATAATTGTCTATTTCGTGGGGAATGCTGAGACCACAGCGTATGAACATTTCCTCCAATCATTTAAGCCCCTTCTGTTTTCCTTTGCCAGAATTTCATAGTGCAGAAAGACCATTCTGATCCTGGTTTTATTAGCTGGCATCGTACAAGGTCCTAGACAAGTTTTACTAATATTTGATTGTGGATAAAAAAAAAAAAGAAAGAAAGAAACTTCCTCAACAGTTTAACAAAATACAGATTCAGTTACAAAGCCAATAGAAAATCCTTGGGAATTTTAAATGAGGACGTGCCTATTTCATAGAATGAGGCTGATTCTCTGAATAATATTATTAAAGGTCAGTGCCACAGCTGTGCATTTGATGAGCAGCTGTGTGAGCTACCAAGAACAATGGACTATCTGATTGGCACCGGACCTGGCTGTGCCAGCAGTTAGGGTGGAAGGATTTTGAACGGATTTAGAACAAGTAGCTACTGGACCAGGCTGTGGACACCCCAACCATTGGAGAGTTTAAAGCAAGAGGAATAATTTTGAGAATAATATAGACATCCTTTGGAGACCAGGGTTGAATTGAAGAAAGAAGAACACAGAGTGTTTCTAGAGGCAACATATACAGTCTTTTCAAAAACGTTAACTGAATTTAAATTTTTTAGGTTTAAGAATATCAAAGTGGAATGTTTTTGACAGCATTTATTGAAATGGTGGAAAAATTCACACAATCCCACTTTCATCTGGCAAGGTGACGCTTCAATCCTATTCACTTAGATCTAGAATTTATCTTAGGTTTGTATGAGCCCAGGGTAACATGGTAAAATTGCTTCTCAGGAGTATGATTGAAAAATAAAGGAACATATGATGTGTTGTTCAAGTGAAACAAGTGAGTCAGCAGGCTACAAAAACATGTGTGTGCTTCTTATTTATAAATAGCTTTTTTTTGCATTTGTCATTATTTATAAGATCACCGTGTGTGTGAGTGTGTGTGTGTGTGTAATAATTTTAGCATTGTTCTTTAAATATATATAATACCAATTATGGGGGAAAAAAACCTCTAAGATATTCTTAATTTTTAATGCCAAAACTTACTGTTTCATCTTGACTTGATTATAGACAGCTTTCTTTTTCTACAGTTGTTTCTCTCAATTACATCACCACTATCTTTTTGCCTTTTTTTTTTTAAATCATTTAACCTTCTCATTATCCATAACAGACCACCTTTGCACTTGAACTGTAGCATTGGTTCATTCTGCTAGCTTACCCTACAGATTTTGACATTCCAACTTTTATAATTGCTTAATCCAATTACTTAAAATAAATCTCTGTCTGTCTCTTTGTCTATATGCACACACACACACACACACACACACACACACATGAACATGCACACACATCCTATTGGTTCCATTTCTCTGGAGAACGTCACCAAAACAGTTACCATTCTGTACAAAGGAGATTGATTATGAATGTATAAAAATGATCAACAAAATTAGTCAGTCATGCCCAAACAAGTTTTTTTTTAAGATGTTAGATTCTATGGACAACATGAATGATTGTCTAACACCTTGAGTCTACCCATAAGCACCTACCAGTAGTATGAGAACTTTAGAGGGAATAGTCTTGGTGTAAACTTTCTTCAATAAATTTAAATTAAAGTGAATTAAAATACATGTGTTTGGCATATAAATAATACTAATCTTTATTTTTGAAGGTAGAATGTGGATAAATTTTCTTTATAACAGCATCTCTTGCACCAAAACATGAATTCTTTTTCACCGCTCGTCATGTCTGTTAGATAGTAAAACTTGCTTAATTCAATTACTATTCGTTCAGAATTAGGCAAAAACCAAATGCCTTTATCTTCTTTCTTTCCATTAAATGGAAACACATATCCAACTGCAGAAAGCCAGCATTGGAAATGTTTGCTTTCTGGAAGCCCTTCAGGACGTTGAGAAGGGAGAGTTACAAAGCCAATCATACTTATAGATTCCTGTTTTGGTCTTTTAGTCATCGCCAACCTTCTAGATTTCTCTCCTTTCCTTCCTCCAACCTCCTCACACTCACACACACACACACACCCTCCAAACCATCTCCAGGATATTTCATGTCTCCAGGTCATCTAAAAAGTTGGTAATGAGGCTGAACTTTACTTCTGCAGCCCAAATATCTCTTCGTCTGGCAAAACAAAAGGAGGTTCCTGCTAGCCATAATCTTTCTAAGGCAAAAAGGATTTTATATCCTTATAACTTAATTTTAAGATATAAAATATAAACTTCTTAATCATTTGGTGAGTTTCCTTTGTTTTTTCTGTGGCCTTCTTAATAGAATGCCTGTATATTTCTGCTGGCTTCCCCAAGTTTTCTTAGCTTTCATATTGACTGATTCTTCCTCGAGCCATATGATTTTTTATACTTCAGAAATGTCTAATTATTTTCTCAGTAGCATTTTACTATGTGCAGTTAGACAATGTTACAGCAATCAATGATCATATTTTTTCAACTACCTATTTTTTCAATATGTTTTTATACTTTACATTATAGTTATTCATACTTTTATTCTTTATAGAAATGGATAATATGTTACGTTGTTTATTTCTGCTCCTTACATCTTTACTGCTGAATGCACTGGTGAGTAAAGCTTTCTTTTCAGCTTTTTAGGAAATTATTCTAAACACAGTTGGCTCCTGACCATCCCCCACTGTGAAGATTCGAACAAGTAGAAGACTGTCTCAACCTGCGAGCTGAGTTCTCAGAGACACAGGGCATCGATATCCGTTGGGGACACAGATTATATGCTAGAACCATGTCTGCTGAAGCTAAATTGGACAAGAATAGGAGTCAACTTTTAAGTTGGCTGATCATTATGATAAAAGAACTGACTTATATTTTTATTCTTTCGAGAAGAAGAATGAGCTGGAATCCTGGCCCACTTATCCTGAATGATTACATAAAGGGCAGTTATCAACAGTAATAGAGAATGAAGATGAAGAAATTCTCAGGAAATCTCTGTACCTCATTTTAGGCATAATTTAAATGTCAATGATAAGAAATATTTAATCTCATTTTACTAAAGTCTTCTTTGGAACATTAATTCTGTTTTATTCCCTAAAAGAAACAGAAAAAGAAAAAAAAAACTCTCTAGAGAAATAAGTTCGGGAAATGCTGGGTTCAACAGGGTTTAAAACAGTTTCTTTATTGTAGGACAGCTAGAAGTCTTTAATGCCCCAGTGTGTATTGTGAATTTCTAAAAAAAGGGATATAATATGCAACATTTCTCCAATGTATTGGATTTAAACACCTTTTTTTTCCAAGAAGATTCTTAGAGAAGAATTTTATAGATCATACACTGATAAATAGTGCTCAAATCAGAATTGGTAATGGATAGAAAGTCTATATGATTGCACTAAATCTTCTTTATCGTCCTTGATAAACCTGCCAAAAGAGCAAAATTCCTAAGGGCAAGTAAACATATGGGAAGAGAAATCAAAAGTTCTGGATAATCAGTCTGCAAATGCTTCAGAGTGAACCATACTTTTAGTAATAATTGGTCTCCAGATTGTTCTGCAAATATGAGGTTTACAGGAAATGTAAATCAGCACATGCCCCTACCAAACACCTTTTTAAAAGTAAACTGCTACATTTCTTAAGCAGTAATACTTTCTTCTGTCTCTCCAAGCTAAGGGTGCTTTCCACCAGCATCCAGTCTGCTAGTGGCTGGGAAAGTGTCCAGCAGAACCATGGGTGAGCACTTCCCTACTCAAAGCGAGTGATCACATTGATTAGTAGCTGCGCTGTAGGAGCTGGGAGACAGATGCCTTGTTCTAATTACAGTTTTAGCACCTTCCACTCCACATTTCCCTGCTGCTAAGGGTGCTGTGAAGTCTTTGCAGATGCTTATCATTATCAGTTAAACTCCATTTTGAATACAAAGTAGTATTATTACCTCGCAGGAACTCAAAGTACAGCGTACATTCACATGGTGCAGTCCCAGATCTCACCTGAGTAATACAAAGGAGACTATTTGTCAGTCTCTTATTGACACAGAGAAATTGAAGCCTCTGTTAGCTTCATTTATCTCATACTGCATCATGATGAGGACAAGGATCACACTTGGGATCATTCCTAGCATCTGCACTCAGTGATCATGAGAAAGTAGAGGGAACAATGAGACAGACTGAGGAGCTCTGGTCAGGGACTTAGAGTGAGCCCTGTCATTTCATGCAGAAAGCTCTTCTGCCCTGTCATTTCATGCAGAAAGCTCTTCTCAGTGGGCTTCCCCTGGACCTCTTGCCTGGCTTTACAGTTTCATATTTCTCTTTAGCTTCTTGTGAATGCTGGTGTTCTTTTTCTAAATCAATCACTGTTTCCCCCCTAAACACTCTTCACTGGGACTCTAATCCACTCCTGTAGCTCTAGCTGTCAAGTCTAATTGGAGAGCTAACAAAATTGTGCCTAAATCCCTGGTTTCACTCATGAACTACGAAGTCATATTTTTATCTTCTTGGTGAACATCTTCACATGGATATTCAACTGATGACTCAGATCAGTACATTAAAAAAATGTTTCCATCTCTACTCATCTGAGCTTATCTTTTAAAGAAAGAGCTTTTATGTATTTCACATATTTGTACTGGGCTAAAGATTATAAAGTAGATCATTTATTCAACAAATATTTATTGACAGCCAATTATAGAGAAGAAACTGCCCTAGAGGTGGGAACATGTCAATGACAAAAACAGAAAAACAATCCCAGCCCTCCTGAGTTTATATTCTACTAGATTATGCCAGTAAGTAAGCAAGTCAAACATATACTCTGTGATAATGTAATAAAGTTAAGGGGAAAAATTAAGTAAATGAAAAGACTCAAAGGTTAACAAATATGTTTTACAAATAGCAAAGAAGCCTGGGGACTGGAGCAGAATGAACCAGGAGAAGAAATTAGTTCAAAGATATAGTGGAATCAGATGATGAGTTATAGTTGTTCTCAATCCAGATGGTCCTGTATAGTTATCTAAGAAAATATTTTTTAATATTAATTAAGACTTGTTAATTTAGGATCTCTGACTACCTAGAACCCAGAAGTTCTCAGGAGAAGTCTAAGCCAGAGACATACATTTGTAAGTCATCAGAAAATAAATGATTTGAAAGCCAAGAGACTGTATGAGAGCATCTAAAGGGTGAGTAAAATGAAGAAAAGATGTACAAGATCTGACTGTCATTGAAACTCAAGGGAGATGAGTGGCCAATGAGGAAGGAAGGGAACTGCCTGGTAGAGTAATGGGAAAGAAGTGAAAGAAGTATTTCAAAAGAATATGTTTCTTCCAATACTGTAGCTAAGTCAAGGACTCCGTATTGGCTATCGGATTTAGTAATATGTATGTCTCATATGTATTTAATATAATATGTATTTATATTACTATAAAATCATGAGTCAGATATATATGTCATTGTAATATGGTATGTGTGTATACATATAATATATATATGTGTGTATATATATATATATATATATGCCATTGGTAGACTTTATAGGAGTAGGAGTAGTTTTAATGGAATTGTGTGGGAAAAGAAATACTAGAGTGAGATTAAGGAAGAACTCAAGGAGGCAAACCAGAAACAAATTTTTAATAAATTTTATAGTAAAAAGGAGCAGAGAAGCATGCTGGAACAGAAGAGGAAATGGAGCTTAAGAGAGTATGTGAGAGAGTATAACAAAAAGAGAGATTATAGCATTTTCTGTGATAATACAAGAGTCAGCTAGAGCAATTGCTGGAGATATGCCCTTGAGTAGAAGCAAGGGAATGAGATCCGATGGGCAAGAGAAGGGTCTGAACTTTGCTAAAATCAACAGTTTTTCCAAGAAATACAGGGATAAGCATGGACAGTGGGATTATATGAAAGGTTTTTCTGATTGTGTACCACTAAATTTTGGAGTGTTTCTAAGTTCCCTTCCTCCATGATAGCTTCCATGTAGCTCCTAGGTTAAGAAAAGTCTTACCTTACAAAATGGCTTTCAAATTCTTCTAGGTTAGATGGGTATACTTTTTAGTATTATGACATCTTGCTTTTTTAGTGCCAAAGTAACTTATTTCTCTTTCCACTTGCTAAGTCATCCATATGTCTCATAATTTGGCAATTTGCTAACAATTATCCTTCAAAAATAGATGATACATTGTGAGAAATAACATCCTGTGTAAGTTTACTATGAGAAAATCGTGAGTCATATTTAATGAGTTCTCTCCCAGCCCAAGGGCCCTCACAAACATTCTGTCCCTCAGCTCCCCAGTGCCCATTTTTCCAAGAGAGCTTTATCATCTGATTCCAACACACTTGAAGTTAAAGTAAATCTAAGTAAAGGATAAAAGAACCATGCCTCCTGCTTTAACATGTGTTAGACAGATTATATCATTTCCAAAGGGTCTACTAATAATATCCAGATGGGACTATCCCTCATGTATAACATTTTATTAGTTCATAAAAAAGTGGAAATTTTTAAACTACTGATTGTATATATGTATCAGTCCACGGAATACTGATATTTGCAATTACAGAAATATAATGACTAAAAATAATACTTAACTAGTTTTCACATCATAAAACAACTTTTAGGAAATCTTACAATTAAGGTTTTGCTTATCATTTTATTGTAAAGCAAAATTTTTCAAGGCTTACGTTTGATCTTATTATTCCTTCTCTGTGTCTGGTGTTATGGGATCAAATTAAAGAAGCCCAGATAGAGATCTGGCTTCCAAATTCCAGCAACCATTCAGGCGTGGGAATAGAAGAGAAGCACCAAAACCTAATGAGGTGAATGTAGTTGAAATAGTTACTGATAAAATTCCATCAATAATAAATTTAGCAATTGATAAAATTTCAGTAACATTGATAAAAGCAGTGTAAACAGGATTGTATCTGAGAAAATTCATTAGAATATAAATCCCACATGGGAAAGAGCTTTGAATTATTATTTTTTTAATGACCCTATGCTCAATACCTAAGCCAGTCCATGTCTCAGTATATATTGTGAAGTGCATGTTGAACAGTGAATGTGTCGATAATGTTTTCTGCTTATATGCATTAGTCTCTGGTCTTTAGTTATCACACATATGCCAACGGCCGAATTTTTTTTTCCTAATTGGGGAAGTCATGTTTTCTAGTCTCTCTCCTCTTTGTTTAGTTTGGAATGATCATTGGCTGCTTACCTTCCCAGCCCACTTCTCCAGACCTCCAAAGGATTCTCTGAGATGCCCAGTATTCTCTTGACACATTTCTTTTTCTCTTAAGTTTGTCAGAGACCATTTTTATTGTTGAAAACTAAGAATCCTGACAGAGGATCCCTGGGCTCCTTGGAGCCCAGAGGAGGTTTCCTCCCAGGGATGCAGCTTGACTTACCAGCTGAGGCCCCTGCCTGTTCTTTATTGGAACTTTCTTCCCTTAGGGCAGACGTAAGGATTTGGGGAGAATAAATCGTGAATCTGGTGCTAATAATAATTTGTACTTTCCTTGCAACTTTTGTTCCCCACAGAGCTCAAAATGTTTTACAAACCCAGCATTTTGTTCTGTGGCTATTATTCCCAAGGATACTACACTTGAGGAGAATATGTATTTCTAGAAAAATTGCCAGCGAATTGTTATGTGTGAATAGAAACTGAAAAGAATCTTGCTTCTGACCCACAGCTAAAAGAACACTCTTTTGTTCACTTGATGATATTAATAATCATGAGGGTGATATTTTAATGCTACATATATGCATTAAAGAAGAAAAAGTTCTAGAATCAGATCTTTAGTTACTTCAACTACTTGGATCCTTAGATAAAGAGCCACGGCAGGTCTATTTTTCACTATGTGCTCTATTGTTTTGACATTCTGGACTGTTAATAATCATTATTTCAATTTTTATTTCATTCAAAGGATGCAGTATCATAATGCACAATGAAAATGGCCATCTATTTTATGCTTCTGTATATTTTTAGAAAAATAAACAATTTTTAAAGCAAAATAGAAAAAAATCACATAAATGTAAGCTGCAAGATTTGATCCATTTAGACAACTAATCTAGAAAATTCATTTTGGCCTCCCCTGCCTGCCATCATGCTTCCCAAATCTCCACCTTTAATTGTATGATAAATCATAGTATTTATGAGTAACTAACAAACTATTGATTGAGTGATTTCTATGGGAGGCAGCCTCCAAGGAGGTCACCAATGATTCCTTTCTCCTGAGTTCACACTCTCTGTAGGTCCACTCTCTCTCACACTGTACTAGGGATAGCTTGTGTGATGAGTACAGAAGTTATAATACTTATAATGTTAAAAGTATTCCACTCCTGGGATTAGGTTAAAAGACTGCAGCTTCTTTTTTGGATATTTTTCCGCCCCTCCACCATTTTGTAAAAAGCCCAGGCGGTGATGGGCTGCCACCTCTGACCCACAGGCAGTACAGAACTGAGAAATCGAGGCCTGCCAACAGCCACATAAATATTTTGAGCCTTGTGCTGATTGCAGTTCCAGTTAGCAGTCTGACTGCAAGCTCATGAGCCAGAACCCACACCCCCCGCCCCAGGTAAGCCACTACTGGGTTCCTGGCCCTCAGAAACTGTGAGCTAATATGCGTTTGTTGTTTTCAGTTGCTAAATTTTGCAATAATTTTTCAAACAACAATAGAGAGCTAATACCATTTCCATGGTGCTAATCTGATAGAAAAAAATGTTAACTGTAAAAATTAAAATTGTCCACATGCGGGGTGGTTAGCATACAGGATATCAAAAAGGAGATGCTTAATTAGTCACCATCATCAATGATCAGTGCTTCTATCCTGAATTTCATTTATAGTTTATGTTTAGCTATTGGTGATATTAACTAAAATTAAATCAGAGGAGAATGAAAGCAAATTTGAGCAATACTTAAACAAAGCCTTGCATGCATTTATATTGACTACCTTAAAAACATCTTTTGGATTTTAAAGTATGATCAAAATTATTCCGGTTTTCTATTGAAGTCTATGATTATAGGCAAAGACTTTGCGTGTTAAGGGAGTATCTCAGGGAAATCTAAAAGATGTTCTATCAAAATCTTCAGAGTCTTAATTCTTTTGATTCATTATGGGACAAATTAAGTGTCTACCATGGGGCAGATACTGTTCCAGGCAAAGGGAGTAAGACAACAGTAAACAAAACAAAGCAAAACAAAACAAACAAAACAAAGCAATCTCTACCTTCAAGATGTTTACATTCTGGTAAATTCTACAAGGTATTCGGGACAGATGGGCCAATGTCAGGATTATTACCCCAATAAAGGCAAGTTTCTTCATAGGACAAAATATTTGTTTATATTATACAGAAATTTGTCTTCCTATGGATGACATTCCTAGTTTTAGCTTTTTCCTCTAAATGCCATACTGTGTATCTGCACCGTTTATCAAACGGCTGCCCTTCAAATAGCTGAAAGGTGGCTCTTACATTTTCTTGCAGTATCTCACTCACTCCCCCATTTTTTAACCAGGCTACAACTTCAGTAACTTTATATGTTTTTGAAAATCCAAATATCTGAAATTTAAAGAGCAGCAATTGCTTTAGGCTAAATGGAGTTTTATGTTTGTACATTTTTGCTCTATGATAAACTCTAAAATATCCTAACATCTCATTATTAAGTTGTTTCCCTCATACATGTTAATATGGCATGAGCTATGCAGACAGTATCTGCTTTGAAATGTTTCATTCTTGGAAAATGGAATTTTAATGCAATTTAAAGATGCAGATAAGATGCCCTTTTTTAGCTTTGCTTTGGTGGGTACAAGGTTAAAGTGCAGTCCTCATGATGCTGCTTTGTGAAGAGGCTGTTTGGAAATCTGGTAGAGATGAGCCAGCGTAGTGAGAAGGACTCATTCCCTCTGCCACGAAGACCTAGAAACAATAAATCTGCCCATCTTTATGCTTTGTCAAAGGTAATATACTGCACCTTGAAGAAAGAAAAAGATGTTAAGTATATACAGTAAAAAGTGGTGAGCAGTGAGAGATGAACAGGACAGAAAGAAAAAGGAGGGCTTGTATTTAAAACATATTTATCATTTTGAATGGGTTACCTGTTCTTGATGGCTGCATTCTTTGCCAAGGAAGTAAAACTTGAATATTTGGAAGCCATTGTCAGGAAGAAAAAGGAGACTGATCACTTTTCTTCAAAATGCAAAGCAGCTCTGAGTGCATCATTTTGGAGCTTTCCATTGTCTGTCAGTGACTAATACTATATCCAACTGTAGCTTTGCATTTCTCCAAATTTGAGAAGACAGTATATGACTCATTGACAGACAATAGCAAATTCTTCGCAAGATAGCAGGGGGCATGAGAAACAAACATCTGGGAGCTAAGTTGTAAAGGATTAATTTAAGAGCTAAGATGCTGCTGTCCACCGCCATCTGTACACTTGTTCTCCTGAAACATGTTTATTTGTTCTTCTTTAAATGGAGAAAAAAATATATATCATGTCACAGTGGAAATAATAGCTTTAGATTGCTAGCACAGCTTTCTCAATGACGTTACACTGGGTTCACATATTTTCCTATCATAGGCAAAGTTGAAATACGCCGATTTGTTTTTATTGTTGTTTTTAAGTCATGTATTTATATTATACATATTTTTAAATTTAGGGCTGGGGCACCTGACTGGCTCAGTTGGTTGAGCCTCCAACCTCAGCTCAGGTCATGATCTTGCGATTCTTGAGTTTGAGCCCCACATCGGACTCACTGCTGTAAGTGCAGAGTCTACTTTGGGATCATCTGTCCCCATCTCTGCACCTTTCCTGCTTGCTTGCTCTCAAAAATAAATAAACATTTAAAATAGATAGATAGATATATAGATAGGGAAATAAATTTAGGGATAAAATAGAGCACTGGTAGAGAACTAAAACATAGTAGACATTTGGCCATATTGGAATACTGCTCTATAAAGAAATCAAATTTTGAATTTTATCTAAATCTTAAGACTTCTACTTTTATACAATTCTCTTTATGCTTTAATACATATTGCTTTCATTTGATCTCAATTGAAACCAAATACTAATGTAGTCTGTTTCCCTTTTTATTTCAAAATTATTTTATATAATTTTGAGAGTTCCTTTTTGTCCATCTATTTATCATCTAGGAGATATTATATGTATGTACACACACACACACACACACACACACATATCATATTGATAAAATGCAATTAAAGAACCATAATTAACTAGCTTAATTCTTTTTGGAGAGTATGAAGATAATCAATATGCATAATATTTCTCTACTTCTAAATAAATTATTTGTATTTTAGTAATTAAGCTCCTTAACATCTTCAGTTAAACGGGGGTGGAACATAGCCTGGAATTTAAAGATTCAATGCTTCCGGTTAATACTTTCAAAAGAAAAAGATGAGGATCGAGCCCCATGTCCGGCTGTGCAATGACTGCACGGAGCCTGCTAGGGATTCTCACTCTCCTTCTTTCTCTGCTCTTCTCTTGCTCATGCTCATGCTCTCTCTCTCTCAAAATAAAATATGTTTATATTTTAAAAGGAAAAGATGAAGGGGCATCTGGGTGGCTCAGTCAGTTAAGCATCTGACTTCAGCTCAGGTCATGACCCCACGGTTTGTGAGTTCAAGCCCTGCATTGGGCTCTGTGTTGACAGCTTAGAGCCTGGAGTCTGCTTCAGATTTTGTGTCTCCCTCTCTTGGCCCCTCCCCTTCTCACACTCCTCTGTCTCTCTCTCTCCCTCTCTCAAAAAATAAATAAACATTAAAAAATTTTAAGTAAAAGATGAAGCTAATATATTAAATGTTTCATTTTAACTTAGAGACCCAGAGACCCAGATACATATGTATGTGTGTATGTACACACACACACACACTGACACACACACACACACACACACCCATATATATATATATATATATATATATATATGACCCTACAGGTCTTTTGTAAGAGTCCCGGTTTTTCTTAAGTAGTGGATAATAAGAATTTTTATCTAATAATGTGTACTAACAGAGTAAAAAAATAAATGCTATTCGTTGGTAAAGAAGTTGTTCCAATTTTTGAAACTTTCTGTTTTACCATACCAGTTAGTCAAGAGTGTCTAATGAAAACCTATATTCCATATCACATCATGCTTATCTTTTCCTTCCATGACTTTTCTCCACACACTAGTCAGAAAGCAATTGTCTCTGGTATAGATGACTTCATGAAAATTGTTGATCCTAAAGATTTTCTATGGAAAGACCCTTTTGTTGTTGCTGTAGTTATGAGTGTATGTTTGTGTGTGTGTTTGTATGTAATTTGATTTTCTGAAATTACTCTGAAAACATGAAATCTTAGTGTTTTTCTGGTATTCTTGGAAGATTCCACATCCAGACTCAAGTCAATATTACTAATTCCTCCAAGATCCCTGAAAAATCAACATCTACTTTCTGTACAACACTGCTATTTTTTACATTTAAAAAAAAGATATCACATTGGCTGTGTTCTAGGCATTGTCTTATTGCTGTAGTTATCAGCACGAACACTGGGTGTTTTGGTTCCCCGAAAGCCCTTTCTCCTTGGAGAAATAAACCAATAAGCAAATAACTAGATGATAGTATTGGATGTATCAAAATGGAATCAAATTGATAGGAGGTAAGGAAAGACTCTCTCTTCCTTGGAATGTCAGAAAAGATTTTATAGAAGAAATAATATTCGAGATAGATTCCAAAAATGTTTTGCCAAGTGACTGAAAAATAAAGGAGAAAGTGTAGTTCAAGTAGGCATAGGAGAAGTAGTGAATGTTTAGAAGTATGAGTGTGCATGGCAATCCAAATAAATCAAGTTTCCAGAACTTACATAAGATGTGTGGAGTAATTGACAGGGCAAAAAAAGACACCTGAATTGTATTTCTCTCAGGAATGTGATGGGTTGCAATGTATTTCAGGGTTTGAATGCTGTCCTCTAAGTAATGGAAACCACTGAAGATTTCCAAAGGGAAAGTCATGTTCATATTTATGTTTCAGAAAGTTTTTTTGACAGCAAAGTGAAGGATGAACATTAGGGTAGGGAAACTTGAGGCAGGAATTTCAGTATGCAGGCTATTATAATAGTGCAAGTGAGAGATAACTAGGGTCTGTTTTAAACCTGGAGTGGAGGTTGGGGGGGAGAAGTTGGCAATAGAAAGAAACGTGAACAAATTCAAAGAAGTAAATGCAACTATTAAAACATTATACTTTATGAAGAGTCAAAAATTGCCTCATTATAGGGGTGCCTGGGTGGCTGAGTTGGTTAAGCGTCCAACTTTGGCTCAGGTCATGATCTCACAGCTCGTGAGTTCAAGCCCCACATCAGGCTCTGTGTGAACAGCTCAGAGCCTGGAGCCTCCTTCCGATTATGTCTCTCTCTCTCTCTCTCTCTCTCTCTCTCTCTCTGCTCTTCTCCCACTCACAATCTCTCTCTCAAAACTAAATTAACAGAAACATTTAAAAAATTGCCTCATTATAAATTTAGTTATTAGCTGTGTCTTCTGTTCAGGGATTCCTACACAAATAAATTAATATATATATTATTTATTTATTTATATACACACATATGTGATATATGTAAGGACAAAGATATAAAATTTTCAAGGCCAGATATATTTATTCTCTTTACTTATTTATAATATGCTATATTTCCGCTTATCATCTTGATGGTTGTCCTCCAGACATGCTCAATTTTTCAAGGTTCTTCTTAAAATCTTATACTCAGATTTTTATTATTTAATTGATTCATGCCTCCTATATATGTAGTTGATATTGTATATTTCATTGTCCCTGTTTCAAATACACACACAAGGCTAATTGTCTATTTTCTCTCTTCATCTTCCTCAGATTGTAAACCAGAGAATTAATGTCACAAAAGCAACTATTAAAAGAGCAGTTCTAGCAAATGAAATAGTCCATCTAAATGAAAGTTAACATACATTCTCGTATTGGTAAAGTGCAATTTTTAAAGAACCATAATTAATTATATTAGTTATTTGAGAGAATATAAAGATAACCAACATGTGTAATATTTCTCTAATTCTAAATAAATTACTTCACTCTCATTTATACCTCGCTCTTCATTTATACAAAGCCAGATTGGAACTCAATGATTCAGTGTTTTCAGCTGATACTTTTAAAAAGTAAAAAAATGAAGCTAACATATTAAATGTTTCATTTTAACTTAAAGCAACCCAGTTAAACTATCACAAAGTAGCATTTTTGGCAGTTAACTATGTAGCAATCAAATGAATTTTTAAAAATTAATTTTAACCAAATTTTCCTCTGTATTTCTCCATTTTACATTCTATACCTTCCTTCCTAGGTCAAGACTACTCTACTTGGCATGCTTTTTTTTTTCTTTGCTGGTCAATGACTGAAGGTGTAATTATTATATCTCCTCCTGACTTTTAAAAATTGATTCCTTACTTGGAAATACTGGAGTGACTACTGCCTAGATAATTATCCAAGAGCACTGTTTCCTCTATATGCATCTGCAGTCCTTAGGCAAATGAGAAAATGTAACTGAAACTTTCAGAGTTTCACTTAATATGGGCAGCTGACACTTTTGGGGAGAAAATATAATTGCTATCCTCATACACATTCATCATTAAACTAATAATACTGTTATCTCTCAATCATTGTTGATCAAGATGACTGTACTAACATAGATGTGTAGTTTTTGTCTTTGATTATGGCTGCGAGAAAGGCACAGAAGTTGTCATTTCAAGGGAGCAATTAGAGAAATGCATGGAATCTTAATTTCTCAATGTGCTCAATAGCAAAGGAGGACATCTGGCTATAAGCGGACCAACATGCAATCAAATTAACATTAGAAGAATACCACTGGCGATTCCTATTTTCTTCCCAGCATAAACTATTTTTGAATTCTTTGTAGTTTAAAATATGACCATTTTTATATAGATTTTCAGCCAAGGATTCATTTCCAAAGAGCATTAAAGTCCTAATCGTTTTGAAAACTGACTGTCTTTATTTCTCTCAACAGGTCCGGGTAAGGCTGGCCTAGCGAAGTGAAGTTGTAATGCTGAGACTTCCATAGCATGGTCTCTGGCTCTGTTTTCTCCGGAGGGGCCACAGCCTGCTTGTCTTTAAGGCAGTAAAGAGCAAGGTTATTCTTTCAAAGGGGGTAAGGCCTTTAGCCTCCATGAGCTAGTGATACCCTATAATATTTTTCGCATGTACTATCTCTGTATGGGATTATTGGACAGCTGGCTTTGAGGCTACGACCTGAAGAGAGAATAATAGCCAGTCAGAAATATAATCAATATTGGAAACAAATATATGCAATCACATTTCAAAAAGATAAGTATATATTTTCTAAATAATGATCATTGATGTATTGATGTCCATGATTCAACTTTTGAGTAAATATTTTAAATATATATAATCACATAATTTTACAATTCGTCAATTTCTTAGCAAATATTTGAACAATAGGTAACTCTGTGTGTGTGTGTGTGTGTGTGTGTATCCAATGTAAATACATTCTGGAAAACATGGTTTACTCAGCAAACAGATGTGTTCTGTAACTATCTTGGTAGTTCTGTTTTTGCTTAACACACAAATTTGTATATCTCATGTCATGTGCTGTTCAGTGATCCTCATCATTCATCATTCAAAAATAAAAACCAGACCATTTGAATGAAAACAATGAAAGGTGTGTAATAATAAATCTTCTCCTGGTCTAGACTCCAAGTCCCCTGCTCAAGAGAGTAACATTCTAAATAGTTTATTGTGTAGTTTTTCAGAAATTTCTATGCAGTTATAATTAGATGTGGTATAATATCTTTATGTTTTCGATTTTAATTATTAATAATGCACCCAATATTTTAAAGATATTTTACTTTTATTGTGAAAATGATGAAAAAAGTAGATTATCCCTATGGAAAATGATTACAATTAATTTAGTCACATTGTATTTTTGCAAAGTATTGCTGGTTACAGGGCCATGATACAAAGTGAACTTCAGGATTTCAAAGGGAAAGGGAGAAATAAATTAGATTAATTTCATTTTGATGACATGTACTTCATATATCATATAAAAAATGCAAGTTGGGGCCCCTGAGTGGCTCAGTAGGTTAAGCGTCCAACTCTTGATTTCAGCTCAGGTCATGATCTCACTGTTCATGAATTTGAACTCCACATCGGGCTCCATATTGGGGAGCCTCCTTGGGGTTCTCTCTCTCCTCTCTCTGTCCCTTCCCCACTTGTGTGCTCTCTCTCTCTATCTGTCTCTCTCTAAATAAGTAACCATACTTTAACAATTTTTTAAATGAAAGTCTTATTTCAGAAAATTTTATATTAGGAAATTAAAAATCAAGGTAAACACTCCATCTTAGGTGTACATTGTCCTACATGTAAAGAAATGCTAGCAAAAACCAGAGGGGAACTCAATCCCTATATAAGTTTATTATTTCCCAGAAGGAAAAACAATGAACAATGCTAAGAATATGTTGGTAATTTGGTGGTGCTCCAAAGAACTGAATTTTAAGAATAAATGTGGTCATGTGCAGAAACAGCCTTCTTCTGGGACTCAGGGTAAGTTTATAATGATTTGTGCCAAGATATTTTTTCAAACATTTACATTACTTGTTGGAGAGAAAATTCCAAATCAGGATCATAAGAAACGTGTAGAGGAGGAGAAAAGAAATGCTGGAGACAGAGGTATGTTCAGAGTTGAAAACATGAGACACTCAAAGTGAAATAATGGGAAGCAGTGATGAAAGTATGAATAATGAAGTAACTTTCTTCCATTGTCATATTGGAATAATGTTAGAAAACAAGCAATTTCTCTTCACTCTTCTCCTAAATCCCAAAGGATGGTAATGTCCTCCCTTAACATTCTCTCCGAGCTACTACCCTGAAGAGCTAACAATTGTTCTCTGTTATAACATCTTATCCACCCCATCCAATATAATAATAATAAAAATTAAAAATAATAATAATAATAATAATAAGCTGTACCAGCCAAATGTAAATGATTTATATTCTAGCCTGTTAGGACTCATTTTAGAACAAAAAAAAATTCTTTTTTTTTAATGTTTGTTTTATTTTTGTGTGAGAGAGAGACAGAGCACAAGCAAGGGAGGAGCAGAGAGAGAGGAAGACACAGAATTCAAAGCAGACTCCAGGCTCCAAGCTGTCAGCACAGAGCCCAACGTGGGTCTTGAACTCGTGAACTATGAGATCATGACCTGAGCTGAAGTCGGACACTTAACCAACTGAGCCACCCAGGGGCCCCCAGAATAAAAAAAAGTCTTGAAAAGGCTGATAGAAAATGGCTGATAGCCATTTCATGTTAACCTGGTTTCATAATTCATTAAGAGTCAAAATTATAACCACTGATTCAGTGGTTATAATCAGTGGAAGAGAAGCACCCTTATAATATTTCTCACAAAATACTTGTGGTATGAACCTCTATTCAATTTTTAATCCATTAATCATGTCAGGAAGTAGGAATCCTGAAATGTTAAGGCATTCATTCACCTTTGCAAAGGAGAATAAGCATAAGGAAAGTTTCGCCTTATTGAAGAATGTTAATAACAACAATATGAAAATATTACTATAAAATGTTAAATATTTAGGGAATTAAAGCATAATTAAATTGTCAAATAATTAGTTTAAGATTGGAGTATTAGTAAAAAGAAAAGGGCTTATGCGTGTGGTTACAACTAAGGAAAAATCATATTACATTACATTTAGCATTATCCTTTATTTGTTCGATGTATTAGAATAAATATTGCAGATAATGAAAATAAACACATTCTTATACAGGATGGAGTGTCAAGTAAAATCAACAGCCAATTTGAACAATGGAGTAACAAAGAGTAAAATGAAAGAAGAAAATTCCTTGTTAGGTTGGAAAGATTTTAAATTAAAAAAAAAAAAAAAAAAAAAAAAAAAAAAAAAGCTGAAAGCCAGATTGGTAAAAAGAAAGAGCCAAGGAAAATGAAATAACAGGATATAATGAGATAAGAAAGTGTTATAAGGAAGAGAAAGCATGACATTCTACCAAAAAAAAATCATAATATAACAAAAATTCACAGGCAGATTTGGACGTATCTGCAAAGCTTAAGCAATCAATCAATCAGTGTATGTCAATAATATCCAAACTTTTAAATGTCAACGGAAATAATGTGTTTTCATGTTTGCCCATTCTTGGCTAACGAGGTAATTGCATAAAGCTTGTATTTGGAATGAATTGAATACACGAAAATGCATTTCAATTAGAATCTACTTCAACTGGTACTGATGTTACTGATTTAAAAGAAGCAATTTTAGCATATGTATTGTCACACTTTTCCCTGTTCATTTAAATGATGGTTGACTTGATAGATTTTAGTCTGAATATATTTGCTATTTAGCAATAAAGCTTTTAAACTAAACAATCAAGAAAGTTTTTTTAGTGTTTTGTGCCCTCGAAAAACATATGGGATATGTAATTAGGACTTGCAAAATACCAAAGAAGTATAAAAACTAAAACAACTTGATTTTGATACTATGCTACATTTGCTAATTTTCTTCCTAAATTCCGTATTGAAGGCACTATGTTAAAGGTCAGTAGTAGCAGAAAAAGGTTAATTTAGAAGTGTCTCCTTAGGACAACGACAATAAACATTTATTGAGTCCTTTGGCCTATAGCAGAATGACTGTTAAATTGCTTATGATACTGGTAGTTCTTATCTGAAATAAATAAGGAAAAATCCACATCTGTTCATGCTTAAACTAAAAATAATGAGCACATTGTTTAGTGATAGGGCCTCTGGAAGATAGCTCAGCAATCTTCATTTTTTCTTTTTCCTGAAACAAAATGTTAAATAGCCTCCTATACAAAGAATTTGATGAATTCATGAATCCTTTAGAGGATTGAAAAGAAAGATGCAAAATGCGTATGTTTAATAAAAAAATCTTCCATGTTTTAAAAAATATTTTCAACTGGAAATATCCCAACTGATTTAGTAAAAACTGGAGCACTAAGTATAAATGCACATTTTTGATTGTTGCTAACTGCAAACAATAGCAAATTTTAAGATGTGGAATAGCCCCATGAGATTCCCGTGATTCCTGACTGCTTCAGTCTGGCAGTCAATGAATTCTTATTAATATAAATGTGCGCAATCATTTTTTTGTCAAATGAAAATATAGTTTAGCTAAGTTTGATGCTTGGGAAGGCATACTTAGGTTGGGCCTCCCCACATAAAACAGCCAGGCTTCAAGTTAGCAAGTACAATATTAAGCGTTAAGCAGGGGGAAAAGACTTTAAACAATATGAGGGAGTTGACAAACAGGTGAGTTATGGAAAAGCAAAATTTAAGAGCCACTCGTGGCTTCACTGACCATATCATTTGTGGATCATGACAAGCGACTTCGGATCCCAGAAGGTTCAGCTTTTTTTTTTTTTTCTTTTTTTTTCTTTCTCTGCTAGAAAGACTGACTCATTACCAGGCTAATGCCACCTCCTGTCACTTTGAATTCCAACTTAAATGCTACTTCATTGGGTGTGGTTTCACTTATCCTTGAGATTAGGCCAGGTCCCCAGAAATAGGTGCCATCCTGGCCCTATTTGCCTCTTCTTAATAGTACCCTTCACAATGTAATAATTTATAATTATGTGATTAACGTATTTTTGCCAACTAGACAAGCAGAGAATGAAAATCATGACTGTCTTTTATTCTCAGATATTCTGTATACACATGGTATATTCTAAAAAAAAATATTCTATGTTGGGTGAATAGTTTATCCAAGAGAATTTTTACATTTATTTCACTTAATTATATGCAGTGATATCATTACCATCTATACGAGGAAGGAAGACATTCTACAGTCATTTGTTCATGATCAAATAATTATTAAGTGGCATAGTACATATTTTAATCCAAAACCCATCCCTCTTTTACCACACATGTTGACTAAGGTTCTGCTAACTTGGTAATTATATACTAAATATACTCTTAAAGTAAATATTTTTTCAGTTTTCGTCCAGCATTTTTTGAACATCACCTCCTATTTACTTTATGGGTAATGTCAATTTTGCTAAACATAAATCCTCACCACTTTTAGAACTACAATAATGTCCCTTTTTGAAAAATCAACTTTAGTGTCTGGTTGAATACTGTGTTTACAATAGTCCAGTAGAAATATGTGTCTGAACTACATGTAAAATATTATTGCTATTTTATTAGGTTAATTTTTGTCACGATAGCATATGTTGTCATCCATAGTAATCTAAATAGTAGCCATTAATGATTGCTATTATAGAAGGGTATTGTTGTTGATGAAGACTTTAACTAAAACAAAAGTGATTAGCCATCTATTTTTTTTATGATAACGTACTTGTTTCTGAAGTAAATTTATGTACTTAGCATTTTCAGTTGAATCCAAAGCTCTCTGGGAAGGAAATGATGCTCTACATTCTTAAAAGTGCATAAATTCGTTTCATTAGAAGACATTGTGTTGATTCTAAGAAAACTAGTAAGCCTAAATTTAACTCTGAATATAACAGATCTCCTAACAAGAATAATGAATTATAACAATTGTACTAAAATAGGTGAAAATTGTCAGCATTCCAGAGCTTAAAGTGAAAATTACTCAAGAAATGTTGAAATTAGAAGATCTCGAACTCTTATTGTTGAAGACATGATGCCTTGACAACACTTAATATATTGCCCAGATCAACTCATTCATTAAAGCAATATTTTTAGTGTGATCTTACAGTCATCAAGAGTAAGCTATTGAACACATCACAATCGAATGCTTAATTTACAAATATACAGAAAACTACCTAGCAGTAACCTCAGCCGTTCCATATAAAAATCAAATTAAGTAAGAATTTGTACCTCATTACACCACATTTATAAGAGGGAAGATAGAAGCAAAAATACAGGGGCACCTGTGTGGCTCAGTCAGTTGAGCATCCAACTTGGCTCAGGTCATGATCTCACTGTTCGTTAGTTCAAGCCCCACATAGGGCTCGCTGCCTGTAAGCAGCCTGTAAGCTCACAGCCCGGTTTGGATCCTCTGTCCCCCTCTCTCTGCCCCTTCCCTGTTTGCACTCTCCCAAAACTAAATAAATATTTAAAAAATAAGAAGCAAAAATATAAAGTAACATTTAGAGAGATATAGCCATGTCTACTCATGAATCTTTCTTACAGTGTCTGTACCCAGTTCTCCTAATGCAGTAATTTTTCCTGGTCTAGATGAAATAGTCGAGTCCACTTAATACCCATTCTATATTTAAAAGCTCCAGGCTATTCATGACTTCACTACTTTTTTGTACAACTATAAAAAAGTAAAAGAGATTTGCTTGTGAAACAGTAAGGAAGAAGTAGGATTACTGATGAAATAATAATTTGAAGAAAAATAAATAGAGTCATAAAAGTCAGAGGTAGCATAGAAGCATGAAGGATATACATTCATAAACCATGTCAAGTCATTTTCTCAAGGCTTCAAAAAGAAAATAGAAATAGCAAGGAAAATGCAGCAAATCGGGTTTTCTAATCTATTTGCTAGGGTTTTCAAAGAACACGCGGAAATTTTCAAACACAACAACTGAGCTATATACAGCCAGATCTCAGCAATTTACCCTTCAAGAGGGCAAGTGGAAAAGGTAAATACTTCAAAGACTGCTTTTGCCTACACATCTACAAATATCATGAGGTAGAGTCAGATGCTTGGCATTTCTCTTCGTACTTGACTCCACTCCAGTGTAGTACATTAAGACAATTCAGAAGAGTGGGCACAGAGCAGATTATGTTTAATGGCAGGGCACACGTGGCAGCCAAGCCTCAGTGTTGAGCGCTGTGCACCAGCACTTGGCATATAGACTCACAATCTCTCAAAATGACTGGGAGGCTCATCAACTTAAAAGGAGTGCAGAGAATTTAGACAGAGTTCAGGGTAGAATGACAACAATAATGGAGACCTCTAAGGAAACATTAAATAGAGTCATTAGCCTGGAGAAATCTGAGAAGCTGCATATTTATCGATCTTTAAACAAATTATGGCTTATCCCTCAAAGGAAAGTAGTCTATACTTTTTACCCTATTGAGTATCACAAAAAGGAAATGAATTTAAATTGCACCATGAGATATTTAACTTAGACATAAAGAGATATTTCCAGGTAGAGAGAGAAAGAGAGTGGTTTAAAAAATTAACTTTCTCCGGAGGTCATTAAATGTATGCCAGTTTAATTGGGTTAAGCCTAATGCTGTCTCTAATTTTCTATCACATGTTTCCTTCAGTGCTGTTAAATTACTGCCTCTGTTATTTTGGCAATATGACAAATTATATTTTTATTATTATGGTATCTATTGCTTTGGCTGAATGTCTTTCACTATTTTAATATGTGCAGACAATATAAGGAATAAAATCAAAATGGCTGTGCCAGCCCAGTGCCTTTTTCTTTGTTCTTTCTCGTAGAGATATTTTCAGAAATATTCTTATCTCCACATGGATTTCACTTTTAGAAAAGGTTAGGACAGCTTGACTGTTTCTAGGAAGACTTAAATCTGGAAGAAAATGAAAAATATTCCAAGTATTCATCAAGCTAGTGTTATATAGAATTTAAAAACATTCCTTTACCCCCTGATGGGTGATCTTGAGAAGAGATTTGGGGAAGGCTCACTGCACTGTACCCTCCTATGACCAAAATGCTGTAGCTTCTTTCCTTCAGGAAGCTATTCCTAGCAAGCCAGGTCACCAAGCTTTCCGGGCAAAACTGCAGCAAGTTACCTTCAAACTTAAGGAACACTTTTTGGAGAAGTCAAAAAGGAAATTTTTTTAAGTTTAAGAATTTTAAACTCCATTTTTGGGAACTTTTGTCCTAGTCTTTTTGGCACTGAGTCCAATCAGAAAATTCAGGGGGAAAATAGAAAGCCTTAGACTGACTATTCAAACAATTTAGAGAGCTCTCTCCTCCAAAATATTCTAGTTTCAATGTTCTAAATCAAACTCCCCCTTCATTTATTTAATCCTCATGCAAGTTTCTGAAAGGGAAATATAAAATACAGGAGGTGGGTCCAATTGTTGCTCCTACATGATTTCAATTTTTAAAAGGGATTCATCCGTCAAGTTGGCAGTTATTTAAAAAATTAGTTTGTCAAATTCTCAATAAATACCTATAGATGCACTAATGTGATAGCCAGTAGGCACATGTGACTATTTAAATTTAAATGAATTAAATTAAAATTAAATTAATTATATTTAAATTAAATTTAAAACCTCGTTACTTAGGCTAGCCATATTTCAAGTACTCCACAGATACATGGAGCTAGTGGCTACCATACTGAACAATACAGATCCAGAACATTTTCATCATAACATTAATTTCTTTTTTTTTACTTTATTTTTAACATAATTTATTATCAATTTAGCAAATATACCATGTATACAGTGTGTTCTTGGTTTCGGGGGTATATTCCCATGATTCATTGCTTACATTCAACACCCAGTGCTCATCCCAAGTGCCCTCCTCAATGCGCATCACCTCTTTTCTCCCCTTCCTCATCCCCTCCATCAACCTTCAGTTTGCTGTCTCTGTTTAAGTGTCTCCTTATGGGTTTGCCTCTCTTTCTGTTTGAGACTATTTTTTCCCCTTCCCTCCCCCATGGTCTTCTGTTAAGTTTCTCAAGTTTTACATATGAGTGAAAACATATCTGTCTTTCTCTGACTGACTCATTTCACTTAGCATAATACCCTCCAGTTTCACCCATGTTGTTGCAAATAGCAGGATTTCATTCTTTCTCTTTGCCAAATAGTATTCCATTGTATATATAAACCACATCTTCTTTACCCATTCATCAGTTGATGGACATTTGGGCTCTTTCCATGATTTGGCTACTGTTGATAGTGCTTGATAGCGTAAACATTGGTGTACAGGTAGGGTACAAGTGGGATACATCACTCCTGTATCCTTTGGATAAATTCCTAGTAGTGCTATTGCTGCATCGTAGGGTAGTTCTATTTTTAATTTTTGAGGAACCTCCACTGTTTTCCAGAGCAGCTGCACCAGTTTGCATTCCCACCAACAGTGTAAGAGAGTTCCCATTTCTCCACATCCTCACCAACATCTGTTGTTTCCTGAATTGTTAATTTTACTCACTCTGACCGGTGTGGTGGTATCTCAGTGTGATTTTTATTTGTATTTCCCTGATGATGAGTAATGTTGCACACCTTTTCATGAGTCTTTTGGCCATCTGGATGTCTTCTTTGGAAAAATGTCTATTCATGTCTTCTGCTCATTTCTTCACTGGATTATTTGTTTTTCAGGTGTTGAGTTTGATGAGTTCTTTATAGATTTTGGATACTAACAAGGATAATATGTCATTTGCAAGTATCTTCTTCCATTCTGTCAGTTGCCTTTTAGTTTTGTTGATTGTTTCCTTTGCAGTGCAGAAGCTTTTTGTCTTTATGAGGTCCCAATAGTTTATCTTTTGTTTTCCTTGCCAAAGGAAATGTGTGATGTGTCAAGTAAGAAGTTGCTTTGGCTAAGGTCAAAGAGGTTGTTGCCTGTTTTCTCCTCTAGGTATTTGATGGTTTCCTGTCTCACATTTAGGTCTTTCATCTATTTGAGTTTATTTTTGTGTATGGTGTAAGAAACTGGTCCAGTTTTATTCTTCTGCATGTTGTTGTCCAGTTCTCCCGGCACCATTTGCTAAAGAGACTATCTTTTTTCCATTGGATACTCTTTCCTGCTTTGTCAAAGATTAGCTGGCCATACATTTGTGGGTCTGATTCTGGGTTGTCTATTCTACTCCACTGGTCTATGTGTCTATTTTTGTGCTCTCTCAATGATTACAGCTTTGTAGTAGAGGCCAAAGTCTGGGATTGTGATGCCTCCCACTTTGGTTTTCTTTTTCAACATTACTTTGGCTCTTTGGGGTCTTTTGCGATTCCATATAAAGTTTAGGATTGTTTGTTCTAGCTTTGAGAAGAATGCTGGTGCAATTCGGATTGGAATTTCTTTGAATGTGTACACTGCTTTGGGAAGTATTTTTTAACAGTATTTGTTCTTTCAGTCCATGAGCATGGAATGTTTTTCCATTTCTTTGTATCTTCTTCAACTTCTTTTATAAGTTTTCTATAGTTTTCAGTGTACATATCTTTTATATCTTTGGTTAGGTTTATTCTTAGGTATTTTATGGTTCTTGGTGCAATTGCAAATTGCAACTGCAATGGGTGATGGACATTGAGGAGGTCACTTCTTGGGATAAGCACTGGGTGCTGTATGTAAGCAATGAATCACTGGAATCTACCCCCAAAACTCTTTCTGTTGCTTCACTATTGGTGTATAGAAATGTAATCGATTTCTATACATTGATTTTGTATCCTGCGACTTTGCTGAATTCATGTATCAGTCCAACAGCTTTTTGGTGGAGTCTTTCAGGTTTTCCACGTAGAGTATCATGTCATCTGCAAAAAGTGAAACTTTGACTTCTTTGCCAATTTGGATGCCTTTTACTTCATTTTGTTGTCTGATTCCTATGGCTAGGACTTCCAACACTCTGTTAAACAACAGTGGTGAGAATGGACATCTGTATCGCATTCCTGATCTCCAGGGGAAAGCTATCAGTTTTTCCCCATTGAGGATGATATTAGCTTTGGGCTTTTCATATATGGCTTTTATGATATTAAGATATGTTCCTTCTATTCTGGCTTTCTTGAGGGTTTTTATTAAGAAAGAATGCTGTATTTTGTCAAATGCTTTTTCTGCATCTATTGACAGGGTCATATTGTTCTTATCCTTTCTTCTATTAATGTGGTGTATCACATGGATTGATTTGTGAATGTTGAACCAGCCCTGCAGCCCAGGAATGAATCCCACTTGATCATGGTGAAAAATTCTTTTAACATCCTGTTGAATTCGCTTTGCTAGTATCTTGTTGAGAATTTTTGCATCCACATTCATCAGGGGTATTGGCCTGTAATTCTCCTTTTTAGTGGGGTCTCTGTATGGTTTCAGAATCAAGGTAATGGTGGCTTCATAGAATGAGTCTGGAAACTTTCCTTCTGTTTCTATGTTTTGGAACAGCTTGAGAAGGATAGGTATTAACTCTGCTTTAAATGTCTGGTAGAATTCCCCTGGGAAGCCATCTGGCCCAGGAATCATTTGTTCAGAGATTTTTGGTAACTGATTCAATTTGTTCACTGGTTATGGGTCTGTTCAAATTTTCTATTTCTTCCTGTTTCAGTTGTGGTAGTGTATGGGTATCTAGGAGTTTGTCCATTTCTTTCTAGGTTGTCCAGTTTGTTGGCATATGATGTTTCATAGTATTCTCTAATAATTGTATTTCTGTGGTGTTGGTTGTGATCTCTCCTCTTTCATTCATAATTTTATCTATTTCAGTTCTCTCTTTTCTTTTTGAGAAGTTTGACTAGGGGTTTATCAATTTTGTTTATTTTTTCAAAAAACAAGCTTTTACATTTATTGATGTGTTCTGGTTTTTTTATTCTATATTGTATATTTCTGCTCTAACCTGTATTATTTCTCTTCTTTTGCTGGCTTTGGGATTTCCTTGTTGCTTTGTTTCTAGTTCCTTTAGGTGTGAGGTTAGGTTTTATATTTGGGATTTTTCTTGTTTCTTGACATAGGCCTGGACTGCAATGTATTTTCCTCTTAAAACTGCCTTCGCTACTTCTCAAATGTTTGAACTGTCGTGTTTTCATTTTCATTTACTTCCACATATTTTTTAATTTCTTGTTTAATTACCTATTGACCCTCATAATGTAAATTTCTATTGGATGGTGCTGATGTAGATAAATGAAGACATAAAGGCATGTTATATGAATATTTATGACATATGATACATCCTTCCCACTTTGTCATCTAAGAAGTAAATCTAGAGATACAGTCTTTTATGACCTAAGAAGATGGCTTCATAAGATGGATACCTTCTCTTCCCTTGATACCAAAGAGTGGTCAACTGTAACACAACTTTTTTGTTTCCTTTTTCCACACCTTGCTTCCGTTTCCATCTCCTTGGTCTCTTTACCCTCACTCTTGCATCCCTTCTATTGCACTCCCAAATTATATCATAATATATAAACATTCATCTTAGGCTTTGCTTTCTGAGAAATCTGGGAAAAATTCCTAGAAAAAAAGCCTTGTAGGCAGAGGGAATTTTTCAAGTTCTTGGGTCAGGAGCATGCTTGCATTGTTGAGATATGGCTATGTTCTTGATCCTTGGCTTTCATGTTTATAAAATGTGCTAGTTGGGCAATTTATCAGTATTTATAAAAATACGAAGCTCTTTTATATATTTACACATACAAATCCTGTGTTTTTATAAGATTACATCCACTGTTTAGTGTCTTTTTCATTTATGTTAAGTTTCTTCCGCTTTTACAACTTTGCAGTCTTATATGAGGCCATCTAATGGAGTCTCAGTGGAATTTTTACATAAAATGCTTGCTTAATAAGTCTTTAGTTGATTTACTGGTCTTATACAGCTACTTTTGAAATTCAAGTGAGATTTATTTTCCCTCTTTCTCTTACCTAGTAAGCCAGGATTTTTCAAATCTGTGTGGGCCTCTACATCCTGTGGA
This sequence comes from Cryptoprocta ferox, assembly GCA_028646485.1. NCBI lineage: Eukaryota > Metazoa > Chordata > Mammalia > Carnivora > Eupleridae > Cryptoprocta > Cryptoprocta ferox. The sequence continues at coordinate 66,416,131 of CM053578.1, read as the reverse complement.
AACTTTCCTAAATACCTATATTTTGCCTCCCATCCAAGATATTATTTCAACTAATCTGGGAGGAAGCCTCATAATCTGTATTTTTCACCAGCGTGAGAAGGCCTTCCCAATGACTACTCTTTCGACATTGTGTTTTAATACTGTGTCAACAACAAATAATAAGCCTCATGGAATTTGGTGCTTTAGTGGTTTAGAACACTTGGTTGGTTATAAGCCAGCTCTTTCCATAAAAGGTAAGACTTCCATGGCACAGGTAGGTATAACATAAATAGCTATAACATTTCCATTTAATACATTATTTATCCATAGAAACAATTCACACTTATAGAAAAGCAAACTTTAACTGATGTGTCAAGGTTGAAAACATTTTAGCTATTAATTGCATAGAGCTGCCTTTTCTAAAGTAATTCTGGGTATCAGCATTCAACAAATTTTCCTGGTAGAAAATGATAAATCCATTAAAATAATGATTTTTAAAGATGGATGATGGCAAACCAAAAACACTAGAACCATTATTCTAGTAGAGTTTAGCATTCACTGTACTCAAGAGATGCAAATTTTCTTATATGAAGATGGAGGCATTAAATGTTAGCAGATGTTGTGATGTCTGAAAAATTATTGCTGAAAAATCTATAATTATTTTTAAATATTCAAGATACATGGGATATTCAGAATATTATGAATATTATGTTACCACATCATGTTCTTTTCCAAAATCTTTCAAGAATTCTTTCCTACCTGCTTGTGGAAGTAAGTCCATTCTCCCTAGCCTTTCCTTGTAAGCCTTCTGTGATCTGCTGCTGATTTAGTCTTTTGATTTTATCTCTTGAAATCTCCTAACAGTACCATTCATTCTCTCTATTCTTGTTTCCAATAAGGTAGTATTTCCCCACAGGATGTCCCTGAAAACACTAATTTGGGGAGACTAATAGGTGTTATATTTTAATTTAAAAAATCTCCAAAGTAAAATGTATTTGGGAATTGATAAGATAAGCAAATTTAATCAAGTTTCTTTTCCATAATTCTCAGACGCTTTAGGATGCTAGTGTGAATTAATAGCCAGGGATTGGATGTAGAGTGAAATACTTTCCAAACGAGTTTTTTCACAAAATACCTTCTTTACAGAGTACCTGTTGAGAACAATGTTGAAGGACATAGATTAGGAAAAACTGAGATGCTGAGAAGAGAACAGGGTTTGAAATCTAGCCTGGGGGGTCAAATCCTCACCTCAATATTCACCAGTGATTTGACCCTGGACAGGTCAACCTTTTGACTTGTTTCTTGCCAGAAAAATTAGAATTATGTTTAACTTAGAAGTCATTGTAGTAATAAGGAAACATATATTAAACACCTAATATTGATCTTTGTCATTGAGTTTATGGTCAGTAAATATTAGTTTCATTGTTTTCCCTTAACTTCTAGCTAAATTAAATTCTTTGCAGTTTCCTTGAATATATGAACCTCTGATCCTGGAGATGATACAACTCTTTGGGAATCAATTATTTCTATATGTCCCATTCTTTAAATAATAATAATAATAATAATAATAATAAAGTTAACATGTACACTTGTTTATTCATGTGATCTCTGGCCTCTCCTACTGTTGTTTTTCCTCCATCCTACAAATTTACCTTCTGTATGAACCATTTTCTTTAATCTCCACACTAAAACTAGTATCTTCTCTTGTATACCTCTGGAAAATTTTCTTGCACTACTATTTTATTCTATTTTTTACTTTTATTTTTTAATTTATTTTTGAGAGAGAAAGAGAGACAGAGCATGAGTGGGGGGAGGGGTAGAGAGAGGGAAACACAGAATCTGAAGCAGGCTCCAGGCTCTGAGCTGTTAGCAAAGACCCCAATGTGGGGCTCGAACCCATGAACCATGAGATCATGACCTGAGTTGAAGTCAGACGCTTAACCACCTGAACCACCCAGATGCCCCTTGCACTACTATTTTATACACACTTAATTTTGTGGGAAATAGATTGTAATGAACAGCAGAATTATAAGTTCTGTGTATTCATATGTCAATTATTATTTGACTAGCACAAAATATTTTAATTGAGTTGGATGCATAAATGATAGAGAAATGGTTTATTTTCTAGAAAAACCACAAGCAGCAAGACTGTCTTCTTAATTAGGTAACAATGGAGTTTCTTTTTTTTTAATTTTTTTAATTATGTTTATTTTTGAGAGAGAGAGAGAGTTGGGAGGGGCAAAGAAAGAGAGAGAGAGAGAATCCAAAGCAGGCTACAAGCTCTGAGGTGTCAGTACTGAGCCCAATGAGGGATTCAAACCCATGAGTGTGAGATCATGGCCTGAGCCAAAGTCGAACGCTCAACCGACTGAGCCACCCAGGCACCCCTGAAGTTTCAATGAGTGATTGCTGGTATCAGCACCTGCCTGTTGATGCCTGACCCACATTTTTTAAAATGAATTTTAAAGTTTTCTATTGCATTCAGTGTTCATTGGCTGATGAGAAAACTCAGTTTATCCTGCCTTTTATTAGCATTTTCATGACTGTTGACCCAATGTTCTCCTGAAAATTTTTGCTAAATTTTTTCTTGGGGTTCTCAAGAAATATCTAAGTTCTATACTTACCTAGATTTTAAAGTAAAATGTATTGGACTGCGTTCGAAGGTTGTAAATTAGTTTATAAGATTAAAATTCCTCTTCCTGTTTTCTGCTTAAATATCAGTATTAAAAAGCTTCAGGGACACCTGGGTGGCTCAGTTGGTTAATCATTCCACTCTTGGTTTCTGCTCAAGTCATGAACTTGCATTTTGTGGGTTTGAGACTGTATCAGGCTCCACACACCTAGTGTTGAGCCTGCTTGGAATTCTCTCTCCCTCCTTCTGTTTCTACCTCTCCCCCACTTGTGCCGTCTCTCCCTCTTTCAAAATAAATAAATAAAACTTAAAAAAAGAAAAAAGAAAGTGCATGACAGATTGGATGAAAACATGGATTTTTAGCCAGATATTCTTGGCTTAAAACCCTGGGCTGGCCACTTATTTACATGTATGAACTTGAAGTTCAGATAATTTAAGCACACTCTTAACTTTGTTGAAGGGAGATACTTCATAGGGTTTTTGTGAAAAGTTAATAAAATAATATATATGTAAATACTGCTTATTAGTAAATGAACATGTTTTAGATATAATTAGATAATGTAGTTATATTCAAGTTTATATAAACATTTGTTGTTAATAAAATTTAATTTCAGTACTCCAAAATACATGTGCAGTTATTTTCATATTCTTTACTTGCTTCAATATTATTCAATAAATGGGAAATTTGATGGTCCACATATGGATTGAGAATGGTTCGGGGTCCAGGGTGTTCCTTAGTCTTCATCCCCAGATATCAGTCCTCAGACTGTTTTTGACAACCTTCTCACTAAGTAGTAATTATGCACTAAATTGAATTTCCCTGGAAGTAGCTTTTATTTGTTAAATCTTACATTTCAGTAGAAAGTTCCAGTGAATCACACAGAAACCAAGAAGGAGTAAATTCCATATCTGAAAGAGAAAGAAAGTTAGGAGAGCATAAATAATTATTAGTATTATAAGAAAAAAAATTATTTTAATGTATGGCCTGATGTGATATTTCGCCACATCAAGACGCAAGCAGGCTGAGGTAGCAAGTGTGTGAATACTAGTGAGCCTCAGATATACCAATAAGGACAGAGCCCACATCAACAGCTACACCACCAGTCCTCTTGGAAAATTGCACTAATATCACACTATCCTCCCCATTCCAATTCTCCTAGCTTTAGAAGTGGTTGCTTGTAAGTTTGGATAAATTAAATTTTGATATTGGTTCTCTCTTGTTCTCTAAGTCACAAAAGAGTCCAGAATTTCTGCCAATCAAAATTAATTTCTAGTGTTAATAGGTGTTTCAAGTGGTCTTCAATTAGAAAAAAATTATTCAAGGAAAAAAAGGGAAGCATAATGCTTAATACTTCAGAGAAAGAATTAAGAAAGTGCTGTATAATCAAAGGATTAGAAAAGCAATCAAAGGACTAGTAAGACATATTTATTCTGATTGAGAAAATAATTTGTATCCCAAAAAAACAGTTCTTACTGAAGTTAATCAATTTGGGGTTGTATTTCTATTGCTATTCTACTTTTATCTCTGGGTACTATATTTTTAAAGTTTATTTATTTATTTAGAGAGAGAGAGAGAGAGAGAGAGAGAGAGAGAGAGAGAGAGCATCCCAAACAGGCTCCATGCTGTCAGTGCAGAGCCGGATGTGGGGCTTGATCCAACGAACTGAGAGATCATGTCTTGAGCCGAAATCAAGATTTGGAGCCTCAATCAACTGAGCCATCCAGGCACCCCTATGTTTTTATTTTATATAAAACAAAAGTCAAAATTCTTAGAAAATATTAAATGAGGTCAAAAAAAAAAACAATCATAATAATGACTTGGCTTAAAATGTGTGTTTTAAACTAATCCTAACATGCACATTTTACCTGACATTTAAGTTCTCTTGGTAGCTAGGAGAGAAGGATTATTCTTACTATGTAAATAATTTTTCCCAGTGAAGAGTGAAATGTTCTATTTCTTTTGTCAAGCCTAAGTTCTTTGTGTTTCACTAGAATTACCAGCAGACCACTGCTCTCTGCCTGATGCCTATAATAATCTTAAACCTTCTTCTCTTTTGGCTCAGATAACCTAAGTCGAGTACTCTTTTTTTCACAAGCACCCCAAGTCTTTCTTATTAGATCAATTCTGTCTTCCCAGGTTATAGTAATCCTGGTATCTTCAGAAAAGAAGCATACATGGTTGTTTTTTTTTTTTTTTCAGGTATCATATTATTTACAACAAAGGAAAAGAGCAACCATACAAGAAACCTCTAAAGATAGAGAAATTGGCAATGTGTTCTGAAGTGGAAACATGAAGAGGGAATAAAAATAATAGCATTTCCAGAGGAACTGACCTTGCTTGATTGGATTTGTACAGTGTTCCCACCAAACTAACCCGCTCACTGTCCCCAGGCACATTTTACACCTGCACTCCTCCATGCTGGTGCCTTGTTCACCCAGTTTTGTGCGGTTACCCAGCTGGATTGCATCCAGTCTTTAGCTATCTGATAATGCCTTACTTGTTCAGAAGCTGGGGCTCATCATTTTATTCTCTGAATAAGCTTATTATCTATTTTTATCGGTAGCTATTTTTCAGTTTCCTGGGACAGTTCTCCTTGCCTTCTAGTGCAAGCTCCTTCCTTGCTTTTTGCTGAACTTTGTGGTTCAAGTTGGCCCTGGCTTCTTTTTACAGATCCCACTGTCACTTGGCCAATATGGAGCAACGTCAGGCCAATCATATTATCACACTCCCACGCCTGCCCAATATTCTCCCTTCTTGGTATTTTCTTAGTTGGTGTGTTTGTTTTATTTTGTTTTAACTTGGGACAAGATCATTCACAATCCATCTATTCTAGTAAATCTAAGAAATGTGAACTTGGAGCCCATCTCCTAGCAGCCATGCTGAAGTAGCTAATGTCACAGAATAAAATTGACACGCAGAGAAGAGGGGTGTGTGCACAGTCAGAGAGAGACAGAGATTGAGATTTTTTGGAGTACAGTGATTGCAAGCTCAGTTTGAATCATGTACGAGGTCTAACTAGACCCTTGCACCCTTGTGGGTCTTTTTTAAACAGATTCCTGTACTAGAAATAAGAAGGTAGCAAGATAATATGCCAACATGATTCTTTAAAGTTACAAGATTTCATGATTTTATTGGTCTTTTATATATGGAGGGTTTCAAATTCCTTGGGAGCAGCAACTATATTTTATGTTTTTTGCATTCTTTGCAGCAGCACCACAGCAAAGGGACTCAATCAGCGTTTGTTGATTGACCTGAGAAGACAGTTTGTAAGGTTGCTTCCAGTCTTTTGAAGTTGTATCTTGCCACTCTAATCAAATCCTGGCATTAGCATTAACAAGCCTAAAGGGAAAACATCATAAATTACCTTGTGTTCATTAAAAGCGACATATTTGGTATTTGGATAGAACATTAACTTTTATATAAAGAGATGATAAAGGCCAACTCTTCCGTCTTCCAAATAAGGAAACTGAGACCCAAGAATATTAAGTAACTTGCTCAGGTGTATGCAGATATAATCAGAATAAGGATTAAAAGTCCAGTTCACCCAAACTTGGATTCCTCCAAATCACATCTTTACATCTCTTGTAATAGTTAAATGAGCTATTAAAATGAACTCCTTGAGAGTTCTATCAAAATGGATTTTCAGATAACTGTCTTCATTGCTGACATATATTTGGGTGGGTCAAATATATTGCCATAAATCAGATAACATAAGCTAGTGGATTTCTGTAATTTTTTATTTCTTATGCAAAAAATAACCTTGGTGTCTAATGCATCTAAACTCTCTCTTATTTATTTTATTTCTTAATCAGCCTTCCATAAAACTTTATCTTCCCATCAATAAAATAAAATAGGAAATGAGACTAAAAACACTGATGATAGTAATATCCTATAAACATAAAAATTAGAGACGACACAAATCTATTCACTTAGCTTTTTATTATTGGGATTTCTTTGGAATGGAATAATATAGTCAAGTTCACTTTTATCAAGTCAAAGTACTAAGTCATATTGATTACTCTTACTAGCATAAAAAAGCTTATCTCTGATTGCACACCTGGTTTTCTACAAAGTGTTATGACATTTCAGAATATGTGAAGTATACACAAAATTGGCTGTTTGATATTCTAATTTGCATATCAGAAAAGACTGCTTTTCATTTGCTTCATTGATGGCCATTGTGTTGTCCAAGATCAAGAATAAAATTTTTGAATTTGGAAGTGATTTTTAATTATCTGAATTATTTTTTTGCAAAGGTAATAAAAGTTGGAAAGGACTAGAAATTAAAAACTTTTATTGTCAGGTTAAAAATAGGAAAGTCAACAAAACACTCAAATTACTAGGTAGATAAGTATCTGTTCTATTATGTATTTCACCATCGGGAGGTCAATTACCCTTGGCTGTGTTTCCTCACAGGTGCTTTTCAGATTTTTCCAGGAAATCTTTCTTTATCTGAATTTCACTTTTTCTTCTCAATATCCCATTCTAACCTACTTAAGATTGATGAATACTTAACCACTTACTCATTTATTTGAAATTGAGGTTGAAACCACCACTGAGGCTCCAAGTGACTTACCTGTAGACATGGACTTAGTCACTTTCATGATCATTACCAATGCTTCTTAAAAGTATGCATGAAATTTCATTAGATATGTTATTATTTTAAGATTTCAGAGTAATATATATACATGTAAATATATATACATATATGTATCTCCATTATTTTGTACCTCATGCTTGCATCAAACCCAGTCCAGTCATTCCTACTAAAATCCTAGAACAATGATTTCACTCCTAAGCAAACCCAATAGATACAATCTACATGATAGATTCAATATGTAAATAAATAATTAGAAACAACTACCTGGGCCAGATTAGATAGAGTAGCAAAATTGTAATCTAATAGGACTGGATAGAGAAACAAAACAATAAAGGAGGGGTGCCTGGGTGTCTCATTTGGTTGAGCACTTGACCGTTGATTTCAGCTCAGGTCATGATCTCACAGTTGGCAAGTTAGAGCTCCGCATCAGGCTCTATGCTGACAGAGAGGAGCCTGCTTGGGGTTCCCTCTGTCCCACTCCCACTCATCCTCACTCTGTGTCTGTCTCTGTTTCTGCCTCTGTCTCTCTCTCTCAAAGGATAGATAAATAAATATTTTTTTAAAAAAAGAAACAAAACGATAAAGGAAACCGAGAAGAATCAGCTAGTGGTGTAGAGGAAAAACCAGGCACATTATAAATAATCAATGTTAGCTTTCTTTCCTTTCCTTCATAAGTAATTGCTTTACAATATGTACCATTCAAGTACAATATAGTAATCTCAAAGTAATGCTATCAATTATTTTTCTTTGTAATTTTATAAATCCCTTTTGACATTGCCATGAGAGACATCTAAAAATATATAATATAGTATCAGTTTTTCTATGATGATCCTTGAGTCTTTATTTTAAGTTATTTTAGGGAAGATCTTTGAGGATGAGAAATATCACTAACAGTTATATGATAGATATGTTTAGGAGACAGGTTATTATGTCATTAATAGTCAGCAATATTTATTTAGTGGTACATCATTTAATTTTTAATAATTGTACACATACTTGAGATAACACAATGGGATAAAAATAAAGTATATTTTGGGGCAGTAGAAATCCCAGTTCTTACACTTCAAGTATTGTTACTTTTCTGAGCCATCCCAAAGTATACATTTTAGCAAATAATAATAGTGACCATGCAGCTTTTTGTGGATAATTTTATTATTTGAGATAAAAATTTTGAAAATTTCTTGGTAAGTCATGATATGCTATAAATACATTGCTTGCTTTTACATGAAAGGGTCTACAATATTAGGCATTTATATATATTCTAGTGTCAGTAGAATTATAGTGATTCATTCAATAATTGAATTCCCACTTTTTTTAAGTTTATTTATTTAAGTAATCTCTACATCCAACGTGGGGCTCAAATGCACACCCCGAGATCAAGAGTCACATGCTTTTCCAAGCATGAGCCAGGCATGAATTCCCGGGCACCCCTGAATTCCCACTTTTGACTAATCAAAATTGAAGAAGCTTAAAAACTTACATTTGGAGTTTGGTTTGCATTTTTTTGTTTCTTTGTTATCTAGTATTTTTTATTGGATTACAGGCATTATGCATTTATGTTTAGCGCTGTGATTTTTTTGGCATTCTTTTAAGTGATTAACTTTTTCTGGAAGGTACTAAAATTACTTGCAGATTAATGTGATCTTTGGATTTCTATATGGATATAAGATAATGTTTGCTAAACACATCTTGATATTTTTAAATTTTTTTATTGTTAAATTGGCTTCCATACAACACTCAGTTCCCATTCCAGCAAGTACCTTCCTCAATGCCCATCACCCACTTTCCCCTCTCCCCCAAACCCCATCAACCCTCAATTTGTTCTCTGTATTTAGGAGTCTCATATGGTTTGCCTCCCTCCCTTTCTGTTTGTAACTGTTTTTCCCCCTTCACCTCCCCCATGGTTTTCCGTGAAGTTTCTCCTGATCCATATATGAATGAAAACGTATGGTCTCTGTCTTTCTCTGTCTTTCTCTGTCTGACTTATTTCAGTACCCTCCAGTTCCAGCCGTGTTGCTGCAAATGGCCAGATTTCATTCTTTCTCATGGCCATGTAGTATTCCATTGTATATATAAACCACATCTTCTTGGTCCATTCATCAGTTGATGGACATTTAGGCTCTTTCCATAATTTGGCTATAGTTGAAAGTGCTGCTACATGTGTCCCTATGCATCAGCACTCTTGTATCCGTTGGGTAAATTCCTAACAGTGCTATTGCTGGATCATAGGGTAGTTCTATTTTTAATTTCTTGAGGAACCTCCACGCTGTTTTCCAGAGGGGCTGCATTACTTTGCATTCCCACCAACAGTGCAAGAGGCTTCTCGTTTCTCCACATCCTCGCCAGCATCTATCGTCTCCTGATTTGTTCATTTTAGCCACTCTGACCGGTGTGAGGTGGTATCTCAGTGTGGCTTTGATATTTATTTCCCTGATGGTGAGTGATATTGAACATCATTTCGTGTGTCTCTTGGCCATCTGGATGTCCTCTTTGGAAAAGTAAGCACATCTTGATAAAGTGGTGATACAAATACATAAGGATCATTTGAAATTCAGTGTTTCGCCTGAAGTATCCCAGACTTCAAAATCCATTTATAACCCACTAAGGTGGTTTTACCCATTGCGACATTTTTATTATTACAATACAAAACATGCTATTTTCAAAGAGGTGAGAATTAAAACTAAAAATCTTTTTACCAAAACATTTGAGTCAGTGACAACTTTGGAAGCAGCTTCCAGAATCAATATAAATTTCATTAAGGTGAATTCTCATTTGTTTTTCTCAACTGTCATGTGAAGGAAATATAGAATTACATCAAAAAGTCGAGATAAGTGATTAAAATTATAAAGAACTAAAGACAACCAGATAGTAAGTAAAAAGATTAACCAAATCAATTGAAATAAAGTATTTTCAAGAATTTCATAGTGTTGGGATGCCTGGGTGGCTCAGTTGGTTAAGCATCTGAGTCTTGATTTCAGCTCAGGTCATGATCTCACTGTTGAGAGAGAGCCGTGAGTAGGGCTTTTGCTCTCTCAGCACAGATTCTGCTTGGGATTCTCTCTCTCCCTCTCTCTCTGCCCCTCCCCTGCTCTCTCTCTCTCTCTCTCTCTTTCAAAAATAAACAAACACTAAAAATAGAATTTTATAGTATTTTTATGAATTTCATATTTTTTGAGAAGCATTTTTTCCGGGTTTGATAGGACACATGAGCTCTTAGCTCACAGGATCTGAAAGTTTTAATGTCTTTATTCACAAAACACAATAAAATTCATTGTCCAAATAGTGCTTTAACCTTGGCGTGTATAAATGGCTTTATTATGCTTTCATGTAATGGATGAATTGTAGTTTATATGATTAACATAACTAGAGTGTGAAACAATGAATGAATGTAACTGTGTATCATGGGGGAAAGCAACAACAGGATCAAGCCCACTGAAAACGCTTATGTGATCTCAAAAAACAGATTGTATTGGCACTCAGGAATCTCATCTGGGCTTTGTCACTGGGCCTGTATGTGATCTGTGCCCATTACTTAACTTACCTGGGAAAGCGCTATCTTAAAGCCAGGGGGGTAGGCCTATATCAGCTTTGTATTTATTTCCTTTGGGCTCTAAAATTCTATGATGCAACAATTTTAATTACCTGATGAGTGAATATATGATCAATGCTCAGAAAAGTACTGTGTGAGGCAACATGGAACCTTTTTTAAATCTCTAATTAATGCCTTAACTATCTTGAGATGTACTGAGAAACACTTCCAAAGTGTAAGGATACAAAATACATTTTTGGTAAATGAGAACCCAGGAGATTCTAAGTTATATCATACCTAATACAAGAGATATTCTGAGACTTAATTATAATGATTTACCCAGCAAGAAGGGAAATAACAGAAATCTTTTACGACCCACTAGTCAATAGCAAGACAGAAGTTTACAAATAGCTGCCAATAAATATAATCATAAATTTAACGACATATAATCTTTTCTTTCTCCCTTCTTAAGGAAGTAAGCGATAACTGAGAATTAATTCAAGTATAATTCCAAAATAATTTCTTAAAGTATCCTGCATATTACTGACGCCAGCTTTTAGCAAATTAAGTTTTTTGTTGTAAGAGCATATGCAAATCAAAAGGGGTAGAAGCCCTAACCCAAAAAAGAATGCCTGTTAATTGCTTCCTAAAAAAATACAACAAAGACCAAGTTACTGAATGTACAGCTGCAGTTAACACTCCATCATTGAGCTATGATGGACAATACTGGTACTGTACAGACTCAGGCTGCATTAATGCTGCTCGTTTTGTTTCTGAAGACAGAAAAAAAGAAAAAAGAAAAAAGAAAATGAATATAAAAGGAAAAGTATATGAAACAACTTCGGTTCTCACTAAGCCGAATCTGCGATCCCATCTGTTCAGATTTCATGCTTTTAGAAGAAAAAAGAAATCAGCCTCCAAAGCAAACCTCCTTCATCCTAATACTATTAAGATATTCAGCAGAAAAACTAGATAAAGTCCTTGGGTTTTTATTCAACTTGAGCAAGTGTAAATAGTGAAGCCGCCATTGTTTAGGAATATCTAGAGCAACTTGCTCTTCTCAGGAAGTGTGTGAATGACGCAGTGAGCTGGACCTATAAAAAGTGATGTCACCTTCTCTCCTTGGCACCATTTGAGCAGTGAACCTCACGGTTTCAGGGTAATAACTAAGAATCCTGCTAAGTTCTTCCATTTTATTAAAGGCAAAGGGGTGATTTATCTGAAACTATCCAACAGTAGCATCACATTATTTTTCTTTCTTTTAATTTTTTTCCTTTTAATTTTTAAGTAAGGATACATAAATGCCCATCAAAAACATTTTACTGTGTCTCCTTTGTTTCTTAGCAGGACAGAAATTTGATATAAACACAAAATGCTATTGCCTGATGAAATGCTTACTAGAGAATTACTAATTGGCTAAAAGTAGTTTAATTGTAGACTTGATTAATTTTTTTAGTCCGTGTTTGTATTGGCTTCTTGAGGACAATCAATATTGCATTGCTTTAAGATTTATAATATTTGTGGATAATCTGCTCCATAATTTAAAACACAGTCAAAGACACATTGTTCAACTTTAGGAAAGAGCTTTAGATTCTATAATTTCTCAGAATTAAGATTTATCTTATCAGTATTGATTATGATAATTTTACCTGTTCCAGTAAGGCTAAAAACAGATGATATATTGATGATTTTGCACTTATTAAATACAGTTAATTTTATGATACTCTTTTTGTATCAATCTGGGGAAAAAAACTTATTATCTTAATGTTCTTATTATCATGACTTAGATGTATTTTTCTTTGCAAAAGAAAATATAGAAAGAAGACTGAAGCCCTAAAATTTCCATATTGGATCCAGGAGTTGGGTAAAGGAGGAATCTGAAAACATATGCAGACTCATTAAAAAATGTGCTGAGTACATGGATCTTCTATTCTTTATGCTAGTTAATGGAAGAAACAATTATGACATTCTGAATTATAAACAGAATTAAAGAATTTCTTTTTTAAGATGTTCTTAAGTCTTTAAGTATTTTATTTATAATAAAAATAGCATATAATATTTAGTGAATACTCATTATGTGCCAGACATTAGAAAGTCTTTTAGTGTTGTCTATTACATGTTATTCAACATAATTTTCTTCACAACCTTCTTATTATTTTCATTTTTTACATAAATAAATATGTAAATATTAAATAAAAACTAGAGTGATTAACTAATATGCACAAAGTCATACAGCCACTAAGTGGTGGAATTTGGGTTTCAAACCCAGTCTATATAGAATTTGATGTATTCCAAGGACAATAGAGTAGTTAAAGATTTTTTTCAAAATGTTTTTCATTACATAGAGAAAAAAATCAGAAGCATTTAAGTACATTGTATGTTAATTATTCTTCAATTCGCTTTTTAACTGGTATTCAGATCATGTAGAGATTGGAGTCAAAGGTTGATAACTCTCCAATTTAAAAAAATCTGTATTTCTACAATTATATTTGGGTAAGTTTCCTTGACTATGAAGGATCAATGAAAAATTGAAGACTAGCATTTGAAGACAGCTACTATGGAAGTTTTCTGTTTGGGGACAAGCTCAATAAATTTGTTACTAATTAAATATTAATTTTTTTTCTCTAAGGCAATTTAATATGTAATAAATGTAAGCAGAGAAAAAGTTATGTACTTATGTTATGCATTATAATCCTTAAAATAGAACATGGGATTGTTTGTAAAAGAGCAAAAATAAATAATTCAGGAAACAAAGCAAATAGAAGAAACTAAATTTACCGATTGCCATAGATATTACCTATAGCAATAGTTTAACTTGGAATATTTGCAATTTTGTTATTTCTCCTTGGGGCAGCATTCTATGTGGGTTCAACAAGCTTAATGATAAGATACAAAAATAATAATACAATATATAAAATATGTTCCAGCCTTTCTTTAGAATTTAGAGACATCTTTTGCATTGATGATCTCACTTGATAAGATGAAATAATGACCATGCTCTCATATTTATCAGCTAAATAGGTATCAGGTGGAGTTTTTCAATACAGATCCTGGAGAAATTCTTTATTACAAGGTCTTTTTCAATAGCTGGGGTCAGATGGTGCAGTCCCTCCCTGATGGGAGAGTCATGATAGAATTTATTTTTATGGAAGTTTAATAAGATGATAGAACAAAAGCTGGAATGGTAAAAGTCAAGTTAGAAAAACATTTAAGAAAAAAATTGGAGAAAATGAAAGGGAGTATTTTAACCATGTTGACATTGACAATTGTAGATCCACATCAAAATTTCCAAAAGGTGGTTAAAAATGCAATTATTTGAAAATGGTAAAAATGAAGCCATTGATGTAGATCTAAGAATAGTTCATTTAGTGGGAACAATTTAATCTTAAAACTAGAGGAAAATACTAGCCTGGAGCACAGAACCAAGAGGAGACAAGAAAGTGAAGGATCCAGTCAAGGATTAAACTTAAAGTTTGGGCATTTTGATTGCTCTATGTATATGCTGATCTACACTATAATACAAAAGCGATCTTTTTATTGTTCTCTTTGTTTAAGGAAGAGGTTAACACTGCTATTATCACTTTGACTCTGTGTCCCATTTACAGCTACCTAGTTTGTACTTGTTATATTTCCCAAATAAAATAGTTTATTTTACTTCTATGTTTCTAAGATTTACCTGCTGTATAGAACGATTTTCCAGGAAATAAAATCTTGACAAGCCCTAGCAGAAGATGCTATCTTTGCCTCATAACTGTCCCTTTTACACATTTACTTTAACCCCATTAAAATTGTCCTTATGGATGATTTTTATAACATCTCTTCATACATAATTTCACTTATTTTGTACCTCTAGCTCAAGGATTGCTATACTGAGGTCTTTAGCTTTGAATCTTAATCTTGTTATTTCTGTACTTGGTTACAACCTCAAAACGACACCCTGGTACATTGAAAACAGTATTATGGGAAACAAAACTCATGATGGCAGAGAATTGGTATGTGAAGGAATGGACATGATTCTGCAGCACAGTTGGTGTAATAACAATTACTCTTTACCATTCCCTTGCATGGATGAAATATTTTGACCAAGACACATAGACAACTTGGCATTAGGGGCAAAGATAAATTTATGGAGAGAACTTGGAGCCTACATGTGTTCTCCTGAGATATAAGACACATAATAAGAAGGGCCACCATCCTAACAGAAAGAACATTGAATTAATACAAGTGTCTAAATCTTTGTGCAGCCTCTGCTATTATCAATATGGCAAGTAACTTGACCTCTCTGAGCTTAAATGTCTTCATCTTTTATATAAAAGAATTAGATTAGATTATCTTTGTGAATAATTCCATTTACTTCTAATAAACTACAACTGCTCTACACAGAGGTTAAAGTGTTAATTTTATTACAGAATAAAAAAAAATAGTCTATGTAAATAGCCATCACCAAAACTCATCTTAGGTAGAGAACTGTATTGTTTAGAGAAATATATCAATAGGTGTTCGATTATAGATGATAAGACCTTAAAAGTTATTATTATGAGTGAAATGGTTCTAAATAAGACATGGGAAAACATTGCTTATGGCTCTTTGAAAGAGGAAAGATGAGAAAAGGAGATTAAACAAGGAATATGGCAAAAGGAATTTATTTTAAGATGAGCATTTTGTCCATAACCTCCAAACGTCATGGGAAAGCCCACTAGAACCATGAAATACTTAACTGTGTAGATTGCTTATAGAATAGATTCAGGGGTTGAATTGTAAATCCTTGCACTCTGTTGGGGAAAAGCAGATACAATCCTCAAGCAGCCTGGAGCACAGAATCAGAAAGAAGCATAAAATAGTAAGCTTTTGAAATTCGCAGAAACTGTGGGGAAGGATTTGAATTCCATCACAGATGGAGGAATTGGAACTCAGGCCAAGCCAAACAAAATCTTCAAGAGCAAGAAACCATGATATGACATCTGGCTTACAATTTAAATTGTGAGTTGCATCATTGCTCTGCTTGAAGCCTCTTCATTTACCCATTGTCCTGGGAAAAACATCCAAAATCAGTAACATGAATTAAAAGACTACACTTCACTTAGCCCTTATCTACCAGAGCATCATTGTTCACATTTTTCTAGCTATTGAATTCCTTTTACTAAGCCAGACTCTGTATAAATCCTGGCCCCAAAATTTCATCTTTTCTAAACCAAAATCTACCCCTCCCCATTTCTATTTGACCCTGGATAACAAAGTCTCAGCTTAACTTTTTTTCTCCAGTTGGACTTTCTTGACAATTCTAGAATAGGTTTAATATCCATGTTTTATGCTTTCCCAAAACATTTTTTGGTTCTAACTCTTTCATACTACTCCTCATACTTGGTTTTAATTTTATCGTTGTTCTTCCTCCTAAACCATGAAGGCAGAGATCATGTCTATCTTTTTTTAACATTTTATACACAATAATTAAAATAGTGTTTAGAATATGATAGGAGTAAAATAAATTAGTACAGAATGAGTGATTTATGAAAATAATGAATGATTTCAGGTTCTAGGACAGGTTTGAAATCATCCTTACAAGTTCAGAGTTACACTGTGACAGTGCCATTCCTCAGTCACAGAGTGGTCATATTTGTTAAATGATAAAAGCATCAGGAATTATGCCACCTGTAAATATTAGCAATCCAAAGAGTAGAGATGCCGCATTCTATCATTTATTATATGCATGATAATATCATTAATCTGGTTGTTACCCAAATGGATTCAAACATATCACTTTCTAACCACCCATTCTCTGGTCATTTGCTGTAGATTGCTTGATCAGTCACTCCAGATTTTTTTTCAGTCAGGAAAACTAAAGAAGCCCTATAACTGGCCTGCCTACTCACTTAAAACCCGTTTTACATCTAGGAGCCACAGGGATCATTTTAAAACATAAATCCAGTCTGGCTAGGGTCTGACCTAAACCCTTGAAAGCATTATACTCAGAAATCAGTAAACCAAAATCCTTAACATGATTTACAAAAACATGCATAATCTGTAAGATTTGACTTATGCTTACACTCCATAACTCCTATCATTCATTTATTTGACAAATATTTATGACAGCAATATATGCTAGATGTTGTTTTAGTTGCTGTGGATGCAGAATTCCTGCCCACATAGAGTTTGCTTTGCTGGCTGGATGAAGCTAAATGAATCCCTTTACACTACCTCCCAACCCACCACCTCCTCTCTGGATTCCATCCCATTACTACTGCCCTTAATAAGTTGCAAATGCATTGGGGTACCTGGGTGGCTCAGTCGGTTAAGCAGCGCCTGACTCTTGATTTTGGCTTAGGTCATGATCTTAGGGTTCATGAATTCAAGCCCCCCCATCAGGCTGTGCACTCACAGTACAGGGCCTGCCTGGGAATCTCTCTCTCTCTCTCCCTCTCTCTCTCTCTCTCTCAAAATAAAATAAAATAAAATAAGTCACCAGTGAACATCACGTTGAAAAATCAAGTGGTGCATTTTTAACCCTCATCTTACTTAGCATCTCCAAAGCCTATGGCAAATCATCTACTCACTCCCCCTGTAAACACTCAGGTGTCATGATTTTTCCCTACCTAAACCATGACACCTTCTCCACCTCCTATAACAATGCACCCAAGACAAAGATGAGAAAAGTTTGGAGAGAGAAAGAAGCCCCCAGAAACTCTAATATTTAAATGAGTGGATTAGGAAAAGAAGGAATCACTGTCCAGGTGCCAGATCAGATCGATTTACTCTGTTGCACACCTCTACATACTCAAGTGCAGCAGGAGCCTGATTATTCCTCCGTGGAAAAGTTCAGAGTTACTTATTTGTGTAATTACTTATTTGATCTTTATATTTCCCACTAAACCCATTTCCCTATTAAATCCCCTCAAGTTGTCAATCTTGTCCCTTGTTGAATCCTCAGAGGTAGCTTGGGGTCTGATTCATAGTAAACATTTAAAATTGTGGAATAAATGAATGTACAATCCTACCATATTTGTTCATTCATCTACATACTTTTCAGTGCATAGCTGTGTGACTGTGTATATGACACCCAGGGGGTCAAAAAGATAGATTAATGCCCTTAAATGACTAAGAATAAATCAATATACTGATGTTGGAGGAGGTCATCAAGAGGACATGATCACTGGTTGACCCTTGAGCTGGATCTGGGCAATTGGAGGCTCCTTCTCCTTCCCCTATCTTTGGACTATATGTTTTTCCCACAATTCCCACAGTAAGAACTAGTTCAAGAACGCAACCTTGAGAATACCATGTATGGTTGAGGCCACTTCAATGTGATTGAAACTCATTAAGGCCTCTGTATAACTTTTAAGATTCTGACAGGCTGATGTGAAGATTTACTTGTTTTTCAGCTGCCTAAGATAAGACTCATATGTAAATTCCCTTCCTGAAAGCTGCCACCTAACAATCTGGGGTGATCTGCCTATTTCTTAGGTCTACACTTGCCTTCCACATATGGGAGCCACTTTGTGAACCAACCATTGGTGAGCCAGCCTAGAGATCAAAGAAATAAGCCTTGGGAAAGAATCATTCACAAGGGCAATCTGGAGTTGATCATCAACTTCTATGTGGGGAAGGGCAGTCCATGTGTTGAGTTTACTATTCACTGGTCCTCCAGAAATCAACAAAAGGTGATGATTCTGGCTATGGTCAGGACAGTCCCTTTGATGCTACAAATTGGATGTTTAATATGAGGTTTTTATCTCTGAGATACTGGAGAACATATTAGGCTCTGACATCCTACAAGGTCAAATTTACAAACTTCTTTCTCTTTAAATTTTTATTTAAATTTCAGTTACTTAACATACAGTGTAGTATTAATTTCAGGTGTACAATATAGTGATTCAGTACTTCCATACAATACCTGGTGCTCATCACAGCAAGGGTACTCCTTAATCCCCATCATCTATTTTACCCATGCCCCATTTTACCCATCCCCCCCCACTTCCCTTCTAGTAACTATCAGTTTGTTCTCTAGAGTTAAGAGGTGGTTTCTTGGTTTGCCTCCCTCTCTCTTCCCCCCCACCTTGCTCATTTGGTTTGTTTCCTAAATGCCACATATGAATGAAATCATATGGTATTTGTCCTTCTCTGACTGATTTATTTTGCTTAGCCTAATACTTACTCTCTAGCTCCATCCATGTCACTGAAAATGGCAAAATTTATTTCTTTTTATGGATGAGTATTATTCCATTATATAGATAGATAAATAGATAGATAGGTATACCACATCTTCTTTATCCATTCATCAGTCTATGGACACGTGGGCTATTTCCATAATTTAGTTACTGTAGATAATGTTGCTATGCACATCAGGGTACATGTAACCCTCTGAATTAGTATTTTTGTGTGTAAATACCTAGTAGTGCAATTGCTGGATCAGAGAATAGATCTATTTTTTAACTTTTTGAGGAAACTCCATAGTGTTTTCCAGAATGGCTGCACCAGTTAGCATTCCCACCAACAGTGTAAGACGTTCTCAGTGAATTCTGCCTCAGAGTAATCAAACCAGTGCTGAAAGGAAACACCAGCTGAGAACCAGTCTACTGGCCCATCAAAGAGTTGTAACCATCAAATAATATAAACTCCCTTGAAGCATAAGGAGAGGATAAACTATCTAAAAATTGCACTTAGTGGGTATTATAGGCCCTGCATATAGTGCTTTCAACAGCTCAGTACGGCCAGTAAAAAAGCCAGATGACTCACTGCAAATGATCATGGACTACTGAGAACTGAGTAAGGTAGTATCCCCTCATCCACACAGCTGTGTCCAACATTGTCACCATCTTAAACACCTCGGCCATGATTTTAGGAGTGTACTCTGCTGTACTTAACTTATCAAGTATGTGTGTGTGTGTGTGTGTGTGTGTGTGTGTTAATTCCAGTATACCTCTAAAATTTGCTCTCACATGGGAAGGGCAAAAATGGAGCTTTTAAATGCTTCCCCAAGGCTACCTGCACAGCCACATGATATGTCATGGAATGGTAGCCTAACACTTGTCTCTGTTCTCTTTCCCCACAGCAGTAAAATTTTAGGACTCAATGTTGACGGTATAATGTTAACATGTGAAGACTTGCCTTTATGGCACAACGCTCTGCAGACTTTGCTGGAACATCTATGAGGGAGAAGATGAGCAGTGAACCACAGAAAATTTGGGGCCCAGGCACTCTAATGAGAAAAGCTGTCCTTCAAAATAGAATGGTCTTGGACATTATTACTGCCTTGCAAGGAGACACCTGTGCCATTATCCAAACAGAATGTTGTGTGGTCTTATCTGATGAGTCTGCTAACGTATCATATTTATTAAAGCACATGATGGGGCGCCTCGGTGGCTCAGTCAGTTAAGCGTCCAACTTTGGCTCAGGTCATGATCTCGAGGTTCATGGGTTCAAGCCCTGCACAGGGCTCTGTGCTGACAGCTCAGAGCCTGGAGCCTGCTTTGGATTCCGTGTCTCCCTCTCTCTGTCTCTGCCCCTTCCCTTTTTGTTCTCTCTCTCTCTCTGTCTCTCAAAAATAAATAAATGTTCAAAAATAATAATAATAAAGCACAAGAAGACACAAGTGAATGCCTTGAATGACCTGACCTGCAACCTAGAGGACTTAATAAATCAGCAGTTCAGATGATGGGACTCTTGGTTAAAAAAAAAAAAAATTGTCACTTCTTTTGATAATCATTACCTTCATCTGTGTCTTCTCTTGCATGGGCCGATAGTGTCGCTGCAGCAGTAGCTGCCTCTAGCACACACAAATAGCCACCAAACAAGCCACCTCCATACTAAGCAAACAAACACAAAACAAAACAAAACAAAACAAAACAAAACAAAAAAAGCTTGGTCACTGTTCAGGCCATAGAAAAGGGGAGCATGTAAGATTGTAAGAGCCAGTCATGAGCAGTGAAGTGTTAGAGGAGGTCATTGAGAAAAGGTGGCCAGTAGTTGACCCTTGAGCTGGACCCATAGTTGGAGCATCCTCACCCCCTAGCTCATCCACAGAAGTTATGTTTTCCCCATTGTTACCATGAGTGGAACTGGTTT
This sequence comes from Cryptoprocta ferox, assembly GCA_028646485.1. Lineage (NCBI taxonomy): Eukaryota > Metazoa > Chordata > Mammalia > Carnivora > Eupleridae > Cryptoprocta > Cryptoprocta ferox. Next base: position 66,395,331 of record CM053578.1, on the reverse strand, counting down.
CAAAGATGCGGCCTTGAGAGAGCAATATGTTATTGAGACCATCTGAATGGTTAAGGCCTCTACATAAGAGTGGGCCAATATAGAGATTTACTATCTAGAGGACACCCAAGACAAGCCATGACAAGTATTGTGTAGGTTCCCTTGTCCATTAGCTAGAGTGGCCTCTCTGGCTGCTTTCCTGGTCTGTCCTTATCTTCTAAGCACAGAGCCAGTTTCAGATTTCACCCAGTGAACTTCCAAGGTTGCCACCCAATAACTGAAAATAAAAAGTATTCATAAGTTGTGGTTACCCCTGAAGCAACATAATTTTAGCAAAGACCATTGATAAGGGATTTAAGTATTTCTGTTATTTTATTGTTCTAATAATGCTTCCTAATTAAACCTTAACTTAACCTAGAAAGTAAAACCAGATAGTGATTAAATGTTGCAGATAAGAGTATATAGAAGACAAATGAGGCTGAAAGTTGAGAAAATTAAATACAAGACCCTGATAAGAGACCCAAATTGCATTCTCACCTCCCTCTTGTTATAGGAGATGTTTCTTTGCTTTGCTTATTTTATCCTGTCATAAATTCACCCATTGTTCTCGTAACCAGTAATGCGACTCAAAAAATAAATGTGCAGAGTAATATACTGAACAAAAATGGGAGTGAAGTTTTCTACTGTCTGTGTACTTGTTAGTATTAGCTGTCTAATTCAAGATTCTGAGATATAATTTATTCAGAAAATTATATTTTCAAAGTCACCATAATTTTTAAAAATGGTCTACAAGGGGCACCTGGGTGGCTCAGTCGGTTGAATGCCCGACTTCATTCGGCTCAAGTCATGATCTTGCAGTTTTTGGGTTTGAGCCCTGCGTGGGGCTCTGTACTGACAGCTCAGAGCCTGGAGCCTGCTTTGGATTCTGTGTCTCCCTCTCTCTCTGCCCCTCCCCTGCTCACACTCTGTTTCTCTCTCTCTCAAAAATAAACATTAAAACATTTTTTAAAAGTGTTCTACAAAATTCTTTTGGTAACACTGATTTTTTTTGCTTTTAGTTAGAAAGTTTACTTCTATAGAGAGCACTGGATAATGAAAGAAGTGGAACATTGATATCAATATACATGCTTTATAAGCTATACCAGTGTACATATATTTGAAATATATTTGTCCTCTTATTTAAGTTTCGATTGATGTATATATATACAAATATTAAAATAATCACAGTCATGTATACAAATACGTTTTTTGGTAATAAGATATGCATTCAACATAGTATTTCTTCATATTTTATTTCACCTCCAGTATTTCCCAATTTGAAATCTTATGCAATTTAATAGAATTATCATAATATGATAGTTATATATTATATAATAATATAATACAATAATACATAGTTCATTAATCATATGTAACCAACTTCCTCAGTTGAGCTTCTTGAAAGGGCTACTCTTTTTCCTTTTAAATCAAAGAGTAGATCTATATAATAGAAACAGAAAGTGAACCAAGTAACTTGGAAATAAACTATTTCCCTACCTGCTTTTTTTTTATAAAAATCGTTTATATCATGGTAAATAATAAAAAATGAGTCTTATAAAATAGAGTGTTGTCATGAATTGATTCTGGAGGGGTTTTTGATTTCCTGAAACTACATTCAAAAATATTGTGGTGTAAGCGTCTAAGTATTTTTCTGGAAGAAGAACCTTATTTTTTAACTACTTCTCAGTTATGTGATTCTCTAAAATTAAATACTAATCATATATAAAAAAGGATCTATAAGTCCACAGTGAAATAGGTAGTGAAATTAATGAGATCTTCAGCAGACTTTTTATACACAGCTGTCATCATAATACTAAAAGAAGGAAAAGAATAAATTTAAGATTTATTTCATCTGTGAATTAACATTTAGACTTGCATGTGTTTTAAATTCATGATAAATGATTTTAAGATCAGGAATCTACAACTGAAACAACTTTAGGTATGTCTATAGAAGTCAGATTTTAAAATGGTTGAAATGATTGATGGTCACATCATGTGCACAATTTCAGAGATATCAAAATGACAGATCAACTGGCTTAAATTTGTCTTAAGTCTCCTTTAACAGAAAGTGGAGTAAAAATGAATAACATTTAAAAGTTGAACTGAAATCCTAGACGTTATATGGAGATGACCTATGTCTCCAGACATAACTTAATGTTTCTTAAATGTGCATTTTCACAAAATGTAACTTTCTACAAAATGGTAATGTTCTCAATATGTTTATATATAACACAAATATATACTGTATGCCAAGATGAGAGCATTGCATTGCAAGTCAATAAAAGCAGCAGCATCTAACCCTGTACCTTTCAATCGGATGACAGTGGCAAGACAATATTTTATTAGAGAAATAGAACTTGTTAGAGAAATAGGTTATTGTTATGGAATGTAAGTCTATTAATGCCGTAAATTTATCTTCACATATGTCATGTAAGATGCATTAGTGCCCATTAGATGCAGGTATAAGCAAAACATTAATGGAGCTATTGTTGGGATCTTTTCACCACAATATCCTCCCAGTCATGTGTGCAGTGCTTCCGAACAGAGCTTTCTTCATAATGGTAGACCATTCTAAGTGATATGCAATTAAGAAATGTGCTATTCTACTGCATTAAAGCACAAGCCAAATGTATGTTATTAGCATCCATTTCCAGTACAACTTGGCAAGTGAGAGAATGTGTGCAAGAAGGAAGTGATCACTTACCTTTTAATAACAATTTAAAAAACTGATACTTATTATCCATGTAGTCTAGCTAAAGAAGCTTTCTTTCAGTTCTTTGTAGTTATCATGACAACTCAAGAAGTAAGTTCAGTCTTAAAGAACATTGAATCTTAGGTTAGAAAACATTGTATAAATCTTTCAGTATTAGTTTATAGTCCTCCAACATAGAAATAAAAAAGTACCTATGTTGCAAGTATAATGGGAATCATTTAAAGAGTTTGGTAAGAAGCAAGTACTTTGTAAATATTATTAACATTACTACTAATACATAATTAAACAGTTGACCCACAAAAAGTATATTTGGTCATAAAATTAGCGTTGGCTTTTCCCACATTCACCAATGACATTGTTTCTCTCATCTATTCATGGCATCATATATCACAAGTATATTAAAGATGTAAAAGCCAAATATAAAACTCTTACAAAAATATTAAAAACTTGTAAATTATTAAGTTTCGTTTACTTAAGGAAAAGTCATAGATCAAAATTTCTAAACGGCGATGGATTATGAAGAAAACCCATTATTTTCTGCTTTAGACAAAATGACTTAGTTGTGTTTAAAGTACATAAATCCTGTCTTATAAAATTTTCTAGTTTTCTGGAATTAGTGAATTTAGTTCACATATAAAAAATGGAAGAAAATTTAGGGGCACCTGGGTGGTTTAAGCGTCAGACTCAGCTTCAGCTCAGATCATGATCTCATGGTTTGTGAGCTGTCAGCACAGAGCCTGCTTGGGATTATCTCTCCCTCCCTCTCTCTGTGCCCCTCCCCACTCACTCTTTCTCTCTCTCTCAAAATAAATAAACTTAAAAAAACACTGGAAAATCTCATTTATGAGATGACTTACAATATACTTAACTAACAGATCCAAATATTTACATTTTATTATATCTACCCTGCTCCTCCATTAGGAGTGATTTCCCAATCTAGAGTGTGGGGGGTTGAGATGTCACCAGTAATTGTCATCATTTCTGACTCAGACTTCAGCAGCAAAGACCAAGTCACATAAACCGCCTCTGTTTTGTACACACGTCAACAAATAATACCTGCTCTATTACCGAGAAACTTGCAGGTTACAGAATCTCATTTAATCCTCATATTGTAACTGTCATATTACATATATAAAAAGGGTATAAAGAGGATCAGTGAGATGAGGCTTCACACGGCTTCAAGGGTCAGAGCCAGAATTTGAAATCAGATTCCAACTCAAGTCCAGAGTCCTGGCCATTACCCCAAAGCTGCCTGAGTCATTGCTAATCTCTAGACAATTGGCTATGCAAAAGGGAAAGGGGCCATTTTTAAAGATTCTGTAACTCAGACAAAGAAAAATTTAGCTTTATGAGCGGAAAGAGCTAAATCACTCTGTCTACACTGGCATACCATGTTAAACACTGTCCTTTGTATGTCTAACAGATGCAACTATCTTTGTATGGTATCATTAAACTTCCTTGGAAAGAGTTCAAAAGCAACTCACATTACACTGAATTTTATAATATGGTAAACTAACATTACATTAGATTTTACCAGCGTCGTCATGTACTATGCCAGCAAATGGAAGAAAATCAACTTGTAAGAAATCATGGGCTAACTGTAACATTTGTGTGCAAGAATATCAGAATTAAATTTGAAAGGTATTTCTAATATTTCTGATATTATACTCAGGTAGAATACATTCTTCACGAAAAGTAGTTAAGAACCAAAATGTAAGGCTTTGTTTTGTTAGCTACCTCAGTATTTCCCTCTAAAAGCATAGCTGTGCTGTCAGCGTGTCCTTTAGCTTCTTAATTGGGGGGAAATGGGGTATAGATACCCTTGTGGAAAAGACAGTGTATCATATAACACTGCTGCATTAATTTTGATTTGAAAAGTAAAATAAGATAAATGTCCATAAATAAGAACCTGAATAAACTGAGACATTCAACATGAAATTCTACCAAGCCAAATGAAGTAGATCTCTTTGTGTTCATTAAGTGAATAAAGCAAGACATAGGGGTGCCTACGTGGCTCAATCAAGGAAGCGGCCGACTTCAGCTCAGGTCATGATCTCGTGGTTTGTGAGTTGCAGAGCCAGCTTTGGATCCTCTGTCTCCCTCTCTCTCTGCCCCTCCCCTGGTCCCATGCTCTCTCTCTCTCAAAAATAAAAATAAATAAACATTAAAAAAAAAAGCAAGAAATAGAACAGTGTATGTGGTTGAGAAACCATTTGCAAATCAAAAGGACACACACATACACACTCATATAAATATATATTTATCTGTATTTATAGCAGTGTGTATCCTTTTAATCTTCTCTCTCAGCTATCTATTTAACTACCCATCTGTCAATCATGCATCTATCTATTCTATTCTACTCCATTCCATTCTATTCTATTCTATTCTATTCTATGGGATATCGATGTACTCAGCACATTTTTAAATATGTCTCTATCCATTTTATCTATGAGAGAGAGAGAGGAAATATGGCGGAATAAATCTAGGAGGATTCTAAAAGACTAGTGGCAGCCGTTACCTTGTATAATGAGAAGACCTAGAAGCTGCAATGCCAGGATGACTCTCTATAATCTTTTTATGATTTGAATTCTTTATTGTGTATAGAGGTATGCATGCACACATATATACACACATGTATATATTATATATATATAATATATATGCATGCATGTATATATATATACATATATGTGGTTTGTGTGTGAGGGAGAGAGGCCCCCAAAATACCACCTGCTGCCTACCTTTCTCTCTTTTTGTTCATATCACTTGAAAACCTCAAATTTCACAACAAGATCATTGTTATTTGTTTCATGGTCTGATCAATTGAGTGGCTGATCTCCTGACTTGAAGCAATGGGAAATACAAAGGTGGTAAACATAAAGGCACAGTTACAGGCTGGGACCAGAATAAAGAAAGTACTGCCCACAGGAGGCACTGAGACTAATAGCTACTCAGGAGGGAACACCTGGGTAGAAGAAGTGAGTTCAAACCACTGCCCAATGCTGAAGCATTCCCTGATGTGCTCTAACCATCACCTTCTTAGTGCCAGTTTTTACTCCAAAGTAAGTCTTGCCTTTTAAAAGGTTTACTGAAAACTTCTAGGTTTTTCCAAAGTGATTTCATTATCTTTCCTGGTAAAAGTGTAAATTGGTCCACTCTTTTTGGAATGTATTGATTAATGTGCTTGGCTGTAGCATAATTTAGTATCATCTGTTGATTGCCAAATGTATAAAGCATTTTGCTACATCCTTAGAATATACATAGACAAATAATAATGTCCCTGAGCTGAAATTAAAGATCTTTGAAATTCAATATTATTTGACTAATTATTGTGCATGGAAAGCAAATCTTACATATGAAAGTGAGGATTTATATAAAAAATATATATACACATACATATAAGTGTACGTGTATATACATATATATAAGACACATAAATAAAAGACACACATATATAAGTCCGCTGTCTAACGCCAGGGCCTCCTCTAGCTTGCCAAGCTCCAAGTGAAGGAGAGGGAGCTAAGCAAGGTGGTGTCTATACCATGGCTCTAAAAAGCTGAAACTGCCCTAGTTTACCCTAGTTACCATAACTGCCTAGTTATGGTAAAGCACCCAGGAAGCAACGAGCTACAAAAACCGCTCTCAAATGAGCGCCCTCTACTGGAGGGATGAAGAAACCTCATCATTACAGGCTTGGTATCTTGGCACTCCCTGAAATTAGATCCTATCAGAAGTCCACTGAACTTCTGATTCCCTAACTTCCTTTCCAGGGTCTGGTGCGAGAAATTGCTTCAAACCTATCTGCGCTTCCTTAGTGCAGCTATTGGTTCTTTGCAGAAGGCAAGTGAGGCCTATCTGATGAGCCGTTTTAGAAGACACCAACTTGTATGCTGTCCATGTCAAATGTGTAACAATTATGCCAAGACATCCAGCTAGCATGCTGCACACGTGGAGAATGTGCTTAAGAACCCACTATGATGGAACACATTTCATTCTTTAAACAAAATTCTTTTTGTGATCGGTAATCCCAAACGTTAGATGTTTTTCCCCCCATGGGGTCAAAAAGTACATATGTATATGGTTGCAAGTGGAAAAATAGGGGACAGAAAGAAATCAGGTCCTGGCAGGTTTTTCATTTTCATTTGTGTGTGAATTTTTAATATAAATGCGCGGACCTAAAGCATTAATGCAAGTCAAAAATGAACAAGTCTTAGTAGTTCAACTTTATAACAATTATAAATAAGCCTGTTAAATATTTTTGGACAATGCCAGCATTTGGATTTTTTAAATTTAACATTTATTCATTTTTGAGAGATGGAAAGAGACAGAGCATGAGTGGTGGAGGGGCAGAGAGAGAGGGAGACACAGAATCCTAGGCAGGCTCCAGGCTCTGAGCTGTCAGCACAGAGCCCAACGCAAGGCTTGAACTCATGAACTGTGAGATCATGACCTGAGCCAAAGTTGGACGCTCAACCGACTGAGCCACCCAGTCACCCCTGGATTTTTTAAAACAAATAAATTTCTTATTGAAAGGAAAGAAATAAAGAAAGAAAGAAAAAAAGAAAGAGAAAGAATTTATATAGACTAAAAAATAAACTAGTTTTATAGTTATTAAATATTTTGCCATGGAAACATCTCTTCTCCATTATCAGATGTACTAAAATTTAAAACATATACAATTTCACAATAATACATATATAATATTCAGCAGATATCTTATGCAACTAAATTTAATTTATAAACAGACATCTGAGATGGGGATTTTAGGATTGCAGAGAAAACTAGTCCATAGGGAGAAAGAATAATGGAAATAGCTAAAGTAACGTTAAAAAAAAAAAAAGATGCTGCTGCTGCCCCAGAAAGATGAAATGAACCTCTGCCTTAACTCTCTGGATGACTGACTTTCTATTTATAGAATTTAGTTCTTCCTGTAAGTTGCCTTCTTCCTCCTCTAGAGCCCCACACCATATTCTCCCTTTTCTTACACCAGGCAGTTTCTTTGTTACCCAAGAAATAAAAATAACTCAGGACAATAGAAAACTGAGACTCAGAGAAACTAAGTAACTTGTCCATGTATGCCCAGCTTGTTAGTGTCAGGGCAAAGATTCCAACTTATCTAAGCAGAGTTGTCCTGTCACAGAGCTTTGCCCTGTCCTTATATCAGAAGCTCTAATAATGACCAGTGAGGGGCTAAGTGTCCAGATTTTCACTGCAAAGCAAAGCAGTAAGTATAGAGGTGTAAAGAAGTCAATTAAACTCTTTAAGACCTTGCAAATTTTTCCACTTAAATACTTTTAGCATGTTCCACAATGTGAACCACAGCTTTTCAAAAAGTCCTGTTATCAGATACAATCTGTATCTGATCCTATGCCACAATGACTGCTAAGGAAATAACATTATCTAATTTAGAATTTATGTAAGATAAAACCGAGGGAAAATTTTAAAGGTTGTAAATATTTATAATGTTTATAACGACAGGGAAAGTTGCATCAGAAAATAAGACTTGCGGAATATTTACCCTACTGTGAGCTGACTTTACTGCTGTTTCTGTGAAAGAAGTCAGAGGAAATGACCAGTCTTATCTAACACGCTGACACATTTTTTAAAGCCTCATTCCTTTAAACTATTGTTACTAATGGTATAATAAATGGAAATCCATTGCCATAGTTTATTGCAGTGTTTTCTTGCTAAAAGGGATTCCATGATCAAATAATATTGGAAAACCTGAGTTCAATAAAGTTAAATAGGTGTTTAGTTTTATTTGATGTTGCTTTGGTTTCATTTTACTTCAGGGCTCCTCAGAGCCTTTAATATGCAAATGTGCATTGTGAAGCTGAGTAGAGTTTATCCAAAGCCTTTCCCAAATTTATTTTATGACAAAAGCCTCTCACTTCAATTTTTCTTTTTCTTCTTTTTAGGGGAGTGGGGAAGAGAAGGAAGAAACACTTGTATAGAAGAAGCAACAAAATGGTTGAGAATGTTAGTTCCTAAGAGACCTGTTCTGCTCTGACAAGTAAGTTGGGCAACAAACAAAACAAAGCAAAACCAAAACCAAAAAGAAACAAAGAAACAAAAAAAAAAAAAAAACCCCACCTAAAACAAAGCAGTTTCACTCCAAACTGATTCAAGCTTCTGGTTCCACCTTACCTCCAGGGATTCAAAGTCATGGAGTAAGGACTCCACATTAGTACAGTTTAATTCCCCAGGTGATAACAATGTAGGGGCCCATTGCCGTAAGAGGAAATGAACTATTTCTCTACCACTGTAATTATAAAGCTAAACCTAAACTATCAAAAATAATTAAGGGTACAGGAATCAATAAGGCATAGGAAAACTTACATTATAAAAATTATTTCTTTAAATCATGGCTTGTTATATATGCATCATTAAATAATTACAGCAAAGGGTGGAAAATGGCAAATTTGCTCCTATTTAAAAAACAAATCTGCCTGAAATGAAGATGACATCTTGGAAACATTGTCAAAAGCATTTGATCTACAAATTAAACACCTGATGTACTAATATAGCTGTTACTGATAATATAATATGTACTTTTTATATTAATAAATTATAAATAGATGAGGTAAAGCTGTTGAAACTGAGGAAATAATGATTTGTGTCTATCTATATAACTGAGGTAGACGAGAAAATAAGGTTTGGGGTTAGATGTGAAAATGATACTGTATTTCATTATTAATAATCAACATATTATACAATTTAATGTCACACATGTATAACTTCGGTATCACTAATTACTTTTGATTACATATTTTATATAAATTATTATATATAAATATATAGCTGACTATATACACACATATTTATGTGTTCATTCATTCTGTATAGGGATTCACCATGAATGAATCACCATTATCATTAAATCGTATATTATATCTCCCGTAATCTTCAGAAGAACACTTGGTGGTAGATATTACTATTACCTATATTTTACAAATGAGGAAAGTCTTCACAGTCACGAGCTACTAAGTCAGACAGAGTAGAAGTTTATTGCATATTTGGTGAACATATGCATAAGGTAGTTCAATACTTAATGGTAGATACAGAGACAGACATATATGACAGCTCATCTATACATGGAACATAAGCCTTTATGTTTTTTAAAAAAAGTTTTTAAGTAATCTATACACCCAATGCAGGGCTCAAACTCATGACCACTGAGCCAGCCAAGCATTTTTTTTTTTAGTATAACATTCTATCCTATCTTAGAAACTTCTGTGCCAAAAGTCCTGTGAAAACTGAGCAAGAATCCAGATCCTTTTATTTGTCATATAGGTGTAGGTAGTACCTTATTTCTTAAACAAGGATGAATATTAAAACACAGATTCCGTGGTCCAACCCCAAACTGTCTGAATTAACATCCCTGCCATGAGACCTGGAATTTGTGTATCTTTTATTTATTTATTTGTTTGTTTGTTTGTTTGTTTATTTTTAATGTTTATTTGTTTTTGAGAGAGAGAGAGCAGGTGAGGGACAGAGAGAGAGGCAGGCACAGAATCTGAAGCAGACTCCAGGCCCCAAGCTGTCGGCACAGAGCCCAACGTGGGACTTGAACCCACGAACCGTGAGATCATAAACTGAGCTGAAGTTGGATGCTTAGCTGACTGAGCCACCCAGGCGCCCTGGAATTGTCCACCTTTAAAAATCTTAAGTAATTCATATGAAGTAATTAATAAGAATTGCAAGTATGAGAACCACCGGATGTCATTACTCATGGTTGAGATTTAATGTTCGGGTCCTACTGGCATTCCATAGGAAGGCCAAAGTGGCTCCATGGACAGAATGAATATGTTCCTAGCTAGTCTCCTTTCATACAAGCAATGAGGTAGTAGTCATACAGCAAGAAATGGTGATTTAGGTTTTGGGCTCTGAGATCAGACAAAACTGTGAGGAGTCCCAGCTGTGCTGTTGTCTGAGTTGGTTACAGTGGGCAAACCCCTGGATGCTTTAAAAGCGATATGCCTTTTTTGGTTGGGGCACCTGCGTGGCTCGGTGGGTTAAGCATCCAACTCTTGATTTGGGCTTGTCATAATCTTGGGGTTCTTGAGATCCAGCCCCACGTAGTGCTCTGTGCTGAGAGCGCCGAGCCTCCTTGAGATTCTCTCCCCCTCTCTGCCCTTCCCCTCCCCTCTCAAGGTTAATAAACATTTTTTAAAAAGTTATATGCTTTCCTATAAAGTGGAGATAAGGAATTCGTTATCTTATAGGGGTTTTGTGGGGATTAAAAATGTTTCCTCCTGAAGAAAACAATGTCTGACACTTAATAGGAATACTATATATCTTACTATTATTGAAACATCAGAAAATGATAGAGCTCAGAAAGGAGATAGAGAGCTCTGATTGGCAGCGTGTCTTATTTTCCCAGGTTTATTTGTTTATCCTAAATGTTTCTTGTTCTAGAATAACTTTTTCTCCCTTCCCCCACCTTCACCCCCATTAAAGCTCTGAGCACAGTTCTTAACAATGCCTTTTCCATGTAGGGGGGAAAAACTTTTTTAAAAATCTCTATGGAAAAAAAATTCTGTGCTGTTTCTACTTAAAATTATGACAACTTGACTCTCACCCTCTGAGTCAATTGTTGAGTGTGTGTGTCACAAATTAACTGTTTTAGCTCAGCGATATTGCAAGCAGAACTTCTGCACTCTTTGAAAATAAGAAATTTTGCAAATGCATGACAAGATTGGATTGTATAACTAGTATTCGTATAATGCAGAATGTGAAATACAGTTTGTAGACCTAGTTTTAAATTCAATTCTAATAAGTAAACTGATTTGACCCTGTTGGGAGAAAAGTTGAAGCACTAATCCAATCACTAATCCAATCTTCTTTGCCATAAAATGTAATTCGTGTCTATTTCTGGGGTCCTAATGATGAGGCTTAATAATGTATATATTTTTATTTACACGTTCAGTGACACTATGCTCTGTGCAGTGAGCGATGTTCTTCTGCCACTTGGTGGTGCCTGCCAGTTTCAGAATTTGTTTCTTGGTGGCACTATAACACTACGTACAAAGCAAGCTAAACAAAATCACAGCATTCCTATTGGAAAGGCTTTGCCTGAAACTGTTTAATAATTTAAAAAACCTCTGTGGAAGTAACTGCATTTGTAACCAGTCACAACCAGTAATTAACTCCTTTGGAGTTTTAAGTTACTTTGGGCAAAATGTCTTAGGAAGAGTACATATTATTAGAAAGCATGCCAAAATTTTACTTAGCAGAGAATTCAATAACAGTTCCACTCTGCTAAGAGGTTCTGTAAAATTCTACTTACATAGCCAAGTGCTGAATTCCTAGCAGGTACCGTGTCATTATCATAATTACTGCGTAAACACTTTTAAGGACTTTGCCTTTAGTTTTAAGCATGACTTATTTTCATAAGCCTGATTAGTTACCACACCAGCCTTGCTATGGAAAATGACATGTTCTCACTCTGAACCGGGAGTTGTTAAATCTTGATCTACATTAAGTGTATATTTATGTTGCCTTTTCTGCTGAAAGGATGCAGCGAAAGACATCCCTGATTCCTTGTTTTTGCAATATTGGCTGGCAGCTCTAGCTAATGGGCATTCCGTTTCCTTAAAGAATTTAGCTGCGCTGTCTAGAAGCCGATTTTCTGATGCCTCCAACGTCTGGTCTAATTGATCTGTTTTAATGGAGTCTTTGTTGGTGAGAAGCGAGATGCCACCGACTAGAATGCTGGGATCTGCTGCTTAATTGCCAGGAGTGAGAGACACTGAGGCTCAGAAATCTTTGGAAGTGGGCGGGGGTTGGGGGTAATCTTGGGGCGGAGGCGGAGATGTAAGATAAAGGGATGGGTTTCACACAGGAAAAAAGATGAGATTTCTTTGAGGCTCTGAGGTGCTGCACGATCACATTTCTCAAAGGAGAAGTTAAAAAGCAAGGAAGTGGGAGGAGGTTGGAGGTTAAGGTACTTAAAAGGATAGCTCGGGCACAATTTGTTTTTCTGACGGTGCCTGCAAAAGATAGATAGTCCCTGCTTTCAAAGTGTACTGATGCCTCTTTTAAGTGATTGGAGATGGACGCTGATTGCCTGTGAGCTACTATCAAACACACTCTTCTAAATTCGGGGAACCAGAAGGACAGGGGGAAAAGGCGAGATTTTTAAAAGAGAGAAGCGGAGATGAGGGCTCTTTAAAGAAAGGAAAGAAAGAATGAAAGAATGAAAGAAAGAAAGAAAGAAAGAAAGAAAGAAAGAAAAAGGAGGAAGGAAGGAAGGAACGAAGGAAGGAAGGAGGAAAAAGAGAAAGGAAGGGAGGGAGGGAAGGAAGGAAGGGAAGGTGGGAGGAGGCAGAGGAGAGAAAGAGGGAAGAAGGAGAGAGAGTGATATAGAGGGAGGGTGCTGGGAGGAAAAAAAAAACAGGAAAAAAAATCCCGAATCACTGAACAATCACACAGAAGAGAAGATTCTTCCTTGTAGGTCATCCAAAACACTGTGACCGCAATAACGACCCGGGTCACTACAGAAAGATGTTCCTCTCCATCCACATCCCAGGAAGCTCTTAGTCCGGTTACTAGCGACTAAAATACCATTAGGCTAAAGAGCGTCTAACTGCGTGAAGAATGCAGCAGGCGGAAGGCGGGTCCCACTACGCCTTTGCTCAGCGCCGGCTGGAGCGAAAGAAAGAAGGGCACTTAGCAAGATAGTCCGGTCGAGTTAGCCCTTCTCGCCCCCCCTGGTCGCCGGCAATGGGGCAGAGAGATCCGCTCAAGCGCTCAGGGCCGCTACCCGCGCCGCCCAAGTGAGCCGCTCTTCTGGGAAGCCGCGTCCCGGAGGCTGCGCCCGCAACCCACCCGTTGCTGCTGCGGAGGAGCCCTTCCCGCTTCTCTGCGACCACTTGTGCCCACCCGGTCTGACCTCCGAAACCCAGGTCCCCGCGCCTCCCAGGCGGCCACACGAATAGGCTGGAGAGGAGCGAGTAACGAGGAGAAGCCTCCAAACCTTGGGCTCCTCGGGCTGCGTCGGAGCTGCAGGGGGCCAGGGAGGGGAGGGAGGGGGAGAGAGAGGAGAGAGAGAGGGAGAGAGAGAAGGAAGACGAGAGAGCCTGGAAGGCTGGCTGAGTCAGCTCGGCGAGCAGCCTCGGGGTCGCAGGCTCCTGGGGGAACTGCTGCTGCCTCCAGGCCGGCCAGAGCTGTTCTCACACCACCGCCTCTCACCCTCTCCGGGTCTCCGCACCGCCTGGAGAAAGGTTCCCGGGCTCGCGCGGCGATTTTCCCAGCTTGGATCCGGTGGCAGGCGGCGCGCTCCGGCACGCAGGAGCGCGGGGCGCCAGCAGGACACCCTCTCCTCTGGGCCCGCTCTCCCCTCTCTGCCCTGCTGCTACCGCTTCTCCGCCACCTCAGCCCTCGCCAGCTCCAGCTCGGAGGGACGCCACCCAGCCGCGGCTGGCACTCGCAGCCCGGGGTCACGCACTGAAGAGGGGAAGCTGGATCGGGGGCCCTAGACAGGACCCAAAGCTCAGTAGGGGGCGTCGTGGGGTGGAAAGGGAAAGGGCAGGGGGTATATAAAGGTGTGAGAGTCTCCCACTCTGGAGCCCGCGCTTCTCCCCAGAGCCATCCCCGCCTAGCTCCACTCGGGCCAGCGCCTGGCGAGCTAGCCCATCTGTGGCATCCGCCGTCGCCTCCTCCTTGCACCTCCTCGCCGACCCCTCCCTCGCGGGACCTGCATCCCGCTCCGCCAATCAGCGCCCGCCTGCCTCTTCCCACGTGATCTCGGGCGGGCTAAGGACCTGCTGCTTCCCAAACGCCAGAGGGATGCGGGCGGCAGAGCGCGAGAGGCGGCTGCTGGGCTGTGGGGCGCTTTGACTCTCCTTCCACGCAGCCTCCTTGGACTCCTCTCCTCCACCCTCCGGACTCCGGTCTCCTCGTGATCCCCTGGCTTCCCAGAACCTCCTCCTTATGGCAGCAGCCCCCCGAGTCCCCGGCGCAGCTTCTCGGCGGACGACCCTCTCGCTCCCGGGGCTGGGCCGGGTCACTGGATGTTGCTGAAACTCCGAAGATCATGCGCGGCTTTGGCTGCTGCTTCCCCGTCGGGTGCCACTGCCGCCGCCGCCGCCTCTGCTGCCGCCGTCCGCGGGATGCTCAGTAGCCCGCTGCCCGGCCCCCGCGATCGTGTGTTCTTCGGAAGCCGTTTGCTACTGCAGAGTTGCGCGAACTAGTCATGGTGCTGTGGGAGTCCCCGCGGCAGTGCAGCAGCTGGACACTTTGCGAGGGCTTCTGCTGGCTGCTGCTGCTGCCGGTGATGCTACTCATCGTAGCCCGCCCGGTGAAGCTCGCGGCTTTCCCTACCTCCTTGAGTGACTGCCAAACGCCCACCGGCTGGAACTGCTCTGGTAAGTCCGCAACCCCAGCTCCCGACCCCCTTCAACCCCGCAGAGGAGACGCATTTCCAGCACCCACCCGCCTGCCTTAGTGCGTCTCCTCAGCCCCTCGCTTCCCACTGCCCCAAACCTCAGAGACAACCGACCTCCACCCAGAGGAGCACAGGGAACCTTCCAGGCCGTTGAGGAAGCTGGGGGGGGGGGGTGTGTGTGACGGGGTCTGGGGTGGGCAGAAAGTACACGTGTGGGAACCTTTTGCATCCTCGCCCTTAGAGCTGGTGATATTTTAAGAAATATTCAACGGGATGGTTTTCTGGATCCACCGAAAAGAGCACCAGTCCTTGGGTGGGGGGGGGGGCTAAAACAGAACCTTTCCCATCATTAAAGAAAAAAGTCTAGCTAAAACGAGCGAGAAATAACTTTAGGAGAAAGAACAAGCGAGAAAGCAATACATCAAATAGTGACTGCAGGGGAAACACCGATTCCTAGCAAAAGTGCCCTGGGGTACGCTGGTCTCGATTTCAAGACCAGGTCACACGGATTCTAAAGGAGCTTGGGTTTCAAGAGAACCTCTCTCTCTCTCTCTCTCTCTCTCTCTCTCCCTCTCCCCCTCTCGCCCTCTCCCTCTCTCTCCCTCTCTCCCTCTCTCTCACATCCTCCTGCAAAGACGTTGTCTTTGCAGCCCAGCGATGCTTCTCTCTTGCTTCCCCAAGCTCCTGATGGTGAAGGGAAGTTGAGAAAAGAATCAGGCGTCGGTCTCCCAGGCCTGGGTGGGCAGAGCCGAGGCAGGCAGCCTCATGAGGGCGGGCGCGACCGACCCGGGCGGGCGCTCATTCCGTTTCTGGGCAGGCTGCCTCTGAGTGGGTCAGGCGCTCTTCTTGCTTTGCTGGGGTCCCTTCAAGTCTGAACGCGAGAGCTTGGCAGGATTTGCTCAGGGGAAGCCTCCTAATTCAATAGGGCCCGAGGATGGGAGTTGCTGTACTCGGGCTGGCTTCGCATTTCAGTCTGACAGCCCATACTATACCGGGGAGCAGTTGTGGTGTGATTTCATTGGCATTTTAAATTGTATTAACATGCCTGCGTATTGTCCCCTAGGTCTGCTCTGTTCTAGTTTCAGCAAACGTGCATGTTATTTTTCATCTTCTGTAAATATAATTCTCCTGTCGTTAAATCTGGCTCTGAACAAAGTGGCTTCCAGGGACGTATGTAAGCTGAAGTATATGTAACTTTGGAGAGGTGGGAATGGCCAACTGTAACTCATAGTTGAGAGAACACGTAGTCCTAGGTTGTACGTAGTCCTAGGTTGTTACTGATGTCAGTTCCATGAGAAACATTATTATGCATCATTATAGTCTGTGCTTTTTAAGACAGGTTGAGATTTGCACCCTATTAGATTTGGGTCAGTAGATTGCCTTTGTTCTGTTTTTTGGCACTTTCTAACTTTGGTATTCTTATAAAATGTAAGATGTTTTCTTTAACTTATTCGTGGTTCATAGGTGCATGTGTGTTATTTTTGAACAGCTAAGTTCCAGTTAGCAGATGTCTAATCACTTTTTAGGTGTTTTATCATAGGACTATGAAACAACCTGCAAAATCACTTGCTTGAAATGGTCACAGCTTTGTAGACCTACACGACTGGTTTGCTTCATTCCAAGTACAGTATCGCTTTAGGAAATAACTAACTTAAAAGTGAAATTGAGGTTGGCAATCAAGAAATGTATTATTAGCCGGATATCTTAAGGAGGTCTGCAGAAACTAAGGAGAATAAACTTGATTTCAAGGCAGATTTTCAAGAACCTGGCACCCACTCCCTCCACCCCTGTTAACTTAGAGGTGATCAATCTTCATTTGAGCCAGACAGACCATCACAGAAAACACTGTGCCTGTTTATCTTTATTATTGGGTCTTTGTTTCCTCTTTGTCTGGAGAAATTCCAAATAAGGGGTTGCTTCAGACCTTAAGGCAAAAGAATGATTAAGGATAGAAAAATGATAAAATGACATTCAGAGACCATCACCAGCTCTTTTCTCAATGTGGAGTTGGGGGGGGGGTCATAAACTATAGTCTACTTAATGAGAAAAAAAATAAGGAAGATGGGAATCAAGTGTTAAGCCTTCTTTCACTGCTGCCAGTATTAACCCTGGCTAAAATAAAATCGTACAATCAAAAAAGAATATTAAAAGATAATTGATTAGAAAAGAATTATGAAAAAAAGAAATGAATATTGATCACTTAACTAGATTTTGGAGGTTATCAGTAGAGAATGACCTTGCAGTACAGCTGTGGTTATTGGAATAAAAATTTAGCGCAATTCTTTTAAAGCTGCAAGATAGTGCTTTTGTTGTTGTTTTTAAAATCTATAACATTTTTAAATGACTGGAGTATTCTCTTTGAATTTGAGGTTATGATGACAGAGAAAATGATCTCTTCCTCTGTGACACCAACACCTGTAAATTTGATGGGGAATGTTTAAGAATTGGAGACACTGTGACTTGCGTCTGTCAGTTCAAGGTAAGAAGTCTGATATTTGCATCTTCATATTCATTAATGAGACTACAAAGAAGGGATCTCCCTTTACAACCCATCACTTGGCAATTTATAAGCTATGCAAGCTAAGAGGAAAGCTGGCACCAAGCAAAAGTGTTGTCCTGCCAAGAGAGCCAACGGATGTCAAAAAGACATAGCTTTTTGGAGAAATGTGTATGCCAGAGTTATAAATGCCACTGGAGGTAGAAAGCTTCAGGTTGTTCCTTCGATATGTCAGAAGCAAGTTAGGTTTATGTGTCCCATCTAGCAAGCATTTTATAATTCAACTGCTGGGGATAGTAGCAACAATAATCAATGGATAAGAAGTATGGATTTGTACTTTTGTTCTTTATGATTGGGGCTATCTTTTTTTTTATTATTTTTAATCATATTGCTCTGTTTTAATGGCGTTGGGTCTTATGATCCTGACAATCCAGTTAAGTTTTTTAATAAACTCCTTATTAGAGTGACTTTGGAACTATTGTGCTATTTGGAAATCATGGAACTTATTAATATATGTCAACTTTTCATGGGTATCACATTGAATTACAACTGAATTTCCCAAGAGCTCAAAAGAGTGCAAATAGCTGTAGATCATTTCATAAACGTTAGGAAGGTGTAGTTTGCCTCATGTTAAAAAAATACATAAAATAATGGAGTGGAAGACTATAGCACTTGTATCATCAAAACTACATTATGAGTATCGATTGAAGATAGAGCTCATGTCATTATTACAGTCATCATCTAACAAATGCTTTATACCACGTAAATGATAAACCTTCTTTTCTTTCAGAATGTTTATATAAGCATACATACCCTCAACTACTATAGGTGTTGTATTAATGTCTTATATTCACCTTTGAGTGTTGCTGAATTACTTTTTGTAATACACATGAAATCTAACATAAGGTTCAGCCAAGAAATATGTGCATAAATGAAATTATATAAGTGGGATCAGGTAAAACTTTTCCAAGACTGTAAGCAAAACTAAAAAATAAGAACAAAAATGTTACAGAACAAATGAAAACATTGAACTCAAATTCAGGTCCAAACAATTGTTGTAGCATGCAATATTTAGAATTGTTGATGAAATTAAATATTTTAAATTGAATTTGACCTCCTAGTGAGAGAGATAAAGGAATTCATATTTAAATATGGTTTGAATGGTTTGTAGATGAGCTAAAAAGCTTCTTGAAAATTATTTTCTTCAAAGAAAAGCAATAAAACAACTAATATTTGCAAAGTGCACCACCTCCTGGTGGGTGAATATTGCTGTGACCACACTACAGTCTTCCAGACCATACTATAGTTTTAGAAACATATTTGTGCATATTTAATATGCATGTGACAGGAACCTCTAAGATCTCCAGCCACACTGAACAATGTAATTATGTTCTTTCAATGAACTACATGAATGAGATAGAGCATGAAAACTCTCCAATGCATACTTTCCCCATACTAAGGGAAAAGTACAGTTGGATAAATCAGTAATGAAAGGCCCGAATGATTTTGTGGATTTTCCCCCTTTCTGTTTGTGATTCCCATAAATTTGTCTTACTTTCATGACCAAGGATAGACATAAGAAGTGAATTCATAAATAGTATCAAATGAACCAAAAAGAATATTCCTCAAATGGAAAGCCATAATTCTAACAAGATTTCAACAAGAGAAAAATAATGGAGTTCACAGAATTCTAAATGGGTGCATGCTACTACAAGGAAATGTATAGTTTTCTTATTAAATAAATTATATTCAGTTTTCAGTTTCCACAAAGGGTTTTGGTAAAAATTTTTATCAACCAAAATATTTGTGCTTCATGTTTTGGCCAGCCAGTTACATTTGTCATTAATTTAAATAATTGTTCAGTGGAATAGATTGGGGAGCAGGCAGTGAAACCAAGTTTGAATAAGAAAATAAATATTTTTTTAATGCCTGTAACATTTAAATTTATTACTAGGTTACTACTGCCATTAGCTTGTACTTTGTGATAGTTGTCAGTCTGTCAAGAGAAAATAAACATTTCCTTCATGGAAAACTTATACTCTACACATACTAAGACCATAGAGTGGCTGAATTAAGTTCAAGATCAAAGAAAATGCACAAGTTGTGCAAAGAAGAATAAGATATTTTAGGCTAAGAGTATCTTGATTCAGTCCCTTCTAGTACATTCCAATGAATTTGAGGGTTTTTTTCTTCCCCTTCCTATAAGGGAGATGCCCTGATAATCTATTTTCCTATATATTAGTCTAAACTAGCTGAGGTTATCTACTGCAAGTCTCCTGTGTTTACAGATAAAATCACAAATTCTTTCATTCAAATTATGATGCAAACTATGGTCATTCTGTCTGAGCGATACATTTCAAAGGGAAATGTGGGTGTGTGATCTATAGTTTCCCAACTTGGATTATTATTGAAGCACTAAAGTGAACATATATTTGCCTTCACTTCTCTTAGATGATTTAAAATAAACATAGGGGCGCCTGGGTGGCTTAGTTGGTTAAGCATGCTTAAGTCATGATCTCACTGCTTGTGAGATGGAGGGCCACATTGGGCTTTGTGCTGACAGTGTGGAGCCTGCTTGGGATTCTCTCTCTGCCCCAACCTCCCTATATGCCTCTCCCCTGCTCATGGGCGCTCTCTCTCTTTCTCTCTGTCTCTCAAAATAAATATTTAAAAAATTAAATTAAAATGAAATTAGATTAAATAAACATATTCTACCCTTTATTTGTCACAACTGAATGAGGTAGTTATTTTATCCTGCTCTTACAGATGAAGTAATTAAGGCCCAGAAATATAAATAACCATCATTAAGTGGTGATCTTAAAGTAAGAACCTAGGTCCTTTGACACGAAATCTTTTTTTTCCCCAGGACATTGTACATGCAAATGAAAACATCAATAGCAGCAACAACAATACCAAATTATTGTAGACAAGTCAATATCACAGGTAGTACAAATGAGTTTTTGGTCATGATATGAGTTCCAGAAATGGCCTATAACCTCATTTCTATCTGAATACCAGATGACATGCTGATGAATCATCTGATAAATCAGTTGTGAAGAGGAAAATTTAGAGACAATTGGATGGATGGATGGATGGATGTAAGGAAGGAAGAAAGGAAGGAGGGAAGGAAGGAAGGAGAGAAGGAAGGAAGGAAAAGGGAGAGGAAGGGCCATATGCAGTTATTCATAGACAGCATTGGTCATATAATGACCAATTATCAGTTTGTAATTCAAAAATATGATGAAGTTATACTTTTCAGATATTATTTAATTCAGATATTAAATGTTTTCATTTAATAAGTGTGTTTTAGATTTGCAATTGTTCCACTTACTAGGACTGCAAAACAAATTGCCTAGAACTTAGTTTATTAAAAATAATGAATCTTTTTTTTTTCTCATGAAATTACAATTGGACGGGGCTTGATGGAAATATCTCACCTCTGCTTCCCTTGCCATTAGCCGAGGAAGGGAGAGAACTCAAAGGCTTGGTTCTGTACTGTTCTCAGGGCTCTCACTCACATGTCTGACTATCAGCTGGAGACCTTGATCCTCAATGTGGATCTCTCTGTATGTGTTAGTTTGGGCTTCCTCACACCACAGTGGCTGGGTGTTAAGGGCAAGCATCCAGAAAGAGAGAAAGAGCCAGAGAGAAGCTGTATCCTTTAATGACCTAGCCTGAGAAGTCACACAGAGTCACTTTCACCATAGCCACAGGCTTGCCCACCCTTAAAGTCGTATTTTCTTTCATTTAAAGAAATGTGGTTACAGAGAAGAGAAAGTTACTTATGGAATGATCAAAGGATTGAGACATGTGCAGGTTTTTTATCTTTTTCTTTTTGGAAGAGAAACATACCATATCCTAAGCCATTATTCTTAAGCCTTTGACAACTGGGAATATAACAAGAATTCACTTAACATCTGTGGAGTGACTTCTACATGCCAGACTCCATGGAAAGTGCCGACAATCTATAAAATGTAAGTTATACATAGCTTCTGGATGGTGAAATCTCAGTTAAAAGAAATCTTTATTAACCAAACAAGCAATAAATTATATGAAAAAACTTCTCCCATACATTTTTTGTTCATTTGTAGTAAAATGAATTCCATGTATTCTAGAGTGTCAAATCATTGAATCCACTAGTGTGATATGTAGCTACTTTCCAAGTGTCCAAGCTATGGGGACACTTTAGAGCAAAATCATTCCACTGGAAAACACATATTTGGAAAATAAACTTAAGATTTTTATAACATCTTAAGAAAAATAGAATAACTGTTCCCCTGAGAGGAAGTTTGTACAACACATACATTTATGGGTCTAACCATCTGGGCCTGAGTCTTGTTTTTTCTCTTACCAGCCAACTATGTGGCCTTTAGCAAGTCACTTAACATCTGAATCTGTCCCTTCATGTGGAACTGAGCAATATTATGATTACCGCTAAAAACTATTTTCAATAATTCGGCATATTTTAACATAGTACTTAGCCTGTTTTTATGCATCAGGGTATCCTGTTTTCCTTTATTTCTTTAGTTTTAGACATGTGTGTTTAGTGTCAGTGTTAGATGGTGTGTCAACTGTACTCAAATAAGAAAATACATACCATGAGAGACAAATAGTTTACATTTCTTTTTATAAATGAATATTCCAAATTATTTCAAAAACACAACTCCGTTAATCCTCCCAAATGCCCTAGTCAACCATTTCAGATGGGGAAACTGAGCTATAAACTTGTTAAATATTTAACTATTGAGTGATGTCCACAAGGTCCTACACCAAGGCAGTTAGAGAAATTGGAGAAACTAGGACCAGACTTGCACTCCTGAGGCTTAATGATTTAGAGTATGCTTCCTCCTTGCATTATTCATATTAATGAGTGCAATTCATGGTACTAAAGGCCAAAAACATCGTGCTGATAATCTACAGTTAAGCTCTTTTCAGCTCCATACAAATCTCCCTTTTGGCTTGTGCATGGAACTTGGCAGCTCTGTTTTTAGCACTGTTCACATTTGGCTTACTGCATCCTTCAGAAGTGGCATATGAGCACTTTATCAGTTTACTCCATATTTTAAGATGCATATCAGCATTGTGTACTAGCACTTGTCAGAGATAATAAATACTTCCCACCCCTCACCCCCTGTCCACTGACTACATCTGAGTATTCTGCAGAAGCAGATGAGAAAGATAAATAGAGAGGTTCCAGGGATTGGAGAGAAGAAAATGTGGACCCAAGTAATCTATTGTAAGCAGGTTTGAAGATGGAGATAAAAGGTAGCCAAGGACAAGAATGCTAGAACCTGAGCATGAGAAGCTAACTAGTCCAGCCAACACGCTAATTTTAACTACCTCTGAAAGTGTCAGCAAGTCTATTGACTATAATATGTTACCAGTTCACTTCTTTCTGATCTCTCCTCCATGTGCTCAGATACCATTTTAATGTTAGTGGATCCTCATAAATCCTCCCTGGTCCTGAACACAGCACAGTTGTCAAGCACGTGTCCATCCACCTGCCTTCCAGGCCATGGATCTGACGTGAGCACCAGCCCCATTTATTTGGTGCTACCTCAGTACTGCTCACTAGAAAATTCAACTCTTCACGGACATTTTGCCATTGCCTTTTTTCTTCAGTAGTGATAAAGATTTTGGGTCCTATGGTAGGTCAATTCTCAGATGTAAGTTAAAAAATACATATATATTGGGGCACCTGGATGTCTCATTAGTTAAGCATCTGACTTCCGCTGAGGTCGTGATCTCACAGTTTGTGGGTCTGAGGCCTACATCAGGCTCTCCTCTGACAGTGCGGAACCTGACTGAAATTCTCCCTCTCCCTCTCTCTCTGCCCTTCCCCTGCTCTCTCTCTCTCTCTCTCTCTCTCTCTCAAAAATAAATAAACATGAAAAGTACATATATATTTTAGAAAGCTTGTGGAAAGGCAGCCCTTATACAAGTATCACCTGATCAGAAGTGAATGCCTATTTAAATATCCTCATTAGTAAAAGGTTCTAATCAAGTTTTAAAATATAATCACATAGAGGGGCGCCTGGGTGACTCAGTCGGTTAAGCGTCCAACTTCGGCTCAGGTCATGATCTCATGGTTCATGGGTTCTAGCCCCACGTCGGGCTCTGTGCTAACAGCTAGCTCAGAGCCAGGAGCCTGTTTTCAGATTCTTTGTCTCCCTCTCTCTCTGACCCTCCCTTGCTCACACTGTCTCTCTCTCTCTCTCTCTCTCTCAAAAATAAATAAAACATTAAAAAAAATTTTAAATATAATCACATAGATAGACTGAGTCGAGGAGCCCACGGTATAACTGTAAAAAGGAATTACTGCATAGAGGGCTTCCAGAATATGTAGATTAAAATTGTTGAAATGCAGATTTCTAAAATGTGTCATATTTAAAATATTTAAATCATTTTAATCCCATGTAAGTAATTTCTAAATAGATGTGATTTAATATCTAAATCATCGTGTTAGCAATTATGGAGATCATAATATGAATGTCATACAATTTGGATTTACCATTGGGAGGAAAGTATATCATAATTAATAAGCTCTATTTCAGTTTTTCAATAACAGATACAAAGTAAGACTCATAAAATAAGACTTTTCATTTCAGAGAACATAGGCTTATCCCATTTTACTTATAAATTACTAGGGTGATTAAACCATTGTTACATAAAGGCAAAGAGCAAGAGTTAAATGGTTGATTAAGAAAGAGAAAGTACAGATATTCTAAGGAAATAGAATAAAAAATAAATTTCAGTTTTTTATTAAAAGATCATAACCTTATTGAGAATCTGTTCTTTTTTTGGCATAAATCTTTGAGTTGAATTTAACTTATGATAGAGTTTTAGGTTTATTATCATATACATTAAAACTTTCCTAGCCATCTCATTATATCATTGGTTAATTTTGTATGTGTTACAGACTTACAGCCATCAAAAATCCAAATATTTTAGTAAGAACTAGAAACAGAAAAGTGTTTTCACATGCATGTGTATATGATTTGCTTTACTTAGTTTCTGGCATAGGTGGATATTTATAAGTAATCATCTTGGTTATTACGTTTGTTATAATTAAATAATGAAGCACATCAGTAGTAGTAATCATGAGAGAATCACATCTCTAGTGTAATTAGCAGGTATAGGACACTGCCAAATATCTCTAATGCCTTAGAGTGTGATTATATTACAATGAGCCTACCCTGTAGGTTGCCTAATTTCCATTGTAAAATGTGTACTCTTTTGTAATGAGGTTGTTTTAAAAATGAGCTTTTCTCTTTATGAAATAAATATTAATAGTCGTACTTGTCAATAATCAATAAAATTTACACATATGTTTTACATATATGTCAATAAACTTTACTTAAATAGTTGTTGATTTTTTCCTTGTATTCCATATTGGTTTTTTGTTGCATTATATCTGTCAATAGCCGATGATCTAAAGATACATGACAAATGAATTAGTAATCCAAATGTCTTATCCAAATATTTAGAAGTTTGTAAAGTTTAAAATTCAACAGAGGAAAAACATAGTAAGGAGCAACTGATTTCATTGGCATTGCAGCTATATACTTCTGCTCCAAACACAGAGAGGCATTACCTATTTTTAATAACGTGAATACATAGCATGTTTTGATTCTTTCCACCAAGCCAGATGGGCATATATCTGAAAAACAGTATTAAATAACATTGATACGCTTGTTACTGTATCTTTTTACTGTTGCTTGTTCAATCACTTTGTTGGAATTACCTGATCAATTTAGTAGCTTTTTTTCCCCCCTATTCGAATCAAACGACTGATTGGCTGACTTGACATTACTTTTGTGTATCTTTGAATGATTCCCTTGTAAGGTCAAAGACTTCGTGGAAATGATGGGGATTACTGAAAATGAAAACAAGTACTTTCTTTTGCAATTGATTATTTCTGTTCAAGGTGTCAAAGATATGCAGACTTCAGTACTAACCATAAGCTTCTATCTGTGTGTTTCCCAGTGTAACAGTGACTACGTGCCTGTGTGTGGCTCCAATGGGGAGAGTTACCAGAATGAGTGCTACCTGCGTCAGGCTGCATGCAAACAGCAGAGTGAGATACTTGTGGTGTCTGAAGGATCATGTGCCACAGGTATGTATGTGATCCTAAAGACTCCCGAGACCTGTGGGAACCATCTTTGCTTTTCCTGATATGTTATCTCCAAATAAGTAACTCAGACTCTACATTGGCTGCATAAGTCTCTTATTCTTTTGTACAAGGAATGCATTGTTCTTATTTTTGCCTTGTTTACATTTCAATCACTTATGGGAGAAAGAAAAAATCTACCATAAGGATGTTGATTTTAATACATACGTTATTTAATGAAGTACAGACAGTTGAATAATATAGAGATCTAGATTTACTGCCTGTGTGCCAAATATAGAGAAACTTATCTAAGCACGGATACAGTTGGTTGGTTTGTTTTGAACAATAGCATCATCTGCTAGAGGGCAGTTTTGCAGTTCTGGGTTTGAAAGTGAAAATGTGGGTAACCTCAGCAGCACTATAAAATATGAGCTTCCTTCAAAAGTGAAAATATAGAATAGTGCCAGGAAAAGTCTATTTTATTGGAAAGATAACAAGGATTAGATAACAAGTATTTCTTAGATAACAGGTGTTTTTCTATTCTAGGGAACTATGTAAAAAGTCACGTGTATGATGGTTGGGTCAGGATGGTAAATGAGCAAGAAGAAAGTCTTATATTCTTTAAAAGATTATCTTAAGCCTATTGATGGCTAGTAATTGATTGTGTTCCAAATTGTACCAGTGACTAGTAAAGTTCCTAAGAACTAGCAGAAGAGAATGATATTATTACTCACAGATGATGATGTAGGCTTTTTTGTTTTGGTTTTGGTTTTTAGGTAATCATTTCTGTTATATGATTCTTTGTCTCATGATGCAAGCATCCTTCCCGGTGCTCCACTTGCTTCTTATTTGCTAGAGCAAATAGATCACTGCCACTTCACCTGTCTAAGAAGTAATAAATGAAAATGACAGCAACGTGTGAGAGTCATTGGACTTCCGTCACCAGTAGGAAGGAAAGAGAACCAGCATGGTACTCTCATAGTAAAAATAGGGGAAAGAGAAAGAACAATAGGGAGCATACTAATTATGAAAATCAATCTGCCATACCTATGGAGAAATTTTAAAGTGATATGTGAAGACAAATCAAATAGGAAAAAAAAAATGGAACCTCTGACTCTTAAAAGCCAAGAATGTTGGAAGCAAATTCCAAAGAGTACTGAGAAAAGGGTTTGTCTATTTTTGTCTATTCAAGATCATTTAGCTTATCGGTCTGTCTCTGACAGTAGCCAAATGAAAATCTGTGGGCAGTTATAATAAAGAATCATTAAGTTATGATATGGCTAAGAACATTTGGTACCAAAATCTTTCTTACTTGCCAACCTCCAAGTTCTTGTTGGCTCAGGCAAGCACATTCTCCGGATTCATACAAATTTTTATGTTCTAGTCCATATTGTATTGTTTGTACTATGAAAATAAATACTTAGCCAAGTAGAAAATTTGATCACAATTGAATAATCCATACCTACCTGATTCACATACTTAGATTTCTGTAGGATTTAATTAGTAAGCCAGTTTTGCTGAATGTTTCCCATTGACTTAAAAAATCTAAAAGGTTTTTGATCTGAATAATGATGGAGGGACCAAAGTAATTTTGATTAACCAAGTCTGACTGTAAATAAATTAGAATCTAACTTTTGATCTAAAAGAAATTCTCCTTTTCCTTGTAGATTTTCCATTTACTTTTTAATGCTATTTGACAATGAATAGAGATGGCAAGTTGTGATCTCTAGGAATAAAAAGCAGTAGACGATACAACTTTATTATATTGCATTGAACTTACAAATCTTTTTTTTTTTGTCCAAAAAAATGGTTTCCTATTGGGCAGTCTGCACAATAGTCTCACTTTCTGTTTCGCTTTTTCGTGTTATAAGAATTGCATTGACTAGGAGTTCGGATTTTCAGGTTCAGCAGCATGACTTCTTAGGTGTTTTTGTCTCACAAATAAGGCTTTAGTAGACTACTTATCTCTGGCTTGCCAAGATGGTTTATCTTGTATTAGAGAAGCCTTTAAAGCTTCCCATCACAATTTCATAATGATGCCCATGGACCTTTGGTTATTTTTTCCATATATTCCTCCTTTCTTTCCTACTTACTTAATTTGGGTCAAATCAAGCAACAATTGTCTTAAAGACCATGCCCCTTGACTTTTTAGAAAGATGCATGGGAAATAAAGCCAATATTCTGCTGCTATTTTTTTTCCTTTCCCAAACTGTACATATTTATTAGAAAGCCTATAAATGAATAGGCAAGATGTTTACTCACAATGTTAATTTTTATGTTTCAGGCACAGTGATAAGCATTTAAAACATGCTATTGTGCTTTTTTGTGTAAGTCTCAAAATAACCCAATGACATAGACATTACTATACTCATTGAATAGAGACAAATAGGCTTAGGAAGGTTACATAACATTCCTTATGTTATCAAATGAGTAATGTTTGGAGATTTGAATCTATAAGCTTTTATGTATTTCCTGTTATGTGAATATAAATATAAAAAGTTGAACAAGACATGGTTCTTGATTTAAAAATGTTTACAGTCTCAGGAAGAAATAAGAAACTGTATACATTTAACTAAAACACATAGAATATATTGGTGCTATAATATAACAGTATAACCTGTTAGCCTCTGATAATTATAATACTGAATTAAGCTTTCAAATTAATTCAAATAAATTTAGTTAAAATTTTAGCTGTGAAGTATACAAACATTGACCATTCAAGCACTGTCCTATCCAAAAGTGACAGTGCCAGAAGTTCCGATTATCAGTTCAGTTGATTGATTATCTGATTATCAGGACTATTCTACTGTAGAGATGAATGCATCAGCCTTTCTTGATCTGTTACCATTAAACAATGAAGGCATATGATTAAAATTCTTATTTGATTATACATTTACTAAGAAAGATTTTTATTGTAAATTGTTTTACCAATTAGCTTGCCTTAAGGAAAGACTCTGCTGACCTAAAGACACAAGTTAATAAATGATTTGGTTTTCTGATTTAGTACAGTGTTAGACTTCTATGAATTTAGTTAATATGAGCCTCCACCAAGGCTGATTATTTAAACTACTACTCCTTCAGAAGTGCATTTGTTATAGTTCTTGAATCCTGGTTGAGATTTCAGTGTAAGATGAGGATTTCAGACAGAGAATACCAGTATTAGTCTTAATCCCCATAAACATTAAAAATACATAACCAAATGTATTTAGAATGAAAAGAAGTAGAGAGGCAAAAGGAAGATGATGTCTACACTTAAGAGGTAGAACCAGATGGAAACTCAATGGTCTTGACTCCCTCCTAGAAAAATGACTGTCCCTCAGAACTGAGTTGTCAGAAATTGACAACTTTGATCAACTGTAATTATGTAGGAGGGAGGGGAGAGAAGAAATGGAGAAAGAGAAATGCAGAATGCAGGGTATCATTTTTTTTTTCTGCCAGCATCACTTAAGGTGTATCCAATTTTAAGCACAAAGACAAAAGTTAATCTCACGCTTCTATTGATTTTAAAAACAAAGGATAATATTGGTGGCAGATAGACTCATCCACAATTGTGGTATTTAGAAAACATATTAGCAATTACATGAAAATATAGTCATCTATAAACTGCTTTTTACTGTTTTTTCCTTTTTGTGTATATGCAATTTATAATAATATGCCTTAATTATGAGTTTATTTGCCACATGTCTTAGCTTGTTATAAGCATTTTGTTCTCATTTTTTTTTTCGGTTTATGGCACCAAATTCATCCTGGTTAATATAAAAATATGAGAGATTTTACATAGTCAATTTTAGGAATTATCAAACCTGGATAATAGTTTTTCTTACAAACTCTAAGAATGAAAATAATAGGGAATTTATTTTATAAGTTATATTATACAAATTAAATTAAATTGATGTGAATATACATTTTCAGGTTAAATGTTAGTAATTTTCTCCATTATATTATTGTCTTAATGAAGAAAGTAAACATAAACTAAATAAAGTCATGAATAGTTTTTGAATATGTTTTCAAACAAAAACAAAGTATTTCTTTCCCCCCACCAGATGCAGGATCAGGATCTGGAGATGGAGGTAAGAGTTGCCTTTTTATATATTTGAAGACTTATCTGTAGATATTATTTATGGGTATTAACTTATGTATTTGCCGTTACAGATATCTGAGACAAATTCACATTTTTCATTTGAGGAAAGGGGCAAACAAAAAGTATCATTCTACTTATTACATGAATGTATATACCATGCAAACGATTCAATATACTTATGAATCATACTTAAGAACTTCGTCTTATCTAATCTTGTTCATTTATTTGTTTGTGCCTGATATGCACGTCAGTACTTCCTAAAGGAAGCTTCCAAGAACATTTAGCAGGGCAGAAAGAACTCATGAGGAAATCACTTAAATACTGAGATTTTAAAATATGTAATTTTGTCCTAAAATACCAGGTATGATAACACATACATAACTCTCATGTAAACAAGATCTGAATTATCACATCAGTAATTTGAAACTGAAAGAGCTTTAGTTCATAAAAGAAGGTAAAAAAGATAAAATATAAGCCAATGAAAATAAGATATTATCTTTACTTCTTTGTTAAATTAATCTATACTTATTTTTACTAACATAAGACATGTTTTCATTATTAAATCATGTGTTTAAGGAAGTATACAAAAGAGAGGCAGAACCTTAAAATTTGATCTGATGTACTGACTGCTAAATAAGACTTTATTTATGAATTGTATCTTCACTGTAAATTTCCCAAAATGCTTTTTCAATTGAAATCCAAACAAATTTCCAGCTTTATACACAATAAAAAAAAAAAGTTAGGTATAATTTCAACAAGAATAATAAAAAGAGAATGTATAAAAACATACATTCTTGAGGCCCCACTTGAGTTGTATAAAATGATCAAATGTATGATTCCAAGTAAATTTTAGTGTTTAAATGCAGAATTTGATGAAAGATAAAGAAAAGAAAGCCTTGGGTTCAAGAAAGATCTGACTTAACACACCATCTAGTTTGGGCAATACTTCAAAGATTTATCAAGTTGCTTTATGCAATGAAAGGCTTAATTAGTTTAAGTAATAATCAGAGAACACAATTACAGCAAAATATTGGAGCACAATTTTTCCCCTAAAAGCTAAAGCTGAACAGGAGTCAAGATTTAGTACCATGAAAGCATATGATGTGTTCAATATCACATGACATTGGACAGTCATTTGATGTTAAGACAGTCTTTCACTACTTCTTAGAAATATTTTCCTGCCAACCCCTATGGCTGATTGATAAAATGTTCCTAAGAAAGCTTCTCTATTTGGAAACAAGAGCTTAGAAGAATAAATTAAATGGTAAAGAGAAAAAGAAAGGAAAAATATAGATAGTTGCTTGAGTAGATATTTCACCATTGGAATATTAAGGAATTAATCAGTTAAAAGTGTTGCTTTTGGAAGGAAGTAGTTCTTGTGCAAAATTCTGTTTCTCTTTATTTCCCAGCTATATTTAGTCTTCATGTATAGATTAACTACTTTTACAGACATTGTGTTGAGTTTCAAATGTTCGACTGTTCAGGCAACAAATCTTGTTAATTTTTTAGCTTCTTTAAAACAAAAGAAACTTGAGGCGCCTGGGTGGCTCAGTCAGTTAAGCATCCGACTTCAGTTCAGGTCATAATCTTGCAGTCTGTGAGTTCGAGCGAGCCTGTGTTGGGCTTTGTGCCGACAGCAGGGAGCTTGGAGCCTGCTTCCAGTTCTGTGTCTCCCTCTCTGTCTCTGCCCCTCCCCCCTCACACTTGTCTCTCAAAAATGAATAGATGTTAAAAAAAATAAAAACAAAATAAACTAGACCACAGAAAATCTTCATTGCTCTTTCTGTTAATATGTCACAATATACTTTTTTCTATTTGAGTCCCCTATCATATCTTCTTCATTTTAATTTATTTTTTAAGAAGACATAGTTTATGTTTCAGATGCTGGTTTCCAGCTTTCATTCATTGTAATTAGCTTGTGCAAGTGAAAGTGAGGTCAACATCACTCTTCCCTGTTTCAGTCCATATCTTTGGTTCATTATGTTATCCAGTGATCTAAATAAGATAGTAATTTTTTAGGAAATAATTTCGATGCCATGAATATGATGTTTATAACTTGAACTTTGTACGTTAGTTAGAAACCACTTTCCTTTTCTTATTTTCATCTCCTATTTGCTTTTTACTCTTCCTTTCAATTATTTGTGCTTTATAATAACTTTGAGGGAAAAAAAGCAATTTCTTAAAAGATCATTGTTTTAGAAAAAGAAAAGAACATATAACCCATTTAGTTCTGAATTGTACTCTTTTTTAAAAATAATGTTGTTCTGAAAGTTGTGGCAGTGAGTTTTTACTCTGACTGCGAAAACTATTTTTTTTATCAAAGACCAAACATTTTTTAAACTAAATTACCTTTTTTCTAGTCTTTGTCTTACTTTGCTCTGAAATACTAATGATTTTAATTTTCTTTATTTTTTTTACTCTATTACAAAGTACCAAAAAAGCTGAGAAATGAAATCTAAAAACCTAGTTTAGACTAACCTGAACAATTCCAATCCGCATATCCATTGGATTGTACATAAAGTATATTTGATTCACTAGCTCCATTATAGGAGATAGACTTGCCTCTATATTCTAACAGAGTTCCTGTTACCAAGTATCAGAGGAGCCAGAATCAGTTTCCTTTGAATTAACCAAAGTGATTAAATTACTTGTGATTGTTTGGTGAATCCATCAATCCTAGCTAGTGATTGTTCTAACTGGTCTCTATAGGATATATTCTCAATAATGTGTATTTAGTTAATAATTGGGGCATCTTTGCAAGCACTTTGGATGGTTAATGATTATTTTTCTAATTTCTTTTAACAAAAGTTAATGTAATTCCCAACTGGAATGCATTGATCTGAATAGAGAAGTGAGCAGATTTATTTGCAAAAACACGTTGTATGTGTCGCTATTATAAGTGATATCATTAAACCTCCAAATCCAAAATCACTTCAAAATACATAAATTTTTATGTTTTTAAGATTGTCCTGTATGTTTTAAATTAATGAATTTTATATTAGCAATGAAGATTAGAAGTGATTACTTTAAAATAATTTAAGTTTAGCCCATTTGCACAAGGGCATATCTGTCTTTTACTACATTTGAGGGAACATTTTTACCACAATGTGAAAGTGATATAAAGATTTCATGACATTAGTTAGTATATATTTTATAGGGAGTTTTATAAATTTTAACTATTGATCTATTTATTCAGATGAAACAGTTCAAAGGCCTAACTTTATTTAGGTAAAACATGTTTACTAATCTCCAATGTGATCTGCAAATATGTGTTCATTTATACAAGTAACTTATAGCGTAATAAGAAATACTGCATACAAATCTTAAAGGTTGGGTTTTCCCATGTCAGTGACTATCTTTTTAGTGTTTAAGAAAACTCATTAATACAAAGAATAATTTTGTATTACTTGTTTTAAATATAAGACTTGCTGCTCATGGAATTCTGTTTTCAGACAAAAAGTTGGAAAGGCATCTATCTCAAACACTCGTTTTGGATAGACTCACACTTGAAAAAAAATTGGGATAAACTACAATTAACTATAAATGTGTCCTATAGGAAGGTAGAGTGTGGTAACGTGTGGACCAAATTCCAAAGAATTTCAGAACAGAGTTGAAAGAAAAGGGTTGGCTTTTCAAGTACTTATATATATGGAGATTTAATGTTGTAAATAAGAAAACGGGTGTGTGTAGGAGGGATAATAACATCTTATCCGCCCACAGACTTCCTTAAGCAACAAATACTGCAATAAGAAAAAAGTATTAAAGAAACCTTCTCTTAAAATCCAGGGGAGTGTGGGTGGTTAAAGAATAATTTTTAACCCCTGCTTTTCTCTCAAAGTCTTTTAGTAATATTATAAAGACAAAGCCATGAATATTTCCCTTCATTCTCTTAAAAATATTTCTGGATTCATTGGATTTTTGATAGATTTCTAAAATTAAAAATTAGTCTGGTAAAATGAAAGCTATATTTTAACTATTTAAATAATTATAAGTGAATTATCCTACTCTAGGTCTGGAAAAATCCACAAGTAAATTTTAATAACATCTTTTGGGAAGTTGTATGATAATATCTGTAGAAATAAAATGTCTCTAAGGTTAGATACAATGGGTATATTTTCATTTCGTGAGGTAAAATGAAGCACTGAGACTATTTATACAACTTACATATATATTACATAGTTAAAAAATTAGTTAATAGATGAATATCAGATATGTATAGTAACAAATCAAATTTACATCCATTATTAGTATAAAGACTGATTTTTAATATCCAGGTAATTGTTGTGATAACTTTACTGTATGAAACCAGTTATGATATATTTTTATTTAATGCAAAATTGCCTTGTGCAAATTAACTTTGTATGGTATTACTCAGATGTCCAAATTTGGGACATTTATTTTATGTACATTTTGGATAGAGTAAGAGATGTTTACATTGCAACAAATTTTAGACCCTAGGCTGCTATTTCTGATTATGTGGGTTGCCAAAAATTGGGAAACAATATTGTAAGAAGTTTGAGAACTTAAAAATTATTTTTTAAAAATCTTTATGTTTCTAATATGAATTTGATGATACTCAGGAATTTGGTAGAATTGAACAAGCCTGACAAAACCTAGGTATTGCGGCAAGGTTTCTGCAGCTGTAACAATGAATATGACAGTTTTTTTACTCTCAAGGAGATTACATGTAAGTTCTCTTCTCAGCACACAATGGGAAAAACTATGATTCTAATTATCAAAAGAAAAGTAATCCCCTGCAGAAATAAAATGTTAAATATACTGTAAATAACAAGGAACTGAATATTCATTCCATAAAATATTCTTATATAAGACTAAGAAATTTTTGTCTTCTGTGTTGCTGTACACATTCCCTTTCCTGACCTTTTTGTACCTTCTCTACCTCACTGTCATGGTCAAGTTCCAGCAAGCACAATATGCCTCACCATGCTTCTCTCCATGACAGCCAAAATCTGACAGGCATCACTTGTAAGCAGCTTCAGCTTAAATACTGATTCAATAAGGAAATTGTACCATGTATGCAAGGTCTGAGATTCTTTCAGGGCAATACACATGGGGAGAAAGTGGAAACTCTCCTCAATTTTGCTGTTCTGTGCCTGAGAGCTACTCTTTTGCCTGGAGATGGGTGTGTAGCCATCTGAACTGCAACTGAAATCTTATCCCAGATTTCCTGGGTTGCAATCCATTGTGCTTTCTCTTCACTTCAAAGGAAAGCAATATTGCAATGGAGTAATGAAGTAGAGGTAGAATGAATGAGGAATATGTAATGGATAATAAAATTGGAAAAAATACAAAAAGCAAACCGAAGGAGGGAACAAAGTGAGAGTGATGGAAAATGAAAAAGGAGGAGAAAAGAATCTTTGTTATCAACTTGGCTATACTTTATTTTCAACATGACTACCATCATGAAAATAAAAATAACTTTTCCCCCCAGTAGAATAGTAATACTTGTCTGAATTTCTAGAGAAGGTTGCTTGAGAATGTGAAATGGATGCTACCAACTTTTGTCTGAATCATCTGTATGAGTTTAAAAAAAAAAGCATATCTAGGAAAAGAAATGCAGTCATTGTGTGCAGGGTGATAGAAATGCCTTTGGATTACAAATCAGAAGATACGTATTCTAAATTTTTAATTGGTTTGAAAGCCGCCTATTTGATTTTTTACCCTCATCTCCTTGGAGAATCATTTATCTTATCAGTAAAAGAGAATAATATCTACTTATAGGAAAAATGATTATAACAAACGAATGCAAGGAACTTTGAACTCCAAAAAATTAAAAATGAAATTAAAAGAATATATATTACCTTTGCTCTTTATTCTCATTTATTCTAAGAATATAATTTCTCTGAAGAGTTTAATTAGAAGTTTGAATCTTTTAATCAGTTATTTTTAAATCCATGGTTTAAAGTATTGATGCTGAGAAAATGAGAAGAACCCTATTAATCCCATCACAGTTTCCAGTATTTGGAGGAGACAGCTTGCTCCACACCTCCAGGGAAAGTGAAATCAGCATTGATGTCAGAAGAGCTGCAGTTACACAATACAGACAAGAAAGAAGGAATAATGTTTTCAATTTCAGAACAATAAATAATTACTCTTGAAACTAAAATGGCAGGCATATTGCCTCCACAGAAAACCAAACAAGAAGAAATGGGATGGATTCACAGTACGAAGGATTTAGTACACTTACAAGGAAGAATTTCCATTAGGGTTCTAAGCATTGAGAAGTTTTTCCAAGGAGACTTGAGTTTCTTAGAAAGAAATTCTTTTAAAATAGGTGGAAAGATTTGATTATAGTTCCACTTGATGTCAGAGCATGCTTAGATAAATCCGTAAGGATGCCTATACTCATATATAATTATTTGTGTTTCAGTTTATTTTTTATTTATTTTGAGAGAGAGCATGCCTGAGCAGGGGAGGGATGGAGAGAGAGGAAGAGAGAATCCCAAGCAGGCTCCATGCTGTCAGCACAGAGTCCTACATGGGGCTCAATCTCACACACTGTGAGATCATGACCTGAGCCGAAATCAGGAGTCTGAAGCTTAACTGACTGAGCCATCCAGGTGCCCCTATAATTATTTGTAAAACATTCCATGGTTTATAAAAAGCACTAAGATAAAGTTAATTTAGTTATCCCCAATAATAGCCTTTGGATGTGTGAATGATGACCATGAAGGTTGAACAGCTTATCCTCCAACCAAACAACAGTGCATATGATAACTCAGTTCATGAACTCCAAGAATGAAGGAAACTATAGTGGCATAACTATACCTCTTGCAGTAGCTGTTGGCCACAACTACACCAGATCCCATATTCTGTGGTTTGTATAAATCATAAATGCTATCAACAATCATTATCCCATCCTCTTACCCCTTTCCCACTCTCATTTTTTTTTAATTTTTGAATTTGTTCTATTCGACACTTTACTCAAACTGCTGTGGGTTTTTGTTGTTATCTAAGTTAATCATACTCCACAATCCATGGCACATTATGATTGCCACTATTCTCCTCTATTCCTTTTTTCCTTCATCCTCCATCCCTAATCCCATCCCTTCTTTTCCCTTAATCATTCACTCTATGATATTTGATATACTTATATACTTACCATAGTTACTATACTTATTATAGTTGGTGGTTGGGGAAAGTGTGCATATTTGTGTAGCAGCAGGAAATAACAATTAAAAACACAGGTTCTGAGGGGAGCCTGGGTGGCTCAGTTGGTTAAGCATTCAATCCTTGATTTCAGCTCAGGTCATGATCTCAAAGTTCGTGAGTCTGAGTCCCACGTCAGGCTCTGTACTGACAGTACAGAGCCTGCTTGTTATTCTCTCTCTCTCCTTCTGTCTGTCCCTCCTGCGCTTATGCTCTCTTTCTCTCTCTCAAAATGAATAAATAAGCATTAAAAATAATAAATAAGTAAATAAAAATACAGGTTCTGAATTTAGAGTCTGAGAATTCGATCCTGACTCCACCACTTACTAGCAATGTGACTGTGAGCAGGTTACTTAGACTCTCTGTTTTTAGTTTCTTCATCTGTGATCCTGGCAGGGTTTCCAAGGAAATAGACCTTGAGCTTGAGATTTGTGCATTCAAAGTTTACTGAGTAGTAGTCTCAGGATCAGCATCTGTGCAAGGGAAGAAAGTAGGACAGGGCAGAGGGAGAAGCTGAACTGGTGCAGTTTAAAAAAAAAAAAGCTATAGCAGTGTTCCTACAGAGCTCTTAAGATGGGAGGGCCCCTATTGGCTGTGCTGAATGAGAACAGTGGGGCTAGCCTTCACATCCCACCATTGATGACCACTGACATGGGCAACCCCAAAGAGGGAGTGTTACCTTGGGCCAGGAAAGAGACTCAGCAATGAGCTGTCAGTACACAACACTCCCAGTAGCTGAGAATGGGAAAGATGTGAATATTGCACCTGGCATCCTTTATGATCTGTAAAATTTAAAACAAGGGAAAAAACAAAGCAAAATTTCTGATCTTGTAGAGCTTATTTCTTGTGAAGAGACCCAAAGAGTAAACAAATAAGCAAGGGAAAATATAGATTGTATATGGTAATGACTTCTATGTAGGAGGAAAATGGGAGAAGGAAAGGTTGGGGGGAGATTAGCCAGGGTTAATTAAGAAGGGCTAGACAAAGATGAGGAGGAAATGAAGGAACAAACCTTGTAGATAAGCAAAGGGAGGGCATTCCAGGATGAGTGCAAATGCAAAAGCATACTTGGGTGATCCAAGAAGATCAAGGATGTTAGTTGAACTAAATCGAGGGAAAGGGTGCTTGGAGTTGAGGGAAAGGGTGCTTGGAGTTGAGGAAGGGAGGTGGGTGTGATGACCCTGTAGACCTTCTTACAAGGTTTGGCTCTTTCTGTGAGTGAACTAGAAGCTATGATCTGACTAGTGATTTTAAAAGATCTGTGTTGAGAATGCACTGTGTTGAAGTAAGGGAGGAAGTGGGGAAGAAAAGAGATAAAGTTTCTTTTGTCTGGTGGTTGTTGATTTTCAGGAATTTGTGGTATATTCTCTAGACTATCCCCAGTTTGTCTTAAATATATCAGTCTGCTACCCATATGAGGGACATTGTCTGTGGTCCTTTATTGAATAGATATTCTAGGGTTTTTTTTTTTTTTGTTTTTTTTTTTTTTGCTATAGTCTAATCCATTTTTTTCTTTTAAGGTACTTCTTATTTGGGGTTTTATTTAAGATGTCCTTCTTCTGTTTTGATATTTTTAAGCAAGCAGAAAATTTCACTTGTTACCAACACATAGGAATCCCTCTGTATGCCGCAGTGCATGCCAAATTGCACAGAATTGGTTTCAAATTTGGATTTGAAAATATAGCTTTTTTTTACTATACTAAATGTTCAATACATATTGAAGCATATGATTTTCCATGTGTACTTAACAAAGAGCAATTTCATTTTCTCTGGTAAATTACACAGTTGTTATAGCTCTGGAATAAAAAAAAAAATCCAGGAATAAATAGAAAACAATGTTTAAATAATGTTAGCATCCTGGCTCAATGAGTCAAACCAAAAGAATTATTCCAGAGCCTGTCAGTTAGTAAACAGATTCTGAAAAATCTTTTAGTTTTGTATTCTTTGCTGATCTCTTTGAGAAGAATAAAAGGAGAGCTAACCGGATTTTAAATAAGGTCTGGTGCTTCCAAAAACCTGTTCTATAGATGGATCATTTAAGCTGAATCCAGTCCTAATTAAATATTTCTTATAACTTTAATCTTTCCCCCAATTTTCTCCTTTTCCACCTGCTTTCTCACTCCTTAATCCCATAGTTTAGCTGAATAGGTGGCTGTTTTGTCATTACCTTCTTTGGGTAAAGGCCACAAATGGAAGACTCATTACTATGAAATCAGTTAAAGAGGAAACCCATTTTTATGATAGCATCTATGTAAAATTGATGTGCTCTGCACATACTTGTTCCTGTCCCTGGCAAAATTGAGAAATTTCTCATGATCTTATAAGCACTAAATTAGGACAAGAATCATTCCAGATACACTGACTGTCCTCTCCAAAGACCATAGCACTAACAGAAAAACATGACCTTTGGCAAGTAGAATTTATGACACATTGGTTTAAGTGATATTGGTGAAAACATGGTGAAAAAATATGTTGAGCTAGAGAGCATCATCTTTCCTCAACCCTTCGAGCTTTGTGATGCCTTTTGAGATTTTTAAGGGTTGGAGAGTTTACAATGTTCAGTTACTCAAAAGACAACCATAATAGCAGCTTGGATGTGGTTGTCTTTGAAAGTAGGTGTTATTTTTAAATATAATTAAAGAGAAACACAGCTGGCAGTTTAGAAAAAGAAGGGAATTAGTAGTAGAGTTATTATACTGCATCTTAAATGGTGGGATGGTATGAAATGGTTATATTCTGGAAGCTCACAGTCTCACTGCTTTTGAGGTCCATGCTGTCCAATGTTCAGACATTGATTCACAAAACTCCCTTGGCCTTTCACTAAGAGAGAGCTCCCGTATGCCGAGCTGTGCTTTGAAATGGAATGTGGCAGAGTTATAAAGCCAGTCCAGTCCTATAAATCAGCATGCTCTGTGGATTTTCCATTGTGGATAGTTCTCAAATCTGTATCTCCAGACCATCCACCAATCCTCTATATCAATCCCTAGGCATCCCTCATCTATAACATTGGAAAAAAGCCTCCTAACAAGTGTCCCTGTTTTCAGTCTTGTCATCCTAAAATTTTTCTTACACAGTCAGAATGATTTATATTAAACACTTATCTGAGCATATTATTGCCCTGCTTACAACCCAACAATGGCTGTCCATCATGCTTAGAATTAAAGTCAGCCTTCTAGTAGGAGAAACAAAGACCTCCAGAATTAGTCCAGTGCCTGCTTCTCTATACTCATCATTAGTATTCTTCACCTCAGACTCGACATTCCAGTATACCTTTTCATTGACAGTAGTTCATTGAATACAACACAGTTGATTTCATGCCTCTTTGCTTTGTTAATGCTCTTCATTCTTCCCCATGCTTTTGCCTAAATATGATTCATCTTCCAAGACTTAATCAGGCATCTTATTGTACAAGAAGATTTCCTTCGATCTCCTTATTGGTCTAAATACCTCTCATCAATTCTCTTTTGTATCATCAACCTAATTCATTGAAATAATCTGTTTGTATATTTGTCTGGAGATAATTGTTATTAATATCTTGGTACACAGGGCACAAGACCTGGTGCTTAGTAGGATCTCATGAAATATTTGCTCAGCTGAACTAAGGCTCTGGCACTAACAGAAAAAAGTGTGCTTGAATTTCAAAATGTTTCCTTCACATTTGCAAACTACAGCTTAAATTATTTGAAATCTGAAATAAAAGTTGAATGTGAAGGGCTTTGTATACTAAAAAAAACTGTAGAATGATCTTAATTTCATAGAAGAGGACTGAAAAACAACAAACCAAAATATTAGCGTATGATCCATCCCACCAAGAATAGGCAAGAAGATGATATTCATAAACCAAAACCAGCTTCAAAATTAAGTACCCACTTATACATCCTTACATATACAAGACCCAAAGAAAATCAAGGTAGCCGAAGAGGAGTCTGGCAAGAATAGGCTGCAAGCTTAATCTGAAAGTCTTTTTCCCTTGCCTTTTTATTTTTGAAGAGCATGATCTGATACTAGTATATCAACTTGTTCACTTGTGATTTACCTCATTGTCCTAAAAGTGGTGTGCGAGAAAAAAAATTGAAGTTATTTTAGGATTCCAGTTAGTTAGTTTGTAGGTAAATGAGGTAATTTTACCCTATGTGAATACTTTATTTCACATCCAAATTACTTATTAAAATACCAAATGACTTTGGCCAGAGAACAGAATCATTTGGAAATCCACTTGATGCCTTCATTTATTTGACATTGAACCAACGAAAGAAAGCCTATCTTTTCTGAGTTTTCAAAGAATTACAATGATTATCCCACATAAAATGTACTTCAGCATCAAAGAATGTTACTTGCAAAATAAAACACTGGGTATTTGTTCCTTCCATCTAGAAAGTTTCTTAATCTAATGAAATAAAAGAGCAGGACTCTGTGAGCTTCAGCTGTTATGAAATATGCAGCAATATTGGGAAGAGGAAAAAGGAGCCTCCATGTGATGCCATGAAGATTCTAAAGCAATGATTTTAGAGTATGTTACTTCACTGTTCAAGACTGAAAGTAAAGATGCAACCAGCAGAATTCCATAGCACTGTGCCTGGCCTGTAGTTAGGTGCTTGATAAATATTGGATAAAATAATGGGTGGATAAATGAGCTGACTGGGCAATGATATACACTCCTACAATAGCAATTAATTGAAGCATAGGTGAATACAGAGTCCACTCTTCTACTTCCCAGTATCTGCTAACTATGCCCCTTAACTTAGACTAAGCATTGGAAATGCCCAAAGAGATATCATTCCTTAAGAAATGAGAAGAGAGTGATTCTATTTACTTTACCAGTCACACCTCTCACCCCACCCTTTTCTGCCCCATCTATTTCCCCCCCATAAAAGAAATAGGAGCAATGTGTTAATGCTGTGCTCAGATAAAAAAGAACAGATTTGGGGGGATAAAAAAGAAAGTTTGGAGAAACAAGACAGGAGGGCAATCTGATGAGAGAGAAAATGTTCCCATGCAAAATGTCAGAAGAAGAGAGGAGAAAGCAGTAATGTTTAATATTTTGTAGAAATAGAGTTTTAGTGTCCAAGTAAGAAACAAAACAGGTGGAGTTTTAAATAGCCTGGGTAGACTGTATTGTTTCTTATAGGTTCCAACTTTCAACATTTCTTTCCATTATTAACCCATATGATATTTACTCATTTAATGCACGTCTCCCCTCAATTGTTTCTATACTCCCAACACATTTGTTTTGAGAAGAAACCAAAAAAAATGTGTCCCAGACATAGATTTTCTTCCTACTCTACCACATATACATTTTCCTTTCCATCTAAAATAGCATTTAATGCTGCCAGAACATATTTATTAGGAAAAAATCAGTTTCATTCTTGCCAGACAAGACAAAGGTAGAAATCAATGTTTAATACTGCTGAGTAGGAGAGCTGAAAACCTTCCCCTCCACCGGCACTTCTGAAAATGTGTTCTGTGGAACTTGAATGCTTCAAGATGCTATTATACGTGAAAGTA
Organism: Cryptoprocta ferox; assembly: GCA_028646485.1. Taxonomy (NCBI): domain Eukaryota; kingdom Metazoa; phylum Chordata; class Mammalia; order Carnivora; family Eupleridae; genus Cryptoprocta; species Cryptoprocta ferox. The sequence goes on along the minus strand of CM053578.1, from coordinate 66,352,849 downwards.
TCCAAGTAAGTGAGGTTGGGAAATGTAGTATATTTTCATTCCTTTTAAAGAGTCACATATTGGATGCTACCTTGTTTCCGTTTGCCCAAGACTTTTCCAGTTTTGTTTTAAAGATATTATTTTTAAGTAATCTCCACACCCATCGTGGGGCTCAAACTCACAGTATTGAGATCAAGAGTTGCATACTCCACCAACTGAGCCAGCCAGACGCCCCAAGGCTTTTCCAGTTTTAACACCAAAAATTCAGCAAACTCCTCAGTCCTGCTGAAACTGGGACCATTGGTCACGTTAGTGACATGCAAAAGACTGAAAAATCTTCCAGTGAGAAGCATGTTAAATTTTGTTTAAACAATGTTTTTCAAGAACTCCTGATGATGAAACTTTTTTCTTTTTTTTTTTTAAATTTTTTAAAATGTTTTATTTATTTTTGAGAGAGAGAGAGAGAAAGAGTGTGATCAGGGGAGGGTCAGAGAGAGAGGGAGACACAGAATCTGAAGACAAGCTCCAGGCTCTGAGCTGTCAGCACAGAGCTTGATGCGGGGCTTGAAGCCACGAACCGCAAAATCATGACCTGAGCTGAAGCCAGACGCTCAACTGACTGAGCCACCCAGGCGCTCTTAAACAAAGATATTAAACCTCAAAGGAATTGGTCATCTGTGATACACACCTTGCACTCCAAATGTTTGGCTGGATGACTTCATGAAAGGCACTCTGTTATTAATGAAGTATTTGGTTCAACAAAGACAATTTTTTTCTGAATTCGGAGATATTTTTCTAACTTTTTCTAAGTAGTTTTTAGCTCTAAATATCTGAGAATTAAAAAGTACTATTTCTGACATTTCTAGCACGCAGTATTTACTGGTAATGCTGAGGGAGCATTCCTTTTGACAAAGTTCCTAATTTTGTACCTCTGGGACAAGGCCAAGCAAACGAAAAATTCAATAGCTGCATACTACTCCCAGAGCTTCCTGGGAATGATAAGGAATAGATGGAAAAGTGCTTCAAATAAGGTGTGACTTTTAGGTACGCTGCTTTCAAATTGAGTAATAGGAACACTGATAAAGACACATCAGTGCTTATTTACAAAGATGTATGTATATATAATTACATGAACCAGTAACATTCATATAGCTTTTCTTCTCTAATAATTGTTAAGCCCAGTGTAACATTCCAAAGACTAATTTATACTTTTATTAACAGACTTAACAATGAATGCCTGCTATGTGTCAGGTTTTTTATAACCATGCAGTAAATACTTGCTACAACTCTTCAAGAAAGGCATATCATCTCTGTTTTCCAATGAAGAAAATAAAAGACACAGAGACTGAGTTACTTGTCCAGGACCATGTAGTTAGTGGCACAGCCAGGGCTTAAACTCAAGCCCCTGAGGGTCCTATTTGTCCCCTTTCTCCACTGTTTCATGTGCAGTCTGCCATCTATTTTAAAGTCAGGGATTTAAGTTTAAAAATTATAATCTTTTATGTGAAAATATATTAAACGTCTATGAATTTGAAAGGAAAGTGTTGCTGTGAAGTAGGAAATTTGCACTAATTAGGGAAACATCTATGCTATTTGTTTTGTGTGATGTGGCCTGGGCTTAAACTTCTTGGTGTATGCACACATGCACGCACGCGCACACGCGCGCGCACACACACACACACACACACACACAGATTTTTTTTTTTTATTCACAGCATGTATTCCATGTGGTTTTTGATAATATTGACTTGTCCGTATATTACACTGTATATTCTCTTGGTGTGGATAATATAGCACCATGCTATTATCCTTGTGCCAGCTGTGCTTTAGATGTTTGGGATACAGAAGTTCCTGTTAACATGAAACCTAACTCTCAAGGGAAGAAACAGATGTAAAATAAGTAAATAAAGAGATAAGAACATTTCATCGAGTGATCATTTATTTTAATAAAGTAAAACAAAGTGGTGTAATACAAAATGACTGGGCTTTGTAGGAAGGGAAAGATTTGCACTGAACTCCTGAATTATAGAAAAGAAAGGTACTCCAAGATCCAGAGGTAAGGCATTTGAAGCAAAGAGCAAATATGAATGTTCTAAGGGAGATCTTAGTGAAATCCAGAAACAGGAAGGAATTTAAGTGTAGCTTGAGCACAATGATTGAGCAGGAAGATGGGAAGCAGAGAGTGAAGTGATAAGGAAATGGATTGTATTCATAGTGTCAGGAGAAGCCTTAGAAAGGGAGTAATATAATCTGGCTTATATTTTTAAAAGACTACTCTCTGCTGTGTGGAGAATGAATTGTAGATGAAATAAGAGAGGAAGCAAAGATACCAGTACAAGGGATTATTGTGGTAAAGATGACCTTGACCTGACCAGGGTAGTGGCAACAAAGATGAAGAGAAGGTGATGGATGTACTGTTGCCCCACATCTACTCAAATTACTTTCCATCCCTTTCCGTATTGATGCTGGTGTGAGCAAAAATGTTATATGCCATGTAAACAAAAATCTGGAAAGGGAAAGGGAAAAAGATAATCATGTCACCTTATTTTGTAGTCCTCAAATTCCCCATTCATATTCCACATGAATGAAAATAGAGCTTTACTTTAGGACATGAAAATGTTTCATAAAAAGTAACACTAAAACAACAACAACAACAAAAAGACTAAGCCCATGCATTGAGCCTATTATACTTATTTAAGGCAATTTTCTCAGACTTCAAGAGGAAAGCAGATTGATGTACTTTTGGGATTTTCAACCAGAGGCTTTTCAATAAAGCCTTCATATGATAATTATGTTTTTGTTTTTCATTTACCATTTTTAATGTATACCACTTAAGCATCACCACTGGTGTGGCAGTAAAAGGTAAAATATAAAAATAGGCAGCTCTATAATTTGGCCTTTAAATGGCTTTATGTATTTATATTCTATGTAGGATATGTAACAGATTGTGATAACAGAATCCAATATAATCAAATTGCAGCCTTACGAATATAGCAAATATCATGAAACAGCTCCCTTCTGCTGACTCAAAGAGTGGGAGTTCCATTTCGTTCATTATATTTTTTCTGTAACAGCTTATCACTAGCAACACCTTTGTGGCAGCTCTGCTCTGTCAGTGCGAATGTCCCCACAATAGCACTTTTACCTATATTTACCATGATTCTCACATTGAATTTTTTTTCTCCGGAGACAACTAATTTGAGTGGCTTGAAACATAAAACTTACGGCTTCCACTTTTAGTTTCCCAGTTTGTATAGCCATATATTAGAAGTCACTTTCAAATGCAAAAAACCCAAGGCCTTCGGATAGGCTTTGTTCAACCTCCATGCTGCTACTCTATTTTATTTTTCTAAAGCCTGTAGCCTCTCACCTCTGCTGTTAGAGGGAAAAATGATACATATGCTGCTAGAGAGTTATATAAACACCACTACAATTAAACTCTGTTTGTTGGTTTGTTGAAATGCAAATGAAGACACCAGAACATCATGAGAGTGACATCATTTAATTTACTCTTCCTCTCCTGTCCAATCTTGGGTGGGGACTTAAAAGTGCTGTGAAATATTTGTAAAGATGTCTTTTGCGTATTTCTTTGGCAAGAGATTATTTTTGAATGAGTGTAGTTGTTTTACTGTTTTGTTTGGGGGTTGTTATCTGATTTTTTAAAAATTTGTTTAGCTTTTCCTCCTCTTTAACCTTAAATTGTGATTCTGTTGTACTCTGGAACTCACAGGGGTCACCCTTACTGGATTCATGAAGTGGGAAGAGCATTGTACCAGTAGGGGGAGCTCATACCATGCCTATTTTGTGGGTTGTAGAAAAGTTACTTTTGTAGGTTTGTACAGTTTGGGTGGAGCTATTTAAACTCTCAAGCCAACAAAGATCATGGATTGGAATAAAAGTTATTTACCCCAGTTGAAAAGCTATAATTTGCTAAAGTTGTAAATCTCAACTACAGTAAAAGTTTAGGTGACTTTGGTTGATGAATGTGCATGCCATGGTTGAATTTTTTCAGATAGCTAAAATGTGGAGGGTTTAAAATATGTTAAAAGATTTCTTCCCTGGTATATATATACTTTCCTCCATAAGTAAGAGACTCAATACCTAATTTTAAAGGTTTTTGTTTGTTAATGACTGTAGGTCAATGTAAACATGGCAGGTCACAGAGGAAAGTGGCAGTGAATATAGGGTTGAATGGATACTGCTTATACTTTTAAACTTGCTTTTCTCATAAATACCTCTTAAATAAGTTTACTTTTGGGACAGTTGCCTTTCTTACTAAATTGGCATCAAATATTGTCTGACAGACACCAGGATCATTATTAGCTAACTTTCACCCAAATCACTGAGGACTTGGGGACTGAAGCAACCTTCTCCCATTCTTTTTTTCTTCTTTAAGGTTGTTATGGCCTTTGAGTTGTCAGCACCCTTCAAAATACTCTCTGTAATTTTAGACTCTCTAATATGGTGGACATTGAGCACTTTGTTATGAATGTAGTTTTTTCTTCTCCCCCAGCATTTAATGTATTCACAGGAGATGCTCATTTCTTACACTTTATTGAGTACCCACTTAATACCAGGCACTGAACAAGAGACCCAAGGTTAAAAAATAAAAATGATCAAGACTGACTTCTGCCCACAATGATCTCATGATCTGGGCAATTCAACACTATGTGCTGGGGAAAGAGTGGTTCCAAGCCAAGTTTTCTTCATCAGAAGAAAAGGACACAGCCGTCTTCAAATGAGTCTGAATGTTTGACTTTCAAATCATTTCTCGTTCAAGCCACTTGACTAATTGTTTACATTATGTATAATAAATTTGAAAGTTTTTGAATGTGAAAGTGCACAATGCCTGCAATTGGTTGGACCTCACTTATGTAATCACTTCTGTCATATAATTTTCAGCCAAAGGAATGTGCTATTTCATTGGTAGAATCTGTGTGGAAACACTGGTGTGCAAGTGGCAGGATGGGAAAGAGAGCAGAGAGGAATGTGAGGTGAAATGGGAAGAGGTTACTGGAAGGTGGAAAAATGTTCCTGGGCCTTGGCTCTTGCTTCCTCAGGGTTAGCTCCCAACTGTTGAGCAGTGTTCTAGCAATAAAATAGCTGTCCTTTGGGCGATAAGACTTTAGCATGATAGAGTGATGACCCTAGATTAGATTCTCAGATTTAAATACCTCTTTGATTCCCACAAAGCAAAGCTCTTTTCTCCTATCTCACTTCAAAATAGACTTTCTTCTGATGTCAGTATTACTACTGTGTAGTGTTCCCACTTCAGTGCTTAATTGCCATGGCATCATTGCTGCTACAATGCCTTTCCCTATTCTTCCCACATTTCTTTTTCCATCTATCTTATTTTTCCTGACTTGGATTTCCCTGAAAAAGCTTTCTATAAGTATTGTCAGTCCTGCCTGAGCAGACTGACTGTGGCGATGTGCAGAGGCTTTTACATGTGAAATGTGTGTAGTTTCAACTTCTGGGCCCCTTCCCAGCCTCCATACATAATTGTGCATTTGTAATACTGGGTTTTTTTTTTTTTTTTTTTTTTTTTTTTAGTAAAGGAGTTCCATTGAATGATATATATGCAGGCTATACAGAAATTTGGATCTGTCTCTGATCATGAGTTTTTAGTATTTAGATCTTTGGTGCACTTTTCAACTGTTCTGTTGTTTTGCTGTTGTTGTTTTGTGGTTCTGTAGGTAGCTCGTTGCTGTGCTGGTTCTTTTCTTAATGAATGTTTTTAATTTATTTATTTTTCTCCCAAGCAACTTAGTCCAGAGTTGTGTCAGAAGCCAGGTTTTGTAATAAAATATAATGGATCTTTCAACTGTTCTTACAAAATGTGGTATTTAAGTCCCTAACACCAGATCTTAGAATATAGATATTCTATGAATATATTCAACAAAGTATACAACATTTGAGCTAAGCCAAGTGGTGATATACAACATTAATATGATTCACCCAGAGACTCAAATTTCAGGATCAACAGTGACTTTGAAACGAGGCTCCTTGTGAAATCTGCTGGATATTCACATTCCACACATCTCGACCTCCCCCACCACAGACACACACACATTCACTCACACACACACACACTTGCTCCCCCTCAGACATCTAAGGCTCTCAAAATTTTAGAAAGCAGTTGCAGCAAGATTTCCCCTTCCTAAGCAGTAACATCACAATGGAAAATTTCCTCAGAATACTAAGCCTCTGGCAGTCATAAAGTCTGTGTAACTCACTAAAGCAAATGGTGACCCAATAATTCTTACTGCCACTGTTATTTTTCACCATTAGCTCTGGTCTCAAAGAAAACTTAAATTCTTGTCCTTGATGTCGACTTTTCTATTTAGAACTGATATGTCAAATGATTTTATTGATGAATTAAACATTTTATGTATGTGGCACTTGTTCTGGGCATATAGATGTGAAAAACAAACAATAATCATGTTAACATGGCAGTGACGTTTAATGGAGTAGGGCAGTGAGGTGGGAGATACTGAAGGATGGGGAAAGACTTTTTAATTATCTAGAGCATTTCCTTGAGGCAGATCCACAGACTTTAAATACCAAGCAGTTAGAGTGGGCCATTGCTCAAAGGAACTGCTATGACAGTTCTTTGTATTACCAAATTTTATTATGTGTGGGGTCCATACAGAGGTTGAGCTATACAATGGCAGTAAACTGAACATAAAGTCATTAAAAATTAAGTTTTATGTTTTCTTTTGTGTGTCATGAGAGTAGCAAAATTAGCACATTCAGTTCCCAGAATCACAGCTTCATCATAAAGATGAGTCATGGTGAACTAAAGGGACTATATTTTAATGAACCAATCTGGTTACTGTAGCTCATCTATGCTCAGCAGCAGACTGCCTAGGGAACAGGAGACAATCTATTTTTCAAATGATGAATTAGTCCCCAATGTTATTCTTCTTTCTTGACTCCTCTCTCAAGACTATCTGCTCTGTTCCTCCTTGAACACACTCTTGCCTTGGGGGTTTTCCTTAACAACAAATAATAGTAGTGCAAAACAATCTCAATTATTGTGGTTGCAATTCCCCATTTGGCATCTGTTAACAAATAGGAACCACTAAATATTTATTATGTATTTACTGTGTTTACAGCGCAGTGGGGTTGGGCAAGAATCTTTATGAAATACTCTCTTCTCCTTGAGGAGGAGCTTGTAGTCCTTGAGGAAAGTGAAAACATGCTTCCTTGAGGAAGGAATCATACCAAAACCCATGATGTGCAGTCATTCAGAAAAAAATGATTGATCAAATGGTAGAGAGAACCTCAGAAAGGAGATAAGACATGAGTTAAACTTTGAAAAGTAGTTTGGGTTTTGAATAATTTGACATTTTCTATCATTTTCCAACTTGATTTTACAAACTAACCATCTCCTGTTGACCAATGGATAGTGAAAAATTATTTTTATTCCTGGTTTCAGCTGCTCATTTTGTGAGTACTTTGGTTATTTTCTTAGCTCTAGGAGAAAATTAATACTAGAGATACTAACGTGTTGAGTAATAAATTCCAATGTCAGAGAAACTTAGTGGAGACAAAAAGCTAGGAAAGACTAGCAATTTTCAGTCTCATCATTGTAACCATAGGTAATGTTGATGACTTGTGATATTCTGATATAAATATTTTAAGGTAGATTTTGAATATATTGTCTTCCACTGAGTATCATGTACTATTATTTTGAAACTATATTAATAGAGCCAACTATGTGCCGTGTAGTATATTTGACTGATGGTAAAATGCTTGGCTAAGGTCCTATCTGTCTACTTTTCACATTAAAAATAATAACTTTAGATGTAAAACTTCTTGACACACAATGTATTAGAGGTATAATTTTCAAAGCATATATCTAAATAAGGGTTGTCCTTCAAATTTGATGCTTTGTGATCATACAATCACATTTGACCAGTTGTAATACCATCAGTCAATGGACTTTTTGTGTTTCATTCTTTCTTAGAGAGCCATTATACAACTGCACTAATACATTTCCTTACATTATTATGAAAGCTAATTAAAACAAAAATGGTATTGTCCAGCTTGATCATCTTCCTCATGCATCCATGTGACACACATTTGCATGGCCCTCATCTATGTCCCAGGCACTGTGCCAGGGATGCATGGATCCTGCCTCTAAGGAGGTTCGTTCTTACAAGAGGCCAGGCAAGAGGTTGACAAAAGAACAAGAAGAAAAGGGCCATTTGAGACAAAGGAAATGGCATGTAAATACAGGGAAGTGTGGAACAGCATGGCATTTTCAGGGAACAACAGATGGCTTGGCATGACTAGAATGTAAAAACCAAGGAGAGGAAGGGTATACATGATGCTAAAAGTGTTATTTTAAGCCAGACAATGAAAGATCTTTTTAAACTTAAAAAAAGACTTTGTATTATCAAAGATTTTATCTGTATTTTTTTTGCCATAGTCTAGAAGACAGTTCTAGTTGCTCAAGGATACTTTTACTAAAATTTGAGGGATTCAGGACAGGAAGAACAAATGGGATAGTCAAGCCTAGAAGTGCAACATGTGGCATCAAAGTGATGTCTACTTTTTGTGAGCTAATTATTCCTCCTTTTTAACTACACAATGTACTGAAACTCAAATTTTGTGTGTTTTTATTATTTTAGTACTTAAGATGCATTGTCCTATTTAATTTATACAACCACCTAAGTAATAGACTTTCATCTCTCCATTTTGCATATGGGAAAACCAAGGCTCAGAACAAAATTTCCAGGTTACTGGGAGACAGAATCAAAATTTGAGCATAGTTCTGTCTGACACCATGTTTAATGGCTTATACTGTGCTGCACTATCCCTACGCAGGCCTCATCCATTTCATATCTGAATGTGAACACTGTCTGTGCTGGAGAACCCTTAAATCCTTCATTAAATTGTCCCAAGAGTCAGATAGGATATGTTGATGTTGATTTCCTTAAATCACAGTATTCATATGAAACATTCTGGAAGTTGCCAGAGAGAGAATTTCATGGGTATCTTATCTTCAGCTTTCTATACAAACTGCATCTTGCTCCATTAATTCTCAAATTCATTTAAAGAACAAGTGGGAAGTCTCTAAGTGAGTTGAAGCTTTCAAGTGTGACCTTAAAGAAACCTCTCTTGGCCTCAGTTTCTCATCTCTGAAATGAAGGGTTTGGACTAACAATCCTAAAAGTCCCTTTTCTTGGCCTCAGGATTCTGCACACACTCCAAAACAAATGGCATTTGCTTCTATAGATACAGTAAAAGCTGGCGTAGAGGTGAGACAACACTTTAAGTGTAATTATTTATAAATGCCAAATTCAGAATCAGACTTGAGAACTGTGATTTTTGTGTTTATTTTTAAGTACTCTCATGGCCTGCATATTTCTGGCGTATGTAGGATTTGTTACTGGTGATATACCCGGTTTATAAACATAAAATTGTTCTTTAAAAACACAAAGTACCAATGTGTTTAACATTTAAATCAATAGAAACAAAATAATCAGGAATACCTATTCATGACATTGCGAGTGTGTATTGTCATGAGAGGCAGTAAGGTGGAGGGGTTACGGAGGCAGGCTCATTCTGGGACCCGACTGGGGGTTTAAATCCTGGTGCTGCTACTTCCTAATGGTGGAACTTTAAGCAAGTGACTCCCATGCCATGTCTTCCTTTTCTCATCTGTAAGATAGCTTCTGCCTTGTAGGGTTGCTGAGAGGATTAAACGTGCCAATGTAGGTAGTGTACCTACAGCAGTGCCTGACCCATATGAACATTCATGAAGTGTTACCTGTTGTTAGCATTTTGGACGAGGCATCGTTTATTTGAATTGAAGAAACTATTGAATTAGTGGATGAAATAAAAATTTGAAGGTAAGGTCCAAGAGGACAGGATTTTATTTTTCTTTCATAGCTATGTCCTCACTACCAACCTAAGTGACTGGCTCAGATTAGGTTTCTGTAGATATCTGTTGAATGAAAGAGTCGACCAAGAGTAAATGGTGTCGAAAAAGAAAAAAAAAGAGTAAGTAGTGTTGAAGATTCTGTTTTCCTGTTTATTCTAAACTTTCCCTGTATTTTAATGTATCTCATATTCAAATGCATTATCCCATATGCTATAAATCATATCATGAGTTCTAACAGCTGTGGACTCTAGCCTGATGCCTGTTCCATTTTTTTTTTTTACAATATTGCAAACAGAGATATCTGAAAATCTTAGATATCGTAGAAACAATTGTGAGGCTTCATCTCTTCAAAAAAAAACACAAAAAACTCAGACCTTTACTTATTTTATGGGTCTTGGCCGTCCTCTTCCTTACAACAGTAGCTATATTGATACAGCTGTTGCAGTTGCTACTTGGGCAGCTGCTGGGCAGCACTGCCAACTGCTTTGGATGGTTTTAAACTGATTTCAGAGAGAAAACCCACCCAGGAACTCCAGAAATCCTGACAAGCCTCCCCTCCCTTGTTCAACTGGAAGCTGGGACCTAGAGCCATAGATTCCAAATTTAAGAACCTTGCCCTTCTGGATACAAACCCTGGCCTATCTTGAACAGCCTAAATTTGATAAAAATCCTACACACAGTCTCAGTTTCAATAGTAATTATTTCAGAATTACAGTTGTGTATCCAAGTGTTTATAGGATTTTCACACTCTTTATATTATTTTATTCAAAACCTGTGCTTTCTCCTCTTTATTCTTTCCTACACATTGTTCCCAAGTCACCACTGATCTGCCAGAGTGACAAGGACAGTCACTTTAGTTAATGAAACTAAATTACTCCTCCCAATAGGCTCAAAGTCAAAAACATGCTGATATTTAAGGTGCCTTCCAGCTTTGTACTATTTTAATATTTTAGTTGTCTAAATGATTTTATTGGAAGCAGAAGCTTTGAAAACAGAGTTATGTATAATACTAAAATCTCATGATTGTCTTCCAGTGAGGTACACTGGCCAATGGAAGAAACTTTACTTTTTGTTACAGGAGGAGTTGTAGATACCAAATTTAATGTTTCTGGGAAGGGTATGGAAGATTTGGCGTTAAGATCTCATGGACTTTCTGAGAGGAAAAAGACAAAAAAAAACCTACCTCTAAAGCCATTCTTCTAAGATGCAATATTCGAGAAATGTATTAGAGGGAGAAAGATGCTTTCCAAAGAGGAGAGTGAGAAGAGCAGAGGAGCCTTTCAAATCAGCTGCGTCTAGATAGGTGGTGGCTACACGGTCCCTCCCCTCACGAGGGTATTCCTGTGGACTATGGGAGTGGAATCCAAACAGAACCACCCCTCCAGAGACTGCATGAATACTCTGCAGACAAAACAGACGAGAACATGACCTCTATCAGCAATATGGAAACACAAATAACATAGGTAGATTAATCAGAAGAGGTGCTACTTTACCCATTGCCTCAAAACAATGAAATACGTGATGAAAGTAAAATGATAACATTTATTAATGTTGATACAGAGCTCTGTCTCTGGTCCTCAGAGGAGAGATAGGCATCAAAATAATTTCTAATTAAAAACTCCACTATTCTTGATCTGTGGAATTTGAGGAGTGAATATTAGTCATGTCCACATCAGAAAGTTAAATTAGCATGCTCATCATGCTAATGTGTGACGTGTTCGTGTTGCCATTATGTCCTCAAGCCATACCCTCGATCAGAACCATCTCTTTTACATAAAGCTCTAACCAACCCTGCCCTATCCACTAGAGGTAGTTGATAGTGTCATATATTGTTTGGTATCCCCCCCATCTCCGCCTATGCACACCTACAACTTTCTCAGTGACACAAGTCACAGACGTGTAACACTGCCATGTCAGATCCCTTTCTCTTATGGTCTTCGACTTCTCTAATTAAAAGAACCCAGGAGAGCCACTGGGAACACCCAGAAAACCTTCCTTATTTTCAAAAGCAACCATGTCTCTAATCAAAAACCAGTGAATGTAATTAGCATCGCATTTAATTTCCTCTGCCTTCAAATTTAAGATGCAAGCACTGTTTTGTATTCACCCCCTCCTTCCGCCACCATGAAAGAATATAAGCTGGCTTGGATAAAATTGTATCTAAAAATGAAAAAGCTGTTTTATGTTTATTTACTGATTGAACCCATGCCAGCAGTTCTGGTGCATTCCCAAGTACGCACCAGCCACCTCATGCATATTTGAGCAGCATCAGCACTTTTACCTCTAGTCGAGTGTACAGTATTTCAAGTATTACAATGTACACCGGCATCTGTGGCAGATCAGCATCTTTCAAAACAGAAAACAAACACTGTAGACCGTCTATAGTATGCATTTTTCATACCACAGGTGTTGATTTCTCCCCTAGGAAATAGAAGAATGATGATTCAACAGATATTAACCCTCGTGAGTTATGATCTGTCTTCTGAATGTCGATTTTAAATAGTCTAATTAGAGTGTCATATGGTTGGCAAATACATGATGGTCAGCCTGCTCGATAGTTGTTAGTCTCTCATGGACGGGGTTGAGCTGACACCAGCACCTGATCATTGGCCCACATCAGTGAGTCTGCACACAAGTGATGACACATCAGCACGTTAGGCATTGCAAAATTTCTTTTTTAAAGTTTTTTAATGTTTCTTTTTGAGAGAGTGTGAATGGGGGAGGGGCGACAGAGAGAGGGGCAGAGGATCTGAAGCAGGCTCTGTGCTGACAGCAGAGAGCCCAATGTGGGGCTCGAACTCACAAACTGTGAGATCATGACCTGAGCTGAAGTCAGATGCTTAACCGACTGAGTCACCCAGGCGCCCACATTGCAAAATTGAAAATGCACCCATACATTGTAGATATGAAGTGAATATATACCAGGAAAAAGTGCAGTGGAAAACGGGATGCAGAACCATCTGTGAAAATTCATAATTTTTCCAAAACTTGCCATTATCCAAGTATATCATGCTGTATAAAATTCTTTCAAATTATTTGCGTTAGTGTTAAAAATTATATGAACACATAATTTGGTTTAGTCTCTACTTTTTCTGTATATCTAAAATATATTTCTTTTATAAAGGTCGAATGCATCTCTTGAGCAAAGAAACCAATTCTTGGACTTACAATATTATCAAGAGTAATAATTTAAATATTTGAAGGTAGTCTCTCTGACTATTGAAGAATTTTCTTAAAATTATCACTGTTACAAGTTTAAATGAGATACTAAATTAATATTTTTATGCCTCAGATTCTAAATTGTAGGGTTCTAATGGAGACTGGCATATGACTGTCTCATTCTTACTATGCATGCAAATTAATTCACTGAAGTAAGATTTTGATTAACTATATTTTAGGGTAGTTGTCTCTGCTTATAATAATAATTAGACAGCAGTTTCCTTCATTTCTCGATTTTTTTCTTTTTTGAGAGGGAGACAGCACGAGCAGGGGAGGGTCAGAGAGAGAGGGAGACAAAAGAATCTGAGGCAGGCTCCAGGCTCTGAGCTGTCAACACAGAGCCTAACACGCGCTTGAACTCACTGATGTGAGATCATGACCTCAGATGAAGTTGGAAGCTCAACCGACTGAGCCACCCAGGTGCCTCTCTCAGTTTTTATATTAGTGGCTTGTAGGTTATTCTCACATAGTTCTTTTGTACATATCAGACAAATGCAATTGTTAATAAATCAGATATCATTAGTGAATCAAATGATTCTACTAAATAATTTTTCTTATTACTAATTTATGCCCACTTCTAATAAAATAAATATTTAGTAACTATCGACTCTGTGCAAGCACTATACTACTACCCTCATAGCTGTTATATTTTGCATGTTTTACAACAACCCTCAACTAAGAAATTTTGCAGTTAATAGGTATGACTCTGTTCCCTGAGGCCATTCATTACTTTTACAGCAACATCAAATCATTTTTGCATGATTCCTGTATTATATGATGTCTTGGTCTCTCTCTTGCTTAACTACCTTTCATGAGGTTAGAAATCATTATAACATCAATGGTGCCAAATAACTTAGTGCCTGTACAACAAAATGGAAGGAGATCTCTGATTCTAGTGCCTACTTTAGTCCTTTGAAAATGGTATAGATATGGAAGGGAAGAGACCCTATGGCCAATTACCTTATCTATTACCGCGAGCTTTGCATTTAGTATTTAACACTACAAATGACAGCTCTTCAGTCACTCACAGGCACCTCAGTGCTGTCCTGAGCTGGACAGTACGGATTACTGAGTTATGTATGAGATAAAAATTGGCAGACATCCTGGTGCACTCAGTTCTTGATTATGCATGAATGCATTCATTATTCTTTTGCGGGTAACACATGTTTCTTTGGATTACCACCCCCTAATTGCTATTATGGGACCTCCAGCCCTCTTCCTCCCTGAACAGATCTTTCCCAACCACTCTAGTGTCCCCTAAGGACATGACTCACAAGATTCCTGAACAATTACCCTCAGCCAGTGTGGAATATCTACCAATTTTCATCCTCTTATGCCTAATTCTGATTGGTCATATTGCTCAGGACACCAGGTGCAGGCCTGCTAGGAGAATAGCTTCAACCCACTGGTGGTGTCACTTGTTCATGTGACCCCAAGGTCAAACTTTGTAAACACACATCACTAAAGCCCTCTGCAGGAGTGGGGAGAATAAGGAGGCCAGGACATTATGGTCCCTAACATGTAACACTTCTAAGTGTCAAAGTTTGTGTGAAAATAACCCAGTCTTTAGATTTTGCTCATACTTCTGGCCTAGAGGACTAATCTTTGAAATTAACCTGCAGGGGCACCTGGGTGGTTCCATCAGTTAAGCATCTGACTCTTGATTTGGGCTCAGATCACGATCTCATGGTTTATGGATTCAAGCCCCACATCTGGCCCCATGCTGTCTGTCTGTCTGTCTCTCTCCCTCTCCTTCTGCCCCTTCCCCCTCCCAAAATAAAAATAAAGAAAAGCAATGAAATTAACCTGCGAACTCCAATCACATCTTCCTTGATTTTCATGAAAACAAAATCTCACGTTTCCCAGTTTTCCCCTATAGTTCTTTAATCAAATGTGTTTGCTTCTAGACTAAGGTTTCAGATATCTCACAATTAGCATGTAAAAATAGAATGCTTGGTTTCTTTATAAACAGTTCTCCATACTATAGCCATGGTGATTATCTTAAAATGCTGCTTGGGTGAATGTTTCTTATATTTTGTGGGATGTTGGAATTGCCCAGATAGCTTTTTAAAAAAAACCTGATGCCTGCATTCTTAACCTAGGTAATAAGACATTTGTAGGGGAGAAAAACCTCAAAGGATACAATGATAGACCCACCCCATCTAGAACTTTCTAAAGAGAATTAAAATGTAAATTCAAGTGATGAGCATTGGGTGTTGTATGTAAGTGATGAATCACTAAATCCTACACGTGAAACTAATATTATACTGTATGGTAACTAACTGGAATTTCAATAAAAACTTGGAAGAAAAAAATGCAAACTCCATGTACTAAATTCAGCATTTTTCTCCAAGGCTATGGAATAGTAACGAGGACTTGTACCTGAAGACAAAAGAGAGTCTGATGAGGGGAGGTATGCTGAGTGGGCAATTCTTTCCCCCGGCTCTACTTGTTCCCTAGGAAGTTATAATATCACTGAATGTAAAAGGAAATTTTGAGGTATCTGCTGTTTAAACCATAGAGCATCCGCTCAGGGATTACTTTTCCCTGGCTTGAATGTGATACACTTTAGGGAAAGTCACCCAAATCAGAAGATAATGAGAATGGCACAAAAAAATTAGGATGCAATGTAAGGGCAGGATATACCTGTTGGGCAGATCTCTGGGGAATAATTATGTATTGTAGGATACACCAAAATCACCCTGAAAATGATGAGTTTAGTTTCTGTTATTTAGATTTGTTTCTTAAACATTGCAGAGTCTTTACCTGGACAGTGTTGGGCTGAGCAAGTGAGGGTTTTCCAAGATGCTGAATCCAAGCTTAATTAAGACAACTCAAATTTCCCACAGTGGCCCTTATTCTCAGGGGCATGGCTGGACACCTGGCTACTCCTTTTATCCTTTATCCTTTATGTTAGTAAAGGTCTACATTTTATTGTCAATAATAGCAATTCCTATCCCTCATGGTTCTTGTTTGTATCGTTTTTAAAGATACAGTTTGGTAGCTGAGTTTCCATTAAGAAAAAACACACAAATTTATAAAAATAAAGAAGATAGTTTAGTTTGTTCATTTGCTCACTAATTAGTTTTTAAATTAATTTTGTAGCCATGTAAAATGAACAAGATATGTCTCAAAAATCACACATGGTACTTCTTTTTTTTCATGTTTTTTTTTTTTTTTAAATTTTCAAGAAACAGAGCATGAGCAGGGAAGGGGCAGAGAGAGAGGGAGACATAGTATCCGAAGCAGGCTCCAGGCTCTCAGCTGTCAGCACAGAGCCTGATGCGGGGCTCAAACCCATGAACTGTGAGATCATGACCTGTGCCAAAGTCAGCGCTTAACCAACTGAGCCACTCAGTAGGTTTTTTAAATGTTTATTTATATTAGAGAGAGAGAGAACAATAGATTGAACAGGGGAGGGGCAGAGACAGAGGGAGACACAGAATTCGAAGCAGACTCCAGATTCTGAGCTGTCAGCACAGAGCCTGATATGGGGCTCGAACCCACGAACCATGAGATCATGACCTGAGCTAAGTCAGGTGCCCAACCAACTGAGCCACCCAGGTGCCCCTGGTTTTCAGAGCTTTAAATGGTGCTGTTCTATAATGGGTCTTCTGGAGCAGTCAGTACTAGGCAGAGGTTGTACTTAATAAAGGCACCAGAATACTAATTTTTTTGTAGTTGAATGCTACCTGTGAGGTTATATAATACTTTGTTTTCATTGGATTTTGTGTTTAGTCACTTCCTTCACCAAGAAGTTGTATGAAAGCATATGATGAGAAGGATAAGATACATTTATTCTCTGATTGGATCATGTAATTACAACACATTTCACTGCAGGTTACTTACTGTTCTTCAGGGTACAGTAGTGTAACCATTACCGTAAACACTAATTTTGAGCCCAATTACATGGTGCAAGTGTAGAAAGAACTCTACCAACTAAGGTCTTACTCTGAACTTCGTTATCTGGGAAGTTTGTAGATTGAATGTGCCTCTCAGATTTCTTTCCCATCTTCTCAGTTCAAAGCTCCATTTCTTGAAATATTAAAAACTCCTGGAAGAGTCTTTAATGAGCACTGCTTTCTAATAAAGAAAAAGCCCAAATGAAGCTTGAACGATGGAACAAGCATAATTTGAGCTTTTTCTTCAATTCCTTCTTTCTCTCCCTTCACTATGCTTGTCTCTCTTGCTCTTGTATACACACCCACTCGTACATATTTTTGGAGGCAGAAGAGCACTGCTTGCTTTTTGTGCAAATTAAATTGCAAAAAGAAAAAAAAATGTTGATGTGAAGCTGAAATTCACTCATCAGACTAACAAGTGCTTCCGGAAAAGCTTTCGCTGAATGCCATCCTGAAGAACGCAGCTCCCTTCCTCTCGAGGCCCTACACATGAACCATGTGACCTCCCAATCCCCCAGAACCCGTGAGACAATAACAGGATTTGAAGACAGAATTAAAGGCCTGAAACTTGTAGTCACAAAGTGATTGGTAGATTTCAGTTTGTGGGGAAATGGGAGAAAAAAATAAGCCATTCTCCTGTTTTCTCTCTTTGTGGTTTTCTTGTCATTCTCAAAAAGCTGGAAATGCTGTGGGACTTAGGGACTCCTGGACTTAGAAGATAGACTAAAAATACATTTGTTTAAAATTAAAAAAAAAAGTCAGCTCTAGAATTTGTCTTCTTTTGAGGTAATCTGTTACACAAGGCTGTTATAATTTGGCTTTCAGCAGTAACGACTAGTTATGCCAAAAACGGATCATAAATAAAGTCTAGACAAATGCAATGTTTTTATTCCAGAGGCAGCCAGCAGATGCTTTGTGTACCCCGCACTCTCTTGCTGAA
Source organism: Cryptoprocta ferox (assembly GCA_028646485.1). Lineage (NCBI taxonomy): Eukaryota > Metazoa > Chordata > Mammalia > Carnivora > Eupleridae > Cryptoprocta > Cryptoprocta ferox. The sequence goes on along the minus strand of CM053578.1, from coordinate 66,334,914 downwards.
GAGATTAATTTTGCACCATGCTTTACTTTGTAATGCCTTGGAACAAAACAAATTTAAAATGTGTCCTTTGGCCATTTGGACTTCCTCAGATCTCTCACTATAGCATTCTTCAATAATAATGAAGAGTAAACTGTCTTTTTAAAGGCTCCTCTGATAGTCAGTGACTTACTACACAGCTCCACATAGGCAAGGAGATCACAGGCAAAGTAATCAGTACTCCAGAGATGTTCTTCAATTGTCAAAATTCTGTAACATGTCAAGTGTGGAAAGAAGGACAAGGCAAGGAAACAGAAACCTAGGGGAGCAGAAATCTCAAGTTTCTCCATGGACTGTCGATCAAGTCTATGATTATAATTTCTGATAACCTCGTCTTCCCCTTCTGTGACATTCATTTTATAGTGGAAACAGAAACCTTTCAGAACTAGCACCTTCTCCTCAGAATACATGTTATATTTGGACAAATAACATAGCTGCTTTTCCAAATGGAATAGTAACAGGATCTTAAAAACCAGGCTTATTTTCTTTTTGACTGAACCAAAGTATCACTGCTGATGAAAGGAACAAAAAGGTCAGTGGAACTTGTCCGTGAAATACAGCCCAAATTAATAACTCCATGCGACCTTAGTGTAAGCATTAGCTGTAGTGATTGTGGGAACCATGATGGAACTTCCCACTCATTACAAGCAATTCTCCTAAGCTCGATAGACAGCCTTTCCTTAATTGAGGAACAGACATTACCAATGAATTTTTATGAGTTTATTTGTTCCGGATTTTTTTTTCATAATGCAGTCAGTTTATTATATTAAAAATGTATATCACAACTGAAGCACTTTTGTAAAACAGGCATTAATACAGTACTGAATCTATTTATTTGCACCATGGGGATGTAAGGCAAAAAAAAGCAAACTGCTTACTACTTGAAAAACATAGCCATCCAATAACTAATGGCTGTGGTGCTGGAAGTCTCCAAAAAGGCTTCCATTGGACCTCAATCAAGTAGTTGGAATTGGCTATAATGAGATGGAAGGGTTTTGAAATTGAATCTAGATATAAACACATTTGGATATTAATTATCTTTAATGTTAGTTGAAAACATGAAGGAAGAGAACTGAAATGTATTATGTGTCATTGTAAGCATTTTAAACTACTGTCTGCTACTTCTAGCCCACAGTGCATACCTGAATATATGTATACCCACTGTGATTTAGCCTTTATTATGCTGTTAGATATCAGTGCATATTTTAAATACATATACAAAAGTTCCTGCTTGTTTCTATGACAATTGATACCAATAATACTAGGCAGAGAAATCTTAGAATACTAAAAGAGCATTTTAAAGATGAAGGGTGCCCCCCAAAAGCAGTAGCCTAAAATGGAATTAAATTGTGGTCTTTATATACCCATAATACCTTAATGATGTCTCTTAATATGTTACTGTGGTTAAAAATAAAACCTACATGTTAGGCCTTGAGGGTTAAAACAAATGCTTATATTTTCTTTATTGTGATTAAAGTTCTTCCTTTGAACTTTCCAATAAAAAATTCCCATGCAGCCTCATAGAGTGTCAACACTGCTTAGCTTTCAGTAGCCTGTAAATGGGGAAAGCAGTTCAAGGGTAATCACCAAACCATTAATATAATACATCATTGGCTGCTCTTATACAAGATTCTCTAGCCAGTATTTTCCAACACTTTTTTGGAAGATTTTTTTTTTTATTTGAAAGAGTTGCTAGAAAATGTGCAATTGGAAAATAATTTACACATACAGACATACACAAAAATTACAGGCTGTCGCTATGGGGTTCTATAAAGCTTACAAATTCAGAAAATAGGATATTCACATTCTCTCAATCAGAAATGTAACAGTCCACATGACTAAGCAGACACTCAGGAGAAGAGCTTGCAAATCAGGCTGTAGGGAGAATGCTGTCATCAGACTCTAAAAATCTAACATAATTATCACTTAAGGAAAGTCAATGTGGAAAATTAATTAAAATATTTTTAGGCCATTAATTTTTTCCAGTTCTCATATTTATTCTGCTTTCCATACCCAACCCAATAGTGTCATAATCTAACCCAATCTAAAAAAATATATATTAAATGTCCAACTCTTTAAAAACCAAACATGAAGTTTCTGTTATTTTTTTCACCACAATATTTTTATTGGCCAGTAGCCTGTCTTCTAAGAATAATCTAGTTTTTCCTAACAATAAAGATTTTTAAAATTTTCCATAGTTGCTGTAAGGATTGTACCTTGCAAGGGTTTCAGTTATTTTGTCTTCTGTGACATTTACATTTTTGTAAAGATTCTTTATGGCTATTTTTATGTCTTGCCCTAAGGAGCTTGTTCTTTTGGCTGTCTTGGGACAGTAAACACAGAAGTAAACAAACTTTGTTTCATTCACCTGCTACCACTAGATGTGAGGGCTTTTAATTTATAATCAGTTCACTTAAGTAACTGAATTACTTTTCAGTTTTTTCTTCTCCAAAAGAATTCTAATTTTTATAAGTGCCACATTGTCATAATAGAACAAATTTATATGATACTTGCTATATACTCATCTCTATTTTAAGTTCTATAGTTAAAATAAAACACTTAATCATTGTGACAACCTTAAAACATATAGATGAGAACTGCACAGAGAAGTTTTCTGAGATTACACTACATATCTGATAAATGGGCAAGTCAGGGTGTGAACTTGAGCAAATTGTGTCTAGAATATGACCTTAGGAACTACTCTATTCTCCCTCATGTAGAAATTTACTTATGTTTTTTTTTCAATTATATATGAGGGACATCCCCAAAAAGATTACATAAGATGAATGGATATATTACTTTAAAAATATTAAATTATTATTAATTGAAATCATTCCAATTCTTAGCATAATATAGACTTTAAAAATGCTACTATCAACTTCATGTAAAAATAAGGATCATATTTTATTTTATTTTATTTTATTTTATTTTATTTTATTTTATTTTGTTTTTGAGAGAGAGAGGGAGAGAGGGAGAGAGAGACAGGCAGAGACAGAGGGAAAGAGAAAGAATCCTAAGCAGGCTCCACACCATTAGTGCAGAGCCCGATATGGGGCTTGAACTCAAAAACTGTGAAATCATGACCTTAGCTGAAGTCAAGAGTCAGACACTTAACTGACAGAGCCACCCAGGTGCCCCATAAATAAGGATCTTATTTTAACTAAAAATTTTATCTTAAAAATGCTACAGGTTATCACATTCTTCTCTATTGCTTCCCTTTTCAGCTAAAAATCTTATAGTAAAAAATATATGTATGCATATTTAAAGGTTCATGTATACAATGATAAGATGCCATTCATTAGATATTTAGAGAATATACAAACAGAATCATAGATATATAAATATACATTTTCTAATGAAATTGTTGGTTAGATTAAAATACATTGGTACCTTGCAAAAAAGGTCAAAATCAAATCCCTTGTATTAAGTAACGTTAAGGTTGGGTGGCTCAATTGCTTAAGCATACAGCTCTTGGTTTTGGTTCAGGTCATGATCTCAGGGTTTGTGAGTTCAAGCCCCACATCAGGCTCCACGCTGACAAGGCTGAGCCTGCTTCTGATTCTCTCTCTCTCCCTCTGTCTCTGCCCTTTCCCAGCTTGTTCATGTGTGCAGATGCTCACGCACTGTCTCTCTTTCTCTCAAAATAAATAAACTGTAAAATAAATAACGTTAATGTTAAATAATAATATTAAATATTGTTAAATATTTTAATGTTTTATGTCCTAAGGTTGGCACTATATATATCATGTACTTTTACATTCTTAGAAAATGAGTTTTGTTCTGTTAAAAATGTTTTTCCAATTTTCCTTAGAGAAAGGAAAATACTCCAAAAGATAATGTCCATTTGTTTCAAGTATGTCAGCTCATACTGATTACTCATGTGTATTATTGTTTTAATTCATTAAAATTTGTATTTTTAAAAAATTCCAGAAAACTCTCAAATCTTAAATTAGCCATTATTTGGCTTTTAATTACTTTAATCCTAATGCCAAAAAAGTTGACATTCACAAAGTCAAGTTGGAAATAATCCCACAAGTGAATATGATATTTAATAGAGACTATACATGTTAAAACACCTATTATCAACCTGTACGAGAGCAGAGAGCACTCTTTTCTCTTTGGGTAAGGTAACATAAAAACCGAATGAGAGCAAAACAATTCTGCATTTGACTTTATTATATTTAAATAAGCTGTTTAACCTCTTGTCATTCACTTTCACTCTGGAATGAGATTGAAAGCATCAAATCAGCCTTGACACACACACACACAAACACACACACACACACATACACAGTTATTTAGCCCATCTTATGGTTGTTTACAAAACAAAGGACAGAATCAAATTTAAAAAAAATGTGTGGAAGACAATTCAGTAAAAATATTGCTGGAGGAGGGACGGGTAGGCTGAAGAGCTGGCAATGGCTTCGGTCTCTGTTCCACAGCTATTGGACAGAGAGTGGTATACTCAGAAAACAGAAAATGGGGTGGGAACAGAAAGATGGAAATGTGTAGGGTCAATTTTTTAAATAAATCTACTTATCTGTTACCCAACCTCATGCCTTTGACAATTAGGAAAAATTAATTCTTCTTACTAATCTTTCTTAAAATATAGAAAAAGGAGGCAAATTTTTCCCAAGTGATGCTTAACAAATGAAATCAGAAAATGAGAAGAGTGATGTTGATGGTGACAATTTAGGAAGGAATGCAAGCCCTTATAAATGTGTTTTCTTTGTTCTTCTCAGTATACTTGAACAGAAATTTAAAACAAACAAGCAAACGGGAATCATGTTTTTCATACCAGATAACTCAAGATTTATTATTTTGTGTTTCAATATCAGCTGAGTTTTCAAAATAACCCAGTAACACATGCAGTGTTATTTTTTAATGTAACTGCTTGTATAAACACATAGCTAATAAATGTTTAAGTAGAATTCAGACTGGCCTAAGAACAGGAAATTATGAAGTAAAAACTCAAGAGAAGTCAACAGTTGTAATGCACATATGATCTTTCTTTCTAAATTAAGGGTGACTACTACAGAAATATCACTAAGAAGAGGCTATAGATAGGTCTTATGTCCTTCGAAGAAATTCACTTGATAAATGTAGAGAATAATACACGAAGATGCATCTACTACTCAGAAATTGACAAAAAATTGTTATTGTCATGGGGATACTTAAATTACAAAAAGAAATAAATTAAGAAATAATGAATGTAATTAATTTTTCTTGAAGTCCAACTGATGCAAGGTAAAAGCATATTTATTATGTGAATGTCTAGCCACCCATGATATTAAAAAAATGAATAAATACCAAATTTGCAATATATGTAAATTAGGCAAATTTTGTCATTGAAGTCCATAGCAAGTGTAGTTACTCACTGATGACTCTAATTTTCTCATGTGAGTTTGCATAAATACATAAATACACTTATAAAAATAAAAGTCTGAATTTTTGTTGCTTTTTGCACTTTTTAATAGGAACAAAATAAATCAAAAAGTAAATGTAATAGCTATACACACCAGAAGTCATCTAATGTGTAAAAAATTGCTATGCTGCTGATCAGTGGACCACACCTTCAGATGGAACTCAAGTAGCTTTCAAATGTCCAATTTTGCTACTAACTGTTGGAAAAACAACAGATCTGGACTAGAAGAAAGAAATAGATCAGGCACATAAGTGAATAATATGGGTGCTTAAAAAAAAGCGAAGAAAAGTTCAGTAAAGCCCACAGTAAACTAGAGAGTTCACACCTTGTCTAAATGAGCAAGTTAATTTCTCTAATGGTTGTTCTGTATGAATATGTACCCACACATGCAAGATCTGATTTTTCATGGGAAGCAGGAGATCTAGATTTCAATGCAAAATCTAATTTTTAAATATGAGCAAGTTATATAAAACACTGAAATCATTTAATGGGTCACAAAAGAATAGCTGTTTAGTAACTAGTGTGTGCCTTTCCCAGAGGTCTTCAAGTAGAGTTGTCCTAAATAAGTAGGTTAAATCAATCAACCAATCAGTTGGAATCTAGTTGGAATCTTGTTGCGTTTTCTCAACTCCAGTTTTATGAATATAAAATAGCCCACTGTGTGTTATCAGTGGGCACTTTTAATAAATGATAATTCTTTCAGTATGTAGCTATAAGTCTGCATTTCATAAGGCCAGTAGATCTCAGGTGCACACCAAGTAAATCCTATCTATTCTTGCTTTCCAGATAATGGAATTTTTTTTTAATTAGTTACCAATCAGTTGTGGTCCACAACAGAAGTTTAAATAGGTTCCAATCAAAGAATTTAGTAATTGCTACTCTTATCATTTGTTAATCTTCTGACAGAATTTTTGCCTCAGTTACAACAGGGAACCACTATCTTTGTGATACAAATTAATGTACCCTCCTCATTCATTCATGGCTTTAGAATAAAAAAATAAAGGTCTTCAATGTTGTAAAGTGTATATGGTTTTAAGTGAAAGGGTACCACATTTGGCCCCCTAAGAAGTAACTCATTCACCAGAATTATATCTATATGCCAGATTACGTTCACTGCTAATAGGAGAGCCCAAGTTTTCAGTCTACGTGTAACAAATACATGGTACCCAACATTTATATTATGCTTAAATTTTAAATTTGCAAACTACATTCTCATGTAAGATCCTAGATATAATAATTTGATTCTAGATATAATGAAAACACCCATGAAACTCTTCCTTTCCCTATCTGACTCCCCTGAGAGAGTCTTTCAAGAGTATCTTAGTGAATTGCTTTCTTATGTTTCCTGAGAAGACTCCATTGCCTGAAAGTTACAGCTGTGTTTCTAGTTGAAATTATCATAGTGTGATAACATTCACACATTAGTTATATCTCACTTAGTGCTCTGGAATATAGATGGTATTCAATAAACACAGATATCTTTAGTTGCCTCTGTTTTGGCTACCTGTTTTCCAAATGCCCCTATTTCATTCAACTTGCCAATTCCTAAAGTCCAATTATGGTAATTCCATACTCTAAATGTTTATGGATTCTTCCTACCTCTAAAAGACGGGGCATAGCTTTCACAGCCCTCTCTGAGCATATCTTTCCTTCCTTCCCTTTTACCATCAAACTTTATCCAAACTAAACAGCTTTCTTTTTAGCTTCTCTCTCAGGGTGTTATCTTTACTGTAATTTCCCATCTACTTGAAATTATTTTACTACCTCTTTCCCTCACCAATTATAGCCTATAAAACACTTACACATCCTTGGGGCCCTGTTCATTGGGATATTTCTATACTACTTTCCCTTCTCTTCTTCCAAAGCACTGTGTGGTTTTTAAATCACTTATCTCTAAGTATTACAGTCTTAAAATTAATGAAGTACACACCTCAACTCTATTGACAAGATCACAGGTATGTTTAGGATAAAGTCTTTATCCCATTTGCTTTTATATACTCCCAAAAGGGGAAGATTGCCTTCCACATGGTAAATATTCGACAAATATTTACTGAATTGATTTGGTAGAAACTATAGGAGTCATTATGACCAGCTTCTTAAACCAATTTAGAAATCCCCTCTACACCTCCCCCATAGCCCCGCCTCTGGAAGAAACATGTGGAATCTCACTTTATTACACAGTAGTTTTCCTTGTTGGAAAACTGAAGTTATTAGAAAGTTCTTTCTTGCTTTGGACTGAAATATTTTTCCTCTTCTTTTCTAAACTCTTCCTGTGGAATTTAAATATTAAAAATTTTCCTCTTCCATGTGGCAACCTTTTAAATATTAATATTGCACTTACTGTAGTCATTCTCTTCTCCTGTTAAACCTCACCCACCCCTAACCCCCACGTTCTGTTTTCCTAACATGACATCATTCAGTCACCCCTTCTAAAATGTTACTTATTTTACCAGTGTATTTCTTTTAATGAGGAGCTCAGAACTGGGCAAAGTGCTATGTGAATGATTTAATCAGTCCAGGATGCAGTGGGAATATTATCTCCCTCAGTATGCAAACCTTACTCCTGTAAGCCTACAACTTTAGCAACCAAGTCATGTGGTTGCTTTGTAGTGAGATTCAACAAAAAACAACTATTTGCCAGGCATCATAAGACCTTTCCACGTATGTTGTCTCAGTAAATTTGTAGTTGATTAAAGCTCTGAAGTCATTGTCACATGAATTGTTAGGAGAAACATCTTCTGCCTTCAACATGTACAATTGCTATCCCAACACAAATCTAGGATTGTTCGTTTATCCTAGTTAAATTTCATTATATTGGATTTGCCTCATCTCATTAGTCCATCGAGATCAATTTGTATCCTATTTCTTGTGTCAAAGATAACAGTTTCCCTAGCTTTGAGTCAACTACATATTTGATAAGAACACCATTTAGTTTTCAGCTAAGATAGTTATAGAAAAAAGAAATTGAGCTGAATGGAGCCGAGCCAAGGAGGGAAGCTACCTCTTTAGAGTCCATTCCTCTGATTCGTAATTAGAGCCCCTAAGGAGAGCTCTTCTAAGAACTAATTCACCTAATTGTCTAACATTCAGACAATGTTAGACTAATTGTCTAACATTTGGTGTACACTCTCTGTCATAGCTATAGAGGCATCCTGAAATTTCTGTAAGTGTTTTAATTAGAATAGAATAGCAATCTCATGAAATATGAAATTGGCTTGGTGTGCCTTGGTCTGAGTGTATTCTTGGTGTTGTTTGTTTACTTATTCATTCATTCATTTGTTATTCTGTTTTCATGTTCATCACTCACCAGAGGTTCCAAACTAATATTATGACAACACTTTACAAAATTTTTTGGCTTTTTTTCTTTCTGAAAATAGAGCTTGCATGTGTATGTAAGTGTGCAAGGGAAGGACAGAAGGAGAGGGAGAGAGAATCTTAAGCAGGTTCTGCTGATGCAGGTCCTGATCTCACCACTGTTAGATCATGACCTGAGTTGAAATCAAGAGTTGGGCGCTTAACCCACTGAGCCACCCAGGTACCCCACAGAAATTTTTAGTTTTAATAATTATCTGACAACTCTATAAATCCATACTTTGACTTCTATACTTTTTTGAAAATTGAGTTATTTGCCCATCTCTAATCTTATGGGATTTCCTCCATTCACCATCATTTCCTAGTGATTATGCAGAATGATTTGTTTCACAACCTTTCAAATATAATTCATCTGTGTCTGGACTTGAACATTCATTTAAAGAGACTAACTGCTCTCATAATCTTTGCTTTTATTTTGTGCTTCAATTACCTCTTTATGATGCTATCATTCCTAATGTGAAGATAATTCTCCCAGTGGAGAGAAATAGAAGTAAACCACCATTTTATCACATTTAACAGTATATCATTTTCCTAAGCAGCGACTGTATCCATCATTTAAAAAATATTTTTAGTCTGATAGTGTATTTATATAATATATACATATTTTATGCATATTAAAGAGAAAAGTCTTTAATGCACTTAGCATAAGTAAAAAATTCCAGATATTTTAGCCTCTTGGTCCTATTTTTAAAGATTGTTTCTTCTCTTTTGTATTCATCTTTGGTTATATGTTCTTCTTTTCATATTTTGCACACGTCTCATTTAAATTGGAGCTCATCAGAAAGAGAGCCCTAAGCAACCACACTGGTTTCCTTGGATACTGATTCTTTATTTTCCTCATCAGCATCATTTGTGATTGTATTATCAGATTTTCAGTTTTTCATTCTCTACTTCCTTTAAATTTTCTGGCCATGGAACCCCCAAGGGGAGTTGTTTCTTCTTAAGTTGTTTTTTTAATATAATTTCCTAAAAATTAGGATATGCTTTAGTAGCCTTTTCTCAACTACTAAAATAACATGTATGCTTTCTCTAAAAGTTTCCATTATTTCAAATTCAAGACTAAGCTCTACTTTGCTGGTAAAAATTAAATCAGGAATAGAAACTATCTTCATTGGTTTGTTTTCATCCTGAGGAATGCTGTTTCAGCAAGGCAACACAATTTTCTGGTTTTCTTGATTAGGACAAAGGGCATTCTAGTAAATGTCCAGATGTTTTAATTTCTCCTAGCTGTCACTTGTAACACTCTGTGACCTGTGTAATGAAATATCAGCATCATATGTGCACTTATTAGAAATGTGGATCCTGATCTTCAGCCTGTATCAGAACTCTGGGGAGGGAGTCTCAACAATCTGTTTCCACAAGCCCTTAGGGCAATTCTTCTGCCCACTGAAGTTTGAGAACTACTGTTGTTAAACATCATCTATATCAGTATGTAACTGAGACCTTTCATTTAGTCTGACTCATTCAGGATTATTTCCTCCTGAGAACTTCTTGGCACTCTCTCCCTTATTGTTCTTGCTCAGACTATAACAGCCAGTCTATTTCTACTCTCTCTACTCCCAGACTCCCTTCATTCTGATATTCTGATCTGTTCTTCTATGAATTGACCTAAAACACAGCCCTAATTCTGTCATTTCCTTGTTGGAAATTCTTTGTTGATTTTGACTCCTCAAACTGGCATTTGAGGCTCTCTATAATATCACTTCAACCATTTTCTCCAGAATTTTATTTCATGACCACCTTCTTTATAGCCAACACTCAATTCAATGGTACTAAGTATTGTTTCTGGGACTTTCCTGCTCGCAGGCCTTTGTTGATGCTTGTCCTAACTCTTGGCATGCCCTTTACCATCATTCTCGTGTTTCATATTCCCTGGGGTACATCACCGTCATGAATCCTTTGCTATGTTACTTGATCAGATGTTATCTCTTCTCTTCTCCCTCTGATGAACACCATAGAACAAAAATGTGATATTTTATGTTCCTGAAGAAATGCTGCCAGGCACATGGGTGGCTTAGTTGGTTGAGCATCCGCCTCTTGATTTCAGCTGAGATCATGATCCCAGGAGCATGAATTCAAGCCCCTCGAGGGGCTCTGTGCTGAGTGTGGAGTCTGCTTGAGATTCTCTCTCTCCTTCCCTCTGCCCCTCTCCCCAGCTCTCTCTAAAATTAAACAAACAAACAAACAAAAACAAAAACTTTTAAAGAAAGAAATACTACCTTGTACAATACATGATTGGGGACTTATCATATATTTCTTTTAACAATGGACTTCTGGGGTGCCTGGGTGGCTCAGTCAGTTAAATCAGTCTTAAGCATCTCACTCTTGCTTTCGGCTGAGGTCATGATCTCACAGTTTGTGGGTTTGAGTCCTGCATCGGGCTGTGGAGCCTGCTTGGGAGTTTCTCTCTCTCCTTCTCTCTCTGTCCCTCCCTCATGCTCTCTCTCTCTTTCTCTCAAAATAAAGAAATACACTTAAAAAAAAATGAAGGGACTCCTTATGTGTGCTTTATCCTTAACAGTATTTATGGAATTGAAGTAAATATCATACTGTAGCAATACATGCTATTATTCTTCTGTGCATCTTTTTCTTCCCTTTTTATTCTTCTTCTAAAATTTTCTCAAATGATATAGTTAATTTTAAAGTCCCTAATAGGAAATCTAGGGCTTTGCTCCCAAATTATTTAAATTTAGTGATTCAAAATAATAACATGTTATCATTCTGAAGAAAGTATAATGAGCATAATGTTCTTTTGATAAGTGTAAAGTTAATTGTTCACCATTGAATGACTTGCTTCTAATGGAAATAGGTTTAAAATATTAATTTTAAAAACTTGCTGTTAAGAAATTACACAATAAGTGTATATGTGTGTGTGTGGGTGGGGGAGAAATAAGTAGAGGAGGAAAAAAGGGAGGGGAAGAAGGAAAGAGAAGAAAAAAAAATAATTCACCAAGAATGAATTGGTCACAAAGGTCTTCAGTCTTTCTTTCTCCTCCTGTCAGAAATATCACTGTCACACACTCAACTTAAGTGGAAACATAAACTACTGAATATAGGAAAAGAATTATTTTATCCACATTTGCATACAGGTAAGTGGTGGCTATATTGTAAGAATTAATTTATAAAAAAGTATTTATTGAAGATACCATGTATTTGGACAGAATGTTGTGGAGCTGAAAAGTTTTATGAACCATAAAAAAATAGAACAAGATGAGGAAGTTGACTTTATGAAAATAGAGAAAAAGGCTTAGCAATTAACCTTAGGATGAAGTATCTTTCCTTTCTTACCATGATCAACTCACATTTAAGTCTTTAAATGGAAAATGACTTGTATTTAACCTTTTATGATTCAGAGAGCCATTTAATTGTAATTATAGCTAATCCAATTAAAGATGGATTATAATAACTGCTGAATTAATAGGTCATGAAATACTGAGTTTAATTAGTAGATTCCTATGTATTTTGGAAGAATGAAAAAGTACTCTTTGAAATATGTGAAAACTTTGAAATTTTAGTATAAACTTAGTATGTGGAGGTTGTATTATTTAAAAAAAAGGGGAAGAAACCCATGAAAGAATGGCATAGCATGAAATATGGGGAAAAAATCTAAGTTTCTAATTTTATATTTAGTGAATTTAAATTATTATTCTATACCCTCAATAATAAAAGAAAAAATAGTAGTATTTTTTAATTTCTTCTTTCTCTGGACAAATTAAGATTACTAATATATATAATAAAATAATAATTGAAAATAGTAATAATAACAGTATTAAATGATAATTTTACTTTTAAGATTACAAATCACAGTGCAACACAGTTTTTCAAGTGTAGGCATTTTGTATCTGTTTGTTGCATACTTACCAAAAATCATGCAGTTTCATTTAAATTAGGACAAGTGACCTGTGTTAACATCAGATGTGCATTTTTTAAAGAGCTATGGAAACATATGAATAAAAGAGATTTTTTAAAAAAAAATAATGACTTAGTATGGCAAATGATTACACAAATAAAATTAAATGACTGTTCTGTGTATAATGTAGACATATATGTCTTACTTATAGTATAAGTCTATGCCTTAGACTAGGCAGTTCTGGAGCAAAACAGACAAATCCTAAATCACAAAGTCGTATTTCCTTAATTCTGTGCTGCAGTATTCATATATTTTAACATTTTAAAAATCAGGATACATCTTAAAGTTGAAATGTAAGAACAAATATGAGGGCTTCAAACTTTTATCTCACCACATGGGGGATTTTTTCAGGGTGACATGAGCTAGTGTATTAAAGTGTTTCCCTCTGAAAGTGTTCTTTTTCCTTGGATAGCACAAGGACTCCCTACTTCATGGCCAAAAAGCATTGCTCTGAGAATAATATTATTTATATAAAATAACAGGCTGGTAAAAAGTGTCAGGATATTTCACTTTTTCCCCTTATAAATTTACCACTGGGTTATATTTTCAAGATGACTAGAGGTGCACAAATGAGAGAATTGGTAGACTTAAAACAAAATCCAGAATATACAATTGGGGAACTCAAGAAGCAGATCGTGAGGCCCGCAAGAGTATTGCAAGAGTCCTAGTAGTTTATTCAGCCTGGCCCACCTAGGTATACAGAAATATAAACGGGCACCAGAGCTAAAATACCTAATTTAAGAGCCCCAGGCCAGAACAGGTTAAGATTGCTCTGTGCTCAACACACAAATAAGGGGCACCCAGAAATGTCCCAGAGGAAATATGTGGCTATTGAAAGATATACAATGGCAACATATATCAGATACACAAATTACCCAGAATGCACACACTCAAGACTCCCACTACCTCTTGGGGCATGCCAGAATGTTCTGCTATAGCACTTGGAATGGAAACACATTTTCTGAGAGCAACAACCTCCCCTGAAGAAATTGGTTTCTCCTTTAGCATTTGGAAGCTGCTGAGAAACCCATAATCAAGGTTTTCTTAATGTTGTTTTAAATAGTCCCATTATCAGAGCTACATCTCTCTGAAAGCTTCAGACTTCATTACAGTATTAGAAAAAAATTAACATATTGTACCTGATAAGCTCCTGGCATATTCAAAATACTGCAGCCTTACTAATGCTGACTACCCCAGCACTTTCATTCTTATTAAAAGTGAATTGTACAAGAATGAAAATATATGCTGTTTGTCTATATTTTTCTTGAGATAAGGCAGCAACAGTTAACTTGTTCTGAAGTTAATATTCTACTTGTACATTCAAGTATGCATTTTTAGCATATCCTTTCTTTTGTCAGAATATAATATCTGATTGTGCAAGAATTTACAAAGGCATAATTTGGGCATATGTATAGTAGATGATATTAAAGTATAGTATAGTAGATGATATTAAAAGTAAATTTGAAGGTTACAGTGATTTATTAGAGTATCTGTCAGGAATCTCAGTAAAACCTAAGAATATGATTATGTTTTGCTAATGCTGGGTTGCTTCTTGATATGTCAGTTCTTAAATACTTTAAAATTGAGAGATTTGGAGAAAAATGAAAAATATATATATAGGCACTGAGTAAAATAACATTTTTTAGCTGTTTGAAAATAGGTTTTTATCTGAAATGGAAAATTAAACACTAATGTGACAGATGCAATTTATTTGGACTTACATTTAATCAGTGAAAGGCTAACCCTGTGTAAAAGACTGAAAATCGCAGTGATCGAAATCTAAGGTTGCAGTGGGAAATCAGTGTTGGAAATATGAATCAGAATCGCTCAGTAGAATTTTGCAGCATTGCACTAAGAAATACTACCAAGTAGCCCAGACTGATATATCTCAGAACTTCAAATTAATGGGTTGTCAGAGTATGTACCTATGACAACATCATTAAAATTAAGTTTCAGCGGATGTAGAAGTTTACGTTGTGTTGAGTAACTTTTCTTCTAGTTTTAAGGATTTGTACCATGTTCAGACTTACCTTTAGGAGAAAGAATAACATAAAAGTATAAAGAAATTATTACTTAAAATGCCCTAGATTCCTCAAACTAGCTATTTAAGACTTAAATTGATTGGGCTTTTCAATTAATATAAAATAAAGTTAAAATTATAAATTTGGACTGCTGGCCATTTTTTTTTTTTGCCTTTAAACCTAGTCAACACTGTTCTTAGCACATGCTTTAGCGTTTCCCCTAGACAAGGTTCCATGCCAGCAAGTCACTGATTTCTCCAAAATAAATAGAAGGACTTCTAATATAGTTTAAACAAACAAACAAAAACTCCTTTATTGATTTCTCAAATGCTCCCCAAATGAATAATTTTTACATTTGGGGTTTTAGGAAGGAAAGAGGTAGGAGAGAAGGCAGGAGGGGCAGCACTTAAAGACAGAAGGGAAACTATTCTAACACCATTAAGAATTCACAGAGATAACCGCTGTGAATTAGGTGGCTTGTGATATTTAATGAACCCTGGATAATTTGCTCTATTGTTAGTCAATATGTGTTTTTCTGTAAGCATTTACAAGATTATACCTTGATGAACAATAAGGTCCGGTAAATTTTTCTTTCTCCTTGCTGATAGAGAGAGTCATTTGGAAATGGTCCTAGGCAATTGGGATGCTATTAGTACACTAGATTCTCTCCAGACTGAGGAAGAAGCTGCGGGCTCTCATCTGTCAGAAAGCGTGGTGGAGGGAAGCGTTGCTTGGTGATAATAATCTCCTTCATGTACTTAACGTTAGAGCTGTCAGAGTAAGAATGCTTTACTGACATAACATATAACTAAATACAGTAGTCCTAAATTATTTAGCAAAACAACAAAATTTAAAAACCCAAACCAAAAATTACTCCTGTCCTTATACAAATAAATCAATAACTACAACAGAAAAAAATGAATGAATGAGTTGCCTGAGTAAAACTAGGAGGCATTCTTTTAAAGCAGCCAAAGCAAGTGTTTCTTTGTGTTTGGGAGAGAGTTCTACACAGTGAAAGAGGACAGATTTTAGGTCTAACCAACGTGGGGTTTACTACCCTGGAGGAATGACCCAGCCTCTCTGAGCCTCCGTTTCCCTAATATGACTGTGAGGAGAAGACGCCACAGTGCTAAGTATAAAACGCCAAATAATTTAAGAAGTGTTAGTTGTTTTCCCTTCCTTCTAGATGGAAGTGTGCCTCCTCCTCTATCTCAAACGTGTTTGGCGCAGCAGTATCCGGAGTACACCAAGCTGTGACATGAGCCCTGAAAAATGCAGTCAATATCTTCAGTTCAGGACTGGCAGTTTTAGTTCTCACCTTTTGCTCTCATACAAATCCTGGTGATTTTTTTTTCTGAAACATATCATAGAGTATCATTATACAAATAATTGAATGTATTTCAAATACTTGAATAATTTATAGGATTTTCTGTTACCCAACCTGTCGTATAGACTTGGCAAATGTATTCACGATTGACAACATTTCCATAGAAAAGGAATGGTAAATTATTCAGATTGTACTTTTCCCCCATCACCTAATTAATTAGCACAGCTTAGTACGGACTTATTTTATGCAAAAAGCAGTATCCAACTGGATGTAATGAATGAAGATAAAAAATGTTTCAGAAAGTACTTTACAAATGCCTCACCTTTTTAGTTTGCTTCTTTCTCAAATATCTGAATAATAGACTGAATGTTTCCATTTCCATCTGGATTTTTGGTAGATATGTCGATGTTTATTGGTATTTTTAAAAACAAAATTTTATTAAACATTCTCTAAAATATTTTACTTTTGTCTAAATTTAAGTGAAATTAATAGCATACTTTAAATTTAAGGAGATTCTTGGTGAATTTAAAAATTAAACCTTTGGGGCGCCTGGGTGGCTCAGTCGGTTAAGCATCCAACTTCGGCTCAGGTCATGATCTCACGGTTCGTGGGTTTGAGCCCCACATCGGGCTCTGTGCTGACAGCTAGCTCAGAGCCTGCAGCCTGTCTTCAGATTCTGTGTCTCCCTCTCTCTCTGCCCCTCCCCAGCTCATGCTGTTTCTTTCTCAAAAATAAATAAAACATTAAAAAAAATTTTTTTAAATTAATCCTTTAAAAGGATGTCTAAATGAAACAGTACAATGAAACATTGATTTGAATAGAAGAACATTTTT
Organism: Cryptoprocta ferox; assembly: GCA_028646485.1. Taxonomy (NCBI): domain Eukaryota; kingdom Metazoa; phylum Chordata; class Mammalia; order Carnivora; family Eupleridae; genus Cryptoprocta; species Cryptoprocta ferox. The sequence goes on along the minus strand of CM053578.1, from coordinate 66,317,990 downwards.
ATTTCTGTAGTATTTATTTTTAAAAAATCACAAAGTATACTTTTTAAATTGAAGTTGTGGTGATTTTTCATTTTACTGCATAAGTGGACTTTCCTTATGTAAAAACTGAAGAATAATTTCATGTTTTACTTATTTGCTTATCTTGTCTCTGCTGCATATCTTTTAAGACCTGACTTCTAGTTGAAGATAATATTCCATTAGAGCTAAGACAAAGAAAATAACTTCTCAAAACTTAAAGACACACTGGTTTCCAAATGTATTCCCTTCCAAATGAGAAAAGTTTAAAAAATGTTTCTATAGTATATAATTTCATACAAGTGATGTTGTTTGGGACAGTAATGGTAATGGTTCTCTCATGGTATGCTCTCCCAATTAATTAATGCCTCTGTGAGAAGTTTGGTCATAGCTTTTGAGAGAATATAAGGCCCTACTAGCTAATGGGAAGGACTTAATTCTGGGTATATTATGGATAAAACAGTTTAGAGGCACTACTGTGCCAGAAGCAAAACAGTTCTAGGGTGACTAAGATCTGGTCCTCAGAAGGGATGTGCTCCTTGGGCAATGAGGATGGATTATGGGAAATAAGGAGGCACCCGTGACTTGTGACAAAGTTTGAAATACTGGAAGAATATATTTATTTCCTCTTAGTTTTACAATCAATATGAATTACTCTTCTGTCCTTGCATGTTTAAACTTCATTTGCAAGATGTCAGCCAAGAAACCCATTTTCTACCTGCTTATTCATGTTTTCTGTCATCTGAAAAGTTTTATGTGTTCAGTCTGGTTCTCTGAGGTTGACTGCATAAATCTGAAATACTTGCTGATCTTATCCATTCAGAAGATCATGACATTTCACAACTGTGTAGGGGATCCTGATATTATTCTCGGGAGTCCTAATTTGACCCAGAGAAGGTGCAAAGTGTCCAGATCCACAGAAGGAAGAATGTGGCATCCATCACTTCTGCCAGCCCTTGTCAGGTGACCCACAGAGCCCCATTAGAAGGTCTTCAGTAGGGAAAAGCTTGACTGCATTATCAGGTTAAGGAAAGGTGATGCAGTTTATAACTGCTGAGACAGGGGAGATGAGAAAGAGATGGATAAATCAGTTCAAATGTAGCCATAAATAGAAAAGAGTGTGAGCGCTTGCCCCTGTGGTACTGTACCCCACAACCCCTCCAATTTGCAGACTAGACATTCATTTTCATAATGATTGCATTCATGCATGTTTATCTTAAAATGGTGAAGTCAGGTGATTCCATTAAATGCTGCTGGGTGAGATTTATTACCCAGCAGCACGGTAGACTCAGACTGCTTCAGTTAGGAAACAGTGAAAGGTGCATTTAGAGGAGCAGCTGATCAGATCTTGGCAGGCAGGGTACTGCTGAAGTAACAATTTGCAGTAGTTTTACACTCCTGTCACTGCCAGTTGGCAAACTAATGGAGATGACGGAATGAAAGAACAAAATGTCACAACAGAAAAGAGTGAGTTGAAAATTCAAACATTTTATTTCTCCTAATCCTACTGAATCAAAATTAAATGTCTACAAATGAACCAACTCAATATTGAATAAAAGACAGCTATCTGCACAGTTTTTTTCCCAAGTAGGAAAATCGATTAACATTCTTGTGACCATTAGCTTTTTCAAAACATCATCATGATTTGTAATAACTCATAGAACTAGTTTATCAACAAGAATAGTGATTTTAAAAGACTAAGATTTAGTTGGGAATAGCAATTGATAAAGATTTTGAAACCTTACAATAAGGATTCCCTTGTAGTGCTGTATCAGTGCCACAGGAGAAAGGTCAATTCTAAACTATTATTTTCTAACAGCAGATATAATATGTCTCCTCATTGTCATCCTAATAATCATCATGTGACTTTACTAAATATTTGCCTGTCACTATGGTCAACAGGAGGAAAGCCAATTCTGTATGCACATGGTAGGTCATGTTTTTAAACCTCAAAGACGTCATAAGTGTTGCTGACTTCCCATGATTCACTCAATTTTAAATGTGTTTGTAACCCAGAGAAATTATCTCAGTTTTGACTCTAGAAAAAATATATAAGTTTACTTATCGAAACAAGCAAGGGAAAATCAAATTATCACATTATAACAGAAGTTCGGCACAGGATAACTAAATGTGAAATAAAGATACTGCCAAATATCACGAATATTGCCTCAGTAAATACACTAAAGAACAGATTTTTCCTTCAGAAGGACTACAAAACAGCAGCCATTAGCACATCAACAATGAGCTACAAGTAACTTGCCAAAGGTTGAAAAGTAATTTTCTCCTTTAATAAAATTTTACAGCGCAGCTGTATGGCAGCTTATTCATTTTTCTCCCATTTGGTATAAAGGAGAAGTTGTTTTAATGTTCACATGAAAAAAGAGATAAATATCTTCATCTGTTGCATGGCTGCTCTAAGCCTCGGAGCCCAATTTGTGTGCCTTGTTATACGTATGCATTTTCAAATAATATGCATGCCTTAATTTCATTTCTGGATTCCAGTCTGATGCTTAAACCTTCTCTTTACATTATTGGCCATTCTGTTACATTTTTCTGTATTTGTAAATGATTAAACCACATTGAATAAGGCAAGCATATAATTCTATCAATTTATTAATACCTGATAGTATCCTCTTAAAAGGTATAAACATGAAGGATATTTTATTTATAGGTAATGTTTATATGCATATTTGTTCTGTAAAGGTAATCTTCTGATCTCATTATTCTGCACTACATTAGTGTTTGGACCAAGCAGATATATACAGTTAATTTCATAAACAAGCTTGATTTCATTGCCTATTGATCACTACAGAAGCCATACAATGAAGTACCATGAGCTGGGTTTTAAAGGACAGAAAAAATCACACGGTTCTTTGGCAGAACTAAGCCACTTCAAAAGGAGAAATGCTTGTCCCATTCTTAAGATGATCCGCATAATTTACCATCTGATTTTTTTTCTGAAGCCTTAAAATAAAGCTCCTATTTTGGCAGAGTCTAAGTTCCTCTGACATCAGTTTTAGCAGAGTGGAGGTTAGCTATTATATGCCAAAATATTTTTCTTGTATATATCCTGTTGGAATGAATCCTGTTACTAAGTACTTTTTTTTAGCGCTAAGGAAATCAAATCCTGTTTTTGCTTTTTTGCTGGAGAATAGAGGGGTTGGGATGGAGTGAGGCCAAATTTTATTATGGCTGCCTGATGAATATTTTTCAGGGAACACGACTATTGCTACTTCGCTATTTTTATCAAGCCATTCCACATAATTTACATATTTACCTGTTGAATGTTTCTACAATTTGTATCATCATTATCACATCTTACCATGGGCTTTCAGCATTTCTCTCCTGAACACAAGTGTCTCTCAGCAGCTCTCCCTATATCCTCCTTCTTTTCTATATGTGGTCCATACTCCTTAAAGCTTACAGTGTCTTTGAAATTCCAGAGTTTGACTGCGTTACTTCCCTGCTTAAAATCCCCACAGTATTGGATTCACTAGCAGAAGAAGGAAGAGAGCTCAAACCTTACTTTTGTGTAGACTTGCTGTTCTTGTGTGGTGTAGCCCTCCAGCCAGAAGCATCACCACCATTGGGGTCTTGTTAGAAATGCAGAGTGGAGGCCCCACCAACTGAATTGGCAGTTACATTGTATCCAGATTGTCCAGATGATTTGTTTTCACCTCAAAGCTCGTGAAGCCCTAGTTCCACAGGCCACAGCAGTGATCTGTCTTGCCTTTCCGGCCACATCTTTCCCCCAACTCCTTCCTCTCCTTCCACTTTGCTCCCATTGGGTGTCATTTCTCTGGGGACACAGAATAATCTTTTCTTGCCTCCAGCCCTCTATATACAAAGTAGTCTCTTTGTCTAGAGTTCCCTTTCCTGACTTCTCTACTTAAGAAATTACTGCAGATGCTTTATGACTAAAAAGACCAAATACCTTCTCATCTGGCATCTGTTTCAAAGTACAGGCTAATAAATCTGATAAATCATAATTAATTGGCTTTCTCCTCTTTGCTCCTATAGTACATTTACATATTTTGCTTTAACACTTACTATATTATGTTGGAATGCTTGATGACATGTCTCTTTCCAACACTAGGCTGCCCATCTAATTCCCTGACACCTAGTAGACTTCAAATAACATTATAGATCTTAACAAATGATTATTCAAGAAATTCATGAAAGGATGGCCACTATAAGGTTTTTTACATCTTGCTCAAGGCAAATAAAAAAACAATAGATACTGTGGAATAATGTAAACCATTGCCTTTCATAGCCTTTAGAACAGGGGTCTGAAGCCTACAACTCCAAGGCCAAGTCCAGCCCTCATGCACTGTGATTTATGCCAAGTTTAGAAATTAGTGTTTGCTGCAGATTTGATAATATTTCTTAATAAATTCAAGCTAAAATTACAAAGCAAACAGCAGCTATATATGACACTTCCACTGCTATAAAGTAATTTTGAGAAAACTGATGTATGAATCACAAGTAATGTCAAGATGCTTTAGACACTCTTGCTACAGTAAAAATTAAATCAAGAAATGAGATCTCCATTCTCACACAAATCATAGCAGATATATTTTCTGAACTCAAACTAGAGTCCCACAGCACTTTTCTTTCTTTTTTTTTTAAGTTTATTTATTTTTGAGAGAGATAGAGCGAGCACAAATAGGGGAGGGGCAGAGAGAGAGGGAGAAGAGAATCCAAAGCAGGCTCCAGGCTCTGAGCTGTCAGCACAGAGCCTGATGTGGGGCTTGAACCCACAATCCACGAGATCATGACCTGAGCCCAAGTCAGAAGCTCAACTGACTGAGCCACCCAGGCGCCCCCCACAATACTTTGCAAGCCTAGATGCAAGTGCAAAGGAAATTTGCATTTTTCAAAATGCATTTTACTGTGTAATTGAGGAGCTTCCACCTAACATTCAATGGAAGTCATTAATCTACAGTTTTAAAAACAAGCTAAAAGGTAAATATCAAGATGAGCCAATAGAATTCTATAAATTCCTTCCAAGAGATAAATATACTCCATTAAAACCACATGTGCATGTGTTTCTATCAGCATTTGGCATTACCTTCCTTGGTGAAAAAATATATTCAAAGAACTAATATATGAAATCACAGTACAGAAGAACATTTACAATTATTTTTGATGATAGGGAACACTAACTGTAGACCACAATTAAACAAAATGTTATCTTCCTCCCAAAGAATAATTACATTTTCTCACTAGTAGATCTGTATTATACAAAACTGCTCAATTCTTATTATATTTCATCAACAAAAAAATATGGAAACTTAGTTTCTGTCTTGTCATATAAATACCTAAAAAATGTCCTTGATTTTGCCTCATGGTCCATGATTTAAAATATTTACTGTCTGGCACTTTACAGAAAAAAAAATTCTGACCTCTGCTCTAGAACCAAAGACAGAGAGATTAAACATTTAAAAGTGGGTAATATATTTAAGAAGTTTGGGAATAGCATGTAGACATTCTCACCAATTTAGAAGTTATATTATCACATGTTTTCTAAGTGATCCTGGTAAAATATATAACAATAAAAATGCTATGTTTTTAAAGATGTATTTGAATTCTTTTCTGAGAAGAGTCATCATTATAAAGCGTTATAAAAACTGTATGGAAAGCAAAAACGGAAATAAACATAAATAATTTCCATATCTGAACAACTCAGGTCTAGATCAGACTTACTTTATAAACACTTTAAATCTCCTATATAAAGAAACCTGGTCCTCAGAGAATTTACCTTTTTCACGCATAAATTGTTAAATTTTTTTAAAGTAGAAAACAGCCTTCATATTTAGGTGTCCTGAATAAGCTCTCAGTTCCTGAACAACTTATATAATTAAACTCAGCAAGTGTCTCTTCACTGTTTACTGTGCATCTCATCATACAGAGGCATTACGGAACACATGCTGAGGGCTCTCCAGAGCTGGAGAGAGAGGAACGGCATTTTGTTCCACTGTATCTTGCATATATCCCTTAAACACAAAGTAATTTTCTGTGCTGAAACTTTGATTCTCTTAGAGCTATCACAGTGGAGTAGTTATGTCATTCCCCAAATCTTTACCACAGAGTGGATGCCTGTTAGAAATAGCATTCCCAGAGAACTTGTTCAAAAACTAATAGCCATTCTAGGTAGTCAGCTGAAGAGGATCCAAGGTATCTGTTGGCACAGACTTCTGTTATGAAATGAGCTCTTGTCTAAAATTCTTGGTACAAATGCTCCATTTTGATTAGAGCATCATTGAGTTTGTAGAGTTGAGTCTGAAAATGTTCATAATCTTTTAGATGGAAATCATAAAGGAATAAAAGCATACTATTCTCTAGTAGATTAGATTTATTACAATTTTGTGAATTCTATCAATAGAAACCAAGAGCTTTCCATTTAAACACTTTTAACTCAGTCTTCTTTTCCTAATATTCTATTTATATTCTTGGCTTCCTTTTCAAAAAATTGTCATTCCTGTCCACTTTATCTCTTCTACTTAGTTAGTTAACCTATTATCAATATTTTTATTTTTTATTACAAGTTTATGTGAGTATATACCAATTTGATGTTAGGTAATTTTAAGTCTGCTTATCATTGAGTTGATTATAGTTCTCAGAAATAAATTCTATATCATCTAGAGTTTATGAAAAATCTCTTAAGTGTAGTTTTCATAACCTTGAGACAGCACTGCATTTATATAAGTTTTCTCAAACAAATAGTATTTGTATCACCTCAGATTACAGCTATTCTCTGATAGCCCCCATCTACTGGTAATTATATTTTAAGGTCTCATTTGTTAAAAATAGTTGATTAAAAAAATCACAAATATAAGAGCTAAGAAAAATAATGATTTTTTTAACCACAAACCATCTATTGGAAATATACATAGTAGCATTTATTAAAATGGAACTGATAGTGATGAAAGTGAAGGAAAAAAACTTATTCTTTCAATAAAAATACATAAATAAAATGTCTTTGTTTTGAATTATTATTGAGCTATAAATATTTGATCTCTTGCTTAAAACGTTTACCGATTTGTATCAGCAATCATAAATAACATGCAGCACTGCGATTTAAAATTTTTAAGAATTCTGATCTTCAAGTGAGAATTGATACCTTTATTTCTTACATCATAGTACTGGCAGTAATTTCAATTTATATCAAAATATTTCTAAAAGATAAGTCAGTCTCCCACAGATTCAGATCAGTTCTCAGGGAATACTTTCTTAGATATAAGTTGTTACATTTTGAATAAAATTGTGCTCTTTTGCCAGTCTGTTCAGATTGTTAACATCAACAACATCAACAGATATTACAAAATTATTTCCTTTATGGTCATACCCAATGACTAATAACATCAATACATGATATTCTTTTGGGAACATATAGTAACTTGACTGTATACTCATTGGATTGATTCATTTGTTTACCTTCATTTCGCTTGCTGAATAACATTCAGACTTCTATCAGGCAAGTCTTATGATTTACCTTATAAACATAATTATTAAATTAAACTTATTTGTATTATTATATTTTTAATTTTCATTTTATTTACTCCAAATATACTTTAGGAAACAAGAGTACTGATAATGTAAAATTGTCTCCTACAAAAATAGATAATTGTATGTAAATTTTATTTTCATGTAACAATATAACTCTTTTGGACTAAGGACTATATTCATGTTTTCCATAATCTGAATTGTTAATTTGATATTTGCTTTTGTGTTTTTTGTTTTTTTAATGAAAAATACCCCCAAACTTAGCTTTGGTTAAGGGCTGTAACACACACACACACACACACACACACACACACGTGCACAGACTTTCCAAGCTTGATTCAATATTGTTCTCAAGGAAAATAGTAATTCTAAGAAGCCCTGTATCAGTTTGGGGTTGTAAATGTTACTAAAGAATGGAAATTAAGAGCCAAGCTTTGAAGTCAGATCTAAGTCCAAATGCCTGCTCTACTGCTTATCAGTGATATATCCTCTCCAAGCTTCAGCTGCTGTCAGTGTATAGGGATAATAATACTACTTACCTCATTAGGAAATTGTAGACAAACAATGAGATAAAGTGTCTAGTGAATACTAAGTACTCAGCAACTGTTAGCCACTATTCATGTCACTTACTTTTGAGTAACTGCTCATATTAAAAACACTATTTCAGAACTTGTATTATGTTCATTTTATAAGTTCACTATTTATTGAAAAATGTCTTTCATTTTATTCTACTATTCTTAAGGATGCTAATTATATTTACTATCATATATATTCAAAACAATCTAAACAGCTTATTAGAAGTAGTTTAATGTGGTTAAATGACATTTATTTTATATCATTTATATCATTTCTATTAAGAGAAATTTCATAATGAAGAAATATCCAAAACAAAAATATGTTCTATAACCTGTGCATCCATTTACTTGGCATAATTGTAAGACTAGTATTAATTCATGTAAATTAATTTTCTTGTTTCATGGTAACATATGATCTATGATAATGAAGACATTCAAAACTATGAGAAAAAGATTCATTTTTTCTATAGGACATTGTAATTTACCTGAAAAATATCAAGATGAGTATTTCTTGTCTATTCAGACTACCTGGTGACTAATCTTCATTATTAGCAATCGTTGGTAGAAATAAGCATGCAACCGAAATAATCTTGCTAACATTTGCTACAGTGCTGATAGTTTTTCAATAGTACATAAGCCTAAGCATTTTGGAATCAACAAATACCAAATAAATGGCAATATTAATTTTAAGTGCTTTTATACAACTTTCAGCATTAGTGAAAGCAAGTTAAAGCACATGAAATTGTGGAATGTGTATTTACAGTTATTATCCAAGAAAAGCCATATGTATGCAGAATAATGACAAAGCATCTTTAAAAAACTGATTCAGCTATGCTAGAAGGAAAACAAGTGAGGTTTCAATGACTGAGTAATGAATACAAAAGGATGCGTAAGAATTCCAACAAATCATAAAATTGTATATTTTTAGTGAATTAGCATATAGTAAATACTTAATGAATGCTCTCTACCCTGAAGGAGGTAGATGGGTTGGGCAAGAGTTTAGTCTTGAATGGGAGGAGAGATGCTGTTTAGACAGAAAGGATAAAAGCACAGTTAGATTTTTATTCTAAAGATCAAAGATACCAGCTGAAAACAACAACCAAAATCTCCTTCCACCTCTAGGTACCAACTCCCTTTTCTCTCCTTGTTTAGAATTGTCTATAATCTCCAACTCAATTACTTCACTTCCTACTCACCATTCAGCCCACTTCAATTTGGTTTTCTACCTGAACATGCCACATAAACAGCTCTCTATAAAGTTATCAGTGACTTATGGGTCATGAAATACAAAGCACATTTTCTAGTCCTCAAATTTGAGTGCTTAGGAGGAGGTGACTCCATCGACTTCTTAGTCTTCAAAAACCCTGTTTCTTCAGTTTCCATGGCTTGCCTGGACAAGTTTCCTCATACAGCTCAGATAGCAACTTCTCTGCCTCTTTTGCTGGCTCATCCTCATCATCCGGCATTAAATAGTAAAGTTTCTCAATGGAAGGTTGAAGATTGTCTATTGTTCTTTCCTTTCCTTTTTTTTTTGTTTCATCTCTATGTCTTATTCTAGAATTTCCCCAAGCCATATCACCTTTACCTATGACTTTAATTATGATCTATATGATAGAATTTATTATTTATATAAATAATAAATATATAAGTAAATATATAATATATATTTGTATATATTATTTACATAATAAATTCTTAATTTATGTCTCTAGCATAGACTTCTTTGAGTTTCAAACTTGGAAATGTAACTGTCTACACAGTTAGGCCATTAAGTATATCTCAAAATTTCTTTAAAAGCACCTACAACTTAAGAGGTCCAAATCCAAATTAATTATCTTCCTCACACATACATGGAAACGTATTGCACATATGAAAATCTGGTTTTCCAGAGTTTCCTATTTCTATCCAATTCTGTAAGCCAGAAATCTAGAAGTCATTATGACATTTGTCTTTCCCTCATACTTCCCCACCATGTACATTGTAACATTGTGTAATATGGACCTGGCCCTCAAAGTCTGTCTTGAACCTATCTACTTCTTCTGTTCTTCATCGTCTATAATAGAGAGCATACTATAAGGAGAGTGTTCATTAAGTCCACAGGCATCTTCAATAATTAAGCATTTATTATTGGTTAACAATTTAATATGTCCTGTTCAAGTAGAAGTGGTTAGAAGTAAATGCAATGAGGATCAATGCACTACAGAAAAAATTACCTTGAGGAGATGGAAATATTGGTAAGAAGTGGCAACCAGCAATGCGTCAATGTAGCAGAAAGGGATTTGCAGAGATTTAGCCCACAGTAGATTGCATATGAACCAACTATATGGCTCTATTGATTTTTTAAAAGCACACTCTAGGATCCACAAATAAAAATATAGTATGTGGACTCATACTAATTATTTATTACACATAGCTTTCATTAATGCGTTTGTTTATAAATGTAAACTATGTATAACATAAAATTTGCCATTTTAACCATTTTTAAGTATACAATCAGTGGCATTAATTACATTTACAAAATCATGCAGCCATCACCACTTTCTATTTCCAAAACATTCCCATCATTCTAAACAGAAACTCTATCCATTAACAATAACCTCCCACTGGTGAACTCTAATCTGCTTTGTGCTCTATGAATTTGCCTAGATATTCTAGATATTTCATATAAGTGGAATTGTAATATTTGGCCTTTGTGTCTGGCTCATTTCACTTGGCATGTTTTCAAAGGTCCATCCATGTTGTAACATGTTTCAGAGCTTCACTGGTTTTGTATAACTCAATAACATTCTGTCTGTACCTATATGTCACATTGTGTTTATTTATTTATCAGTTGATGAACAGTTGGATTTTTTATACCTTTTGACCTTTGCAAATAATGTTCCAAGGAACATGGTATATGAGTATCTTTTTGAGTTTTTACTTTCCATCTTTTCAGTTGTATACCAAAGAATCAAAGTACTGGGGTGTATGAAAATTAGGTTTAACTTATTGAGGAATTGTCAAACTATTTTCTACTGTAGCTGCACCATTTTACATTCACATCTGTAATGTACAGTGTCCTTCTCACTGATGCTTTTTCAAGAATACTATTAGCTTAATGCTTAACAATTTAGGATTACCATAGAGAATTTGTTGCAATGGATTAACAAAAGATTATTAAAGAATTTAAAAATGAAAGTTATAAGGCATAGCACAATGACCTGGAAAAATCTTTTAGTCTAGAGAAGGCTGTAGAATTGTCTAGCATTCATTTTTATTACAAAAAGATTTATATTTAAATAAAGTCCTGTTCTTCCTAGAAGTAGATTATACTAACAACCTTTATGAGTACTGTATGCAACTCAAATTGTTGTTAGGGTTATCAAAAAAATTCTTTTTTATTTAACCACCTATTTTATTTGCTGTATCCAAGCTCTATTTAACCAAAAGTACCCATTTTAAGCTTGCTGGCTGCATTAGTAACCTGCTTGTAGAAATGAGCCGTTAATTACCTGCCAAGACAATCAATTTAAAAGGTTGACCTGCTTGAACTAAGATAACTGATCACTTTTAATAGAGGACTGGCTAACTATTTGTTTTTTTCCCCCCATTCAATTCCAGAAAAACAACAACAAAAACAAAAGTGATCTTATTTTAAAGTTTAATAAAGTCATGATGACTTTATTAAACAGAAATTATCTATGTTAATTATTTTCTAAAAAAAATATGTCACATGGTTTCTTTGGTAGAGAGTCAGAGAGTTTTGTAAGAAAACGGAAGATAAACAAGACATCTGTTACTGTTGCTTTGTGATTCCTTGACTATCCAACACTACTCATATATTGAGGCAGTTCTGCTTGAGATACAGAAATGTTGTCATACTGCAGCATATGCACTCATGCTGACACATGTGCAGAAGTCATTTGAATTATTTTATATGGGAAACTAACAGAGATCTCAGTGTCTTATAAGCATAGAATAATTATCTTGTGAATCCATGCACATTTTCCAGGTTTACAAAAAACTTTGACCTTTGTTTTGATAGACTGTTTTATCAGCACATAATATATTCTTTAGGCAGTCCTGCTTTAGAAAAGCTATTTTTTCCTAATTATGGTTCTTAATTTTTCACAAATGATTGTAACCAGTGTAAGTATTTGCACTGATATTCATAGTAAGATTTAGAATATTGTTTTAAGTCAATTTAAGAATCTTAAGAAAAAACCTCTAGTAAGAGAATAATTTCCTATGTACTCAATTGAAATAAAGAAAGAAATTCTGAAGATTTTTCTTTTACTTTTGTACCAATACATCAAGATATTAAGATTTTTTATTTCATGTAATGCTGAAGCACTCAGAATCTATGACTCAGTTGATCTGTATATAATTTAATAGTCCCTTGATCCTAAGTATATTTAGCCTTGATATTATTTGTACTTAACATAGGTAATGTTTCCTTATCCAAAAGCTTTTAATAGTTCGCCAGTGAATAGATAATAAAGTCCAAACACCTTAGCAGTTTTTTCCCAGAATACTTAGACCTTGTTTTAACTCCCTTTATACTCTTGTATTTCACTATTACTTATCAAATACTAGCTATATAATACAAACCATACTATTTACTCTGTTTGATTCCCTCCAAAGTATTTCTCATGTAACTCTTACCTACTGGAAATGCTAAACTCCTCTACTTCTGTAAAAGTCCAACCCATTCAAGTCAAACATAAAGATCAAATGCCATCATCTCCATTAAACTTCTCTTGATTCAATGATTTGGAAATATTTTTCAAATCCCTGCTACTGTAAGACTTTTTATCACTATTGACATACTTCTTATATTTTGTCTGGAATTACAGTTAGGTTTTAGGTGTTTTAGTTTTTCTATTTGTAAGCTTCATAGGGACTGGGAATGGTCTACACTTCATCTTAGACTCTCCCAAACACTAAAAAAGTGTCATGTAGACAGGGAGTACCTAAAATAAAGTTTATTATTTTGAATGAATAGATTTTACATTCTCACGTGTAGATTATTTTTAAGAACTCATCATAAAAAGAGTATAATCTATTCTTCATTAAGATAATTAACAAAGAAATTAATAAATCATGGACCTCTTTTGAAAATGATGTAAGCTAAGCGGCGGCAGTGTTTCAGGAAAGGAAAACACATGAAATGGTAGCTTTCTTATAACACCTTTTTGGTTGTATTGTCATTACCCATTTATTGTGTAAAATAATGAGAAAAAATATCTATGAAAACAAAATTATTTTTACCTGCATTACCAAAGATAACCCCCAAATATGCCAAGATACATTTTTAAACTTCCAAAGAGGAGCACAGTTTATATATTTTTCGATTGTTTGTGTTTTCCTAATAATGGTTTGTCATGACCTTACTTCTATATCAATAAATAGGCTTCTCAAAACATTGAGTATAATAAATGTCTTACATTCCTCTATTGTTTATATAACCCTTGTTCTTAGAAATTTCAGATCCTAGTTTATTCACTATGCCTAAATCACTGTAACCTTCATCTAGGGTATTTAATCTTTATGCTCATTTTAGTTACTTGAGATAAATTCCTAGAAATAGAATTGTCCCACTCAGGATATATATATACACACACACACACACGTACATAATGTATATACATGATGTTAAAGCTATTCATATGCATTAATAACTTGCCCTTCAAGCTTTTGTTAAATTAATTTGCCAATTTCTGTTGGCAGCAGGAGTATTTTAGAGTGCCCAATATGACTTTCTTAAACATCCTTCTTCTAATTTAAGCTGCATTTTCTAAAGTATTCCTCAATTTTGGGATATAATTCTTATCTGCTTGGAAGACATTAGATGAAGTCCTTCCTGAAGAAAAAGTAATGGAGATGAGGATTTAATAACTCAGATTATCTTTTATCTTATAATTTCTACATATCTGAAAATACATGTTTTACAGTTGCATCATGACACAGTAATGGCAGATAGCGTATGGTGACTCAGTATTGCAACTTTAGAAATGACAACTGAATTAAAGAAGCATACTATTGTCTTTTAGTATTCCAGTTCTGGAGTTATACTGCCTAGTTAAACTATTACCAACCACTCACTATTGTGGGATAATACCTCTCAGCTTTCATTTCTGTATTCACAAAATAGAAATAACAAGGGCACCTTCTTAGAAGGGTATTGTGAAAGCTGGGTGGGATAATGATAGAAAGTGTATTGCACAGTGCTGCTATCTAGAAGATCTCTGCAAAATAGTAGCTGTTACTATTTTTACCTACAATATTTGGAAAATAGCTGCCTAAAACACAATAAATGATTATATTTATTGTAAGATGGATTATGCTACTTAAGGGAGAGAGGGGCATGCAAAAACAATATTAAACTTTAGGTTTGCTTCCGTGACAATTCATGGAATACATATAAATAATCAATTTCTATCTCATGAACATTGAAATAATTTGGTTAAAAAATGTGTCATTTTGGAATAGGTCGAATGAAAAAAAAGTGTGTTGCTCGACATTACAACATCAATTAGACTTCTTATGAATATTTAAAATATTCTGGTAATAATTCATGTAGTAAAATCCAAAAACAGCCTTTTCATTAAATGAAAACTTTCCAGGTCAAATCTTTTCATGATATTCATACATATTTTCTTGTCTTGAGTTAACATGAGGTAACAGTCAGGGTTACAATTTCACCTATAACTAACTTAAAGAAATAAGACAGGTGTAAAGAAAAGAACTGCCTTTCATAACACAAATATAGAATTAAACTGTCAAGATTTGAATGTTCAATAAACTACATGTAGAATAAGATTTTTTAAATTCAAGTAATTTTCTTTGAATATGATAGGAAATGAATGTATTGGCCAGAAAATTGTGACAATCGGTTGCAGAATGGCTGAATTTTAATGAAAGGCTCTAAGAAAAAAATGATAAAATGAACATACTGTTTTCTTTTAAATCATTTACAGTTGAATAATTTATGTTATCTTTAATTCATCCAGTTAAATTATCCAAGATGAATAGAAGAGGTTTAAAATTGTCAGAATTTTACATTAAAATGTTTGCCAATAACCACTTTCTGTTTTTTTTATTACTAGTTTAATGGTTTTATATATTGCAATATGAATTAGAAGACTAAGCTAAAGTACACAATATAATGAGTTTGCAGGGTTATAAATATTTGACCTATATCTTCAGACATTAAAATAAAATCTCATATAAGTAGATTTATGTTCTCTCAAAGAAAACTAACCTAGCTGGAAATTATTCTGATAATCAACCACGAAATTTGACCCACCTTATTCTCCCAATTTCTGTGTCTAAGGGCATTCTCCAGTTGTTGATGCCAAACATTTTGGAGTCTTGCCCAGAACCTTTCACTTCTTTTTTTCTTTCAAACTCTGTATCTTATTTATTGGTAAATCCTGCCAGAAGCTCCATACAAAATATACATAGTATTCTCCCAAACACCTACAGCTACCACCTTTTCCTAAGCCACCATCATTCTCTCCCTCCCTCATCCTCTGTCTGTCTCTCCTGTCTCTTCTCTGATTCTTTGTCTCTTAAAGTAGCCTCTTGATGTTTCTCCCTTCTTTGGCATTGCTTTCCTAAAGCCTCTTTCCAATAGAGCAACCAGACTTTTGTAAATAAAAGTCAGAAGGGTCACTCTTCTACTCAAAACTTCCAATGGCTTTCCATCTCATTCAGGGTAAAATCCAAGTCATATAATGAACTTCACAACAATATAATGACCTAACCTCTGCTACATCTCTGATTTTATCTCCTACCATTCTCTTTCCTTTTTCCTCAGCTCTTCTTTAAGCATACCAAGTATGCTTTCATCTCAAAGTTACAGCAGCTCTGCATATAAAACAAAGGCATACAATCTATTTTCACTCCCCTTCTACTGATGACCTCACCATTGATTTGATTTTAACCAAGAGAATCCTGGAATCCAACTCTAAATGCTAACAGACTGACTGCCTGATTCAATATACATAATAATCTGTGATTTATATAGCACTGTGCCAGGTGTTTTATTTGCAGAATTGAAAGCAAGGCTACATTCTTAAAAGCTTCTATTAAGAATTACATACTGAGTCACAATTAGGGTTTTGTGAATATATAATTGGCAAAGGAATCAGACAAGGAACAAAGGATAGAGCTGACCCCTCATGGAACTAAAAGATTGCTACAGTTCTGAAATGGAAGCAAGATAGAGACCAACTGTTTTAAAGACAAAGACATGAGGACACATGTGTGAAGGTGCACCCCAAACCAAAGGGTCCATATATCATCCAAGATCCAAGCATAGCTTGATGAAGGTGTACTTATTGGTCAGTTGATGCTAGCAAATGGATACAAGGAAAGGAAATACAGACGGCAACTGTATCTATTTTGGCATGCTGATGTTCAGGAAAAGGATACGCCTTGGAATCAGGAATAACCATCAGAAAACAGTTTTAGGAAAAAATCGTATCCAGAAAAACCATATTCAATGAGAAATTGAGTCATAGGCTAATAAACGTAGTTAATAGAATAATAAAATTCAATTCAAATCAAATTCTGAGTTTCTGGGCAACTAGCTCTAATTCTAAATTAATAGGATATCACTATTCCCATTATTTAGGTCCAGAAGTTATCCTAGGGTTTAGGAGAAAACTCAAAGGAGACCCAGCTTTAATTTTCACATCACAGAATGCTCATAGAGAAAAAAAATAAGTTTCATTTTAGGAATACACTAAAGGTTGCAATTTCCCATAGTATAGTTAAGAAAAGACTTCTTGAAAAAGTGACATTAAAATAAAAACTTGGAGTGCCTGGGTGGCTCAGTTGCTTAAGTGGCTGACTCTTGATTTCGGCTTAGGTTATGATCTCATGATTCTTGAGATTGAGTCCCTCGCGCTGGGTTCTGTGCCGATAATGCAGAGCATGCCTGTGATTCTCTCTCTCCCTCTCTCTCTGCCCCTCCCCTGCTCACATGCGCTCTCTCTCTCTCTCTCTCTCTCTCTCTCTCTCAAAATAAAGAAATAAAACTAAAAAATAAAATATAAAGGAGGTTGAAGGAGAATGAGCCATGGAAATATCTGGGTGACAGAGCATTCTAGGTCTTGTTTGAAGAATTACATGGCTAGTGTAGCTGGAGCAGAGTGAAGAAGGACAGAAACGTGGAAAAGGAGGTTGGGATTAAGGCACATCCTGAGGGCCTTATACACCACCAAGGTGTAGACTTTGCCATTTATTGTGAGGGAAATAGAATGCCATTAAGTGGCTTTTAACAGAAGAATACATGATCTATGTAGTGGTGATCGGCTCATAAACATGACCTTCATTCCTGGGCTAACCATTGCAAAATGACTAAAAGCTAAAAGAGAAGCAAATGACTTTAATTTTGTTTGTTCTTTTATGTGATAATAGTGTCTTACCATATAAGTTTCAATAATTTGTGTGTTCTGTTTTATACACATCTACCTGAGATGCTATTATTGCTTAACATTTCAATTCCTTCTAATTTTTTAGCTCAGTTGTCTAAAGCTAAATTAAATTACATTCACTGAGTCTTTGTATGTACCAGATACTGTACTTATATGATTTGCATGCAGAATCTCATTTTTTCCTCCAACAACTTTAGAATAATCATTGTCTTCACTATGTTGGTAAGGAAACTGTAATGTGGAGAACTCTGGAATTCCATACTATGTGTTTTGCCTAAGATTGGCATAATTTGTTTTTGTGGATCTGAGTTCTTCTTCAGGTATCTGGCTTTATTTAGATTCACTAATATTTAGTTAGGAGAAAGTGTATTTACCATGTTGTACTAGATTTCTAAGCAAAAAGTCAGATTCTGCTTATTGCTAGTTACAGCCTGAGGTATTGGCTGGCATGCAGTATAGTCTAGTGATATAGCACATGTGCATTTGAATCAGAACACAGGGGTTCCTATTACAGATTGTTCATTTAACAGCCCTTCATGACTTCCTGGTGTCTTGTTTTATTCTTTTGTAAAATAATAGTACTTAAAGAAGGATCCAAGCCTATAATTCTTTCACTAAATTATTATTTACATACAATATTGTATTAATAACGGGTATACGTGATAGCGATTTAATATTTTTATACATGATGAAATTGTCCTCAACAAAGTATTAGCACACCGAATTCAAATTCAACTTAAAACATTAAAAGGACCATACAGCAAAATAAAAAATAAAAATAATAAAATAAAAAGTAAAATAAATTAAAAAATTTAAAATTAAACAAATAATGTATAAATCAATTAATTAAATCATAGATAAATAAAAGGATCATGCACCATGACCAAGTGGGATTCATTCCAGGGATGTAAGGATAGTTTAATATATGCATATCAATCAATGTGACAAATCACATTAACAAAATGAAGGATGAGGATCATATGATCATCCCGATGGATACAGAAAAAGCATTTAACAACATTCAATATGTATTTATGATTAACCTCTCAAAGAAATGAAGAAAGAGAGAACATACCTCAACATAATTAGGGCCATATATGACAAACCCACAGCTAACATCATATTCAGCAGTGGAAAGCTGAAATCTTTTCTCTAAGATCAGGAACAAGACAAGGACACCCACTCTTGCCGCTTTTATTCAACATAGTATTGGAAGTCCTAGCCAGAGCAATTCGTTAGAAGAATAAAAGGTATCCACATAAGAACAGAAGTAAAACTGTCACTATTTGCAGATGACATGATGCTATATTAGAAACCTTAAAATCTCTACAAAAAATATTGAAACTAATAAAAAAAATTCAGTAATGTTGCAGGATATAAAATTAATATACAGATTTCTGTTGTGTTTCTATAAACTAATAAGGAACTATCAAAAACAGAGATTAAGAAAACAATCCCATTTGCAATAACATTGAAGAAAATAAAATACCTAGACATAAATTTAACTAGGAAGGTAAAAGAGCTGTATTCTGAAAACTGTAAGATATTGATAGAAGAAATTGAAATAGAAAGATATACTGTGCTATGGGTTGGAAGAATTAATATTGCTAAAATTTTCATACTGTTCAAAGCAATTTACAGACTCAATGCAATCCCTGTCAAAGCCTGTAAGATTTTGAGTTCATATTTTGAGAAAGAAAAATTAGGTATGAAAGTGAATATTTATTTAGCTGGAAAAGAGAAAACATAGCAAATTGAAATTTAAAATACCACAAATATTATAAACTCCAGAAAACATTAGCAGTGGTTTTGTTTTACGCCTTATAGTCAAAATGACAACTAAAGATTGTTAGAAAATAGCTGGAGTCAGACTCTCCTTGAAGCCCAGGGATGAGGCCGGTCTTTCCGGCCTCAGGATTCCAGTAGGCCACCGTTCCAACAAAACATCATGGCCAACATCAGTTTTTCAGCCTCGAAGCCAATCAAGAAATTACCTTGAAGTGTGTATGGTGTACATTTTAAGTGAAACTTGTCTGCTACAGGCATTCTCTATATATTGCTTTAATTGAATTAAATTGAGTAAGGCAGGTTCTTTGGTATAATATGGAGAGGCTTATTGAATTTAAAACTTTTTTTTGCTATTTTATAACATTTACTAATTTTGATAATAAAAATGTGAACAACATCCATAATCCATTATCAGGATAACGTTTCTTCTTTGAAAGTTTGTCAGAAACTTCTATGATATAAAGTGGTATATACATTTATAATACACTTGAATATGAGTATTGCTTATGAAAACAGTTTGAAAAACTAAAAGCTGTCTAAATTTTTTCCATTAATTAACCTATTTTTATTCAGAAGCACTGTGGTACTACAATACATTGTTATTCCTAAAGTGTAAAAAAAAAAGTGATTCAGTTGTCAGTTGTTATCATGTGGTATGGGAAGACATAGACAGGGTAACAAGACCCTGGCTTCTTGTCCAAGCTTGATTCGTACTTGCCAATATGATTTTGAACAATTCATTAAATATTTTAGGACACAGATTCCTTAGATGTAAAAGGAGTCAATGGGATTAGGTCCACCTAAAATAAGTTGGGAAAAACAAATCTTGAAATGAACATACATGTCTGTGTGCTTTTAGTGCCTGAATCTGTTGGGTAGCAGCATAGTTTGAGACATATGATGCAATTCTGCATGCCAAAATGAGAAAATTGAGTAGAAAACCTTTTTTCCTTTAAACAGCCTTTGAAGCTGCCAGTAATTAATTTGACATAGTTGTTAAAAAACTGAAGCCAATCTCTCTGAGTGGTGGGGATCTGTACATGAGCCATCTGGAACTATCAGATAATCGGGACAATTCGAGTTATGGTTACGAAATTGTGAATAGGGACACTCATTCTGGTCTTAGTTCAAAGGTTTCAGAACACAGAGCATTAGCAGTCCAAGTGAAACACAATAGTAACCAGAGATGTACATACAAAAATACTTGGTTTGAATAAAAACATGGATCTGAAAGGTGTCAGAGCCGCTAATGTCCCAAGCTTTCCAAAGAATTAGTTCATCGACCTCTCTTCAAGGAGTGAAATCTGATGAGATACTACTCAAATACTAAACAAACCAATAATCAAACAAAATCAGCAGGTATGTTGACTACTAAAGTATACAATTTAACTACGAATCTCACTCCAGTTCTTTTGGTTCCTACTTTTAGTGTGAGGGAAAAAAAATATTGAAATAAAAACAACTGGAAAAGTTGGAATAAGGGAAAGGAAAAGAAGGAAGTCTATTGATTTTTCCTCAATTCACAATGTATGTGCCCTGTGGCTACTACCTGGCTGTCTTTTGAGAATGTTAGCCAAGTGCTAACTAATGTAGGTTTGAAAGTTGACACTGTTGAGAATTTCAAAAATATAATACCCCTGGTTTTAAAAACCAACTCTAAACACAATTTCATTCAGGGTTTCTATTACTGAAATACTCTGAAAAATTCAAATCAATCCCTATTGAATAACTGAACGGACTAGTATTTTACCAAAGTCTTTTTCAGTACTTATTGTAAAAAAAAAAAAAAATTTGTAGTACTTACTCAGATACATATAATGAATTATGATGATCAGCTGGCAGAAGATATTTTCTTGGAGATCCTATTCTGCTGTCCTTCATAGGATTGCCATTTACACAGAAGAAAAAATCTTCAGGAATTACCGTTTTACTGAACTGTCAATATAGCTAATTTGTCCTTATATATCAAACTTGACTTTTCTCATCGAGTTGAAAGAAGAGCAGCAGACTACTTCTGCCTCTCGCTCAGCTGCCCTACTATACATGAAATTGGAAAACATGGTGGAACCTTGGTTCACCCTTGTTTCTAAAATTCTCCCATCTAATCAGGAAGCATCTATAGGGAAACTTTCAAATTAATTTGAAAACATTGACTTTATATTGACCAAAAGTTTTAAAATTACAAATAAATAAAATTTAAAAAAGAAGTTTTTTCACAAAGGGAGGTCAGGTTCCATTCAAATGAGATTTGGATTGGGAGCGTTTTGCTCAGAATACGACATTACATTTCATACTACTCATTGGGTAAAAAGTCACTTTGTTTTTAAAGAATATATGTTAGTGTTTCATTTTAATCTGCTATTGTGGTTAAATTCAAGTTAGGTATTATTATTTGGGGCCTACTTCCTACCCTAAAGCATTGTTAAATGATAGTATAGTCTATTAAATGGCAAGAGCAGAATTATATACAAGAGTGTACAATCACACTTGTATTTGGTTAATTGAGGCAAATGTAATTGTCATTGACCGATGCTTCTGACCTTTCTTTTCTTCATTTTTCTTTGCCTCTAAGCTGTTGTTTAAACAGAGTGTTATTACCACTTTGGCAAAGTCTAAATGTGATAACATGTAATATACATAGAATTGTAGCCTTGCACCTTCTTCACTTCATTTGAAAGATTTGTAGGCTAGCAGGAGCCCTGAATGGGAATATATTTTGTCAGTGATAGATTTCCGTAACCCAATTAAATATAGAAACATGAAGACCATAAGAAATACTAATAATGAAGTTCAAAGAGCACAGTGAAGTATCATTGAGACACGATGACCTATAATTGTCTTCTTCTGCTCCGCCACAAGAACAAAAGGCAGTACTTAGAATTGCAATGGAAATTTATTCCATTTTGGTTAGATTAAAAATGAACGGTCAAATCTTATGTCTCTGAGAGGAGACCGTATGGTAGGTCAACTGAAGGTATCTGTTGCATCTTAATATCTATTTGAAATGCTTGAATGAATTATTGTCTAAATTGACAGGTGATTGCTATCCAAGCTAACAATATATTTCTGTTAGCATAGATCAAAAGGGACTATGTTAAAAATATATATATACTCTCTACAAGCTTTGGCTGGAGATAAGATGATATGATATATGAATTAGGAAACGAATAAGCTGGAATTATAACTAAATCCACATAATTCTATTGTGAAATGTCCTTAACTTGCAATTCTTTGCAAAGCATGCTGTGCAGACTGTGGTAAGAGTGCTTGTAATAAACAATTAAGGCAGCTTCTTACATGGAGAAATGTACCAGCAATTAAAAAAAAATCATCTCAATAAATACCTAAGGTGAAGTCAACATGATTTTCTTAAGTTGTTTAAAACTGTGTGTGCTTGTAACTATTTTGTCTGCAAAATTTAATGTACACACAAATCTGATAATTCAATCCCTTACTAAATATTATATTTGTATATGCAAATACTAAAAAATAATAGTAAAAATGATGCAAAAACATATTTAAATTTTAGAATACTTTAAGAAGACTCAAAGATACATCCAAATTTTAAAATATATTTTTCTTTTTACAATTTTCAAAAGAATGAGTACATTTGTAGACTGAAATTAAATACAGAAGACTAATTTGAAAGAAATCAGTCATGCAAGAAACATTTTCTTATATGCAGAATGAGTATCTAATTTTTAAATGGCAAAGAATAAGCCCTTGGAATAGTACTCCTTAAACCATTAAAAAATTCACCTGTCTGATAAATATAGTCACATTTCTATTGTTTTATATTAATGCTTCTACATTTATGTATATAAAATTTTGAACTCTATTTAAAAATATCTTCATGTAAAAAGTTTCAGCTGTCCTTTGGAATGAGTTAGGCCCAATTAATATTCCATTGACTTCATTGTTAATAAATGACCAGGTCACAGCCCCAGCCAAAGAGAAAGTTAAGTAATGTCAACTGCTTCCACATTGAAAGTAGTAGAACATCCATTCAAATTCTATTTTCTGAGTTCTGTGGAGCAATGTCTTCAAATACTGTAATAACTCTTCTCCTCATTATGAAAATCTCTTTGCAGTTTACAGGGTGAGAACAGAAGGCTAAGCCATGACCAATTGTCCAAAGCTACATTTCAGTTAGTCATATGACCTATGGATATAACTTAACCTCAAAGTGTGGATTATGTCAAAAAATATGAAACATATTTATCTTATATACATTTCATTTGTTGGTTATGGCTTCTAAATATGTTGACAGCTTATTTATTTATTTCGTGTTTAAAGTAAGTTACAGAAGATTTCTATTCCCAGTGTCAGGAAGCACTAGGCTTGAATTAGAAGCCCTAAATTGAATACTCTGATAGTACCTGGCTTTGCCATTAGCTTCTCCCAGGATAACTACGGAAAGTCTTTTGTTTTTTGGCTCTAAAGTGAATTAGTGACAAGATTCTCTATATCGATGAGATTTTCTATACTGTAAGGATTTGTGTTGTTATTATTAGTTCTTGTCCTTGTTTTTATTTTAAAATATGGTTTTCTGTATTTCTCTTTCTGAAAAAAAAGTGTCAGGTTTACTGAGTTGTCCCAAAACTTTATAATTTTAATATTACTACTAACACTTTTGAAAATAAAATTAGAATAGCGTGTGACCTTATTTGTCATTTTAAAGCACGTGATTTTATTGTTAGAATTTATTTTCAAGGCAAGAAGGATAACTGAATTTTTTTCCTTATTGAATTCCATGATGTTGTTTTCTCAAACTTCCTTAAAGACTTCCTTAAGGATTCACCACTATGCCATATATAAAATAATACATGGAGCACCCTGGAAAAAAACATCTATCTAGTTAGAAAGGTATATTTCTATTCATTTCTGTCCTTCATTGGGATCAATTTTTACTTCATCCATTTATATTTATAAAATTTTTCACTGTCTCCAATAAATATGGTGCAGAAAAGAACTGAATTATATTCCTTTTTAAACTGTTATTTAAAAGTTATTGTTGATCATTGAGGGTTTTGGCTCATTGGCAATATAAGCAGCAGGTTCTGAGTCCAAATAGTAAACTGTGTATAATCAATTCTACTGCTCTCTAGGGTTTTAGTTGTAAAATATTGTCAGGCTGAAAACATGGACCTCCTTATTAGCTTCAGCTGTGTCCTCTCATTCATGTTACCTTCCAAGCTCCGGTCTTTGTAAAATATGAAGAGAGAAAGCTTGAGGACTTTCCTATCTACAGAGAAATGAAAGCTGGCTGTGGAAGAATCAGAAAAATAAGTAAATGAATATATATGTATGTAAATACACACAATGAAGGGAGACTAAGAAAATAATAGCAAACCAGCAAACCTACCCAGGACATAACAAAGGCAAGAAAGAAATGATGAGGATGATAATTTAAGTTGGTAGACCATCAGTCATTATAGGGAACAATGTGTATTGGAGGAAAATTCAACTCTGATGTTTAAATTCAACTTTTGTGATCAAATGTTATGCTTATTATAAATGTGAAAACTGCCTTACTCGAGTAAATTTATCATGAGCTTTCAGGATATGAAAGGCCGCATAGACTCAGTTTTGAAACAGGTATTACCAATTAATATGGTAGAACTTAAAGGAATATGTTGACTCATTTTTTAAGAGAGTCGTTGTGCTTGGAAAGTCATTGGGTTCAAAGAGAAAAGACTGTATATCCATTCTTGCTGCTAGTGGGATGCTAGAACACAAATTTTCAAAAATTATTTAAAAAAGGGGAAGCGGGGTGATGGTCATGGTGGAGGTCACTTGTGGGGAAGAGCATTGGGTTGTATATGGAAACCAACCTGACAATAAACTATAAAGTTAAAAAAAATAAAACAAAAAAGTTATTAATAATAGTGAATATGAAACTTGATTATTGGCACCTTAATTTCCCCCTCCAATATATGCATTAACTAATGCCATCTGATGTCAACACAAATTATGAGCGTGCAAGAAAAACTAATTGTTCCACATTATTTTACAGTTATTATTGATTACCATGCCCTTTGCAAGTCAAGACAGAAATAGAAAGTGTAATAATTCTTAAGGATAAATTTAGTAGTTAGTGGAGGGGAGGAAGGATGTGCCAAAATGCATTCTTAATTGCACATTAAAATTATAGGATACATTTAAAGGGCTTCAGCTAACTGTAAGTAAAATCGGACTAAATGTTAAAACATGATGTCTAATCAAATATATACCAATATATATTAAGAAGAGACTTTTCTTTTTAAGTTTGAACATTGTTTTTTCTTTCTATCAGAGTGACATCCTCTTCAGTCACAAAGAGCTTAAAGGCAACATAAAATTGAGATGGACATATCAATCTCACACACACACACACACACACACACACACACACACACACACTCAGTTACTAAGAATGTCTTCCCCCTGGATGGGTATGTGGTAGAATTTTATTTGAAATGGTGGAGGTTCAAATACCACTTGAATTATGTTTGGGTGAGTGTGTATGGAACTTAGCCTTTTTTTACATTAAATGGAACACAGGTAGACTGAGAAGCTTCATTATACACTAAAATGAGAATGAAAACAAGGTAACATGAAAAGCAATATAATAGAATTCATATAATATGAAACTTTTGATATGTGTCCCAAGCCCCAAATTTACTTGACCCTCTCAGTCTCAGCAGATCTCATAAACATCAACTAGAATACAGTTTATCAACATTCCTTCTTTTCAAAAAGTTAAATAATTCAGATAAAGGGGGGCCTCAGTGGCTCAATCTGTTGATCATCTGACTCTTGATTTTGGCTCAGGTCATGATCGCAGGGTCATGGGATGGAGCCCCATGTTGGGCTCCATGCTGAGTGTGGAGCTTGCTTAAGATTCTTTCTCTCTGTGGTGCCTGGGTGGCTCAGTCGGTTAAGCATCTGACATTGGCTCAGGTCATGATCTCACGGTTTGTGGGTTTGAGCCCCACATCGGGCTCTGTGCTGGGCTGTGCTGACAGCTCAGAGCCTGGAGCCTGCTTTGGATTCTGTGTCTTCCTCTCTCTTTGCCACTCCCCTACTCATGCTCTCTTTCTCTCTGTCTCAATAATAAATAAACATAAAAAAATTTTTTTAAATAGATTCTTTCTCTCTCCCTGTGTCCCTCTCCCCTGCTTACATGTTCTCTTTCTCTCTTTAAAATAAAAATAAAAATTAAAATTAAAATTAAATAAATAAATAACACAATCTTGATTCAAGCTAAATTAATAGTAAGTACATTCAAAAGTAACTGGAATATCAAAGTTCAAGACATATGAATGTTCTGTGTAGAGAATTACCATGACCTACTGCTAACACCATGAGTTAAATGACAATCCAGAGGTTTAGAAAACAAAACAAAACAAAAACCTAGTTGTGGGCATAATACTTGCATCTATAAGACCAGCCCCAATGTATATGAAAACCCAGGACTTCCCTTCTGTTCTTTATCTTTTTCTTTTCTTCTTTCCTTTTCTGATTGTTTATTTTGTCTATTTCTTCTAACTTTAGAATTATTAGGGTTTAAATACAATCTCAAAGGCTTTCACCTTGGGTTTCAACTCTGAAATCACTGAAGTTGATCTATGAGTGACCAGTAAGATCTGATTGGGCCTAGGTCAACATGTCATGAAATGGCAGAGTTTACCTGGAAATTTCTGCCACAGGCTCTTGTCTAGTTCCCTTCTGGCCACTGCTAAGGAAGAGAATCAAATGCTTACATGCTGTTGCAATTGAGACCTTGGAATTCAGACTTGAGACTTGTATCCAGATGATTTCTTGTACTGCTTTCTACATGTCCAGTTATGGCTAATTCTTATGGATAAGGTACACCTAACCTTCCACTGCCTGAAGAGTGGGGAGATGTTATTTTTAAAAAAGGCAAGAGTCTATTTGGAAGTATCAAATGAATACTTCTCTATGGACAAATAATTGATAATAACAAAGGAATAGAATTTAAGATATATTCTAGAAAAAAAGTTATTAAACCAGATCAAATAATACTCCCTCTAAAATAAATAAGACTAAAACTTTGCTCTCCATCTCCTTGTTTTGATTTTTTTTTTACCACCTCCTGTATACTGTACCTATTCATCCATTTATGTAGCATCTATTTCTTCCCAATAAAATGTGAGCTCCATTAGAATAGGGATGCACAGGGAGAGCACCTGCTGTAAAATGATCCCTAGTCTATGAACAAAGCTGGGGAAAGAAGAAGGGCTCGACAAGCAGCAGCAACATGCATCTGCCCAAAAAAGGAGCAGCTGGAGAAAATAACAAAAGATGCTTTCCTAAGTAAACCTTTTATGTTTTGGATTTATGTTGGGTCTCTCTTTCTAATGTAACAAAGTGCCACAAACTTAGTGGCTTAAAAGCAACACAAATATTTTTATCTTACAGATCTAGAGGTAAAAAATCCAAAGTGAATCTTATGGGGCTAAGGTATGAGAAGGACTATGTGTCTTTTTGTTTGCTTTGTTTTGTTTTGTTTTTATTTATATTTATTTACTTATTTGTTTATTTACTTGTTTTTATTAATTTATTTTCAAGTTAGTTAACATACTATGTAGTCTTGGCTTTAGGAGTAGAACCCAGTGATTCATCTCTTACATATGACACCCAGTGTTCATTCCGAAAAGTGCCCTCCTTAGTGCCCATCACCCACTCAGCCCACCCTCCCACCCACCTCCCCTCCAGCAACCCTCAGTTTGTTCTCTGTATTTAAGCGTTTCTTATGGTTTGCCTCCCTCTCTGTTTTTATCTTATTTTTCCTTCCCTTCCCCTATGTTCATCTGTTGAGTTTCTCAAATGCCACGTATGAATGAAATCATATGATATCTGTCTTTCTCTGACTGACTTATTTCGCTTAGCATAATACTCTCCAGTTCCATCCACATTGTTGCAAATGGGAAGATTTCATTCTTTTTCATCGCTGTGTAATATTCCACTGGAGCACTGGAGATATATATATATATATATATATACACACACATACACACACACACACACACACACACAAATCACATCTTCTTTATGCATTCATCAGTTGATGGACATTTGTGATTTTCTCATAATTTGTCTATTGTTGATAGCACTGCTATAAACATTGGGGTGCATGTGCCCGAGAAGGACTATGTATCTTATTGATGCTCTAGAAGAGAATCTGTTTTCTTGCCTTTTCCAGCCTTGAAGACCATCCACCTTTTCTGGCTCATGGCCCTGCATCACACTGGCCTTTCAGTTTCCCATTGTCACATTGCCTTCTGCTCATTTGATCTGCTCCCTCTCCTTATAAGCAAACTTGTGATTACATTGGCCCCACCCAGATGATCAAGAGGATCTTCCCATCTCTGTCCTTAATCACATCTGCAAAGACCCTTTTACTATGCAAGATAACACATTCACCGGTTCAGGAGAATAGGATAGGAACATGTTAGGGGCTTTTATTTTATCTATTCTGTCACAGGATTCTATACAAACCTCTTTCCCAGTGAATCCCCAATCACTGACAAAAATGTCCTTGGGAATGCTGAAGACTTTTCTAAAACATGAAACATTCTTTTCTTGGCCATTTATAAAGTCCCCCAATTTTTTTGTAAGTTTTTATTCATTATGAGAGGGAGGAGGGGTAGAGAGAGAGGAAGAGAGAATCCCAAGCAGTCTCTGCACTGTCAGCACAGAGCTCGATTCAGGACTTGAACGCACAAACCGTGAGATCATGACCTGAGCTGAAATCAAGAGTCTGATACTTAACCAGATGAGCCACCCAGGTGTCCAAGTCCCCAAATTCTTTTTAACCATATAAATATCAGTTATCTTTAAATACCATACATTTGATAAATGTCAATTACCATTTGGTAATATAAAGCAATATTATATATTTGAAAATAAATACACAGAACCCCACCTATTTGAAAATAAATGAAGAATATTGAAGAGAATTTCTTCAGTAGTAGTAAAGTCAAACCTTATCTTGATTCCATTTATCTATACTGATTTGAGAAATAAAAGACAGCATCACACAGAATATAACAGGAATTGTCATTACCAGTACATAATTAGACAACTCTGGGAATATTATTTCTTGTAACTAAGCTTTAATAAGACAGGAAAAACTGGGAATTGAAGGCTCAAAGCCTGGGTAAGTATCTGGGCTTCAGATGTTTACGTTTCTGATAAAGAAAGCAATCCATCTGTTTTTAAAACATACTCTTAAGAGAAAGTAGTCACAATATCTTAAACAAGAAATCATTCTGAAGAAGGAGTGACACATGCCTATTGGAAAAAAAGCAGAGTTATAGGACATGGATATCACTGGACTTTAGAAATTATCCCCATCTTTTTCTTTTTATCCCAGGTTTTGAATACTTACACAGGAAATTCACATTTCATTTCATGGTTTTTAATGAGTTGGAGTTTTACATTGAAATTCAGTACTGTGATAATAACCTCCAAATTAATATTTTCCTTCAGATAAATTGCATTTGAAAAAAATCTAATCTTATTGCCCATAAAGTCACATAATAAAACCAGAATGCCAGCTTTAGCACGGAAAGCTCTCTCAGCAAATGTTACACAGACAGTCCACTTTCCAAATGTCTGCTCTTTGCATTTAGCTATTAAAATAAGAGTTTAATCTAAAATGCATGAATAAACTCACTCGAGTGCAAATAAACAAAGGAAGTTGTTGTTGTTTTTTTCTCTCTTAGGGAGGTAATACTCTATCCTTTTTTTTAATGAATTTGTAAATTTAGTGGGTGCCTTAGGGGTGTGGAGGTAAGGCAGGGGACGAGGGTGTTGAGTGTAACTGCTCAGTGTCTACTCCACTGTCCTAACAGTCTCTGTGGCTTTCCTGAAGTTGCCGCTACCGTGTGACTTTTGCTTTGGCTGGGATTTATAATTCCGCCATTCAGGAATAGGTGTTTGAAAGGAGCCATTAAACAACTATCAAAGCCTTAAACAGCTACCCACACGGGAACCTACCACAAGTACTGCCATGAACTGGCTGCAGAGAATGCCTAAGCCTTGCAGCAGGTGTGATACTACTTAGAGTAGGAGTCTGGGGAGCTGGGTGTTGACAATGTGTCCAAAGGACTGGAGACAAAAGAGCGTGCAGCTTGAGTGTAGGAGACAGATGCTGCTTCCTTGCTGCGTTCACCATCTCCCACGTGTGATATTCCAACACATTAATGGAGCATTAGAGTTCGTAGCATGCTTAGTGACAGGAATAGAACCATGAAATTGGTAACGTCTTGCCAGTTTTAAAAATGTAGATGAATAACTTCTTGTCAGAGCAGTGAAGTCTTTCTTATCCTATAAAAAATCCATGTGTAACTAATGAGACTCTCAGGCCGTCATACCTGTTCGATTCAATTTCTTACACTAGTTTGGCTGTTCAACTACCTGTGGCACCTGGACTAAAGAGGTAGGCATTTTCAGTATTGAGTAACACTATAATAAATAAGTAGACAAACGCCCATACTTAAGTTGCATCCTGGATGTAACGGGCAAATTTGATGTTACCATTTTTAAGCTCTCCCTGGTGTTTCTACGTCAATTATCAGATTTCCTTGATTTTCCTTTATATAGAAAACATGTAAATTGTTTTATATCACACACTGCGGAGGGAGAGCCTGGGGATGGCAAGGTGTCAGAGAACTGCCATTGTGACTGATTGTACTCCTGGCAACTTATTATGATAATAGATTGCTTTTTATTATATCACTGCATTTGGCTGTGATGATATTTAACTACAGAAGATTAAAGACATGTCATGATGCCAGAAAATTTTATGAATGGGCTAGTGCGTTTTAGTCACGCTTAAAATTAGCAAGCCAGAACAGTAATAAACAGTTCTGGGAAACTTCAGAGTCATTCCACTGAAGAATTCACAATTTTTGTCTTTTGGCATTTTCTTTCAATTGTCAATAAATACATGTTTATTACTCTCTACATGCTAGCACTGGGCTTAGCCCATGTTGAACACTTGACCATAAACATGATCCTGTCCTTTAAAGATTTGGCAGTCAAGTTTATATATGGCAACATGAAAGAATACAAGATAATACATACTATTTCTAATTTACTTGCTGCAGAAAATAAGTGATGTTTACAGAAAAAAAGCAGATCAGTAAGGGTAGAATTATATAGGACAGTCTGACAGTTAAGTGGTGGATGGTTAGAATTTTTTATGAAAAAAGAGAAAGGAAGACAACTTAAGGAGATCACTGCATGGAAGAAGAAAAGAATGGGGTTATACAGAGAACAGGTGAAACCCTTTCTTAACCTTAAAGGTGACCTTGTTCTAGGCATTGTGTCACCTGATTTACATGGCTTTTGTTTAATCCTCTTTGTAAAGTAGACATTATCATTCCCATTGTCTAGATAAGGAAACAAAAACTTAGGAGTGTTTGTTCTATAAAGTCACACAGCTGGGAAGCAAAATAAATTGAACTCAAACCGGGTCTATGCTGGCAGCCTGAGAGGAGCACAGGGCTCACAGTGGGGGCCTGCAGGCTCAGTCTAGGGTGGTAGCTGTGAGAACCCAGAGGTGGACCCAGATCACAGAGGCTTTCTCGGGCAAGTGTTCAGGGCTAGCTGGATATGGAGAAAGGCAAAGGGATTGTCAAAAAGGACTCTAAGGATTGGAACCTATGAGTTGAATGTTGACCTTAAGACTCACTCAGAAAGAGAGGCGAGAGTCTCTTCTCTTAGACCCTACACTTCCGAGTTGTCGAGGAACTTCTGCAGATAGGATTCTCTGCCACTTGGAGACCAATATTCAGTCATCTTCACCTTTGGGAGAAAAAAAAAAAAGGCTGAGATGATTTGTCCCTAGACTGCTGACCTAGTTCTCCTATCAGAATAACTAGGTCAAGCAGGAGGAAGAATGGAGGAGTGGGGGCGGGGAGAAAGGCCTTATCTGGGCCTAGAAAGATTTAAAAAGAAAAGGAAAAGAGGTTAGGAAAGACTGTGCTGGAGTCCAGGGAGCCGAGGTTCTATCCAGATATCCTAAACTCAGTGACAAATTGCAGCAATTGGTTGATTCAATCCCTAAATGCCATTTTTGTCTCGATTTTCAAACATGTGTATATGTTAAACAAAGATCTAGTGAGCGCATAGTATGGTAAGTGGATTAAGGGATAGAAATATAATTTAGACACAGATCCTACCCTCAAAGGATTCATTGAGAATTATGAGACCACATACCCATAATTAACCCTACAGCCAAGGTGAGCATGACTGACAGCCCAAGTTAGGACTGAAGTCTCCAGATTTCCAAACAGAAAGACCTACTTCAGGAAAAAGGGGAGAAGGGTGGGTGGAGGGTTAAGCACAAAAGGTATTTTGACGGTGGTATTTGAGATGTGTGTAATAAATTTGGGGCATTCAGAGATGGGAGAAGAGAGAAACAGTTTTTGGCAAAAGGAATAGCATAAGTTAAAAGATTGAAAGATAGGAGGAAGGCATGAAATATGAATAAGATACAAACCAAGCACTTGAGTTCACCTAAACAGCAAAGGGTGCATGAATATTTCAGAAAAATATCAGGATAATTGATTCAATTCTGTGCTACATTCTGCCTATCTGTTGTTTCATTCAAAGCAGCTGATGCTGACACCACTAGTAACGTTATCAGGGTCAACTTGCCCTGACCCAAATGTCGCTCACTGCTTCTGACAATCAGGTGGGATGAGATCCCACTCTTTTTATAAATTCTGCAGCCAGTGATGGTCTGGAAAAATGCAGGGACTCCATTAGCTAAAAGTACATTAACTTTATGTTCCTATGGCTGGTGGGTAGATAGACCCTGTAAATAGTTATGAGCCTCTCCTTTTCCATTACCTTTTCAGTCTTCCATGGCTTTTCATGCTCAGTCCCTTCTTCAATATGGGCACAATTTAGCTGCTTTGGATGTGTTAGAGGGAAAAAAAGTCTTATTTGCTTTGAACTAATAGAAAGTTTCTGGATACGGTGGAAGGGATTGAAGTCCCAACACCTATATTGCTTGCAGAGCCTCTCTAAACAACGTGTTTTCTCACTGTTGAGCTACAGACAGAAAAATCCAACACTGAAGTGCTAGAGTTCCCTAGTGAGTCAGGTAGCTATAGGGATTGGAACCATGCTGAAAGGAGTTTCTCTTTTCTAAATCAACATTTGGCCCAAGGTGAAGAACCGGAACTAATTGTACTAAATATTGCCTCCCAGCATTTGCTTTTTTATAAATAAATTTATTTTTGGTTTAATAAGAAAGTTGCTTGTTCTTTTGTATTCAAACATACAACTAAAATATGTAATGTAGAAAGTTAATGAATGATTAAAAATCTAGTTTTATTAAGAAAAATGTTCACCAAGGAAGTCAACAGACATAATACAGAGATATGAGTCTATCAGGGATGATAATAAAGAACTTCCTCAGAAATATTATTTGTCAGCATCACACTACTGTACATTAAACAGAAAAGTTTGTAATATCATCTTTAGTCTCTTTCATTGCATCTAGTTATAATGGATCAGTTCCCCTTTCATTTCTTTTTTAATTTCACTGTGGTAACATGCTTGAGTGAACACAGACATGGTACATTTAACCAATTTGGCACTATGCCTTAGGTTTATTAAACAAACAAAGATTTGATAGGCTGTCTCTCAAACCTAGCCCCTCAGGTAATTCCTGCAGCTATAATATTACCCCTAAAGTGACTTTTCACTCTGCTGGTGCTGGGACTCAGGACACTGTGAAAGTGGAATTCAGACACTTTGGGACCAATGTTTATATCTTAGATTTTTCTCCTTTTTCTTATCTGGATATGGTCTTCTTTCTACCTAACAACTTCCACAACCCTGCCACTTTATTGAATAGAATTATAGGGTTTTTTCTCTCCAGGTGTTTCATACACTTCCTTAGAGTCATCATGGTTGGGGATTAAATTTTTAATTTTTTTTTTTTTTTTTTACTTTAGAGAGACAAAGTGAGAGAGACAGAGATAGAGACAGGGTAGAGGCAGGGGCAGAGGGAGAGGGAGAGAAAAAATCCCAAGCAGTCTCCACACCCAGCACGGAGCTTGACACAGGGCTCAATCCCATGACCCTGGGATCATGATCAAGAGTCAGATGCTCAACTGACTGAGCCACCCAGGCACCTTGGGATTAAATATTTTGTGGTTAGGAAATAAATGAATGAATTACTGTTTGGTTTTTCCCAATGAACAGGCAAAATCCTCCTCATTGATTAAATAGCTAGATTTTTTCCCTAGATTTCTTGCCCAGAGTGGGGTATAAATATCTACCTATGAGCTCCCAGATTGAGGTTTATGTATAGTGTGACTTTTTTTAATGTCAAAAAGATATATATACCAATTCTTTCCTTCTCACATCCAATCTCACAAATAAGGCCTAATTTTTATTATACATGTCATATTAAAATAGAAAATTGGCTTCTAATATATTTTTTCTGCCATGTATAACAGCTAGGTAATAAATTGCAGTACTATATGTTAACAAAATAAAAATATTTCAAGGCATGTGTCTTCAGAGATTGCATATGGGCCAAACACAATGGAAAGTATATTCCACAAGGAGAAAGATATGTGATCTTAAGGTTGCTTGTCCCTTGGTAGGAAATTTGTCTAATTCTCTATTAGTTTGGTACGTACCATGATAGAGGTGGATGATAAATTTTGATCGTTACTATGAGCATTTTATCTCATCAGCTAACAGCCCTTTTCCTTTTTTTGTAGTGTTACCAGGGCGGTGCATACTACAGAGCATGCACTACTAAAAAAAGAATTGTAGTAGGAATATTTCATGGGCAACCAGATTGCAAGCAGTTTCCATAATCAGTGATTTGAAATAGCCTACATAAACTTTTACTCAAGCAAACCCTTGTCAGAAGCTTCTTTTTCCAAAAAAAAAAAAAAAGGGGGGGGGATATATTACAAGATAATTGAAATTGCCTTTACTCATATATGATTTTTGAAGGACAAAAAGACCCCCAAAAAACCCCACTCTAAATGTGCTTTAATACAGTTTTCATGGCAGCTCACTGATATTGCATAATGATTATGAAGGCAAAACAAATGAACAAATAACTGAATACACCAAAAGCTTAAATGCTCTTAGTTGTAGAGAGATGTCAATGAATTCAACAACCAATTACTTATTAAGTATTTTCTTTTCTGGTAGTGCTGATGATTTATATTGGCCAAAGATGCAATCATTTCATTTGTCCTATGTTAAGGCCTTCAGTCTTCAATCTTTACTGTAGAATTTGATAGGGTCCCTTTTCCTGGTGAGACAACTGACACACAAAAGAGAGAAAAATAATATACCAAAGCCCACAGTAGCCTTTTTTTTTTTTTAATTTTAATGTTTATTTACTTTTGAAAGGGAGAGAGAGGCAGAGCAGGAATGGGGAGAAGGCAGAGAGAGGGAGACACAGAATCTGAAGCAGGCTCCAGGCTCTGAGCTGTCAGCACAGAGCCTGATGCAGGGCTCAAACCCACGAACTGTGAGATCATGACCTGAGCTGAAGTCGGATGATTAACTGACTGAGCCACTCAGGTGCCCCCACAGTAGCCATTTTAAAGTGGCTCTCTTCACACTTGGGAAATAGATCCTGCCCATATGAGTAAGTCCTCGGAAATGCAGGGCTCTCTGGAGTGCTAACTGCATGATGAGGCAACGCTGGGAGATAATGGTCAAAGTCTCTCTTAATAGCTTTGTGCCAGATTTGTACATTTGCACACTTGACTTTCCCCATCCAGCTAGTTTACTGAATCCTGAAATTACCTCCTTGGAGGTTTTTTGTTTTTTATTTTTCCTACTTCTATGAATTCACTTCCCTATCTCCATAGATATGGATTTCCTCTTCATAATTCCCTTCGAATATTAGATATAAACTGCTGAAGATTCCACAGCAGAGAGAGAGAGAGAGATGGAGCCAAACATACCGTTTTGAGGTCTGGATCCTCCCAATTTCTCTCTTCAGAGACTGCCTGAGATTGGATTAGTCCCTCCATGTCTCTGAGGAAGGCCTTTCAGTTGCTGTCAGTTTCATTAAAGAACCCACAATGAGTGATGCCTGACTGCATAGTGCTGTTTTATGTGCACAAAATCCTGGGGTGCATAAGGAAAGTATAGCCCTGATGCCTTGTTTACCTCATTTTGGCCTTGCAGAGTTGGTTCTCAGCAATGTGCTTCCTCTCCCTAGCACTCCATCTCAATTTACTGAGCAACTGTGAGCTCAAGTAACTTATCCAAAGTCACACACGAGTGGCTTACCAGAATTCATACCCCAGAACTGTCATGGTTCCTAAATCCTTTATTATGAGCATTATACCATACCATCTTCCAGGTCTCAGTATTAACATCATGTAAATTTATTCTCCAGCATGATTCATTAAAATGAAAATGGGCCATTTTCTCTGATTCTCCAAGCACTTCAGAAGAAGCGTTACATCCTGAATACAGATTTCATTTCTGAGGAGACAAGAAAAGAAGTTAAACCTTTGCTTGTATTGGAGGCTGGTTCATCTTAAACGGACTTTTATTCCAGTTTCCAGTTTAAAATATTTAAAGGAAAACCAAGCAGTATTAGGTTTAGAATAGCTACAACTGCATTTTTTAGCAGTAGGTAAGGCGAGGAAACTAAAAAGTGCCTGTAATTCAGTGACAAAAACCTAATGAATCTCCTCCAGATTAAACGTTAATGTAAAACTAAAAAAACAAAAAACAAAAAACAAAAAAACCCAACCTGTGCTAAACACCCACTCACACATTTTTAATACTTGCTGCCAATAAAAAGTATACAGCATCAATTCCCTTTTTTGGTGGAATCCATTTCCTGGTTAAATAAAGAATCAAAATGATAATAGAGTAACCACATGTATACAGCTCCAGTATAAAATAATATCATAAGAAATAAAAACTTAAGTGTGTTTAAGATTACAGTGAAGGGGTAAAAAGGTGAAAATAAAAGTGGACAATTATAAAATGGGATTTTTGTCTTTTATTCTCTTGCAATAAAAGAATTCTCCCCTGGATCCGTTGTTCTTTTATTTTATTTTGTAAGTATAAAGAAATTTCATTGTCTTTCACACAGATACTTAGATTAACAGTTATCCTCAGTAAGAACCACTTATTAAGTGCCCACTATGTGCAAGACATCAGAATCGGCACTATTTGGATAATAAATATCACCACCTCACTCAAGGAAGTTATAATCTGCTTGTGGAACAGAGCATGTATTTAATGTTAAAAGCACACGGCTATGGTGCAAGGAAAGGAATGCCAAATCAGTGGCAACCACACTAAATAATACAGGTGTTTAGATGAGAAATAAATAATGTCAGCAAAAATTGAACCTTTCAGTTCAGAGGCATCAGACAGAATGAAGGACAGTAAGAAGAGCCTGACTTCAGGATTCCAATGGACCTATCTGCTAATCCCTTCTCTGCCACTACTAGCTGTGTGCCATTAAGCAGGACTTTGAACTTCTCTGATTCTACATGCATGGATAAGTAGGCTTGATTATGCCTACCCCATAGAGTTATTTTGAGTAATAAATTAGGAAAACATAATTACCTACTCCAGCATTTATCTCTAGGTAGGTGCAGTTCAGCGGTACAATGGTTCTACTGGCAGTGATATTAAGAGCATTTTTAAAATGCTTGGGACCAGAGTCTGGCATAGAAAAGGCCTCAAATAAAATTTAATTACCTTTCCTAAGTCCTCCCTTTCCTAAATACAATTTAATTCTCTAGTTGCTTGAGTTGAACCTAAAGTCAAAATAAATCTTAGAAGCTTAGAAATGGAGATGGACATTTCAGATGTGAAGAAAGAGTGAACAAAGTCTGCAAGTTGAAAATATAATTAGGGCATTCAAGAAACAATATTGGATTTTTTTATTGCAGGGGAGGGAAGTGGTAGGTGTTAATTATGTAGAGAAGTACTATGATATCTATTTTGAGAGATGATGAGTTGTCTAAATACTACATGTGGTAACTGCTGTGTAGAGTGTTTTTTCCTCCTTTTTTTTTTTGTACTTCAAAACAACTTTTCTCCTATAACACTACAAATCTTGCTAGTGTAGACATGTTCCAAAATGCAAGAAACATAACTGCTACAATGCAATGTTCTGTTTAGCATTTTGACATCTTTTACTGTCTTCCATTTTTATTTAATGGAAAATATATTTTATGGTTAAAAATAAACCATGTTATTCAACTTGATAAAAACTAGTTTTTAGGAATAACAGTTTGGGTAAAGGCACCAAAATAAATACCAGATGGAGAAAAGAGGATATAAATCTTAAATATCAAGGAAGGTCATTTATCTATAGAATCCCAGTAAATAGGTAAAACAGTTTTAATGAAAATTCATTTCAGGGTACAGTTGGGTGGCTCAGTCGATCAGGCATCCAACTCTTGATTTTGGCTCAGGTCATGATCCCAGGGTTGTGGGATCGAGCCCCGCCTTGGGCTCTGCACTTAGCGTGGAGCCTGCTTAAGCTTAAGATACTCTCTCTTTCTCTCCCATTGCCCCTCTCCCCTGCTTGTGCGCGCTCTCTCTCAGAAAAAAATGTTTTTTCAGAGTAAAGGTAATTAGCAAACATACATATGTGAGAAAGTTCATCATCACATGTGATGTAAGGAATACAAATGCAATAGCTATGATAAAACCAATGGAAAGTTTAAAAATGATACAAAGTGGGGCGTCCGGGTGGCTCAGTCCATCAAGCATCGACTTCGGCTCAGGTCATGATCTCATGGTCTGTGGGTTCGAGCCCCGCGTCGGGAGCCCGGAGCCTGCTCTGGATTCTGTGTCTCCCTCTCCCTCTGCCCCGCCCCAGCTCACTCTCTGTCTCTCTCTGTCTTTCAAAAATAAACAAAACATAAAAAGATTTTAATGAAAGAAGATGATAAAATGTTAGCAAAGTTTCAATGACGCTGCTAAATTCATTTATGTTTAGAAGTATTGACATTTGGATGACTGTTTTAGAAAGTCATAGGAGAAAGAAGACAGGTCATATTTAGCTTGCTAACTCCGACTTTCTATGTAACTATCCTGGCTGTTTGGAACATAATGCTCTAAGAATTCTGAGCCACACAGGGTCTTAGAAAGAGCACTAGACTTGAATACAAGTGTCTACTGTGGGTAAAGACATAACAGGAAATAAAGAGAGAATATTTTCAAATTCTTTGATTAAAAAAACTCCGCTATGACACATATGTTTTAACACAAGACAAAACAATGATGTATTTATGAAGGTGTTCATCACAGAACTGACTATAAGGGCCAAAAACAGCTGAAGGGGGCGACTTCAAAAACAGGTAAAATAGGTTAATAAACTATGATACTCATCATTAAGTTTTTAAAAAGTATAGTTTTACAGACCACATAGAAAACCCTAACACTTCCTCCATTATATTTTCTCTACATAACATGCCCATGGTAGGCAAACAAAATAATAACTGAGTTAATTCAAAAGCACTGAGACTTTTTTTTGCTACTGATAGCAGTTTTGTAGCATTTCCCTCCCCCTTGGTATTTTTTGGTAGTAGTTATGATTCCATGATTCTTTGGAAAAGAAAGCCTGATATTTTATCACAGTTAATTCAGTAGAAATTAAATTTCAGGTATATGAATTTAATACATTGGCACATCATCAGGCTGATTGCTCTATCTTTATTAAATTAAAATTAATAACACTAGAGAGAAATGACTTCCATCTTGTACCTCTTTATAGTGAAATTTGCTAATTAAACAAAACCTCAGACTACTTACGAGCAAAACATATTTTTATGCCCTTCATTTATAGGCTTAGTAGTAGAGCAGGCAAGATTCTTTGCAAAGACATTTTTCAGAGAAAGCTGCAAGGCTAAATTACGAAGTATACTGCATTTTCTGCAGATTTGTGGTAAACCAATAAGCTATGCACCAAGAGGCTGTTAGAAGAACAGAGTTCCACTTTACTTTTCCAGTAATTTAAATGTTTTGAAATAGGTCCTAGTATTGCATCTGAAAATACCTGTTACAAGAAGCTCTTTTTTGCATTCTTCACTGTCTGTCATAACAAAATTTGCTTATTCTTACACATTCCTATACCATCTTTCTAAATATCACTGCAGTGAATGCTGTTTTTTTAATATATCTCATTTTGGTAGCACAAGTAAAATTATAAAAGATAGAGAGCCTTGGGGGCACCTGGGTGGCTCAGTCGGTTAGGTGTCCAACACTTGATTGCAGCTTAGGTCATGATCTCACTGTTCATGAGATGGTGAGATTGAGCCCCGTGTCCGGCTCTGAGCTGACAGCATGGAGCTTGCTTGAGATTCTCTCTTTCCCTCTCTCTCTGCCTCTCCCCTGCTCACATGCATGGACATGCACACACGCGCGCGCTCTCTCTCCTCAAAGTAAATAAATCAACATTTGAAAAAAAGATAGGGTTTTCTTGTTTCTTTTTAAATTTAGGATTTGCTTTTAAAAATCACTTATTTGATCAAATATTTTGTGAAGCATTTTGTGGAATGAGAAGCAGATAAGAATTTGGCAAGCAAGTGAGATTTTGGGTATATAAAACAGTAGCCTGAATAAGCACATGTTTAGGATTTGGCAAAGAGATTATTTATATAATTCAATTCTTAATTGCTGTCAAAAAAGAAAATCTGGAGCAGTAAAACTGGCCATTTGAATTGATACATGTAAAATGTGTGCAGTTGCTGTGTATCTGGAAATACCAAAATGACTTGCTTTCTCTACCTCAATACAAGGCTCCCAAAAGTGTACCAAAAAATGTATGCTGTATAAGTTCCTGAATAGCTGACTGTGCAAAGCCCATATGATAGTAAATTATTTTGTCATAATATGGTGTAATTGATATGAGTTAGTAAGCCCTACGTTTATAATAAATTACTCTCTAGCATATGCAGTCATTGTTTAGCCATTTATGAAACTATCTTTGTTCCCCCAACATCAGTTACATCACTACCGTCATCATGTTTTTGTGTAAGGTAGAGGCCAGTTCTAGAAATAATGGTAAGATGTTTTGGATTAAGGGAAGTTAATAGACTTTATAATTCTTATGCTATCTCAAGTTTATATATTTTTCTATCTTCCTAGGCATGATACACAAGTAACAAGCATGAAAAATGTTTTAGGTTTTTAAAAACCAATAAACAAATGAAGAATTTATTTTAAAAAAAAAACTGTTAAAAAGGTTAGATGAAGAAAAGACTGAGTTATATAAAATTTGGGGAGGAAGGGAAAATCCTTTTAATCTTTAATCTTTTATTTATTTGTACATGTGTTAGTAGGATCTATAGCCATAAAAACTAGACACAATAATACAGTGGCTCAGAAGAGAAAGAAGTTTATTTCTCTCTCACATTACAGACCAGGCCTGCAGGACAGACAGACAGCTTTGCTCCCCATGATCATTCAGAGACCCAGGCTTCGTCTAATTTACTGATCTGTAGTAAACCATGGGTCAGCAGTCCTTTCCATAAAGGGTCAAATAATAAGTATTTTAGGGGCGATGGACCATATATGGTTTCTGTTACATATTTTGCTTCTTTTTATTCTTTTAACAATGCTTTAAAAATGTGAAAACCATTTTTAGCTTACAGATTGTACAAAACAGTCCACAGGTTAGTTTTTGCCTGTGGGCAGCAATTTGCTGACCCTTTCTTTAAAGAAATTTCCTGCATATTAGAATCTTGATCAGTGCCACATCAATGTGCCAACTTTCAGGAGGAGGAAAACAACAGAAGTAGAAGGCGAGTAATTTCCTCTTAAGGAATTGAAGCAGTACTTATACACATCACTTTCAGCCGTATCCCATTGCCAAGAACTTAGCCATATGGCCATATCTAGGCATAAGACGGGCTGGCAAATGAAGTCTCTACGTAGATTTCTACATACCCTTCTAAAACTCTAGTACCATATGTGTCAGTTTGGTCCTCTGGGAAGTAGACACCAAGACAAATTTAGGAGTGTAAAAAGTTTATTGGAGGAGTGAAAGAGAAAATGTAGAGGAAGCAAAATTGGGTTGGGAAAGTCCTCAAACTGATGCAGATCTAATACCTGTGAAAGGGAAGAAGGGAAGTGGGATTGGGCAGAGCAAACGTCAGACCAAGATGCAAATCTGGCAAAAATTAGGTCAAGCCTATGTTAGTGTTCAGAGCAAATATTGCCCAGGAGGAGGAGTCTTATGTTGGGCAGGAATTGCCACACCCTAAATCCCCAACTGTCCTTGGTCTTTGGCTGAGGCTGCGCAAGCAGAAAGTGGCCTGGGCTTTTTAAATGCTGAATCATGAAGTCGCTAGCAACTGGAGATTCCCAGCTGACTGCATATCTTCCAGCTAAACGGCAAGTTCTTTCTTAAAATGAGATCCGAGATGGGGACCTCCAGAGAATGGATTTAGGGAACACCAGTAATTGACACAGTACACACACACACACACACACACACACACACACACTTAGTAGAAATAGAATATGAAGAAGTATGGATTCAATCACTCGATGAACCCTGCTAAACCTACCAAGGAGAGAACAGTGTGGCACCCTACCTACTCTGAGCAGTGTTTATGTTGCTCCTCTTTTAGACCAGAATTTATATGGGAGATTATAGGGTGCAACTTTGTTGTCAAATTTGTGATTTATTTTTTATTTATAAGCTGACACTGCATAAAATATAATTGTCAGTTTACGTGAAGTGAGATTCAGTTGAAACACTGAGAAAGATCTAATGAGGGCCTTATGCCTAAAGTCACCACACATAATTTGTAATATAGGTCTAGAGAATCAGCAGGGATGAATTGCAAATTTTTCCAATTCAGTTTAGGAAAAATATTTGAATTATATTTTAAGATACATGTTTTGTTAAATCTCTTTCTTATAAGAAATCGGCAAGTTGTGCTTGTGTACATGTGGGGTGTGTGTGTGTGTGTGTGTGTGTGTGTGCATGTGCGTGTGTTGTGTACATGAATGTAGCCAAACTTGAAACATAAGCCTAAATAACCAGGATACCTTTTTGTGTCTTCTCACATATCATTATATAATCGGCATTCCTCATTCTTGCCCTAATTATTGCCTGATCTAATGATCAAGAAGTATAATAAAGACATCCTTGGAAGGTTAATAAGCCATCCAGAAAATTAGATTAGCACGATCAAACCTTTATGATTATAATTTCTCATTATATTAGATCACCTGAAAAGTTTGAAAAAGAAAAAACAAATTGGCATCACTGGGCAATTATGCTTATAGTTTTCCACAGTAGGTTTTACAGATGATCACCAGTTATGAATGCTTTTCATATATAAAACCAGAGATTTTTTTATAAATTATTCTACCATTATTATAGTAATCAACGCCCGTTTATTTGATCATCATCATAATGGAGTACTTGAGGCATTTTCTCCTTTGCTAATTGACAGTTGGTCAGTTAAGAGGTGCTTTTCACAAAGTCTTCCATAACCCTAAGGATTTGAATTAGCTTCTAATAAATGCCTGAGAAGCTCCTCTAGATTCTTAAGTGCATTTGCTAAAACTCCCAACTGCTATTTTCCACCTTCTGGTCAAGAAATGCCTTTGATCTGCCATCTAGCTGCCTTTCTTGCTTATATCTATCTGTCTCAAGCGCTGTAACCCTACTCGTCAGTACAATGACACATTATCATTTAGATATCATTTTCTGAAACCAGATTTCTCTGCAAAAGAAAAAG
Source organism: Cryptoprocta ferox (assembly GCA_028646485.1). Classification (NCBI taxonomy): domain Eukaryota; kingdom Metazoa; phylum Chordata; class Mammalia; order Carnivora; family Eupleridae; genus Cryptoprocta; species Cryptoprocta ferox. The sequence continues at coordinate 66,273,929 of CM053578.1, read as the reverse complement.
AGTAGGAAAATGGTCAAATTGAAGCTCAGATTGCCCTTTTTGGAGGACTGTAAGGGATGGTATGTGGTGAGAAGCCTGAGCCTTGAGTTTGATCCTTACTCCTACCCTACCTACATAATAAGGCCCTTTCTGTGCAGGTTTTTTGGCTCACTGGCTGCTCCCTGCTCACCCACATGACACTTCACCATCTATGGTGGGACCCTCCAGAGCCCAGATTCCACAATATCAATGTGCAGTTCTTCAAAATTGGCTCCTTCTGTTTCACTCCAATTACTTCCTAATAAGGTGATAGTGATGAGGTAGGGGCACCGAATTAGACTAAATGAGTACACGAAGTCAGTGATTGTTAAAAGAGAGTGTGTACTAAATTATTCAAAAATGTTTAAAATACTTCCTCACCACAGTCTACTTTCCATGATGACAGAAACTTTAGTTAGCTCACTACTTTGTCCCCATTACTACCAGATAGAAGGTGTTCAGTGAAAGTTGGCAGAACGAATTAATATGCTAGACATGGATGACATCATTGAATTAAAATTCAATATCTAGTTTTATCTTAATTTCTTAATGTCATCATATTTTTAAGTAAATAAACATTTAAAGAAGATATTTTTGTGGTGCAGACTTCCAAGATCTGGGATGTGACTGATATCTAAAATTCTCATTGATAATAAAAGGAAAAAAAGGATTGAGGAGAAGTAGAAGGAAGGGAGGGTGGGAGGAGCAGTGATACACAATAGTTTCTCAAATGTAAGAAAGCAATGTGTAGATATATGAGGAAGGAAACATTATAACTATAAATATATACCTGTAAATATTGTTTAAAAATGCCCCTTTTTCTTGTGTCAGCCAAAACCTATTCCTTCTTTTATTCAGTAAATATTTCCTAAGTGCCTTACCATGGGCCAAGTAATATGTGCATAGTAGGGCATGGAGCAAAGTAAGGCATTTCTTAACCACAACGAAACCAGAGAGGTTGTTCCTCCCTCTCCCATGTACAGAATACAAAGTTAAAAGTATAAAGAATAAAATGACATCCTTAGCATCTCTCACACTGAATTAATTTAGAAAAGTTAGCAATTGAAAACCTCCTTTTCACCAGCTGAGGTTAGCTTCCTCAGTGTGTTTTCTGGTGTTTAAAATAAGTATTTTGCAATTAGGGTGAAATATGTTAGTGACAGCTGCAGAAACCAAAGACTTCTATTTATTCAGATATCCATTTATCTCTAAGATATCAAGGTAATGCCAGTTCCCCAGCTTATCACTGCTTCTAGATATGCACACAGAATTAAATCTCTATATGCCTTCATTTTGCTTTAATCTCCCTCCTCAAACTGCTAGTAATGAAAAGCCTGTTGATGTCAGTTGGGAAGATAATTCTCCTGTAGGAAGTTTTTAGCTACCAAAAATCAGGCCTGCCCTCTTACAAATAATATACTGCTCAAGGTCCCCATGTTGTTTTGGTTTAAACTCACACTGCTAAGTTTATATATGGAAGAATTCGGCCCCCATGAAAAGGAAACATTTTTTCAAGGATCAATGCTAAGCAGTGTGTTTATATTGGCACCGTAGTCCAGGAACAATAATTAATCTTGGTGTAAGAAGTAGGCATGCTAACCCAAACTGTAAATATAATTGCAATTGCAAATGTGGTAGCCAAAGGCTTGGACGGAGGAACAAAACATATTTATTAAAACCACATTCAGTCTATCGTGCTAGTTCTAATCTGTTGCGCTCGATGCCACAGTCATAGTGATGCTCATCATCAGTATGTTTAGAGACTGAATTAGATGATAGCTATGTTTTGAGCACTTGAGATAGAGTAAGAAAACAAGGTTTTGTTTTTTTTTAAGATTATTTATTTGTTTTGAAAGAGAGAGAGTAGGGGAGCAGGGGGAGGGGCAGAGAGAGAGAGAGAAAGGGAGAGAATCCCAAGCAAGGCTCTGCTCTGTCAGCACGGAGCCTGATGCAGGGCTCGATCTCACAAATGTGAGTATCAGGACCTGAGCCAAAATCAGGAGTCAGACACTTAACCGACTAAGCCATCCAGGTGCCACAGAAAACAAGGTTTTATTAATTAAGAATTTCTATTCTGTTTATTTATTAATCAAGAGATATATATCTACAGTGGCACTCATTATCATACCACACGTGGATGCATCACGATAAGATATTATCTCCAGCTCATAGGAAGATAAAAATGTCAATCACATCATCTCTTATTTTTGATAGGTTGAAAGGCTCTAAAAAAATTGGGAAAATGATTCATGAATACAATTTTTTGATGTATCAAAGTTACATCTTTCTAGAACAGTGCTGTCCATTAGAACTTTCTGTGTTAACAGAAATGTTCTGCATCTGTCCTGGCCAATCACTAGTTATGTGTTGATATTAATTTCTTGAAATGTAGCTAGTGCAACTGAGAAAACTGGATTCTTACTTAGTTTCAATTAACATAAATTTAAACAGCTACAAAGGGCTGCTGTCTACCATATTGAACAATATGTTCCTATAGCATTTGATTTCTAGTTTTTAAAAGACTCATTTTTAAAGTGATAATTTAAGATACTGCTTTGAGTCAAATGTTATTCAAAAAGTTACATAAAATATAATTTTATCATCATTCAATAAATATTTATGAAATATTTTAAGATCACCCCACTGAAGTGGGTTTTCTATGTCCTAATAAGATTCCTTCAAGATATTTAGAGACAAAACAGTACTTTTCTCACCACCGCCTTTTCTTCAACATATCAAGGTTTTGGAATTTATGGTTTAAAATGTTAACAGTAAGTCTAGGCATTGTCTAGGTCAGTCACACCTTCTCAGAACTACTAGCAGCAACTTAAAGCAGGTTGATATTTAGGATTGGATATGCCAAGTCACATGTTAACTTCTCTGCTGGCTCAGTAGAAGAAAGATTTGATGTCTGAAAGCAAAGACATGAGATTACTATGGGCCCCCACTCTTTTAGCCAGCCAACTATTTGATTTATTTGATGAGTGATCTCAGACAAGCCTTTCAGGCACTGAACCATCAGAGAGTTATGCTGCCAGGTGATAAGAAACCTTCAGAGATACCTAAATCTTTTACCCTGGGAGTTTCATCTGTTCTGGAATAAAGAACATTTTTATGTATGGGGTTTCTGTCTAGATTGCTATAGGACTATTCAGAAAAGATTCACAGACTTAATCAAATCCATACTGACAAGGACCTTAAAACAGTACAATAATTACCAAGAATCAGCCAGACAACGCTTTATTTTTATTTTATTTTTATTTTGTTTCCCAAAGGTTGAAGGAGTGGTTAATGTATTATACACTGAGAAGTCCATTAATCTTTTGATCAGCATTTGTTTTCCTATGTTTTCCTTAGAGACAAACTAAGAAATGAGGAATGTTCTTAATTTGATCTCTGGAGTAATCATAGATATGGATATTGTATCATTTAACAGATGCACTAAACAAACTAGTCATTTTTTTCCATGTACATTTCTATGCACCAAGAATGCAACAACTGGCTTCTTAATTTTACTGAAATTGTATTTCTAATTTAACGTGGCTGCTTGTCATACACAGTCTTGGGCTTTTTAATAGGAGTAAAATCCAAGTAATTTGTCTTAAAAAAAAAAGTTGAAATCCTTTCCAGTTGCAGTGAAGCTGATGTGAAACCTGCTTTTAAAAACATATACTGTAAAACTGACACTCTCGGCTGTTCTATCCCACACACAGATCTCTCTCAATATGCAGCAGTTTTCACAAAGAAGACTTCATTGTTTATAGTTCAGTCACCTTGCCCTGCGACTCAGCCAGGTATAGCTGATATGTAATTGAAGCTGTCTTTAAAAGACATCTTCCCCATTTAGAAATTCTTCACCTGAATACTTTTCCATCCCTATGCACTAGCTCATCTGTACACAAACAAATCACCGCCTCCGCCATCTGACCCTCTTAGGAGTAAAGCTGAAGTACATGTTTTTTTGAAATCCCTTTTTAGGCAAAGGAATGTGGTTTCTCACCTTTCTCTGTGACCTGCTTGTCAGGCAGTGTGGGAGCAGAGGAGCTATGAAACTGTTGTCATAAAAGACAGCCCATGTTTCTGACATGGATTTTACAACACAGGAAGAGTCATTTTGATACCTGCATTTGATTTGTGTTGGTGGAAAGTATTTCTATATGGAGGTGGTTTCTCTTAAGAATGAATATAACTCAGTAAAGACCTGATTAGTCCCTGAGTACTACCTCATATTTAGGCATATCTTGAAAGACATGGTGTTCAGTACATTGAAATCCCCTCTCCATCCCCCTTCTCTTCCATTTAAAAATGCTGTCAATAACAGTGCTTGTACAGCTACATAATTTCCGTAAGAACGGTGCTTCAGATACACAAAGAAAAAGCAATTGAGTACAGAGACAAAATTAGTTGCTACATATCAATATTTCACAAGACTGTAAGTATTTCATTTAATTAACATTTTCTTTGAATCACACTACATATTTTTCAGGGAAAGAAACTTCTATTCATTTTATCTGATCTAAAAATACGAATATGCATGAAGAAATCTAAGCAGCATTGGGGGAAAATGAAACCAACAGTACAGAATGTTTTGTGGGTATGAATTTGAGCAGGAGGCAGAATGTGTTTTGAGATGGGAAAAAAATGTTTTCCATTTGGGGATACCCCAAATCAGCCACACTCTGACCTTTATGTCAAAGGGCGTTAAGGCATTAAAAGCATGCATAGCTTTTAAAATACCAATAATTATTAGGAAATATTTCCTGTATGCTCTGTAAAAGTGAAATTGGGCCTATTTAAGGATACAAGAGCTTAGTATATTCTTTTTATTTTTGGTAGCTATTATCAATATTAGCTCTAGTGAGAGAGTAAAGTTAAATTATCCTGCATGTTTTGATAATTTCCTTGTATATTCTCCCCAGTGATAGCATAATATTCCTCCAAATCTTATTTTCTTCTCTATCTTCCCATACAAAGGTAGAAAGAGGCCATATATTTCTGGCTTCAAACCATCATCAAGGAAGCTAACATAATCACTCATTAAACTGCTTCTTAGTCAAAACTCGTGCTATTTGCTGATACTACCCTTTCCCATGCTTCAGGTATAAGGTGCTGAACCCATCACTGCCATTTTCCTCAGTGAATCAGTGCTTGCTCACTTTCGTGCACTCTGTTCCAGGGTAACCATCAGTTAGGTAACTGGGACTTGGTGAAATCAACACAATGGGACAGACTGCATTCATGCTTCTTAGCCTCATGTTCTGACATACTCGAGTTATGCTAGGTTATGCAAGGGTATGTGGTAGAAACAAACATCTCTTAAAAGAACCAAGGTTTATTTTTTTTTATTCTCACCACACATTCACTACAGGGTGACTGGGTAAGGTGCTAGGTGAGGGCAGCATTGCAATCACTCAGGGACCTGGGTAGATGGAGTAGCTCTCTTGAATGTTGACTTCATACCTGCACCTAATCAATCAGTAGATCTGGTCAGTTCTCTCTCCAAATTATGTGCCACATCTTCTATTTTTTACTATCACCATGCCATAGTCTTCTAATTTGGCCTCCATTCCTGCCCCTCTCAGGCATTCTTCAATAATAGGGAAGATCTTCAACCAGCTATCACTTCCACTCAACAACTCATTGGCCAGAACTAGTTCCAGGGCCTATTTAACATCCAGGGAAAGGTAATCTTGCTCTGTGCCCAGACATCTTATGTACAACATGTAACTACCACAGAGTCTATCTTCTATTTCTTCTCAATACTGGTCCCATAGTTCCTCAGAATCCTCAACCTCATTTCAGCTGACTGGAAATGTGGTGACATCTTATCATTACCTGGACCTGCTACAACACAAAAGACCTCAAATTCTGGAATTCCCCTCTCTGACCACTACTTCCTATCTCCTATCTCCCAAGCCCTGTGCTAAGAATACATATAAAAGCAAATAAAGGATATAACTTGATCTTGAAGAACTTACAGGACATTGGGAGAGTCAGCAAAGCAAAACTACTTCTACAATATGCTAAGTACAAAGAATGTGCTGGGGACGCAAACCAAGACGTCTATACATCCTGGGAATAAAGGACAAGGGTGGAAAGTGAGGGCATCTTTCCTGAACAGTGTGGTGCTACACCTGAGTCTTCAAGTTAGAGTCAGAATCAGCCATTAAACAGTGGAAACTGCATGTGTGAATCCTACCCAGGCAACAAGTATAGCTATACCATGAGGAGCATGCCTGGAGCCTACAGGCGAAGACAGAGTGATAGGTTGGTGGTAATTCATAAAAGACTTTAAACACAATGGTAAGGACTATGGGTTTTTATCCTAAAGGTAGTAGGGAAGCTTTAAACAGAGTTGTATTTATAATCAAGATTTATATTTTTAAATATAATATGTATGTATCATTTAAGTTTGCTTATTGACCAATATTTCATAGTCATTCAAAATACTTCCTTGATTTCTAAATAGTTCATTAACTTTTAAACAAATTACAATATTTTTTAAAATTTATTTATTTATTTTGAGAGAGAGAAAGAGAGTGAGATTGATCATGAGTAGGGGAGGAGCACAGAGAGAGGGAGGAAGGGAATCCCAAGCAGGCTCCTTGCTGTCAGTGCAGAGCCCAACATAAGGCTTGATCCAATGAACCATGAGATCATGACCTGAGCCCAAATCAAGGATTGGACCTTTAACCAACCGAGCCACCGAGGCACCCTTAAACGGAACTACAATCTTAAATTAAATGAACAACAGTAAAGCTCTACAAAAATAGAAGATTTTTTAAAAATGTTTGTTATTAATTCCATCAGGGTAACACTCAATGTTATAATACAAATGTGTTGACCTTTTAAAATGTTTTCTTCTTGCATCTATTGTACTTACCAATGTGTTTTTATTTATTCACAAAGTTAAATCATATTTTTTGCCTGATAATTTTAGCATACATGTCTTTCAATACTGTAATTATTAAAACAAACATTAAACAGAAGCAATAAGCTACAGTCCCTAGTAAACCTAAATCTTCATGGTTTCGAGAAAGAGCGACTTTCCCTAAAACCTGAAGATCGTTTCCACAAATCTGCAAAAACAAGGAAATTAATTTAGTTCCAGTTATCTTACAATGCAGGTATAAGGTGTTCAAAAATAAAAGGTCCATGAATTTTGATGAAACTATCAATGAAAGTAGTCTGAGTTTAAAAACCAAAAGTTTAGAAAATTGGTCTCATTATGAATTCCCAATAGAACACTGTTAATTTAAAAATTTTTTATCATTTTCCATTTATCTCTGGACATCTTGGGCAATATAATGGCAATAAAATTTTCTCTAAAATCCATGAAAGTTTTAAAGAATCTAGATGTCTTTTCCACAATTATTCATTCTTTCCACTTGGCAGATTCAGGCTAAGCTAATGGTTCTGGAAGTAGACATATTGATTAGATAGAAGTCAATTTCTAACCTATTCCAGCATTCTAGCTTTCTTTGACCATTTTGTGGGTTTTGTTTTGTTTTGTGTTTTCTTTTTTTCCATTTTGTGGAAGACAGTCCTGTCTTCTTTCACACCTCAATTTGGGTAATTCTGCCCTTTCTATCCTTAAACTTTTGAAGAGAACATTTTTTTCTTGTCTTCTTTTGTTTATGTTGACTTGAAATAATGTATGTGCAAGCACTTCTTTTGGGAGGGAGTGAAACAGAAGATAGTGGGACCTGCCTTACTTTGCTGCAAGAAAGGCTGATTCCAAAATGTAGCATCACAAAAGAAGTCTTCAAGAATACTAGGGAATAGGCAATATGTTACAGATTTGAAACCCGAGTTTGGGAGACAGCTTAAACTAGAAAAGGAAATCACAAGGGTAACCCAAACTCCACCAGCTGGAGCCAGTAGGCAGAAGGGACATTATAGAAATGAAACAGGTACTCTCAATATGGAACAAGTGGGGGTGGAAGAAGATGTGTTCCTAGATCAAGCACCAGACTGATCTAATCACAAACTTATCACAAACACTGAATTCCAGCCCTGACGTTTTCCTGTTATTTTAGTGTTTGTGATTGCCAAAATTAAAGACTGGACTTGAGATAGCAAAACTAGGCTGGAAAATATTACCGGCAATTCAGAAAAATTATTGCTCTAACTACCAGTTTTATGAAATCCTGTGACCTCTTAAAATTGGCTTCATTATTACTGCTGCTCTTTTATTTCATTGGCCTATTTATATCAATATGTTATATATTTAAACAAGTCTTGATCTTTATAAATTTCATTTTTAAGTCTCACTTGGACCAGACTGAATATGTTTTTTAGGCTTTTAGTGAAAACCAAAGCTCATAGCAGGCAAATGGGTGGGATGGAGACAAAGGCCTATTGAATTCTTATCCCCATCAATAAAAAAAAAAAAAGAAAGAAAATGTCACTTCAGTGCTTTCTTTGTTCTAAGATCCAGTGTACTAGAACAAAAAGGCTTGGAGCTTTGGGCAATATCTGAGAATATCAGGGCCTTCCCATCCACTTCTCACCTGCACCTTCCTCAATCCTTTTCCTTCCTTAATATAAGACACTAAACGAGGATATTTTGGTGCAAGACTTCCTCTCTAAATTCCTCAGTATTTTTATTTCTCCATTTTGTTATGTTGTTTGGGATTCTTATTTCCCTGCTCTCACAAAGACTCCTACTTCAGTATCAGTCGAAGGCCACTTAACAGGGGCCAAAAACTCACGTTTGTGACATTCAGCCTTAGACATCCTTCAAAGAACCTTTTCTCCTGGAATAAGATAATGACTTTATTACACCTTTAATACTTTCTTAATGTTCACACCTTAGGGTGGCAGAACTAGTTAGAGGGTACAAAACGCTTTCACACATCCTCCCATTAATCTTCACCACAGCCTGGAAGCTAAGTGAGTCAGGCTTCTCATTTTTCACATAAAAAATCGGGGGATCAAGAGAGAACCTAGGCAATCCAAATCCAACCCTCCAGGCCATAGGCCTGAATTTTGCATGTCATGCAATTGCCTTTAGATTACTTCATGCCATTTTCTATTTTAAATGGCATGATCAGATTTGCATTTCAATGAGATACATGGAAATTATATTTAAGAGAGGTAACTTTGCAAGTACACAGGTTGGGTAGCTAGAAGTTTAGACAAAGCATGATGAAGATCTGAACTAGTTCAGTGGTGACAAGACGGAATGGAAAAATATTTAGGAAATAAACGTGGCATGTAAATTGTTACCAGATTGGGAAGCCCCTTTAGCAAAATAAACATTAAGTAGGTTAGAGTTAACTCTGTTGCCAATTTAGTCTTTATCTGATGATTCAAACCAAACTTTCAACATCACAAAATGACTTTAAGTTATTAACACCAAATGTCATATACTTAATACATACAGAAGTGCAAGTTAATAAAGATATATCTTTATTCATCAGAGATTTGCTAATTAGAATTAAGCACAGCGTTGGGAAGCAACAAATTAGTAGAAGAAAGACTTAGAAAGCCTTCGCTCTTCATTTACATTCACTTTCCTACAGTATTTTACCTCTTTTCCTTTCATATCCCATCCTGTCAACTGATAGCCTTTCTCTTAAGTAAAGATACGATAGAGGCAATAAAGACACGCAGAGGAGACCTGTTTCATTTTCCCCTTCCCAGTGTCACCACCTTTATACGTCTGCACCCACATAATCTGCCATCCCTCCTGGAGTGGAAGATGTGTCCCCACCTCTGAGACCAACCACTACACCTGCATCTAAACCCATCCCTTCTCAAGGACACTGCTTCTCTGATCATCCCCTTTCTCTCCTGCATGCACTTGTTCCTCTCCACTCCCATCATTCTGGTCAGCATACAGTGATGCCTGAACTCCATCCTACCATAAAAACCCCTTTCCTGCTATACATCCTTATCCAACGAAAGCCTCATTCTGTGTTGCCCTCATCAGCAACTCTGTACTCAACTGTCCTTCACACTTACTGTTTCCACTTACTAACCTCTTAATATTTTCTATCTCCTCTCATGGGGATTTGGTATTCACCATGCCCTACAGTAACTCATTTAGCCCAAGCCAATGTTCAGAATTCACCAATAAAAAAGTAAATGTCTCATCTTTTAGACATTTAATAAGAAAAACATTTTAATTATTTATATGAATTTGCATAAAGTGATTCAAGTTAATTATACTGAGGATAAGACGAGTATTTTTTGTTTGTAATTATCACAATTGATATGATAGAATTTCCTGAAGTCTGACATAGGAACTCGCTTTCATGAATTCTGGCATGCATGATATCAAACAAAGTAAGCATTTTTCCTTTCTTTTCTTTTTTCCATCATTCCTTCCTTCTCTCATTTCTTCTTTCCTCATTTTGTTTCTCTATTGCTTCTTTTTTTTTTTTAATCAACTGAGTATCTTTGATTCTAGCTCAATAGGACTGAATGAAATCAGTCAGACTTCCGTAATGGCAGTTGAATTGTGCCTCAACATAGTAGCATCGTATTCATCTCTTAATATTTTAAGTTGTGCAGAAGATAAATTATGTGTGATTTCTAAAGAAGCTTTGTCAAGCTCTAGCAAACTAGTTTAATTATGAAAAATTAAATTTTCTGTAATGATCTCTTCTTTTGAGTGTTTAATATAAAATTACATTTGTTCAGTCATGAACTTAGTTCTTATACATTCAAGTGTTTCCTAGAAATTTAGATCACTATGTTTAAGTGTAATCGTAAACTTCCTTTAGTTTTTGGCACTTGAATCACTTAAAAATTAAAAATTATGGGTGGAATTGTACCTCTTTTAATTAAAATGAAGCAAGGATAATGGATTTCCTCCCTAAAATCTGAAACATCTTACTGCCTTGTGGTGCTGATACATATATACAATTAATCTGTGTTAGTTTTGTAAACAGCACACCAAAATGCTACTTCTCGTGTGTTAGCATTTCCATAATATGATGTAATGGTATAATTATTTTTCATATAACAAATATCCTCTCATTATAATATGAATAAAAAGAAAATATTTCTTATTCTTATTTTTCTTTAAAGTCATATTGGGGTTTCTAGGGAAATGTTGGGAAATGTAACAGAACATGACTATGGCTCAAAAGCAATGGCTTAGAATTATCTGAGCCTCTAGGAACTGTCAGCAGCTGCCACCATTTAAATTTAACTTACATGTGGGAAAGGCATGTTAGAGGTAAAACTGGGGTACAAGGGGAGAAATAGGCAAGTCACACCAATTAAAGAAGAGAATAGAGAGTTCTGACTTAAAAATTTCTTTCCATTGTTTCAGTGGAATTTTTTCTTCATTGGAAGGTAAACTCAAAGGTCATCTTTTTGGTGATAATGAAATAATAACTTATGGAAGTTCTTCAAAATGAAAAATTGCTGTTCATAATTTGGTAGTCAAAGTAATTTTAGTTACAACAGTTATTTTGAATGTTATTACTGATTTAAATCTTTTTTTTCTATGTAAACAAAGTGGAAAAAATTAAGGTTGCCAAGAATTACTTTATCAGTCTACCTATTTAGGAAAAACACAACAACAACAACAACACACTAAATACCTGAGTGATATCAACCATAAAACAGAAAAAGCAAAATGCATTCTAGATTTAGCAAACGTTCAGATTAAGATCTAAAGAAAATTTGTGTAATTTCTTTTCAACTTTAGAGTAAGGTAAATGAGTTTAGAGCCAATATATATGGGTCATATTTAAGCTCAGAAGCAATCTGATGTTTTAGGGATTGCCTGTTTTAATTTCAGATTTGACGCATGTAGAGGTTTCTACTCATACATGCTTGTACTACATTTAATGTTTATGCTGTGCTTAATTTAAATGGGACACCTTATATCTGCAAAGAGATCTACTAGTGAGCTATATGGTCAAGAAGATGGGAACCTTGCATAGACTGGGATACGTACTGCTATGCTGTGAGAAAATAAAAATATTAAAAAGAAACACGCCTTAACTATTCCAGAATATATGTTGGTATAGAAAATAAATAGTAAAAAGTTTGAAAGCAGATTTGCAGAAAATTAACATTAGATCTAGGGTTGTGTAGATAAGTAATACAACTGAAATCTGAGGGGTGGAAAACGATGTGAAAATACATTTCCTTAGAATTAACTGATAACATTCACTGATTCTTATTAGTCATCTTTCACTAGGTAAATGTCTAATTACAAATGACTTCAAAATCTCAGAGGCTTGGGGCACCCGGATGGCTCAGTCAGTTAAGTGTCTGACTCTTGATTTCAGCTCAGGTCATGACATCTTGGTTTGTGAGTTTGAGCCCCATGTTGGGTTCTGTGCTGACAGTGTGGAGCCTACTTGGGATTGTGTGTCTCTCTCTTTGTCTCCCTCTCCCTCTCCCTCTCTCTCTCTCTGCCCCTCTCGCATTCACATGTACATGCTCCCTCTCTCTTTCTCTTAGAGTAAATAAATAAACTTTAAAAAAAATCTCACAGGCTTATAGCATCAATGGTATAAGTCTTGTTCTCATAGATGCAACCAACTGTGGCTGTGCTCTGAATATCATCTCATTTTGGGATTGGTTAAAGGAACCACTCCTATTCTGGAATATGCCTTTTTTATGCAAAGGGAAAGAGCAGGAAGGTAGAAACCTCATGATGTGTTTTATATAGCTTTCCATTTCCATTCACTTTTCAATGGCAAAAGCAAGTCACAAGACCAATAGTGGCACCATGGAACTCAATGGAAATATGGCTATGGAAAGGAATATGTAGTCCTTTTATTAGAGAGGGTAGAAAAATAACGGGAAAAATAAAACAATCTACTATAAATGTCATATGCCAATAATGTCTTTCATGGAGAATGTGAGACTACAAATAAGTTTGAAAAGTTAGAGCAAACGTGTCAGAAGTCAATCATTTAACGATGACAGGCGGGAGACTTCATTAGTACAGAAATCTCTGGCCTTTGTCTTTGAAATTAACAAAAACAGGTAGGGCAGCTATGTAAAGTAAAACTAATTTTAAAAAGGTAGGATTATGATACAAGACAATAAAAATGCAAAATGTGAACCACAGTAATTAAAAATATATCGTCGTAAAGTTCTTAAATTGTTCATGAAGTAATAAAGAGGCATATTGTGATTCTTTTGTTTTTTGGGGGAAGGAAGATCCAATTTTATTAGAAATATACTATTCCTATAGATCTTTAAGTACTCTTCCCCAAATTCTAGTATACTTGATGATACAGAAATCAAGTTTGCTTGTCTTTTTAATTTAATTCATATTGTAATTCTTAAAGCAACCACTAAAACAACAACATAAAAAAGTATAATCAAAAAAATTAGAAGAGATAAGATAAAATGAATAAAATTATTTGATTCACCTAAATAAAAGAAGACAATAAGATGGAAAAGAAAACAGAGGAGCCCAAAAAGATTGGCCAACTATGAATCAAGTACCAAGTTGGTGGACTTAAAACCAAACATATCGATTATTCCATTAAAGTAAATATATTAAACGGCCGGATTAAATGCAAGCATATTCAGTCTGGATAAAAAAGCAAGATCCAACTCTATGTTATTGTCAAGAAACACCCTTTAAACATGTTACCAACATGTTGAGTGTAAGTAAATAGAAATAATAAGCAAACAAAAGGTAGTATGGCTATATACATTTCAGAACAAAGTTGATTTCAAGATGAGTAGTGTTACCAAAGATTAAAAAGGGGACGCTTCATAATGATAGAAGGGTCACTTATTTAAAAAGAGATAAGACTGTTAAATGTTTATGCACCCAATATGAAAACTTCCAAATACAGGACAAAACAAAAGAATAAAGTGAAAGAGAAGTAGAAATAATTTTACTGTCACTGATAGAGATTTTAACACTCCTTTCTCAGGAAAAGATAGAACAATTAAACAAAAGCTCAATATAGTTATGGATGATTTGAATAATACTAACCATCAACTTAAGCTCATTAACATTTATAGAAAACTACTCCTCGAAAGAGGTTATACTTTCTAAGATGCATATGGAATATTCGAAAAGATAGACCATGTTTTGAACCATAAAACAAGTTTTAATAATTTCAAAGGATTTAAATTAAACAGAATATGTTCTTCATCCATGATAGAGTTATTAAAGATGAATAAAAAAAGATAACATGGAAAAGCCTCAAATAGTTTGAGGTTAAAAACACACTTACTAAAAAAACCTCAAAGGATATTACAATATATGTTTTGAACATAAATACATGAAAACACAATATATCCATATTCGTGGGATGCAGCTAAAACAGTCTTTAGAAGGAAATTTATAGATTTCAGTGACCATCTTAGGAAATATGAAATGTAGAAAATCAAGTTTCCATTTTGAGAAACTACAAAAATAACAGGGGTGCCTAGGTGGTTCAGTCGTTTGAGCATTGGGCTCTTGGTTTCTGCCCAGATCATGATCTCAGGATTCATGGGATCGAGCCCCGCATTGGGCTCTGCACTCACAGTGTGGAGCCTGCTTGGGATTCTCTCTATCTCTCTCTCTCTTTCTCTGTCCCTCTCACCCACTCTCTCTCTCTCTCAAAATAAATAAATTTTTAAAAAAAAATAAAAATAATAAATTAAACCCTAAGTATATGGCACAAAGGAAATAATAAAAATAAGAGCAGAAATTAATAAAATAGAAAATTTAAATAGCCTGTATAGAGAAATCTGTACAAGAAATTATAGTACCGTCATACACCAACTTTCTTAAAATAGAGAAAGTGGGAGCACTTTCAATTCATATCATGAGACAGTTTTAATCCTGATACTAAGACCAAACAAGAACAATATAAGGAAAGAAAATTACCACCAGTATACCTTATGAACACAGAGTTTTAAAAATTGAACTAAATATCATTAAATGAAATCCAGCATTATATAAAAGGATTACATACTAGGATTAAGTTGGACTTATCCCAAGAATGGGAGGTTGGCTTAACATATGAAGATCAATCACTGTATTTCACTTCATCCACAGGTCAAGAGAAAAACATCATGTCCAAAGGGGAAAAACAAAGACAGAACCTCAGCCTCTACCTCTCAGCATCTGACAGCTTTCACATCTGACAAAAATTGAAACCCAAAATATATTAAAGATTCCAACTTGAGAATAAAAAGAGAAACGAGAATAATTTCTACCTTGATACCCAGTTACACCACTGCTAGATATTTGTCCAAGAGCTATAAAAACTAATATGCACAAAAAGTCTTTTACCAGAAGATTTATGGCAGCTTTATTAATAAATAGTCAGTTACTGTTTCCAGCTAGTAACTGAAAATATCCAGGTCTTTCAATAAGAAAATGGTATATTTTGATATATTCATTTAATTGAATACCAAGCAATAAAGAGAAATAAATGACTGATACACACAGCCACCTGAATTACTCTTAAAAACAATGATGCTGAGTAACAAAGGTGAGCACAGTAATTAAATACTGTGTGATTCCCTTGATGTGATTTTCTAGAATAGTTAAAACAAATTTCTGCGGTGACAGAAATCAGATCACTGATCTGTCTGCATAGGAGACAGAGTGGAGGTAGGATAATGGCTGGGAAGGGGACACAAAGGAACCCTCTGGGATGACAGAGTTGTTCCTCGTCTTGAGAGCCAGCCATTCCCCAAAACTGATTGGAGGATACACTTAAGATCTGAGCATTTTAATGAATATAAATTTTAGTGCAATTTTTGACAAAATAAATGACATTGCATAACTGTTTGAATGCATTATTTCATCATGTTTTCACAAATGTCTTAGGATATGAAGAGACCCAGGAGGCACTACAGTGAGTCAGGAAGAGAATAGGGCTCAGCAGGCTTATCCAGTGTGAAGACCCATATTGGGCCAGAACAAGGTGGTGATAAAGGTACTTTGGTAACCTCCAGATGAAACCACCAGTTAAGAGAGAAGTAATTTGATTATCTCTTATCATCTCCCAGTTCAGAATCTTCAGGGATTAAAACAGTTCTAACTATAGGGCTCCACAATGATAAAATATCCTTTTAGGGGCATTACCTCCTTTACCCTCACATTTCCCTCAGTCAATTGCTGAAATCTAAGTTTCTATAGAATAAAGGGAAATAATTATGTTCCTTCACAAAATAAAGGGATTAAAATGCATATGCATAGTTGAACTAGTACTTTAGGATAAATGAATTTTATTCCTGTATAATCAGTAGATGAATGCAAATGATGAAGCACTGACCCTTCTCATTTCTGACAATGTAGAAAGAACGGGAAGAAGAAATAGTCCAATTCAATACACATTTACTGAGCATCTACCGTGTGCTAAATCAGTGGTTTTCAAGCTTTTATGACTGTGACCTTTAGTAAGAAATGAAATTTATATTGCAGCTCTGTGTAGATGTACATATGGATAACTAAAACAGTGTTATAAAATAAAACCTATACTTGCTAAGTGAGATGGACTCAGTGTTTTCTATTCTGGTATATTCTGTCTCATGTTTACAAAACCTTGGGTAAGTGACCCACTAACTCCTTTGCACTACCCGCTAATAAATTATGGATTGTGGTTTGAAAAAAACAGCACTACCGTTGCTACCCAGAATGTGGTCTGCAGACCTGGAGCACCAGCCTGTGGGGGCTTGTAAGAAAAGCATAACTTCACACCTACTGAATCAGAACCTGCATTTTAATCAAACCTCCAGGTGTTCCCTATGGACTTTTAACGTGTCACAAGTCCTGTGCTAAACAATGCATGGAGAGAATGCTTGGACAGACAAAGTCTTCTTGGTATTATTTAAGGCAGAGATTCTTAGGCAGGGACGGTCCGTTTTTTGGAATATACATACCCAAGCATCAAGGCTGCAACTTCAGTGTCTCCAAGGATATCCTAGGCAGTTATGCTAAAAACTAAAAATAAATGAACAAAATCTACCAGAGCTTCTGAGCCCCACCCTATTTAAGAACCACTGGTTTCCTTGCTTACACGAAAACTATGTACTGGTTTATTACAAAGGCACAAGCCCATGCTTCAGGTAATATGGAGAGATTTTACTTATCATTGTGGATGACTTCAAATAAAATCACTTTATTCCCTGAATATTTATTGATGGAGGCATTGCTATTGCTACTCTGAATTGGCCACTTCATCCATATGGGAGAATTTGCAAACATCTTGATTCTACCAATAACTGTCCCGTTTATAGAAATGAAATATGACTTCCAATAGAAATATTATTACTAGTTTTGCTGAGTTAGCACAGCTCATCCCCTAGATTACTTCCAGTAGATCCGTAAGTTAGGATCTCTACTGCAAAAGAAAACGGAGCTGCCCCTAAGTGGCCGTAACTGTTCATTAAGGACCTTCCCGTTGCGGTAGTGTGTTTCCTGAGTGGTGGGAAGTTTTAGTCTGGAAGCTGCTAATCTTGCTAGCACTAAAAGGCTCTCTCCCATTAGCAGCTTCTGTGTTGCATTAATAATAAGAAAGTAATAAAGAGACCGCAGCTGTTGGGTCTCTCCTGAGAAGAGACCGCCGCTTCCTTCTTATCCCCATGGTCCACTCTAATGGTCTTGCCTGTATTAAAGTAATAGAGTGGATAATAACTGCTGTCTATTCTATCAAAGTCTAAAATTCCTTCTTCTTTCTGGGGAGAATAACTTTTCTCAAGTCCTCCAAATTTAAAACTATACCATCTATGCTTTTGCAATTGATGTTGTCTGTTTAATTCATAACTTTTTTGAAATGTAAGTGCAAACCATCAAATACAGAGGGGAAAAAAGTGGCTTTGGAAAAACTAAATATTTCTACCTTTCCTGAAAAAACTATAAAACAGTGAACTCTTCAGATGTCTTCCTGTCTTTTTTTTTTTTTTTTTTTTGGCAAATTAAATCACTTATGTGCACGGCAGTAAATTAAATCAAGGAATAAAGTCCTCTGCTTTTGTAAATGTTAAAAACTCTCTTGCTAGTTGGTAAAGAATAAATGAGGAAAATATCATATTAAAGCAAAATAAGTAGGATTGGATTTGTTAGTTTCAGTATGCATCTTAATACATTGCGTCTGTTAAAGATGATGTGATCTTATTAGAGTCCATAAAAATTGGAGAAATTGCCATACTTAATTGCTTATTTTCTTTTTCTATTGAAAATAGCCTTTTGCAGAAGTGGACTTTTTAAAGATCCTCTTAATTTATAGGACGCCTTGGTGGCTCAGTCAGTTAAGCACCCAATTCTTGGTTTCAGCTCGGGTCATGATCTCACACCTTCATGAATTTGAGTCCTACATCATTCAGGCTCTGCACTGGCAGCACGGAGCCTGCTTGGGATTCTTTCTCTCCTCTCTCTTCCCCCCCACCCCCCACTTGCATTGTCTCCATCTCTCTCAAAAATAAAATAAAACAAAATATTACAAAAAAAAGATCCTCTTGATTTACACATCTATTTTTTACGTATATGATCTGTCCACAGAATAAAATTATCTATATTTGTTGCAATTTTTCATCTATAACCAAAACTATTTTTGCTTTCAACTGTATATTTTTTAATTGAGTAAATAGTAATCCATTATCTCAAAAGTGTTGCTCAGATTTTCATTCTTTGGAATCGAAATATTTGACTCCAACTTGCATCACTGTGTCCTGATTTTGAAAAGTTAATTTTGTAATTTAGTTATATATTGCATACTTCTATACTTGTAATTTATGGGGGAAAAAAGATCATATCAATAATTTTCATCAATGAGAATATGTATTTTTTAAATGAAATACAAGTTCATAATCCTCCTGAAGGAAATCACTATGATGGGCTCTGTGTAATATTTATATAAGATTCCAAGAAATTATTGCATAAACCAACTCAAAGCTGTTTTCTAAAAACTTATAATCAACATATTTTCCTTATAAGTACTAAGCATTTGGCAAAAAAAAAAAGAAGACATATCTAATAAGTCAAGACTTCCCTTTTAAATGTTTTTAATTATGTATAAAAGTCTTTGAATGAAAAAGATTTATAATTTAGGAAAGACAAAATGCAAAGTGTTGTGTGTAAAATAAACATGAGATATTTCCTCTAGGCAAGTAACAATCTAAATCCTTTTTAATTAATAACTCTTTCTTATGCTCTACTTATTAGCCAAGTATTTTTGATAAATCCAGTAAACCTTCTTATTTGCTGTTTCATTTTGCTTGTAAAAACCTGAAGTGTTTACTACATAACAATAGGTGCATATTATTGCTAGAGTTTTCCTTAAATTTAGGGAAGAAAAGAGATGAATAAGACACTCTTTGAAGCCCCAAAAGCAAACTGGTCTATTGGGAAAGTAGCCTTGATATAGAGTAGTCTTCGAGTGTTGGTACTAAGCATACTTATCTGAATTCTTTTTGTTTACTTTTTTCTGCTCTCCAGTTCATGAAGGCTCAGGAGAAACCAGTCAAAAGGAGACTTCCACCTGTGATATTTGCCAGTTTGGTGCAGAATGTGATGAAGATGCCGAGGATGTCTGGTAACGTGTTCTTTTTTATTCTTTAAACAAATCATAGCAATAAGTTCTTTTTACTCCCTCAACCATTTCCTAAAAGACATTTTCAGCATTTTTTCCTATCTATTTCCTAAGGGGGAAAATTGAGGGCTATCATAACAGCAAGGAATTTCTGAAGCTGAATTAAGAGCTGGACTAGCCAGGCAGCTGTTAAGAGTGTTCATTACTTGATAAGATATGCTAAGGTAACTTTTAGACCCCCAAATACTGTCAATGTTAAAAGATGGATAGAAAAATCATATTTGTCAGAAAGTTTCTTAAGAACCAATAAACAATGGATTGTTGCCAATCTACTTTCTAAGATGGTGGATCTGAATAACTGCAGAGAATTTATTTAAGGGTTATGCATATGCACGCCCATAGCCTAATTAAGAAGGCAGTGAAGCAAAGAATGATTTCTGGGCTTCTCTTTAGGATCACCTTCTCCCTTTATCCCAGCAATACTCCTTCTGTAAAGATATGTTGAACAAATAATGAATAATATTCATTATTTTGAATGAGTCCCAAAATGTTAGTCCTCTAGGGCACCCACATGTATTAAGTCTTGCCTTAATTACACCCGAAGGGAGCAACCCAAAGTTCAGAGTGAGGTCTTTGTGGCGTGATAGTGGAAGGAGTCAGAGTTCCCCCTCATTTACACACATATCTTTCAGGAAAACAGCCAAGTGCCTTTTGTTTTCTTCATTGTGCTATGTTTGTCTAGAGGAGTTAACAATCATTTGATCAAGGTGGCTAAGGGAGTAAATCTTAAGTGTTCTTATGCCAAAAAAAAAGCAATAGTAATTGTGTGAAAGTGATGGAGGTGTTAGCTAACACTGTAGTGATAATCATATTGCAATATAAGCATATCAAATCCACACGTTGTGCACCTTAAATTTATACAGTGTTATATGTCAGTTATATCTCAATAGAGTTGGAGGAAAACAACATTAATTTGGATCAGGCTTTGGTGGGTGGAAGGAGCCATTCATCAAAAGAACAAGAAGAAAAAAACTGAAGGCAAGATAATTTTGGCAAGAGTGAAACAGTCTGTACTTAAAATATTTAAAAAAATTTTTTGAATGCAGATTAAGTGGAGGATTCCAACAGAGCAAACTGTAGTCCTTAGGGTAAATTAATCAGGTACTTACAGGTAAACACTATAGCCAGGTGAATTAGCACCCATTAATAAATGAAGACATCAATAGAGTTTCCATACCTGCCAAGTATTTCTTGCCAATGGGCAGCTAGCAGCCAGGTGAGAGTTTATGTACTGGTCTAACTGTCTTGAGGTAAATAAATGTATATTTTCTTAAGAGCATTTTGGTCATTTTAATGGCTAATAGATTTATGGTTCCCAAACCTGGCTCCTCATCACAATTACTCTGGAAATTTTTTAGACACACTAATCCTTTTGTTCCACCCCAAAACTAATAAATCAGAATTTCAGAGAAGTAGAGCTTAAATTTTTACTTATCTAAAACTCCCCCAAATGACTATGAAACACTGCTTTAAAATAAATGACTGACTCAAAGAATCATTTTGCTCTCTAAATGCTTTCGGGCTCTATATAGTCATAGCCGTTATATATGTTGACACTGATAGGAAAGACATCCTTTAAACGTTCCATTTTTAATGTTTCCTGGTGACTGCATCTGTAGGTCAACATCAGTTTTTGGGCTGTTAATTATCTTTCTGGCAATTATCTTAAAAAAAAATTCACATGGGTTTCTAATTTTTTCTTAAGAATTTCCATCCCCTAGTTTCTCATCACTTCAGTGGTCATCTTTAGGTAACATCGTTTCCATGGCAGATGCAAAGATTTAAGAAACAATATGTATAGCAGCTGAAAACTACCGGTTGCTTACTATGGGTTTGGGCCATCTGTGTACTTTTTCTTCTCGCTTATCTTTAAAATAACCCTAGGGGTAAATTCCACCATTGTTTCACTTTACAAAGAAGAAACTGAACTTTGAAGTGTTTAAGTGGCAGGGCCACAATGAAGAGGTGAGGTGAATGTAACTAGAGCGTGTTAGCATCACAATTCAGCCAAAGATGCAATTAAAATAATATTTCTTTCCTGCCATGTCTGGAATAATAAAATAGCCAGATTGCAGGCAGCTTAGATGTAGTGACTGAAGACCTGCAGGCTTCAAGCTGGTGACAAGGGAGATGCCTGCAGCAGGCAGTGGGAAAATGGCCAGGCAAGCAGTGTCACTCCTGGTGTTCTAGCAAAAGTTCAGATATGTGCTATGAGGGCAGGTGGAATGAGCAGATACACACATGGCTGGTGGCATCGGAAAAATTCAACAGGAGGTCATGGGTCCCAGCCATGCAACTGGGGCTCAGAGAAAGAAACTCAGTTATACAAAGGGAACAAGAAGGGCAAAGCAGAACTTCAGCTATCAAGGAATTGATTATTCATCAGGAAAACAGAGACAGATGCAGGCAAGACTGGATAGATACCCATTTGCTGGAACTGGTGTAGAAAGCCAAGCCTTGGTTACGAGGGGCTGAGACAAGCGTCTAGATCTCAGAAATAAATTACAAGGTCAGAATGAAATCAGCAGCAAGGCTGACTGGATGCTGAATCAGTTAGCTTTTGGCTGGGACATCTTGTACGCCCCCAGCCTAGAGACAAGATTAGTTCCAAAATGCAGAATAAAGCTGAACCTCCAGATGGGGCTAAGTGGCTATAGCTGTGAAGATTAGAGGGATGCAGGGGGCAGGGAGCCAAGGAGATCATTATACTTCCCAGGCAAGAATGAAAAGTTGTTAGCATTTAAATAAAATGTACTTAAAATGTCCAATGTAAGCAAGAAGGAATGGCGCTGGAAGTGATAAGCGTATTGATTTTCATTTACATAAATACCTTTGTATGTTAACTTTTTGTATTTAGTTATGACCATGAAGGGCAGATTGGAAACAGCTGAAGGACACAAGAATAAAGCGATAAATGAAATTAAATAGGCATGGAAGGAAAGAGGCTATAAAGTACAACAGGAGGCAGTTGGGGAGTGATCTGACTCTGGTACTGGTCAACGGAAGCAGGGGAGTTTTGATGTACAGTTGATTTTAGATGAAACCAAGACCAGGTCCTCTTGCAAACATAACATACGGCATGTGCTGCGTGGCAACAAGTACAACTCAGTGTTCAATTTTATTTTTGCCTTTGAGACTAACTAAAACCACAGTTTTCTACATGCAATTTCCTCAATCCTGTATTATGAAGCAATAACAAGATGTGAATAAATACTACTATATTTGCGATATTGAAACAAAGATGAAAAATTAATTTCTGGTTTCTCTTTAACCCTGGCCCAAGAAATTAATATTTTATATTTTATCACAAAAACTAAGTCTAGTTATTAAAAAATGCTTAGGTATTTTCTGAATGAAGGTATATCTTTGTTAGAATTAAAAACCCAGTTGGATCAATTACAATCAATCACAATCACTTGATCTTTTCACAGACGAGTTTTTGAGTTAAACAAGTCACGCTGGGGGTGCCTGGGTGGCTCAGTCGTTTAAGCGTCCGACTTTGGCTCGGGTTACGATCTCTTGGTCTGGGAGTTCGAGCCCCGCATCAAGCTCTGTGCTGACAGCTCAGAGCCTGGAGCCTGCTTCAGATTCTTTGTCTCCCTCTCTCTGCCCCTTCCCCTCTCTCTCTCTGTCTCTCTCTGTCTCTCTCTCAAAATAATAAACATTAAAAAATAAAAAAATAAAACAAGTCACAAGGAGAAGATAAATGAATGAATGAATGAATGAATGAATGGTAGAGGGGTAAGGAAAATAGAAGAAGAGAAAAAAATAATAATTAGAAGATGGCATTGATAAACCATGATACTAAAGACATTACATTTTAATGCCTTTGAGAAAAACAGATGGTTTATAAGCTCATATAAGCCCCTCACTTATATTCTATGATTTCATTTCAAGGTTTGTTTCTTGCCATTTCCTTCTTCTTATGGAGAACATCAAGGCTGTAGAAACCCGAAGATTTTCTCAATAGCAGAGAACCACCATTCCTACAGAAGATTCTTCAGTTACAGTTATTTCCCTACAGTGTAGGAAAGAATTAAGCTTCCAAAAGAGAGAAATAAAAGTCCACATGGGAGGTGGTCCACACCATAGATCTATCCATTCTCATATCAGGGCATCCCTTTATTTAGGATGTTCAAACAAATGGAACAGCTGTGCAGAGGGATGTGTAAGCTTGTTTATAGGGAAGGGGTTGAGAGGGGAAGGAAAGAAGTGCTTAAAAGATTGTTTCTCTTTATATCCAGACTGAAAAAAGTCAAAACTAATATGTTTATACATCAAAGAGACTCTCAAATGCATCCTGCCAAATATAATTTATAAAGAAAAAGAATGGCTTATAAATAAGTCAAACATAATAAAATTGACTCATTGCAAAGTAATAAAGTCCATCTGATAGCACTGGGAATACCAACTTATGACTTCAACAAATACTTCTGATACTTGGTTAGTTTTAGAAACAGGTTTATATTCCCTTAATTATCTTACCTGATAAATTATTTCTGTAAGTCCAAAGTAGGTCAGTGGTAACTCTCTTTGCACTGGGAACTATTCCTAAGAAGTAATTAGCCTAGAACTTTCTGTTGGTCCTGTCAGTCAGAAGTAGTTCAGAGCCCCGGGGTTGATACTTGATTTAATATCAGAAAAAAGCAAGTTGATAGCTGGGTCTGATCATAGGAATGACTGGGTAAGAAATTGGCTGCGTGCCTAACATTTCCAGGATGTCAGCATAGATCAAGGAAGGGAGCACAGGTGTAAAAGCAGATGTGGCTTGTGACAAATGATATAAAGGAACAACTTAAATTATGTGTATTTGCTTCATATGTATGCTTTATAGCTCCTATTTCCATTTTAACTTTGCTTTTGTATCACAATCTACATGCTACTCAGGCTCCATTGACAAAATCTTATTGACTAAAACTCTATTAATTCCTCAGCAGCCATTCATTTTGTTTTTGAAAGCATTGATAATGTTTTCCAGTTTTACCACATAACATCCTCGAGTTTGACTGCAATGAAAAGAAAGGAAAAAAGCAAAGTAGTAAAATGAGTTCAGAGAAACTGAATGAGCATCTATGTTTTTCTTTATTTCATTGGCATTCCATAACTGAGACAGGGTGTGGGCTTTGACATTCCTTTTGTGAGTGTCTCTTACAAAGACAGTTTAGTTTGAAGTCCTTAACATCTTGCTTCTTTGATCTGAGAAGGCTCCTAGTCACTAGGAAGACTGTGTGTTGTTGGCATCATTCCCACCTTTAATGCATTTTGGACTGTGGAGAATCATGAATATTTGAAGCAGGGCAATGGCCGTGGATGATCGTTGGCACTAGATTTCACCATACATAGTAGCAAATTAGGCATTAGGTCCTGCTGACTTTAGTGCTTTTGGATTACGAGTTTGATAGGGAAAATTAAGACACCTCTGAGGAGAACACAGAGACTGATTTCTTTTAAAACTACTACCAGTCAACAAATGAACAAAAAGACTGCGTTGCATTTGGAAAGTTTCCAGTTGTTTTCTACTAAGTAAAAAGATCGGTTAGGATTGTCTATGGGATATTT
Source organism: Cryptoprocta ferox (assembly GCA_028646485.1). Classification (NCBI taxonomy): domain Eukaryota; kingdom Metazoa; phylum Chordata; class Mammalia; order Carnivora; family Eupleridae; genus Cryptoprocta; species Cryptoprocta ferox. The sequence goes on along the minus strand of CM053578.1, from coordinate 66,248,820 downwards.
AAAGAAGAGGATGCTGATTAGTCACAAAATCTTAGTGATTCAAGAGTTTATCAGGCTCCTCTTAGGGTGTTTCCCTTTTATCGATTTCCTTTGCTCTCTTGCCCCAGAACTGTAAATGTGCTTACCATAATTAGGACTGACTTCTAACATGAGTTTACTCATGGAGAGAATAAAAACAAACATAAAAGCAAAAATAAAAATAGGTCTGGTCTTGAAAAAATCCAAGGTTTTTGTTGGATGTAAATATGACTTTATGAGAAAACCTTTTCAATTTCAAGATTCCTGGAGTTGGGATATTGCCTACCTCAAATTGCCTCTTCTCCTCCACCATGAAGACAGTGCAGTCACTTCTGAAAACTGCCATGGTATTTTGTTTGTGTAGATGGGTAGGGACTGAAGAGTAAAGACAAATCTCTTTCCTTCGCTGCCTCCATTTGCCCAGAAGATTTTTCTAGAGACTGAAATATGCAGCTCTCGATTTGGGGTAACACACCTATTTTCCATTCCCACGATTTCAGGGGAAAATACAGATATTTTTAGCAAATCTATAGCCTAATGTAAAAGTTTGTCTGTTTTTATTTCTTTCTTTTATGTATTCCTCCACTTATCTTAATCAAGAAAAAATAACTTTTGAAATTTTTTTAATTCCATGCAATGAAGTAAAATTTAGAATGCAATTAGTGTTAAATAGGACTAGTATTTGTTACATGGTCTAAATACCTGATCCATGACCCAAACTTCCTTCGGTAGTAGCTGCCAATAATAAATCTGCAAACTGAATCTGAACATTTTGTCACTTTGAGAAATAAATGAATAACAATGCCACTTCAAATGAACAATAGGCAATCTCAGAAAACAAACAACAAATGAACAACTAACCCACCCACCAAGAATGGAACATTATACTTTGTGAAAAGTGAAACTTAAAAAATAAAATTGAATTTGAAAATAAACCATGGTCTTTAAAACAAAGGCTTACCTCGGGTCTTCTGTGATACTGGCTCTGAAATTTTTCACCTAAGTTCTTTTGAATTTTTCTCAGTAACTATATCACAACTATGCTATCACATAGTGATTGATGAAACTTAATTAGGGTATAACAGATACAAACATAAATCTGGTGTGGACTACCGAGAAACATGGGAATAAAGTATCCTAAACTTTAACATATGTTTTATATGTTTTTTATCATTTTTATTTAGCTCACGCAATATAAATCATGTAACTTACATTTTATATAAAAATAATGAAATCCTGCACAAAGGCAGAGCAAAGGAACAAAATTCCTAAGTACAGGTATTTCTACCATTAATCTGTTTTTGTTACTTGTTTCTCTTTTTACTTGCTGTTTGAATCTTGTTTTGGGCTATACACTGCTAATGGGGTTCGCCTGACTTTTGGTGCTCGCTCACCAAGCTCTCACTGTCAATTTCCTCTAGAGTTGTCTGACTCTCAGTTTCTAGTATACTCTGAGTCAAAGATTCCTCCCCCTCCTAGAATTAGAGAACATCTAACCATCTTCTAGTGTAACACCCCAATATCAGAAATGAAAGTACGAATCTCATATGACACAACCTCCAAAGGTTTGTTTCCCATGTGGCAGTCACCATCATAATGCTTACATTTATGGAGCTATTTGATCCTTCTAATAATGTCCTGAAGTTAAATGCGTTAATATTTCCCATTTTGAAGAAAGGAAATTGAGGCACAGAGTGGTTAAACAAACTGCCCCAAGCCAAACAGTAAGTGGAAGAGCTAGGATTTGAACCCCAACAGACTGACTCCAGAGACCACCTCTCACTGACTTCTCATATATTTAATGACATAAATTGTGTGTGTGTGTGCATGTGTAGTGTACATTATGTATATACTCACACATATACTGAATCTCACATCTTTTTTTCTTGAAATAGAATATGAAAACAAAGACTTAAGCAAGGAAATCCACCATTAACAGGTCCATATTGTCTAGATGGCCTTGAAGTATTTTTTCTCACTAGGTATATACATTTCCTTAGAGACTGTATGGTTTTCCTTTGTTTTGTTTAGTTTTGTGTTGTTTTTCGTGGAAGCATTGAATTATCTGTGGAGAATGTCCTTATGACAATGTGTGCCCAAAGATGAAGTTATTAGGTATAAGGTTGCAAAGAGGAGACATATCTTCACCAAAACCTGATTATTTTGAGCTGCTTCAACTTCAGTTTGCTGCTTTTGAAGTGACAGTAGCAACACTGTTTATGGACCAGGGTAGACATTATTTATATATTAACTACTGACAGGTTTTAGATCTTTTTATCCAGAAAAGAGGCATGTGAGAGATGAGCCACTCGACACTCCTCCTTCCTTTAATACTGGTGTGCCACTATCAGCCATGTGTCACGGGGACTGCAAGAGGCAGAGAGCAAGAGGAACAAGGGTGCTGTTCAGTAAGCCATTTGCTAAGTAAAGTTGTCCTTACTATCTTTGGGAATAGCTGATGGGCTGTGTGCCCCTTTCCAAGTAGCAAAAGAGAATTTATTACAAATGCATATTCTTACTATAAAAATAGAAATTATGGCATGAAGAGAAAGAGGGAAAAATCACTAAATGAAATGGCAGCTAAATATGGCCCCTGTGCCGGTGGGTTTTAATCCCTATGGTAGTGGCAGTGCTCTGCTCTATCTTTCCATTTGGCACTTCAACATATCATGTCAAGCCTCTTATTTCCCAATCTCATAGATCTTCTTGAAGGTTATATTAAAATAGATTTTTTTTCTGATTATAAAAGTGGCACATGTTTATCACAGAGAATTTGAAAAAAACGAGCAATATAAAAACTCTATTAAAATCTCATCTCCATCATCCCACCATTCCAAGAAAACCACTGCAACATTTAGAGGTATATTTCCCCCCCACATTCCTTGTTTATGTATGCATGCATACATGTGCCTGTATATATTTTTAATGAAAATCAAATCATATTTTACACATCAACAGACCCCTCTCTCAAAAATTTAATTAAGGTTAAGGTTGATTTTGGAGATTGTTAGGAATGCTAAATAAACTTATGAAGAACATATTTAGATTTGAACATAATTTCTGTGGCACATACTAGAATTTTCCTTTCAAAATTTGTGCACTTCTCAAGATGAATGGATTTGAGAGTACTGTCCTGACTTTTGAGATCTAAAAAGTTTGCCAAAACCTAATTTCCCAAAGTAACCCGTAGACCAAAAAACCAAGACATTTTTCTTGGTTAACTCCCAGAGACTGGATAGTACGTGTACTGTAAACATTTCATTGTCTGTTTCCAGAGAATTCATAATAAATAGCTTTCTGAGGTATAAGCATTATTTACAGAGAAAGTGTTCTCCCAAAGGTGTTTTAAATTGGGTAGAAACTATTGCTAGTCTTCAGTGGTTTACTTCCAAATAATAATATATTGTGTGTGTTAGCTCATCTAAACAACAAATCAGCAAGCCATCCGCCGCAGCCAACATCAGTCTGTTCCAGACACATTCCCCTACAAGAAGGATGTGTATTTTTCTAATAAGTGATTGAACAAATTGTAAAATTACATGCAACACCCAGTCAGACAATCAATATTACTGAAGATCTAAATGCTTATTGTAGTAAAGAAAAAATAAATGAAGGAAAGGGAGGTCTGATTTTTCTAATCCCCCACCCAGTGCCAAGTAAAATCAATCAGGAGTGGATCCATTCATCCCCTCACCACCAGGCGATGAATGAAACATAAGAAATCAGGATGATGCACTTGGGATGGATGATCTTCTAAAGATTGTTTACCACAGCTCTTTTTTACTCATTATAGTCTTTTTAAAGTCTTTGACGTAGTAGTTTTCTCTGTTCTCTGAGCTCATTCTAAAATGAGCTTGTTACACTCAAAATTGTACTATCCAGGGTAATAAAAGTAATGCTAGACTACAACTAGCCATGAACAGATATTAAAATATATACAATAAGTGGGAGAAATGCAAAAATAATAAATGAAATAAAATACTGTCTTCACATTAGCAAACATTAGTAATGTATTTCTGTAATAAACTAGATATCCACATAAATGCAGTACTTTAAAACATCCAAATATAATATCAAATTATTATAACAAAGAAAGAGAATAATATATTTGATTGAAGTATGCAGTTTAATTTTAATTGAATTTCTTTTTCCTGAAAAAAGAACAATCAAGCATTAGTAAGCACATACTTTATGCCCTGCACCCCCCTAAGGGCTTTGTTTTTATTAACTCATGTAATCCTCATTGACTAAAAGGTATTATTACTATTGTAGCTTTAAATATGATGAAATTGAAGCACAAAGGTGTTAAGTAACGTGTCTAAATTTACTTAGCTATTAAGGTTCAAAGTCAAGATTCGAAGCCAGAGGCCATACTGTGACCTATTTTGTAAACATTGTGCTCCAGAAAACTGGGGACACAGCGGAGAACTTGCAAGACTCAGAGGAGTTTTACAGGTGTAGAGAAGGGAGAGACATTCCTCTGGGAAAACAGAGAAAGAAATGTATGTTTAATTAGCATGGAAGGCAAGGAAAGCCTCCATAGAGATCAAGTGAGCCATCTCATTTAATCCTTTACAAAAGTAGAGTAAATTAGGTCTTATTTTCCTCCACTTAGAGAAAGAAGGAAACCAAGTTTTGGGGAGATCAGTAACCTGCCAAATATATGTTGTTAGGTAGGAGCCATTCTTGAGTTCAACCTCAGATTTTTCTAAGTCCAAGGTGCATGCCCTTTTTGTGCATAATGCTAAAAGATAGATGTCAAGGTAGTTATAGAAACTGTCCTTTCAGAAGGAAGAATAGCTTATGACTGAGATTGTGTGTAGTAACTGAAGGGCCAGAAAAGTACCCATAGCCGAATGATGGAAGACTTAGTTGTCAAATATTAGTTCAGGTAACACCGTTACTGGTGGGAGAGTTTGCATCATGTAAATGGAGGTATTGGTCCTTGGATTGCCCACAAGAAGATTAACATGGGGATCCATGCTCAAATAAAGACAACCAGAAGGAAGTAGCAAGCACAAAGCAGTCTATTAAAGCAAAAGTACACTCTCAAGGTGTGAGAGCCAGCAGGTTCCATGAAGTGGAATCAGCCCTTAGGTAGTTTTGGGATTGGATATTTGTTGCATCTCTCTAGGCTGGGAGGAGCAGTGATGTACAGTGGGGTGGTCTCTAATGGAGGCCACTTCCAATCATTTGGAAACTCCTCCCAAAGTTTTGACCTTACAAGGTTTGTACTGGAATGGTCCTGGCACCCTTTCTTCTTCAGGTGGGGCTGTTCCCACAAGGCAAATGCATTATAATGTGCCTACGGGTTACTTTGGGACAGAGGTGGAAGAGAAGAGCATATGCTTTGCACCTATGGCTCTACATCTGTCAGCCCCAAGGCCTTGGAAGCCACAGGTCAGGATGTTGTGTCCCTGGGCTTTTAATGTGTAGCTATTTATCACTGTCCTTGCCTCGAACTCATGCCTCCATCATTCACCTTCAAAGACTAGGGGCTCTGCCTTGGGGCATTCCTTCCATTGTTCATGTCTAGCTTCTACCTAACAACACTAAATGTTATAACAGATAAGTGTCAAATTCTCAGAAATATAACACACACACACATACACACACACACATACACACACTTATTTCTTGCTGTTATCACATTTCAAGACAAGCGTTCCTCATCAGTCTTCACCAGGTCTTTTAGGAACTGTGTCTCTTTACATACCATGGCCCTGCCCTTCCCTAAATCATTGAGGTTCTATTCACTCATTTAATAGAAAACAAAAAAGAAGAAAAGATCATACATGGGAATTTTTATTAGCCAGTCTCTGAAGTGGCATTTCTCAATTCCACATATATCCCTCTGGCCAGAACATTTGCTACATAGTAAAAGTAGCATTAAGGAGCAAGAACCCAGCAATGAAAGTTTGTTAATGGCCTCAAAAGAGAGAGATTGCAATCAGGAGAGCTGTACAGTAGCAGATGTTTATTTAGTATGTCTGATGGGTCATCCTCTGTCTGAGCCCTGGCAGTACATGTTTGACATAGAACAAGTTCCAGCTTGTAAAGAGCTTACATTTTGGGGAAAGTTCTCATCAGAGATGGTGACATAGACATGCTAAGAAGAGGAGAGATGGAGGAGTGGGGAAGAGGAGAGATGGAGGAGTGGAGGGTTAAGTGATAAAGAAATAAAATAGTAAGCAAGCAAGATATTTTCAGATAATAAAAGTTCTGCAAACAAGGTCCTGAGGGAAGGAGACATCACTCAAGATTGGGTATGTAGGGAATGCCTCTCTGAAGATTGCCATGGATTCAAATAGGAGGCAAGGCAAGAGCGAGCCTCATAAAAATCTGTAGATGCAGAACTCTGAGCAGAGAGAACTTCTAGTCTAAAGGCACAAGAGTGCAGGGGAGCTTGGTGTGCTGAAGGAACTGAGTGAAACCTAGTGTAGCTAAGGTCTTAGATGAAGTTGGAAAGGGGCCTGATCATGAAGGTTCTAGCAGGCCTTAGTGACAAGTATTGATTTTATTCTAAGTATACTGAGGAGCCTTCAGATATGTTAATCTGGAAGTGATTTGAATTAGTCATCTGCACTGTCACTTCCTCCGGAGCATTACTAGACCACTCCAGAACGTAGCCATTGCCCCTTCTCCCTTATCCCATGGTGCTTTCTCTTGTTTCAATTTTGTCAGTCCCTAGTTACCTGGAAGTGTATGTATGTGATTTCCTCAACTGAAATGTAACCTCCTGGAAAGCAGAGACTGGGATATAATTTGTGGCTCCTCCAGTAACAAACACAGCTCCAAGAAAGCACTTAGGGCCTGAGTAAGTACCTGAATGCATGAACGATAAATAAATAAATGAAGGAAAGAACAGTAGTGAAAGGGATAAAGAGCAATATCCCTTTGTTTTTGGAGTCTGTAATGTGCTTTTCACCCTCACTGTTCATATGACCCACATGAGCACAATGGGTGCACGTGGAACAGTTTGGTAAATGGCACAATTATAAGAAGCAAGAGATTAGAGCAAGAATTGAAGAGAAGTTAAGATTTTGAGGATGAGTACCGGGGAAGAATAGTGGGAATAGGGATCAGGAGGTAGAGTCAATTTGGAGCATGAGAGGGAGGTGATGAGAAAAAGTTACTTTCTGATTCAGCTGATAAAGGGCAGAAACACACAGAATGCCCAGTAGGCAAATAATTAAAGGTTAAGTTGTGTGGTGCAGACAGGAAGAGCTGCATGAGTTCAGAGAAATCTAATAAAAAAAGTGAATTTGGGGCTGAGCAATGAAAATAGACACTGGAATAGCAAAAAGTTAGACTGTTGGGTAAAAAGGACACAAAATACTGAAAATAATATGATATTGTAAAGGAAGGACAAACTAATGAAAATAGAAAGATATCAGTATATATTAAGAGAAAAGAAATTAGAAGTAGACCAAAGAAGAAAAATACAGAGGAGCTGCTTTCCTCCATTTGTTTAATTAAAAGATAAAATTACTGTTCAGTTGCTCACTAAATATTTCTGATTTCCTACCTCCAAAGTAGCTAAGTAACACAAATCCTGCTGTGTTACTGGATTGTGCTTGAGGTTGGGGAAACTCATGTCTAGTTCAGTGCCTTGACCAATAGCTGAGTATTTGATTACCGATATAAAACTTTGACAAGTTCTTTCCTTTTTCTGGAATAGTAACTGTCAATGCTCAAGTAGGTGACTGCTTCCTGGGTCTTTGGGTGAAACGAAATATGAATAAAAAAAAGATCTTGGTTGTTTTAAACCACTGAAATGTTGAGGTTGTTTATTACTACAGCATAATATCTTATCCAAACTGATAAACGACATCCGTGAGAAAACATCAATGTGGACTGAGATTGACTCTTGAAATAGAAAACAATGGAGAAATTAAGGGTCATTAAAGAAGACAGAGACTCAAAGTTGGCAAATGATACTGCCATGGTCTGAATGTTTGTTTCCCCCCAAAATCTTATGTTGAAACCTAACCTCAAAGGTGATGGTAGTAGGACATAAGGCCTTTGGGAGGTGAATAGGCCATGAGAGTGGAGTCTTCATGATTAGTGTCTTCATAAAAAAGAACCCAGAATGCCAGTTCGTCTCTTCTCTTTATAATGTCATAGACTGCTATCTGTGAGGAAGTGGGCACCAACTAGACACCAGTGCCATGATCTTAGAGTTCTGAAGAATGGTGAGACATAAATTTCTATTTTTATAACCCACCCAGTTAATGGTATTTTTAGCATAGCCACACAAATGGATCAAAACATTGGCCAAGCTTCCAGTGTGCTTATTCCCAAAGGCATTACAGTGTGGTGGCCCTGAAAACTTAACTGCAGATGTGTCTACCTGACCATCTATGCTCTACCCACTGAGAAATAAGCTAGTGAAGTCCTCCAACTGTCTGGCTCTGTCACCCTCTCTGCTTCTTCTTCAGGGCTAACATGATTTAAGTTGGCTTGCCTGAGTTTTAGCACATTGAGAGGCCAGTTAGGGGTGCCTCCAGATCTCCAGCACCACAATGCCTATGAAAAAGGAAAAAGAGCACCAGAAATAAACAGAATCAGAAGCCTTAAAGTAAGGCAACTTATAAACAGGGGAGAGCAAAATGTTTGATTGGTTTCTGATAAGAAGGATATATTTAGAAAGATAAAACCAAGCTTACAAGAATAAAGCAGAAATTAATTTTCCATGTGAAAATTCCATGTTAGGCCTACAAATACAGTTCCTACAATGTGCAACATATTAAGAGGTGTTTTTTTTCTCCCATGGAGGGATGAGGAGGAGAGTGGAAGAGGAAGGAAATGAATATCTTTTTTTAGCTTAATCTTTGACTACTTGTAGTGACCTAATTTTAAATTTGAGGAATTATACTTAAAACTATATTTGGCAAAACTGTATTCATTGGCCATGAACCAAGAGTTCAAATCCTGCTGGTCATATTTTAATAGACAAAAAAACATGCTTTGATCAATGGATGGGTGGGTGGATAGACAGATGACTTTATGCATAGATATATACCATATAGGTTAGATAGACATACAATGAGGCAGCTCAGTATCTGGAGAGAATATAGACTTTGTGTAAAACAAACAGAAGGCAGAAGGCTGAATGAACAGAGGACCTTTGTGTTAAAATCAGTCTAATTAAGAGCTCAGATGCTAAAGTCAGATTGTCTGAGCTTAAATTTTGGTGTTGTCACTTACTTCTGTGTGGCCTTAGGCAAGCTCCTTAACCTTTCTGCATCTCAGTGCCTTCATCCATGTAAAGAGAATTTGAACACTTAGAAAACAGAAAGATGCATCAGAACATAATTCATTAACTTGAGTTGTCTTCAAACTTTTTATTCAAAAACGTGTATCTCAAAAATGTTTCTATTTTTCTATATTATAATAACTTATTGTTCAGACTGTGATTTGGAGGAATATTATTCATTCTCTCATTATTGGTGACCTGTATGATGGTGTCCTAGCTTATCTCAGAAATTTGTAAGTCTCCAAAACAGCCTTTTAAGTAGGCCTTGAATATAGCACTTATCCTGCTGCGGTGGGGGATGAAAGGGAATGAAAACAATCAAACCGATTATTTGGGATTAAATAAATGAAACGAATGCTCTGAATTACTTTTATACTTCAAAAACTAGTGTAGGTGTTAAATAGATTAAAGAGTTTAAACCATGAAAAACCATACCATCCCAAATACTTAGGAAAGTTATTTTTTGTTGTTAAAGGGAAAAAAAAGTTTAATTTACAGTATAAAACAAATAGTAATTGTTCACACTACTGTTTATTGATTTTGTATTAAATCCACTGCCAATAGTTTACAAAGATGATTGTGTTTAATACACAAAAGGATCCTATGTGTGTTGTTATCCTCATTTCATCAGTGAGGAAACTGAGGCTTGTAGGGTTACGATAAACCCTATGTCATATATTGTGGCTACTAAGTGGAGTGAAGCAGGATTTAAATGTAAGCTGTCTGATTCCAGAGCCCAGGGTCCTCACTACTACACCAAATTGCCTTTCAAATAATCAGAGTGCATTCAATCTGACTGGATGGGACCTTGGAGATCATATAATCCTGTCTCTTTGTATTACTGCCTGTAAATGTAAAGCAGAGAGATGTTAAACGTCTGCCCAAGGTTATACACTTCCATCTTTTCCTCCACATAATAACACACTCTCATTTAAAACTCATTTCTAGGATTTATACAAACTAATGGCAAAGCCATGACATTTTTTAATTGCATACTCAGTAAAAGAATCATTTTCATCTTGTTTTTCCATCTCATGTTCATGAACAAAATGTAAAAACATGTTGCAAAGCCAAGAGTCTTTATTTCCACTAATAGCCTGCTTTTTTTCAAAGAAGGGGAAAACCATCTTTATGCTGAGTCTGTTTGGGATGTAATAAGCATGTGGTCATTTTCCTTGTAATGAACATATCTGAGGCATTAAGGGAAAGGATGTCATGACTGACCTTCTAAGTCACATAACTTTAACTTACAACCAACATGTGACCTTAAGAGACGTATAATCTTTCCTATACTGCTAGAGTAACACATTTCCTAAGGTTCTCCAGGTCACCTCACTACAGTTCCAGGTAGAAAACCAATGGGGCCACAAATGCTCTGCCTCTTCAATAGGCCAATTAAATTTAACTCTAAACGTTAATTTTTTATTCGATCAATCTTTACCGTTGCTTTATTTAGATTCTTAAAAGAGATGTGTACGAGTATGTATAGTTATCTGAATGATCTTCTGATTTCAAAGTCAGGAATTATTTTTCCTCAAAGTTTACAAAGGGGTCACTTCTCCCTTTCACAAAGCCAGGAAGCAGGAACAACTCCACATCATTTTTTTAAAAACTGTATACCATGGCTGGACACAATTTAAAATTGCATATGTTAAAGGTGAAATTTCTATTAAAGTTCTACACAAGAACTTATTCTGGTCTCGTACATAAAGGCTCAGCAACCTCGCTAGTTTTGTGAAGTTAGTTGAGTTACATAAATCTGTCTAACCTCAGCTTCTCTGTCTGTAAAGTGGGAGAGCTAACTGTCTACACACAGGATTTTGGTAAGTGTTCAATGCTGAGATGTATATAAAATGCTTAGGACAGTCCTTGGTTCTCAGCAAATATCTGATATTATCTTTGTGAGTTCAGTATCCAATTATGTTGCGTGTATCTAGTCCTGAGGCTTCAATTGCCACCTTCAGGCATATGATAGACAAATATTCTGCAGCTCTGACTCTCATGGCCTGAGCATTCATTTATTCATTTAACACATATTTATTATCTACTACGTGTCAGGCATTGGTCTAGGTGTTGGAGTTACAGAAATGAACAAAACGAATAAAAAGCTTCATTACTGAGCTTATGTTCTATTAGGAAAACATGATAAATTAAGTAAACATACATGTAGATTATTAGAGATAAGTGCACAGGTTTAAAAAGCATAAAAGTAACATAGGACTTAATAGTGCATGTTGGACACGTGTTAAGGAAGTGGGGAGTAAATATAAAAATTTTAGACAGAGTGTTCAAGAAAGGCTTTCCTAAGAAGGCAACATTTTAGCAAAAGTATGAAGGATATGAGGAAACGAGCTCTATAGATATCAGGTCTATTGTCTCCTGTAGCACAAGGAATATTCATTGAGCACCATCCATGTCCTGGGTATTTTAGGTTCCCTCCTTCGCTCCAAATGTCCAAATTTAATCCATCATCTTCCCCCCAAACCTATTACATCTGCAATGTTTCTGGAACCACTGTTCTAATCACTTAGGTAAGCAGTTAACTGTGTCATTATGGATGCTTCCTTTCCGTCCCCCTGTCCATACACACCAGTGCCCATCTACGCAGCTGCCAAGCCCTACAGATTTTACTGCCACAGTTCTTTCACCTCTATTCTATTCTTTTTTGTTCCTTATTGATACCAGTATATTTCAGACCCATACTGCCTTTACCTGGACTGCGTTAATAGCCACCTAGTTGGTACCTCAAATCTAACTTACGGTGATCAGTTCAGTCTTCATAGACATCCATGGGCTTGTCAGTTCATAGTTTCAAAATCTTCAACAATCCACTGGCTTAACAATATCCAGGTTCTGGGTCAGCTCTGGGCCTTCTCATCATTAAATGGGATGGTTGCAGCAAGCTCATGCATCATATTCTTACAGCATAGCATCCAAGGGCAGAAAGGAGCAAGTCTCTGTTTCAAAGAAAATTTACGCATTGCCGTCACCACCTGCAATGGCAGATTTCTTTTCCATGCCACTTCGTGTCGCATATTTGGGCTTATAACAATCATGGAAAAGGGAGAAGACCAATCAACATGTAGCCCCCACCTAAAACATGAGCTTTCAATGCCTGAATAGAACCAAGAATTCTTTAACAAGGAAGGAGAGCAAGAGTGGCTTTTGCATTAACAACAAAGAATTTCTGCCAAACTCTCTACTGAATGAAGTATTGGGTATGATACTCAAGCCTTCTGAGATCTATCTTCCTAAGACTTTTTTTTCCTTCTATACCATCCATATGTCCTCTGAACTCTCCCATCTCCATACCTTAGGTCAGTAGTTTCCAGTGTCTGCTACAGGGACTAAAATACTGTTTGCCTTTTTCATTCTCATTCTCACATAAATGACAGTGAGCTTTCTCCAACCTACTTAATATGTGTTAGGCAACAGGTTTAATTCGAATCCAGCTTTCTTCTATTAAGTGAAACATTAGTGGCACAATGTACACATTGCCATTTTTCTTGCTAAAGTTATTCTTAGAAAATATAGCAATGAGTATATCATTGTTTTTAAATGAATTAATAAATAAGACTTTTTAAATGCCTCAGCTTTAGTTTTTATTATGGTAAATATCAATAGATATAATTTGCATAAATAAAAGTCCTTTAAGGCTCTCAACATTTTTAAGACTATAAAGGGGTCTTGAGATCAAAAGATTTACGAAGTGTTGCTCTAGCCTAGATTACATAGTCTCCTCTACCTGCAATGCCATTTCCTCCATCACTAAAGCCAGACTATTTCTATAACCTAATTTTGGAAGTGACATCCTATCATCATGGCCTGCCCTTTGCAGGGCCCAACACAAAAGGAAAATGTGATCCCCCTGGTTCAAAAAGCAGAGAAAAGTTCTATTAAAGGCTTTCTTCCTTTCTTCTGTTAGACTCTCTTTCTTGAGTTGTCATGGTGATTTTTATTTGCTATGTCATTCTGACTAGAAAAAGATTAAAATTTAAAATTATTAGTATGTTTTTTACTGTTAATTTTTATATTGTACAAAGCCAACTTTAAGTGCAGATATAAGGCCATTTAATTTGTATATAGAATCACTAAAATTACACAGTCGTACTTTGTAGCTCATACATGCATATATATTTCATTCTTACCAGAACAGTGGAAACTGCTGCCCAAAACTAACTCAGCTGTTTTTATTTTATTTTATTTCTTGATGCTCACACATTCTACCAACACTCTCCACTTTGGGTTTGCTGATAAGTAAGGAAGGACCAAAAAAACAAGGAACTATGAGTTGTCCTTTCTTTTTCCTTCTAAGTCGTAATTTTTAGTGCAAGTGGTCAGTTAATCAAGGGCAGTAACATGAATAAAAATATATATGTGATAGAGATCCTTGGTCATTTGTGTTTCTGAAGGTGCTATTGCCTTCTTCCTGTGCTCGGAACAAATAATTTGAATGGAAGGGACGTCATGTGAGGACGGCATATGAGGCTGTCAATGCCCCATTTACTCAACTGTAGAAGTAGACTGCTTACTTCGTCCTTGCTTTGAGTCTCACTGAACTCCCATAAACCAAGGCTCCACTGGAATTCTGTGCTCATGGGGCATTGCGAACACTTACATGGGAATTAGGTAGCCAAGAAAGGAGGCAGACATATATACTGAATTTCACTCATCTGCTCATGTGCAAGCTCCATGTGTGTCACTGAATTTCACTTCTGCAATTCAAAGATAAAATTTCAAGTCCATGACAGCAGAACACTAAACCAGGTACAGGGCCCTGATTGGATGCTGCTTGCTACATTCATATCATTTTTCTCTTTTGATTTGCTCCTTTTTCCCTTTTACTCTCTAGTTGGTTATGTGTCTATTATCTTCAGTACCGTACTAGATGGTAACCTCCTCAAGGACAGGGTTCCTTTCTGATGTATATTCCGGCACTCCTTTGTCATATGTTGTCAAAGTGCAACACTGAGGAAGCACTGAAAACATGCTTATGGAATGAGTGAATGGGTGGATGAATAAATGACGTGGAAACTTCATTTATATTCTGGTGAGTGGTCTTTGTGAAAAACAATCAATAAGATAAATTGACCTTAATGTATTCCTCAAATGTTGCAAAATCTCATGGCTGACTGCCTTTGTGATTTCAGATTCTTATCTTTCCACAAACCGAATATACCGGTTTCTTTTTTTAACCCCTTATCATTGGACTGTCCTCCCTTCACGGCTGGGTTCTTTCAGACCTCTAAAAAGTCTTATTTAGGTTATTGTCATGAATGAATCATTGTACTTGAGAAAAGAGTTAATGATATAAAGGGCAGCTGGAGCATAACTGGTGAAACCATTCCATTAGCATTTACATTTTTATTTTGGACATCAAAATGGCAGGGAAACTACGCCCTTTTAATGGTTTGCACATGTGGTCAGGCATTGTGTGAGCAAATAATGCTTCCAAGAACTTGTATTCAATTTTCAGAAAAAGAAAATAAAAATGAGCAGACGCCTTTGTAGATCTAAGCATTTTCTTCAGTTTTCTTCATTGGTCAATCCCATAATGCATAATCTTTCACTTCCAGATCCGTTTCAAGGGTCTTTTGTAATGACAGAAGCTAAGTCTTTGTTTCCACAGAGCAGAATACAAAATGCATCAGTGTGCCATTTAGGAAAAACTATTTTGTCAGTCTTGTTTATGCACTCAAGATAATACAGTGTTTTTAAAAAAGGCTGGACCCAGCCTCTGCCTGTTTATTCAGTATAAACAGAAGCATCCCTTTTGACGTTGTAAGGACAGGATGTGTGCTAATTTCACCAAGTAAAAGCCACTGCACTTGGCCATATAAATCCTTGTCTAGAGCAACCTTACTCCTTCACAATATTGTGAAGATGCACATAACATATGATATGATGATGCAAACATTAATGCCCATGGACACACTGTCACCTATTACAGCAGCAAAGTACCCACACTGACCCACAATAGGGTTATGCCTTTCTTCACCTTTGCCTTCACACTTCGGCTTTCCCTCCTCCTCCCGTGCCCAAACAAAACAAAGCACATGGTACCTAACCAACAATTCCAGGGAAATTCTGGCAGCAAAGTGACTGGTATCTTCACAGTGGTCTGTTTCCTTGCAATAGAATACCCAGCGGCAAATATGTCACCAAGAAAGGAATGGTATTTATTGTTTCAGATTTATGATAATGTGACCAAAGTGAGAGCCAGGCAGGGGCTTGGGGGCGGGAGGTGGGGAGGGATGGAATGGAAGGCAGAAGGTCACAAACTATGTGTGTTTATTTCTTTACTAATTTCTTACCAGCATCTTAGTGATAAATGCATTGTATTTATATCATGTTTCATATAAGAATGTATGAATAACCAAGCAACAATTCAAGTCTGCAGTTTAGAAATAAATGTGTTGGTTAAATAGTTCAGTGGATTATTTTTCTCTTCGTCCAAAGCTACAGAAGCATTTGAGCTGCCTCGGTGTGCCGCACTCAGACACTGCACCTCCCCACTGTTTATCACGCCCTCTCAAGCCAGCACCCATCCCATATCCTGCTTCATTTTAGACTAGTACCACACCTAGAGAGGAAGGAAGCACTGGGAAATCTGTTTATGCATTTCTAAATCTCCCAATTTAAAAAGACATATGCCAGAAATCAAAGTACTGCTTCCAGACAGATTTTCTATTACTGTGGCACATCTTCAGATCTCTCCCTATAGAAAATGCAGGTACTGAATTTTATACCATGATAATATGCTGAAGCAGAAATTTTGCTTTTCATTACACAGAAAAACATTTCTACCCTTTATAACTGATGGCTGAGAGTTTCACCAACTTCTTGGATTTGAACTGTGCTGTTTTCTGTCTTCCTCATCCAGCATGCTTTTTTTCCCCCAACAAATCCTATATCATAGTGAAAGATTTTTTGTGTGTTGAATTTCTTCCTCAGATAAGACTTTTCCCAGCACCAACTTAACCAGCAACTTTACAACTTGATCGCAGGCCCATCATTATCCCCTACTCAATAATTCAAAAGCTCAATAGAAAAGCTTTAAATTGAAATTGAACCACCATTAACAGTCCTAGAAAAGTGGGCGTCATTCAAGCAAAACAACCATAGACACTCTCAGTCACCAACACAACACTCACATAGCTTGAAGTCTGGATTTCTCACTGACTGCCAATGCATTTTCTCCATATCAATTATTTAGTCCTGACTGAGTAAACTTCATAGCACCTTCCTGCATGGGGACATTAGTCTATCTCCTTTACACTAGGCAATAGTATACCTCATTCCTTACTGCTTCGTGCAGGCCTCTATGTTCCTCATTTCTTTTCTCCCAGTCAACAGCCAGCTCTAGCCCCCTGTGGTTACAGGAAATTATCCATGCAATGAGCTTAATTTAGAAAACTGTGTATAAAGAGCTGGCAACATTATTCTTCTCAGAGTCCAATATATGTTTATTTTTCATGCTACAGCCTTTCAGTGGTCACTGATAATAGAAATAGATACTGAATTTAAAATGTGTTTGCAGAAATCATTGGGCAACTTGTAAATAAAGCTGAGGATAGACTCTAAATTAAGTGCTTGAAAAAATAAAACTCTGGCATCCATCTTCCTTATCCTTAAGGTAAAAACACAAAAAAACCTCACAGGAAACACTGATCCTATACTCAGAGTGTATATTTTAAAACGTGTGTCTTCAATATTAGAAAATATGTCTGCTCTACACAATTTACAACAGGTAAACTGTAACTCTAACTTTAATATTGTATTGCAGAATAACTTTTAGAATTCCATTAACGAACTATCAATGTTTTCTACATGCCTGACATAGCTCTGTGGTGTATTAGACTAACATAAGGAAGCATTCCACTTAATTTGATAAATTTCACAGTTTCTTTTTTATTTTACTCGTGAAAAGACAAGAACCCACCAAATTTAAAAAACAAAACAAAACAACAAAATACTACTGGGCACTCATGAATTTTTTACAGACTATAATCTTATGCTATATTTAAATTGAAATAATGTGTTGGCTTAATACGGCTTGTATTGACTTAATGCAACATGTAACTAAATGAACAGAAAGAATCCATAAAATATAATTCCATTTCAGTAGTTATGATAAATCAACTATGAAACACTCTCATGTGGGGGGAATACATTCAAAATTATTTCATGAATAAAGAAATATGGGACTATTGTGCTTTAGCAATAATAAATATTTGCATAAGGGAGATTTGTT
Organism: Cryptoprocta ferox; assembly: GCA_028646485.1. NCBI lineage: Eukaryota > Metazoa > Chordata > Mammalia > Carnivora > Eupleridae > Cryptoprocta > Cryptoprocta ferox. The sequence continues at coordinate 66,231,289 of CM053578.1, read as the reverse complement.
GCAAATACACCTGTGAGTTGGTCCTACTTTGGTCCCGAAGCCCTCCCCTCTATGGTGTTGTTTCCCAGAATTTCAGAGGAAAGACTCTATTTAGTGTTAATCTTGCTTTAACATGACTTTTAACCACTTTGAAACGTGTGATTATCTTTAATCAATGTGAATTGCTAAGCCTTCCTTCAACAAGTATAGTCTGTCCCAAATTCAAGTAATCTAAGGATAATAGAAACACCCCTAAAAGGGGAAGATGTAGTGAGGTGTGGTGAGGGGAAAGATCTCCCCATTAAAGATCTCCCCATTTAATTTTGGGTCTAGCAAACCTAATGAAACTTTTTCCTAGTAATAAAACAACTAAAAATATAAGTGATAGATGATAGGTAGATAGATAGATAGATAGATAGATAATTAAAAGAAAAAAATACTACCAAAACCTGCACGTATTTCACAAAGTAGAAGGCAACAACAACAACAACAACAACAAAACACATGTATTTAAAAATGCAGTAAATACCCACTAATTCTTTGCCTTCGGAAACAAAGACTCCCCATCTCTACCACCAGCCTATTTTGAAAAACATAATATCAAACCAGTCAGAAAACTGGGCAGACTTCTCTATATAGAAAGTGCTACTTTGGGAGAAAGTCAAAAATGCTTCTGTCCCCCTCATGTTTCCCATTACCACCCCGCCCCATCTCTCAAAGTACAGGCAGAAACTACAGTTCCTAGAATATAGTTAGACAAGAAGCAGAATGTACCTGGTGTTGGTGTAGCCCTCCACCCCTCACACACACAAATACTATAGGTGGGGGTAGGGGGGTATAGAGAGATGCTAGGCATATCCATGATTGTCGATTTTTGTGTACTCAATCTATTCAATGTGTCTTAGAGGAAAAGTGGAAGGACTGAGCATTTTAGAAAAAAGCCAAGGCCTTGGCCATTGGACTAGGAAATGTGGTCATTAATTTGCCACTCAGATAAAGAAGGGAAAAAGATCAGAGAATCAGACAAATCATAATCCACACACCTTATATATTGGCAGACTAGATTTAGGTAAATCAGGACCTATTCATAAATGAATAAGCAAGCCAAATACCAACCAAAAACAAATCCCCAACATCTTCTCTATTTTTCATACTCATAATATTGGGAAATTCAACATAATACTTAATATTAAGCATATTAAGTATCCCATGAGTATCCCAATGAGGTATCTATCTCATAAGATTATTATAATGAAACTATATATATATATATATATATATATATATATCATGTAGCCCCTGGCAAATAGGAAATACCCAATAAAGAGTAAGTGCTATTATTGATAAGCAATTAGAACTAAACAGGAAATCAGAAGCTATTTTCTTGAGTTGTAAACAAATCATCCAAAAAACAAAACCTGAGTGCCAATTAAAAGAAAAAATTCTCAGGCAGAATCAATGAATTAGTGAATAGATGTCCACTTCAAGACATATCCTGGAAATGCTTTTATTAATAAAGATAGAGGGGGGAAAAAGCCCTGACAAACATCTGGGTAGAAAGAAACAAGTTACCTACTCCCTCAAGAGGGTTCAATCAAGGAAATAGCACTCCTATGAATGTTATAGAATTAGGGATTTTATATGGGGATAAGACCTTACACATATGTGGGAACTGTGAAGAAGTAAGAAGAGAGATGGCTGCCTCTGCATCTGGCATTGGGTCTGATGTTGCTATAGGGAAGCAGGGTCATCAGTAAGAAAGAAAAGCTGTATAAGACAAAAGGAAGACAGCAAAGACAGCCCGGAACAGTCAAGGACCAACGGGGAACACACATCTGTCTCTCAATGCCTCCAGCCTCAACAATGCAGGTTATCTGCAGAAGTTTAGACCTTTTATTCTGGAGCTGCATACCCCCTTGCACACTGGGGGAAGTCCAATGGGAACTTGAAACACTGCAGGCTCAGCTGCTGCCCACAGTGAAGTGAGGTAGCAACAAATCAGTGACAATCATGGTAGCCTGCAGCTGCACCTATCTTTTCAGAGTATAATGGCTTCTGGTCACTTCCAGCCAATCCTCTTGTGGCCCAGAATCAATGCAGAAAAGGGATTTCCAGGAAATGTAATTGCAGTGTATGTACGTACAACGGAACACAATGAGAATGACCTCAGATTTGTCCTCCGCAAATTGTAATTCTAGAAGATGGTGGAAAATAATAACTGAGTTATGAGAGAACTAAGCGATGAGCTAAAGATGTCATTCCTGAGTTATCCGTTTGTGTTTGAAGACATCTGTCCTCTTCTGCTCATTCAGATTTCCAGAATATCGTCAGGTTTCCCACACCTCCATCTGACACTGCATCTACTTCATTTTAAGTCCAGCCATAGTCAGTCTTATATTGGCCTCTGGTATACTGATTCTTTCAATCAGGGGCCAAGGTTTACCATAAAATCAGTACCTAAAAAGACAGTCTTCCTAGTCTTCCAAATTCTTGCTCATTAACAAAGTTCCAGACCCTCTTGAGTAATTGCCTCTTTGATCTCAATTCCTGCCATACTTTACGATATTCCTAATTTTGCTTCCCAGTTCCAGTCACCAAATTCACCCACAAATTGTAGGTACCCTGGAATATATGCTTGTTTTGTTTTTGTTCGTATCCTCCTTAAACTAGTTAACATAATATATAAGTTAAATACTGAATTTTAGGGGAAAAGAGCTAGCAGTCTCATTCCCTATTAATTAAAATCAATGGCATACATAGGCAAGATACCATTAATTAAATCTTTCCTTTCTAAACAACAGCAACAACAAAAGGAATATAGAGCATAAATCAACTTGGTATGACCCTTGTTTGTAACGCAAGCTTTTATTTGTATAATATGAAGGTTTAGCTCTTTCTTTGGGTGTCACTGGAGAGCTATGTTGAAGCTCTTTTTCTCCCAAGATTCAGATGGTTCAGACTGTCCACTGATGGTAAATGAGAAATTCAATCTCGTTTTCTACAGCGTAAGTTAAATTAACAAAAATATTCCTGAAGCGGTGATATCCTCCAGGCAAACTATGCTTGCTAATAAGCCCGACTTCCCATGCCTTATACAGATGCTTCCACTGGGGCTGACCCTTGCCCATTTGCGGCAGACTCTCAGAGGCCCTTATTTCATCCTCTTTGCAGGCCAGACTGAAAAACGCTACTGTGAAAGCAGATTAATAGTATATTTGCTCACTGATCAACACACGGTAGGAACTGCTGAGTTTGCTTTTAAAAATGATAGTTCTCTGGGCCCAAAAGTGTTTCATCTCTTTTATCTTTCAACTTTTCCTATAAATTTTCATTTTTCTTTCTTTTCAAATTGTATTCTGTTTCCTTTCTTAATTTCTACACTCCTTTAAAGGGGTGGAGAACTCGAGAACTTTTAATAATCAAAATTCCTTTTTCTTTCTTTGACATCCTGCTTCAGCCTATTTCTTCTAAGAATCCTGTGATCAGCCCTCCTAGGCAAGTGAGTGGTAAAATAAAAGGACGTTCACTAAGCAACTGTTCCCCTCCCAGAATGGTATTAGTGCCATAATTATAATGAAAGACAACACCTGCATTTGGAGAGATGCAGTCTCTCTTTAAGATGTGAATAAGGAATATGTATTCCTAAATTTTTTCAACTTAATGCCTTTTCAACTATTCAAAATGCTTATAAAATAAGAAGACAGATGCTTGTAAGTACTATTTAATAGATATAGTTGGGTGTTACACATTGGAGAGGTCACTTTAAAATGGAACAAAAGTTAAAAGTAAAACAAGACATTTATTTTGCCCTTAAAGTGTTCACATACGATTTAATATGCTGTTGAGAGCACAGGGATGGTTGCAAGTCAAATGAAGGTTATGTTGTAATTGATACTCTGAATTGTTAAGGGGAAGCAAAGGTGAAATGGAATGCTTTTTATTATTATTTTTTGTTGAAATCTTATTAAAAACTTTTAATGGAATGCAAACCAGAGACCATCTTCAAGGTCTTGAGTTAGATTAGATATGCAGCCATTAATAGTGTCACTTAACATGAATCTTTTTGAAAATAACTTCCCCAACACAGACATGAGTTAATGTGTTTTCTAACTTCTTTGTATTTTCTTTACTATTTCGGAGAAGATGTTGGGCTCAAACAAGATGAAATACTATCATCATACTTAAGCATGATTCTTAAATACAGCTGGAAACCTCTGGATTACAATTTATATCCAAAAAGTAAAAACAAAAAAACCCTAATAAATAAATTTAGCTTTTTAATTCAGTGGTTCTCAGTTGTGCTTAAGCACTTGAGCACCTGAACATTATGACATTCTCTGCAGATTTCCATGAAATAATGGTATTTTAATTGATTGAGAGAACCAGGAGTAAATTCATCTGCAGAAAAATGACTGTTTTCATATGAATGCAAATCTCTGCACATAAAGAATAATGATTCATGACATATATTTGAGAACGAATATATACAAGATGTGTTTTTTTTTCTTATGTACCCTTGGTTCATTCATTTTATCATTATATAGCTGCACATGCCAATTACAAATTAAAGAACCAATGAAACTAAAAAAAAAAAAGAAAAGGTGGGTGAGAAAAGCTTACAAGTCAGAAAAAAAATTCTGATTTTTCTTAGAGAATTGGAAAAAACCTGTTATTATTTTATTTTAGCGGCAGAACATCTTGGATCTTGGTTGAGCTCCCAACAGAATCGTTTCCTAGAAGCATAGTATGAAACCTACTATTTTAGTGTGTATCTGCTCAGACACATTTCCAAAACTGAACAGTTTCTCTATATGAGCAAACAAAAATAGTATTACAGTAGTTTCTTCATATTATGAAACCTGAAAAAGCCTTTAAAATAATTCTCATCATGCAAAACCAATTCTCATGTAATGTTCTGATCACTTTGATATAGTTTATATATGTATTATTCTAATTATTTGACTAAGCTTTTCTGTACTTTTGAATTGCCATCTAGCAACTTCTAAATGCCTTTTATTCTCAGTAAAGAGAAATGTGCAAACTTTAATATAGATAAACCATCAGGAAAAGTCAATATAGAATACAATGACCTTAAAGATAAAAAAAGACAATATTTATAAATGCAATATCTTGTGCATGTTATAATCATCATTTCAAAGGAAGGAAGCAATTCTGAAAACAAATTTCCAAAGCTATTTTTATACTAACATTATTTTTTTCTAAATGTGCACCCATTATGGTAGAGTTATCTTTTCCTTCCTTCAGCTCAGAATTGTCAAAGTTAATTTCCTGGTATGCAATGTGCATTTATTTTTTGTTATTTAAATTGTTTAGCCAAAGTTATATCAGAGTGCCCATTATTTAAACTTTTGAGGGCACTGTGAGCTGAAAAGACAAATTCTGCATAGCATATCTAGATGAAGATATTCCTAATACTTTTCAGTGACTCTGTGTTCAATAATCTTTTAACACCTTTTATGTTTCAGGGTTCCAATAATAAAAGTAAAAAAAATATATATGGTGTCATTCACTTTGATGACTCTCCTCTTTTGTTGAAATCAAACAGATGGCAGGTAATCCTTTAAATAAAAAAATCTTGTTCAACATAATATTTTGGGATAGTATTAGTAACCATCCAAATAGTGACAGGTAGTAAAATATCAAACTTCTAGATATCTGTTTACTTTTTAAATTTATAACAATAAACTTTGTTATAAATATAACAAAGTAAATTAGCATAACAATTTCACCAGATTTTTTTCTTACAGAACAGTTACTTCCAAGAATGTTTTGCCTTAAAATAAATACTAAGAATTACAGTAGATGTTGTGTAAAGCTGTGTAATAGAGAGTAATGATATAATGTAATAATATTGCTTTTGTTGTGCTTAGAAGGAATATGTTTAATTCCATAAGTATAGTGAATTAAGATGAAGATCTTAGCATATCCTGACTACTTCATAAATGCAGCAAAGTTAATTTTGTTACCTTGAAAAAATATTGCAAATAAACCAAAAACATAATTTGTCAAATTTCATGAAATAACTGTAAGTGGATCAGTTTCACAGAGAAATAATGAGGGGACTTGTGTGGGGAAGTCAAGAGAGGGAGAAATGAACAAGAAGATCTAATGTCATTCCCAGCCAACCCCCTTCTGGTACTGACGACTGCAGGATGACAGTTCAGTTGGACAAAGCCAATCAAATCCCCTTTTAATGTTTATTTATTTTTGAGGGAGAGAGAGAAAGCATGTGAGCGGGATGAGGGAGGGTGCAGAGAGAGAGGGAGACACAGAATCCAAAACAGGCTTCAGGCTCTGAGCTGTCAGCACAGAGCCCGATGCGGGGCTCGAACCCATGAACCATGAGATGATGACCTGAGCCAAAGTCAGACACTTAACCGACTGAGCCACCCAGGCACCGCAATCAAATCCCCTGTGAAATAATGATTGAATAAAATAAAATGAGAGAAAGACAAATACACTAGATTAAATGTTCAGAGTGTGATTAAACAAAAAATGTTTGCAAAATCGAGAAGAAATCAGGATCATGAAGTAGTTATTTTTGGTATCTTAATGTGTAAGGGTTAAAAAAAAAAGAAAACACTGTAATAAGGATAAGTGAAAGGCTTATAAGCAAAAGAAAAATGTTGACACACTTTAATTTTTTTTTCTGAGTAAAAAGTCTAAACTAGTTATGTAGAATTTTTTTCTGGCTACCTTTAATGACTTTACCGATCAGAAAGACTATCTGTTTATTGACAGAGTAGTAATCTGAGGCTCAGAAGAACGAAAACTGCCCCTAACAGGGCTTGCATTTCTTCAGACTTCGACGGAACTTATCATCCCCATAGAATCAAATAGTGAATTCCTCCAACCCTGCGTCTCCTAAACCCCTTGCTCTCACTCTGCCAACAGGCAGAGGTTTGTCAAGTCAGAGAAGCTTGCCATCTTAGGTGGCAGTGGGGAGAGTGAGGAGTAGAGCTGATGAGAGGTAACAAAAAGAGGAAGCACCCACTCTGCCCTTAGTCTCTGGCTCACCCATGTGGATGTCAGTGGGAAAACGGAAGAAGAAGTAAATTTCTGGAAAAAGAACAAGAGTTTAATTTTTGTATTTTTTAGTATTAGTTTATAGTGCCTGTGAGACACTCAAGTAGGAATGTCAAGTAGGCAGCTGGATTCCAGGGGTTGAGTCTAGTGGATTCAGGGATAGAAAAATAAATTTGAACCTGTCAGGCTGTGAATAGAAGATATTTCCTAGAGAAAGACTATAAAAAAGAGAAGAAAGGGGAAACTAGGACTGATCTTTGAGGAACATCAACCTGTAGAGGGTGAGAGAGAGAAAAAAAATTCAACAGGCTGAGAAGAGGGAGCCAGAGAAGTACAAGAAGACCAGGAAAGAGTACCAACATAGAAAGTGAAAAGAGGAAAAAGAAGTGTCAGCTGCTCACAGGGGTGATTAGATCATTCGGGCCTCATCATTTCTCCTCTATATGGGTGTGTGGCTTTTGAACTGTCTCCCTGCTTCCAGTCCCTGTCTCTCCAACCCATGCCCAGTACCCTTGTTGCTCTTCTGCTTTCATTCTTCAAAGATCTGGGAACTTCCCAGTAAAGTTTGAAGTCCCTAACCGGTGTAGATCTACCCATGATCTGGCCCTGCCTACTTCTTCAACCTCACGCTGCTCCTTTCTTGGCACACAGGACCGCCAGGTCTTCCAAGCCACCCACAGCTCCTTGAGCAAAGAAGCTTCATGCCTCTGTGCTTGGGGACGAGCTCTTCCCTCCAGCTTGCAGATTCATCTCCCACTGCTGTGCTCACTCAAGTGCTACTTAACTTCCATTCCTCCTTGATGCTCTTCTGCATCTACACTGAGTTAACCTCTCAGCCCTGCCTATACCTCTAGAGAACCACTCTCTAATTTTTTTGTCCCTTGCTTTGAACTGTAGGTAGTTACATGTTTGCCTTTGTACACCCGTGCAAAAAACTGAAATTTCAAAATGAAAAAAGAAAAGAAAAAGCACAGTGCTGCCACCAGTTAGATGTTCAGCAGAAATCTGTTGAGTAAATAACTGTGTGAATGAGTACAGCAAGATTCTGCCTTTTGTAATTTTTCTTCGACAGCTTTCTGCCATGCTGCCTTATTATTACCCAGTGGAAGGTGTAATGTTTGGTAATGTTAAAGAAAATGTAACCTAGTTTCTTTTTTCTTCCTCCGGTTAGGGAAAGCACCTTTTGGACTCTGAATCTCATTCACTGGCTGAAATAGAGAAATTTCCAATTTCACTGAACCTCTAATAACCAGCTCATAAAATAGCATGTGTGAAAGTGTGAAAGGCCATGAGGTGAACTCATAGGGTCCTAGGTACATCTTGCCAGTTGAGAGCAGGGTCTCAGACCAGGAGTATTAGTGTTTCACAGATCATGTTTCAGCTGATAAGGCATGGGATTAAAATTATATTAGTTATTTGATTGAGTGCTTTATGCAGATAGTTGTCAAAGAATTTTGGGTTACTGTTGTCAAACAGTAGTGTTCAAAAAGATTGAAAGAATAAATGGCCCTTGACTAATCTAATCTAATTATGAATTATTAATAAACAAAAGTAGATGTATATTCACTAATTAGATTATGTTGAATGGAAATGAGATTCATTCCATTTATTTCCCTGTAGTCTAATACCTCTTTGCATATTTCTAATAATTTTTTAACAGAGTTAAGTTAATCATACCTCTCAATTCATGGGATTCTATCATCTTTGGCCCATATGCAAGTTTGTTTATGATGTGGCCACCACTCCAAAAATTGATACCATCATTCTCCATTGAAAGAAGTCTTTACAATTTATAGGTTAAAACAGTGAGTATTCTCCTATGTGACTCAAGACATGGTATATTGGTTCATCTCTGTATAGATCTTATATTTAGCCAACATTCACTGTAAATGTCTCATCCTGTGAAACTTTTCATTATCTATGACTGCAAGTGTACAATGTGGTTAGGTTAGGCTGACACAGTGATTGCTTGAACTATGACACCGTGCTATGATCTAGTGAGACAACACCAACATTTTGTGACACTGGCATTATGCTTCAAGGAAAAGAGGATGGACCCTAGTCTCTCAAGCTAGCTGACAGCTCTCATACCACTTTCCTGAAAATGATACCAAGAAAAATGGTGTGTACTGTTCATCGAGAGGAGCTGTCTTCTAAATGTCACACTTATTATTCATATGTTTTGATCTGCTTATTAAATGATCACCATTGTTTCCTGAATATAGATTATTCTTTTAAAAATATAGTAAATATTTTATTTAGTATGGATTGTTTAATAATATTCCTATAAAGTATATTTAATAGGACTTGGATTTCTTGCTATTTAGAAACATTATGAAAAAAATGATCATTCTTTAGTCTTTAAAGAAATAGACTATAAATTTTACAGTTTTGCCATAGTTTCGGCCTTTAATCATAAAGTCTTTCCAAAGGGCACATATGTTGCAGAATACATAGCCAAATGGACCACGTTCAGAATTAACGTCTAAAACTCTAACCCATTTTAGTCCTTACCATCCAGACAAGAAAAAAGTTTGCTGATAACCTCTAGAATGCCATTCAAACATTTTAATGCCCCCATCAACAAAAAAATTCCAATGACAGGTCACAGTTATAGTTTTTGATTTAACTTTTGTAAATCATTCTGTAGATAAAACTTTATATAGCCACATATAGTCCAGTCCCTAATATTAACTGAAGACCACCTTGACAACATACTGTCCGCCAGGTACAGCATATGTATCAGGAAAGCAGAGCATTGCTCTTGCTTAAGAAATCTTGCTAAACAACAGGAGTATTGTCTGCTTTGCATTTGTTTGCTTATTACCCACATTTACTGCAGAGTGTACCCTCTGACTAGTAGTCTCCAGAAGCCGTAGTCAAAATAATGTCGCAATGCCCGTGAAAAGGGAAAGTCTTTCACTCCAAAATATGTATGCAGTATTGAACATGCTTCCTGATTCCAATTCATGATTTTGTAATAGCTGCATTTAATACAGGCAATACATCGAAATACATTTTTCTCCATGTTCCCTTTAAATTTTTGAACCTACAGAAAGCACTTTCAACCAGTACAAACCTAAGTTTACTTAGTTTTCAGTAGTTGTTGCTGAGTCTGAAATAAAATAGATCTGTTGATATAAGTATAATTGGAATTCAGATCAGAATGACCAAATGATCAAATTACTTAAATTAGACAAATAAATTGAATCGCCTAAAGATGAAGAGACTGCTTGATCAGCAAAGGCTTCTAGAAGACACTAGCCTTCAATCATCCTCTGCCACTGCAGTAAACACTGACTCATACTTTAAAGGATAGGTGATGGTAAGGATAGTAATAACAAAGGTTGGTACAAATTAAATAATCATTAGAAGGAACAAAGCTGATTTGAGTTTTTGTTCAGAATAAGAAGATTTTGACAGATGGGGAGTCCAAACCATTTTAAGTACTGAAGAGAAAAGATTGATATTATATAATAAGGATTTCATTGCCAAAAATGTACACAGATAATGAAAAGGCTAATTGTATGCACTGCATGAAGCCTAAGGCTGTCAAACTGTGTGGACTTTTACCCTCACTGATTACTGACGACTTACCCTTGGGACATGAAATCCATCAGCATGTTTAAAATAACTTAATCCACCTAACCGGGACATTTGTCCTTTTTTTGTAATTAAATACCAGTGTCTAATAACTTATACATGGTGGCACTCCATTTATTTAGCAAATATTTATTGCACATCCACTATGAGCTAAACCTTTAACAAAAATTAATACTTATTGTATATAAGAATGATGAATACTTTTCTTGATAATTAAAGCAACATAATATGTATTGATTTAATTAGCCATAGAATTCAAATCAAAACTTTGTCTAGATTGCTAAAATATATGTATATTTTATTTTAAAGTCAGAAGTATATTTATTTACTCATTCAACAAACATTTATTGAGTGCCTATTATGTGCCAGATATTGTTTTAGGCCTGAAGAAAACAGCAGTGGACAAGCAGACAGTCACTTTTTACACATAGCACACACTGACATGGAGAAAACAGACAATTTTAAAAATCAAATATGCAATAAGGTGAGGATTCAGAGATGGAAGTGTGGTGATTTTGATAGCGTAGTCAGGGAAGGCATCTCTGAAAAAGTCCGATTTGAGGCCTGCAAATATCTGATGTAAGAACATGCCAGGCAGAGAGAACAGAAAGTGAAATATCCTGGTGGCAGAAGCCTATATGGTATGTCCTGGAAGCAGTAACACTCAAGCATGGTTGGAGCATGAAAAGGGTGGAGAAGATTGGCAAGAAATGAAATTGGAGAGATAATCAAGGGCCAGATTATGCAGGTCCTCATCAACGATGGTAAGAACCATAGATTTTATTCTAAGGTTGATGGGGTGGCTTTGATGGGTTTTGAGCTAGGAAATGATTTGATCTCATTTACATTTTAAAAGCATCACCTGAGCTGTGCTGTGAACTGACTCAAGGGAGGCAGAGGAGAAATGGAGCAATTCAGAGGCCTTTCATTTCTCTGATGACTTATAGCATAGAGTATGTGTACACATACCTTTAGCTGTTTTTTGACTCTGAACATCTTAATGTCCCAAATCTGGATTAGCCTCTAATTTTTTATCTATGTTCAGAAAAGAGAATTTTTAATTTGTATGCACTTTTACTAATTTTTCTATACCTTGGTATTCCAATTTGTATACTGGCAATTTTCCCAGGACATTATTTTGAATCTCTTGTGATCCAAGTTACTCTCTGATCTATGTGAGTATGAATATAAAGCTAACGTCATCCCATTTCTTTCTAAATGTTTTATGTATTTATTTAAGAGTGCACTAGTGGGGAAAAGGCAGATGGAGAGAGAGAGAGAGAGAGAGAGAGAGAGAGAGAGCTTAAGCAGGCTCCACTCTCAGCACGGAGCCAGATACAGGGCTCCATCTCACAAGTGTGAGATCATGACCTCAGCCAAAATCAAGAGTCAAATATTTAACCAACTGAGCCACCAGACATCCCTAGATGTTTTATGTATTTTTTAATTATATTACATTACCTTGATTAGAAATTCACATTTAAAATATTTTTTTCATTTTAGAAAAATCCCAAATTAGAGAACAGAACAGTTCATTTATTTAGGGCTAACATTCAGCTTAAACTCCAGCTCATGTTGAAGGGACCCCTAATTGATACAACATCTGGATGAGTAATGAGAGCATCCTCTATAGATTGTTGGTATTGGTCCTGTTGATGCCTTGATATGTATTTGATAATGATCTCAGCAAGCCCCAAGTCTGACTGCCTGACAACTATCAAGTCTTGGTAGATCATTTGTAAGTGAAAAAGGTATAGAATACATGCTATTCAACAGCATAAACAAAAGTTACTGCTCAATAATTTTATTTATTTATTTTTTTTGAATAGATTTTTTAGTTTTATTGAAATCTTACATGAACAAGAAATTGGAAATACAATCACATCAAAGAACAAATTGTCACGGCTTTGACGTTTAAGCCAAACAAATTTTGTAGGGCAGATTTCAAAAAGGTGTGAAGTTATAA
>CM053578.1:66150313-66218194 GCA_028646485.1 Cryptoprocta ferox | reverse complement strand
GCCATCATCATAGCCGTAGTAGGGATCTTCATAGCCTCCACGATAGTCATGATAATCATAACCATAGTAATCATCATAGTAATCTTCATAGCCATAGTAATCTGGAGGGTAGCCATATCCACCTCTCCCCCCACCACGACCCCGACCTCTAATTGGAGGTGGCATACGAGGAGGAGGGTGATAGTAATAATCTTCATACGCAGTGCTTCTGGAAGCCTGTCTAGCAGCTTGGCGCTCTTTCCTTTTCTTGTCTGGTGGCTTGGCTAAGACTATTTCAATTTCTTCCCCTTCAATTTCTTTGCCATTCATTTCATCCATGGCCTGTTACACTATTACCACTTCACAGATTATTAAAAGAAAGTTCCAGAGTTCGGCAAAAGCTTAACAGCTGCTCCTCTGTCTTCAAAATGAACAAATGCATAATCTTTCAACTTCTTCACTCTTTCAAGTTTTCCAAATTCAGAAAATGACTTTTCCAATATTTCTTCTGTCACTGTAGTAGCCAAGTTTCTCACAAATAAAACTTTCACCTTAGCCATGACTTCTGGATCTGGTTCTTCCACAGGGTCAGCCCATTCAACTGTAACTACATTTCCCCATACTTTTACTTTTCCACTCATCAGCCGGCGTCTGGCTTGTGCTGCTGACTTGTGATCCTCATATTCAAGGAAGCAGAACCCCCGATTCTTCTTTTTGTCATCGGGTTGATGATAGAGAATAACGTCCACCAAACCCTCTGTGACTTTACTGAATTCTTCCAGAATGTTTTCCTTAGTCTTATTCTTCGGAATTGATCCAACAAAAAGCCTGTTGTTTGCCACAGAAATGCACACTCCAAGGTGTTTACCAGGGCGAATTTCATAGCTGTCACACAGTTTAACAGCTTCCTGTGCAGCTTCCTTTCCACAGAAGGTGATAAATGCATACCCTCTGTTCTGACCAGACAGTGGATCCATCATAAGACGTAGATCCCAAATGGGACCAGCCTTTTCAAAAAGGGGTACCAACTCATCCTTATATATATCTCTTGGTATTTTACCTACAAAGACTTCTGTTCCAATTCCTGGTTGCACACCAGAGTACACACTGTCTGGCGGAGGACCACCATACTTCCTCTGTCCCGTGGTTACATCCAGAGTATAGCCAGTTCTCTCGAGCAATGCCTTGATCTTTGCTTCATCAGGTCCCTTTGTGGACTCTTGCACCTTGCTCCCCTGCTTCTCCCTTTGCCTGTAGGTCTTCATAACTCCACATAAAAATGCACTTTTGTTCTGAACATGTGATAAGTCACTTTCCTTGAACTGTTGCAGTACAGACAGAGCTCCTTCTTCATTAAATTCCCTGAGAGCATCAATTGCTCTTTCATCAAGATCGACATAAGCTACCAATCCTGTCTGAAATATTTCATCAAGTCTTTCTGCCACCTTCTGTGGGAGGCCTGCCTCTATCAGTGTCTTGTAGTGTTCTGTGTGAGTTACACTGGAAGTATCCATTGGTTCTTCCTCTTCTTTTAACTGTACCGCATTACCATTCACCTGATTAGCCATTTTATTATGCAGGGCAGAGCTGGGGCCGCCGGCTGGGCCCGTGAGAATCAGCGCGAGGCGCTTTGAAAACGACTAGAAATGGCGCGCGCGCCACCACTGCTCAATAATTTTAAATTATAATCAACTATAGGCTAATTTATTTAAATAGAATTTATCTAATGTTTTGTCATATGCCCATTTATGGTGTGACACTTAAAGGTACTTAGTTTGAAAAACATAAAAGACAATATGTGATAATAAGTAATGTTTTGAATTCAAAGAGTTTGTAATATAGTTTGCTTAAGATAGAAGATTGATAATTCATGAAATGGATATATAGAAGGATAAAAATAAATCAGATCCCTAATATACACTGTATATAATATATAGTCACAACAAAGTTAAAATAATGAATCAATTTCCTGGTTTCAGGTAATAACTTATGATGACTCTAGTGTTTGTATAGTCAATAGATTATTGGTTTCATTGAAAAGATTTCTCCGGGGCGCCTGGGTGGCTCAGTCGGTTGGACGGCCGACTTCGGCTCAGGTCATGATCTCACGGTTTGTGAGTTCAAGCCCCACATCGGGCTCTGTGCTGACAGCTCGGAGTCTGGAGCCTGCTTTGGATTCTGTGTCTTCTTCTCTCTCTGCCCTTCCCCTGCTCATGCCCTTCCCCTGCTCATGCTTCCCCTTCTCAAAAATAAATAAACATTAAAAAAATTTTTTTAATGATTTCTTATCTTATAAGTAATTCAAAAAACATTCTCTTAAAAAACATATTGTGTTACTGTAGTGGCTATTTGCTATTACTAAAAGAAGGTCCACATTTGATTATGCAGCTTAAAAAGCCTTCTGAGATGAAACCAAGAATAGGACCATTTTGCTCAGCCACACTTAAGAATAGAAATGCACACATTTTAATTAGAATAAAAAGAATACCACCATTAGCAAATAACTCTAGCATGAAAAAATGAATGAGAGCAAAAGATTTCAATGTGTCTTTTTTCATGTTGCTCTGTATATTATCTTAAATCTATAAATTGAGTTTGTGTCTGCCATGTTTGAAAGCAGGTAGATTCATTTCTCTTTCATTTCATTTATATTGTCTTTGCAAATAAATACACTACATTTACATCATCTTTATAGACAACATATTAAGAAAATGTTTTTCTATATTATTAGCAAGAATTTTAAACCTTTCCATGTTCTTAACAGTAAGCTTTTCTGCTAGATGGTAAGCCCCATCAATGGCAGGAAATCTTTTCGAAGTACTTAGACTATGTACTTTGGAGAGAGAACAAGTAATAAAGAGAGAAAAATCAGGATGAAGAGGACAGAGATAACAAGGTCTAGAAAAAAATAGGAGTAAAACAAACTTATTTTTAGCATTACTCAGTATAGTGATATTCTAAAATGTTATAAGAATGTAAAATATTTCTGGTAACTCAGATAAATAAGTTTATAATAAATCAGATGTATAAGTTTCTATATTTTGAAAGTGACATAAAATTTGAAGATCTTAAAATCAAGAGGACAATGCTAGATATCTCATCTTTAAAACAGAATACATTGGAGATGTTATCCATGAAGAGCTTTTTCCTTTTTTAACCAAAAAAAGACATTAATCTTTTTGTACTTCCAAATATGACAGGAAAAAAACCCTCAATTTATAGATTTTAGAGGAATGTGCTTGGCAAGTAATTCTTTCATCCACATCGGGCCAAAGCTTATCTGCAGTTAATCAATTAAGTGTATGTGGAAAAACATTGTATTTGGTGGCCAGTCTGGAATGGACTAGACCAGTTTAATACAAGATGAAGAATGAACTGTCTATGAGCAAGGGAAACAGCAGAGCCTGCGATGCATCAAAAATCACATGAAGTTGTTTCCATTTGTTCTCCATGTATACCTTCAAAAAAATCTTTGGAAGTAGGTGTTATTATGAGCCAGGAGTTATTTTCCACCCCTTACGGATGTATCAAGCCACTTGCAGAATTAAGATTTTAATTCAAGTCTATCATTTATTCATCAAGCATTTCTTAGCTATAAACAATGGGCTGAGGCCCTTATTACAGGATTCACGAGTCCATGTTCTTCCCACTCAACTGCAGAGATGTAACACAGGACAGGTTGGAGAGCAAGTGAGTAAGGCTATCGATGATAAAAGAGCAGTAGACTCAGAAAGACTCAGTAGCAGGAGCATCAACTCTAGGAAGGAAACATTCCGATGAATGTCAAACTCATTTAGCGGCTTTGGCAAAGATGAAGCAGCAAAGACTAAGAGGATGACAGGGAAACAAGGATGTGCTGGATAAATAGAAATAATTGGTAATATGAGTATCAGGAAACAAAGTGTCAGAATTTTAGAGCTGGTCACCCTAGGCATCTTGCCAGGCCAGCTTATCCTTCTGTATCCTGCAGCCAGAAATCCAGCATCTAGAGAATGAGAATGTCCATACCAGAGAGCAGAGTCCTGACTCCTGAGTGGGGTTCTTTCAATGGCCTGGTCTGACTTCCAGAGGCCTCTATGGCTCTGGGCCCCAAACAGGACACAAATGCTCTCATTTTTAATATGAAATGTGAGACAAGAATTTTAGGGAAGAAGACAAGTGTTTTGATGGATCACTTACTGTATAAATGAACACACAGGAGAAGCATCAGCAGAGGGAAGAAAATGGGAAATAAACTGTTAGGGCGGTAGTGGATTTCTAAGTCCTCTCACTACAAGTTACCATGGAAACCACCTGTGGATATTCTACTCCCACTTAGCTTCTAGTTAAGAGTCACATTCTCTATGAAACCTTCCTAGACTCTCTAGGTAGAAGTCATTATTCCTCCTCAGTGCTCTCAAATATGTTGTTCACCCCACCAAGTCCAACTCTGATGACACCATTTTATAGATACTTGTTTTTCTCATTTAGTTGTGATCTCTGCTGCCAGTAGGCATTGCATGAGCCATCTTGGTGTCTCTGATGTTTAGCCCAGTACCTAGCACCAAGCATGTGCTCAACTACATGAATGGGATGAGATTGAATTAAATGAGATCTGTGATAAATGAAAATGAATGTTCCTAAGAGAGGATAAAATAGAAAAAATAAAAGGATGGCAGTAATAGCGGCAACCTTCCCAACACCTTCAACAACGATCTTCCTCGAGAGTTTGCAGCAGGGAGACAGTCATACACACTTTCCCCTCTCACCTTTTAAACTTAATATTTTTGATATATTATTCTTTTTTTCATGTTTATTTATCTATTTTTGAGCAAGGGAGGGGCAGACAGAGAGGGAGACAGAGAATCCCAAGCAAGCTCCTTGGTGTCAGCACCGAGCCTGATGCAAGGCTCGATCTCACAAACCGTGAGATCATAACCTGAGCTGAAATCAAGAGTCAGATGCTTAACTAACTGAACCACCCAGGCACCCTAAAGTATTCTTATTTCAAGGCAAAATGTTGAAACATTTCTACTTAAAGTCCTTCATCCCAAGGGTTTCAGAATAGCTCATGACTATTCCTGGCCGACAACACTGCCATACAGCCCTGTTTCAGAGCAATCAAAACTCACCGGCAGTACAGCAGGAAGTCAATGAAGAATGTTGGCTTGGGTCTGTTAACGAAAATGCCACCATGTGTTCACGAGTTTAACATTTCAGTGGGCGAACAAGTAAGATGAGGAGGGAGGAAGAAACACAGAGATGAGTCCCTTCGTATAATAAACTGCTCAAGAGTCATTTTTATATACACATAAGATCAATCTTAGTTATTAACAAAGGAATGTTATTTTATTCCACTGGGATTTCTCCATATACACACACATATATATTTTTAATTTTCTTTAAACAATTGAGAAATTAACTGGATCAAAATAATACAAAAAATATATACCAAGCTCGGTAATTTTAAGCAAAATGTCTCATCTAATATTTTTATTTTTAATTATATTTTGAAACCAGAAAAAATAATGTAACACATGGACACCCCCCACCTATTTTTAACAAAATAAACATTTTATCATATTTTCCTTTGATTGTTTCTTAAGAATCATAACATTATAAAGTTAGAGCATCCTCATTCCTCAGCCACATTTCCCACTTTCCCTCCTTAGGGTCATATTCCCTGTGAATATTTTTATTATATTTTTTCACTATTCAAATAATGAAGTTTTTGATCATGTTATCATAAGTATTTAATGTTATTTTAAGAGCAAATTTAAATTATATTGATGCACGAGTAATAAATGAAAAAATAAAGGATGACATAAACAATAAGGGAGGTCACTTGATACAAATTTTAATTATGAATGGAATTAGTTCCTGCCAGCACCTGAAACCACCATCATGAAAACCACCTACACAATGTAATGGGCGATATTTTCAAACTAGGAGCTTTATCACAATGCAGAGCTATTATTCATCTACTGTTTTTTATGTCTCATGGATGAAATCCAAAGGTATGATCTTAAATTTCAGTTTTGTGGAAAATCTAGATTGTGATGATGTTCATACATATTTACTCCTGAAAGTCCTTGGTCAGATGAAAGCATACCAGAGGGCCAGCTTGCAAAATATAAACATGGAGCTGGCTGGAGTGAGTGTAGGAATCGACGAAGGAAAGTGCCAAAACATGCAACATGATCCTGACAGAAAGGAGCGAGAGGGAATTTTTAGTACATCTCAGTATTCAAATGCCGATTTCATTGTATTGTTTTTGCTTCCAGCTTCTCATCCTGGGGTTTTCATGCTTTCTGACTCTGCTGTGTAGTAAGACCCATCTAGTCAGAGAGACCACACTTCTTAGTAATCACAGAGTCACCCTCGGTTATTGAATATGTTTTCCAGCTTAATGAGCAAGAGCACACACATAATGCTAATGAGGGATTTTTGCTTCAAGATACTTTTAAAAATGTATATGAGTAAGAAGAATTGTTTACTTTGATTATTTTAAGATGTAAATGCAGCTGCTTCAAAAAGGAAAAAATAATCATGGGGAAAACGCAAACATGATACATGAACAGGGAGCTCAAGTTCACCCCATTTCAACATCATCCTCTTTATTGAAGATGGGTGTATGGCCACTCACTGCATTGGAGGGAGCCTTGCTTGCTGTCTAAGGCAGCAAGCATTAATAGCTACCTGCTGCCAGTTTTGTAGCAGCCATCTTAAATCACTCCTGGAACCAGGCAGGTACACATTACTACAAAGAATCATTCTCCTTCAACTGCAGGTAAGGATACTTACATGGTATCGCTATCGTGATGGAACTGTTTGCCCCTGTCCCAACAGCAAAGAAAGAAAACTCTTCCTACCAGGAAATCATGTCTTCCTGAGTCCCACACACAGCTGCCTGGCTGCTCCTCTCATCAGTTTCCTCTTTGGAACACAACGTAGGTCAGGAAAATAGCAGGAAAGGGTAGAGCAGGAAGGGCATGCTGGTGACATTTGTGCCTTCGTACCTCACTGTAATATGCCTCCAGTATGAGCCATTAAGCCCCATTGATTCTTCCTTTCCTTCTTTGGGGCGAACACCCCTGCCCTGAGTTTACCTTGCTAGCCCCCCAGTTTATAGCAATAGCTTGGTGATCCGTCCCTCTATCTGCCCTCCCCTGCAAGTGTAATCTTCCTGAAACACTCCTTCCATCATGTTGACCTTCTCATCACCCTGTGCTCAGAAAGCTTTCAGGACTCTTCATTGTATAGAAGGTAAAGGCCACTCCTTAGATGGAATTGAGCCCTTTCACAATCTGTCTAGAGTGTTGTATCCTGCCACTTGGGATGAGAAGAGTTCAGTCCAGTCAGATTGATCTATTTGCAGCTCCCCAGCTCCCTGGTAGGGTCTGCCTCCGCACATTTCCCCACTTCATTTGCTCTATCACAGTTCTGTTAAATCTTACTCACCTTTGGAGAGAGCTTAGTTTCCACGTTTTCTTCCCAATCTTGTGAGCATTAAACCTGAGAGCATTGTGGAAGTTGGAGCTAAGTGCCTGCATACGGAAGCCCTCCATAGTTTCACATCCTCTCCCATCGCTCTATCTTGGGTTTACTTGTTGAATCACTTCTGCTGATTACTCCACCAAAGATGTTTTTGTATCAGTGCTTTTAATCACCTGTCCCTGTCACCTGCACCCCAAACGTATCACCTGTATCATGTGGAGAAAAGCCTTTTAGTGCATGTCATTGAATCATTTACATTAAACAAGAATATGAAATTCCTTCTAATGGAATGAAGGGAAGAGAGAAAAAGGTGTGACTGGAGCCAAACCAGTTGGGGTTGCTCCATAGGCTATGCAAGCTATCTGCTTTAGAAAGAGCTACGGAACTTTCTGAGTCCTACCCCAGACCCAGTGCATCAGACTTTCTCATGTGAATAGTACATATGCTAAATTAGAAAATCCCTTAGTCTTAGAAGGTGAAAAAGAGTATTTTCTGTAAGTGCAGCTCACCATATCTGCACATCGGCATCCCCTGCAGCATTTTTGACAGCTTGCGTTAGTTACTGCAGCCTCACGTCGGGTCTCCTAAGTGTAAATCTCTGGGTGGGAACCTAAGGTTGAAATATTCCACAGAAAATTTTTCTTTGCATCCAAGATTAGAAAGAAACCACTGAGCCAAAAGTTAATGATGACCAATATTTATTGGGTAACTACAACTTCTCAGAAACTTTATCAAGCAATTCTCATGCATATTCCATTTAATCCCCACAATCCTGAATTAGCATCTCCATTTTAACAAGCTCAGGGAGGTTAAGTAACTAGTTGAATGCCATACAGCTCGTACATGAGCAAGCCTCAATTAAACAGAAGTCTATCTGATACCAAACTCCAGGCTCTAGTCACGTTCCCCCATCTACCTTTATTGAACTAGACATTATTTAAATACATGGCCATCAGTCTTTTATCCAGAAATTGTGCCACCTGTTCAATATGTGATTCTGTTTTTGAAAGTTCTGACACCATCCCAAGGAAGGGGCTCTCAGCTCAGGTTTTCTTCATTCAGATATCCATTGACTATTTGTTGCCACAGGCTTTTCCTCAATATTCCCAAGACCTTCCATTAATAGACCAACTTCTATAGTTTACCTCCTTATAAAGAGTTAGATATTAATGGCAACTAAGCTTTTTCCATGTACAAGATAACCCTGGTCCCCCTGGGAAAACCTCACTGTAGTCCTTGGTAATTTGTCTGGAGAAGGGCCTTATTCCCTCCTCCTAGATTTCCAAACTAAAAGGATTGCCCTTCTCAAATTTAAAAATAAAAACAGACAACAACAACAAAATTATTTGTCCATCTCACATATATCGCCTGAGTAACAATATAGTAGACTTACAGGTATTACCTCATAGTCAGTGCTTTTCCACGCTCCGTGTAGAGGGTTTTTTGTTTTCAGTGTGTCTGCACATCTCTTATCTCATTTTTTTCCTTCACAACCCAGTCATTCCTGAATTATAGTTTCTTAACAGATAAAATAATTATAATCAAGTTCCATCAAAAGGAGTGACTGAGAGTTAATGAATAAATGGGCTTAAAGTATCACAAGAGTCTTGAATGAAAAGTACACACTGTTTTCACTATTATTAATATAATGCAACTCATCCATTACCGTTCTGATGGAGAGCATGGACAGTGGCTCTGACCTCATTTTCTGGCCAAGCCAGGAAGGGTCTGCATAATAGCCCCAGAGACAGACAGGCTCAAGGGAAACAAACCAGTCAAGGTTCAAAACAACCCAGAAAGCCATCCTCACTGCAGTACAATTAGGTACTTTAAAACTGATTAGGGATGTCATATGTACAAATTTTGGAATGGACGATCAAGAACCTTCAGAGAGGAGCAAGTGACGGGCATGTTTAATAGATGAGACAAAACCTAGTGATATTAGAGGGCAGCAACCAACCAGACACATGAATAAATAATTTGCTACCTGGCAGCTTTTGTATCCTCACTCTCTGGTGGACAGGGAGGCATTCCTAAACATAAGGGAAATGTTTCTTTACCTCAGTGCAGAACACCCTGGCAACGGCCATTTCAAGAGTGGCAAGGAACTAAGTAAATGTCAAGCCCCCCAAAATATTCATGAGATAATTATAAATGCATGTGAGTCGTCATACACACCACCTTTTACTTCCTATGATTTCGGTTCTTCACTCCTTCTAGTGGTCTTTGTAAATTATTGGATGTTCCTCTTCTTTCTTACAATTCAAAGAGCTAAGGTTTTCAGTCAATGTTAATTTTCTTTGAAGGATTTCAGAGGGTAGTATTTCCACATAGAGACTCTTAAAATTATTATTTTCAAGTAGGGCTGATGCTTTTTCTTTGTAGCCTAGAAGAAAAGAGATCTATGTAATCGCAGTGTCAAAATGTCAAAAGACTGAGATAGGTTGGAAAAAAGAAAAGGAAAGAAAATACAAAAAAAAAAAAAAAACATTAAAGTCATCCATAGTCCTCAGCCTTACAAATCCTTGGCTCACATAAAATACTTGTGACATGCTGTAATTAACTAGTTACTCCTCTCAGAATGAATAATAATGCAATTATTTGCCAAAAGCAGTGAAGAAAGGATAGTTTCTGTTTTTAAAAATATCTGCCTTTCATTTCTGTAGAAAGAAAAACCCTGGATTAATTTACATAAGCTGCTGAAGCAGAGTGACCTGCAATTTCACCATTACACTATATGATAATTCCGTCACCTTTTTATTGGAACCTTATATTTTTCAATGGTTTGAAACAGCAATAAACTGACAAGTCACTACCATGTTTAAATTATACTAGTTCTTAAAAACTGCACCCAAATGCCATAAAATATAAGTAGTAACCTGCACGGTGAAACACGTCCTTTTCACAACTGCCCTTTGATGCCATTAAGGCCCCTAAGGGCTATTGCTCCATTTCCTTTGTCTGTGGGGCACAAATTAAAGGAAGGAGGTAGGAAACCCTTTTCAAATGCCAGGTAGCACAGAGTTGGGTGAGAGTTTATATGAACATATCACTGGTTCTTTTTCCTACATGTTAATGTCTAGACAATGACTGTTCTCTTTAACTCCATCCAAGTCCATCCTCAGTAATTCATTCAACAATCATTTATTGATGACTTGCTATGATGACCTCCACCAGGTTCCAGAAATTTGAAGGTAAAAAAATACACACTGCCCTTAAGAGAGTTGCAGAAAGTGAAGGTATAAGCTAATAAATTTGCACATCCACAATGCAGTAAATGCCACTGCAGAGCCCACTCTCCACACACATGCACAAATTCATTTACTCATATCAACACACAAAATCTTTCTACCCTGTGAATCTGAACTTCCAAAAATTCCAAGCTCTTTAAAGGTTTTGAAGCATCGACTTGGAGAAGATGTGGTACTAAAACTTACAATTTCGGTAGTGTCATTTAGAGTGTATGTTTGTGTAGATGTGTGTGTCTGTCTATCCATGTATTTTTATAAATGTAGAAACACCTTTAAGTAGAATTTTGTCAAGGATACAATAGTCTAAACAATTGATGCCTTCAGTAGCAAGATTGATTCAGTACATTTCAATTTGTTATTCTTTGAAATAACTAGGTATTAGTTCAGAATGTCTTCAAATGAATATTTACTGATACATCCTTATGATACTAAAAAGTCTGGATCACTTGTTTGGGAAGTCAGATACTAAGAGTCATTGTGATGTAAATTCATAAAATCATGATAAATATTCTAAGAGTAGACATAGTCTTATTTTTTCAAGTCCTGTTCATCCAAGGTATTCTTTTAATTAGTAAATAGTAGGAATTTGGGCCTGCTTTATTTTTCATTGTACTGAATAATATGTAGAACAGTACAAGTTCTGATATCAAACTGTCGATACTGGAAATTAGGTTCTTCCCTGTACAAGCTATGTGACCTCTCCAAGCTTCAATTGTCTCATCTATAAGATGGAGATAATAATAGTAGCTACCTCATAGAGACAGAAAGATGAAAGAGTTAGCTGCATATAAAGTACATAGCACTGGGGGCGTCTGGGTGGCTCAGTTGATGAGCATTTAACACTTGATTTTGGCTCAGGGCATGATCCCGGGGTCATGGGCTCACACTGAGCCTAGATAACCTGCTTAAGATTCTCTCTCTCTCCCTCTGCCCCTCTCCCCTGCTCGTGCTTGCTCTCTCTCTCTAATAAAAATAAATAAATAAAAATAAAGCATATAGCAGTGGGACTGGCACTATCATTAAGATAGTATTATTATTGTCATTATTTGATCTCAGTGAGAACATTTAATATCTGCCAAGAAATTATTTTGCTACTCGATGTCTGTTTTTATGGCAATATAGTAATGATAATTTATATTCATTTTATCCTTTAATAATATAGAATCATGTCATGATATTTATTCATTTCATTTATTTATCTATTAACATGCAGTTTTTGAATGATGAGTGTATGCAAGGTGTTGGGTGGAGCAGGGAATACAAGGATAATTTAGCTACTCCCAATAGAGTTTCAGACTATGGTCCTGGAATCCTGCAGGATTTTTCTAACTAAGTGTAATAAACACAGACACAAAAAATAACTTGAAGATATCTGCAAACCCTTGTTATATAATTTACTCTTTAGCTTGATGACAAAACATGACTTCCTCTCTGTTACACTGTTAGGAACAGATAATTACTTTGGTGTCTTTCAAGGAGATAGTATCCAGAATCTAACACAACAACAGTAAACTGGCTTGAAGGTAAATAAACCAACTTTTAAAAAATAAACGTCTGTATCCTTCCCTCTTTATTTACTCCAAATGGTGAAGGAGAACAAGGCAGAGCTACAAAATCACTTCCCCAAATCCACTGTGAAAAGGACCAAAAGCTCTTTGAACATGTAGGCAGCTCCCAATCTCAGATTTTTCAGATGCCAAGAATCAGCCCAGGTCTCAATGTTGTGATCTCAACAGCAACATCATGGCTGAGGTAGGAACACCACTCCTTGGTGACTTAAGCATTTGGAGATGGTTACCATCTGTCCTATTTGTTCCTAAATAGGTGAAAGTAAAAATAACCAAGTGTTCCTAAAGCAATTCTTTTACAAAAAAAAAAAAAGAAAGAAAGAAAGAAAAAGAAAAAGTTAAGTGCATTAGCATAATTCCTGACAGCATTTTTAACAGAGATCTAGGTAATTCTGATACAGATGGTCTAAGGACTACACTCTGAGAAGCACTGGTGTGTAGACAAACCCTCTCTCACTTCATTAACACATGGATCAAGCAGTGATTTCCAGGAAGTGAATCTGGTGCCAGGGGGACTGCCTAAGAAGGCAGAATCGTAGTCCCTACCCCCAGAGTTACTGGGGCCCAGAAACCTGCTGATAATTCATATATTTGCACGTTTTCCAGGATATTCTAACACACAGCCAATGGTGAGAGGAAAGGGGCTATATTTTACTTTAACACATCCGAAGGTGGTCCTTGTTCCACAATTTACTAGCTCTCTGACCTTATAATTGCTCTATCATTGATCTATAAAATAGCTATTGTAAAAATTAAATAAAGCAATGCATGTTAGGAACCCAGCATGTAGTAAGATGATTGTTACTGTTATCATTATATGTCCAGCTCTAAGTAAGATATACAGAAGTAAAATGTGTGCTTCACTACTTCAAGGATATAATCTATTTAGAAAAATAATATAAATATTAATAGAAATTTAAAATATGAGTTTATATTCTAAAGCAATAACGTATTTACACACGTGTAAAAAATACTCTAAGTAACAGTAGATTGTAAAATACAGAGAATTATAATATAAGAACATAGGAAAATTCATTTAAAGTTTGCTTTAAAAATAAATTAACAGACAAATAAATAAGTAAAATGTCTAATACTGGGGTACCTGGGTGGCTCAACTCGTTGATCATTCAACTCTTGATTTCGGCTCAGGTCCATGATCTCATGATTCTTGGGATCAAGCTGTGATTGGGGCTGTACGTTGAGAGTAGGGAGCCTGCTTGGGATTCTCTCTTTCCCTCCCTCTCTCTGTCCTTCCCCTGCTCACACACGTGCTTTTTCTCTCTCTCTCTCAAAAATAAATAAGTAAACTTTAGAAAAATAATAAAATGTATAATTCTTCTAATTCAGGCACCCTAATTCTCACTAATTCACCATTTTTAATGTATATTATAGAAAACATTAAAATCATGAGTGATAATCAACTTGCACTTATTACTTAAAACTAGAATTAGAAAAAGTGTATATCTGGGAAAGGGGTCCATGGAGTAGGTGTCAAGAGACCCACAGAAACTGTGAAATTTCATGCAAAAAGTTGTTTTATGTGAGTATGGATATTTCCGAGGAGAGAGTGATACCTTTCATTTGACTCTCAAAGGATCTTGTACTTCCCCAAAAAATGTTAAGGACCATCAAAGAGTCCTGTTTTAGCCCTCATCATGTGCCTCTTCATGTATGCTAAAAAATTATAACTCATGACTGCATTCCAAATAGTCTCCTTGCTTACTTTTGTGTACATGTGCTTTGAATCATTTTCTTCATGCTGTCACCATTCAAATATCCTGAGAATAGAAGTCACACAGTAAGACCTCATTTGAGGAAATTGTAAAGTAGACTTTCATGGCTACTTTAACCTATTCAAATTCTACAGGCATCAGCGTGGAAGTTTATGTACCGGTTTTAAAAGTTCCAGTGGCCGAGATTTACTGAAGATTATATTCCCTTTTTATTATTTTTTATCCATTTCTTAATCTTTTGAATTATTTTCAATTAGTCCTGTGCTTCTTTTCATCTCAGGTAGCAAAGTGAAGAAACTTCCCTGGAAGGATACAATCACTTTTTCCAACTTGTATGTTACCAACCCAGCAATTTTTCCACTTTGTTTTATTTATAATATTTATTTATAATGTATAACAACACCATTGATGTTAATTGGTATATAACCTTATATGAATTTCAGGTGTACAACATTATAATTCAATATTTTTATACACTATAAAACAATCACCATCATAAGCCTAGTTACTACCCATTACCTTGCAATTAAGCCCCTTCATCCATTTTTATTTCTCTTCTTTTACAGGTGTGTGTGCAACATCGACTGCTCTCAAACCAACTTCAATCCCCTCTGTGCTTCTGATGGGAAATCTTATGATAATGCATGTCAAATCAAAGAAGCATCATGTCAGAAACAGGAGAAAATTGAAGTCATGTCGTTGGGTCGATGTCAAGGTAATGTTCATACCAAAATTCATTTCAAAGAATGTTTTTAGTCTTAGTGTAGAAGTGAAGAGTGAAGATAACTCCTTATTAGGCAAGCTATTTCATTTCCGAAAGACAGTTCTGATTTATAATGGGAAGTAGAGTCTACTGCAGCATTTATGGTGATTATAGGAATCTCAGGGTCTGTCAGCAACAGGCCATATCTTTTTTCTATATAATGGGGCTGTATCTTCACAATGTCATAAACACAGACGCTTATATTCAGCAGACATTCTCCTTGCAGAGGGAAAAAAAAGCCAAAGTCATTTTTAGCAAAGAATCTGAGGATTTATTACCAAACCTTGAAATTAAAAACAAATGACACCATTTTTATGTATTGATTTCAATAGAAATATTTCAAGTACATTTTTTAAAGCAAAATGTACTAGAATGTTCTATTTTATTTCTTATTCAGAAACAAACATTTTCTAGCTTTTTGACTTGTTATTCTTTTGTCCACCTTATCTCAGTTATAATTGTGAACTTACTCTGCCCCAAACTTTAGAAAGCTGATATCATTCTATTATTCACTCTCAAACAAATTGATATAAGTCTGTCTTTGTGTACAGGTTGCTTAAAACTATAGTTGTAAAATTTCCTTAATTGCCATGAAGGTACTATCAGAGGAATAATATAAAATTTGACATTAGACGTTTAGGATGCAATTAATCGATCTTTTAATTGTTAATTTTTTTAACACAGATAACACAACTACAACTACTAAATCTGAAGATGGGCATTATGCAAGAACAGATTATGCAGGTACATATAATATTTTCTACTACAGAATATGAGCACTTCTATAAAAGAGTTTTAAAGGAATCATTTTTACCATTGATCCTAAGTTGAATATTCCAATGTTTCCGACATGTGCTAATCTTCTCTTGCTTAGTTCAAACTTTCAATAGGCAATAGTGAATTTTTGTTGAAGCAAATAAAATACTTTTTTTTGCCAGAGTTAAAGTAATTGTCAAAAATGTCAGTAAGATATAACTAACGTGTTTTGACAGTGCAAACGGTACAAATGACAAAACATTTATCAAATTAATGGGCATCAACGGAAATTAATGCAGTTTTTGGCAGTATATTGTGATGAATGCAAACGTTCTTGTTTGAGTTTTCATTAAAGTCAACAATAAAAAACTTTACTAGTGTCTAAAAAAACTAGAAAGGACAGCTTGAAATAATAATACAGTCTGTCTCTAGTGCAAAGTTAAAAAGGTAGGTGTAAATTATTTTTAAAATAATAAATTTCTTTAAAACTACAATGTAGCTTCTGACTTATACAGAATTATCAAGCATTTATATAAAAATGTGAATTTTATTAACTATTATAGGATGTTATTTTGAGAAATATTTCTATCTAATGTAATTTTTCTAAAGTGAGGAATAATTTATGAGTATGCAAATAGGATTTTAACAGATCATAAAACTTTATAAACATTTTGGGTGAAAATATAAAAATAATTTATTAATGATGATAATGATATGTAGTTTTTTTTATTTTTTAAAGTTTTTTCATTTAACTATCAAACAGTTGTAACTAAATTTAGTCAATCAAACATGCCTCATCATTCATTCATTATCATTCTTTTTTTCAGTAATTGCATTTTCTTAAACAGTATTTCTGACATTATATTTATATAATATTTACAAAATTAATCCCAATGAAGCCAAAGAAAGATAATCAGATATTGTACTATGGATACCTCACACCTCTCAGAATTGGGAAGTAACAAAAGAATTTTTTTTAATTTTTCATTTTTGTTTTCATGATTTTCAACATGTAAATAAGATTTGGTATGTGCTAGAAGCCTGGAATCATCATAGACAATAATGCTTGGAAAAACACTAGTTCTACTATTGTATAGCTGTTCCCAAATGCCCAGCTGAAATATTAGCAGGTATTTCTTAAAAAAAAAAAAATCTATGATCAATAAGTTTGGGAAAAGCCCAGATAAACAAATGATTTTCTTACCCAGAGCACCTCACAGCTCTTGATGTGCACTGTAAAATTTTTCAGAGAGAGGTATCTTTTATTTATTTGTTTTTTTTACTTTTTGTTCTAATACGTACAAAATGCACACAAATGTAGGCTGGATAGTACAGTGAACCAATATGTAGTCATCACTCCAATGCAGTAACCTAGCCCCATCCCCAACTGCATCCCCTTTCGGCATTTTCAAAATATGTGGAAAAAATCCCAGAAATTGCATCATCTTATTCATAAATACTTTGACCTGCAACTCTAAAAGATGAACTCTTTTTAAACAAAATTGCATTATCATCACACCTAAAATAATTATGAATAATCCCTTATAATATATAGCTTTTATCAAACTTATTTGATAAATAACATGTTTTGGGGGCACTTTTACAGCACTAGTGTTTCTGCAATGCACTTTGGAATATGGAAAATATTAAATTTATTAAAAGTAATAAAAGGTAATGAAAAATCGAAGTCTGAAGCTAATAATATACATTTTAAATATTAAATGAAATCAAATTTAAATTCTATATTTTATTCTAAACAATAGCTATATCTTGAAGGTATTATAAGCTGCTACCTGGCATAGTTAATCTTACTGTAGCCTAAAGTATTTGAAGATTTCATAAGGATTTCACTTTCATATAAGGAGTAACTAACTGTGCTTAAAATACCTTTATACCTGTTTTGCAAACTAATTCACTTGGAAAAAAAATCTTCAAAAATATAATATCATACGAAAATGTTCTCTATTGAACGATCCATCATTGAACTCATAGGAAAATCAAGCCTCTCCCTGAAACAAAGAATTTTTCAAGTTGATTAGCATCAGTATGCAAATATATGTGAGTTTACAAAATCGTACATTAAATATCTTAATGGAGTTTACCACTCTCTAATTTTCATTCATATTACATATTTACAGTTAGCCCATTTTTAAAGAGCTTGGGAGTTGAAATTTTGTTCATATTTGTTCATATTTGAATTTGGTTTCAAGCAGATGATTTCTGACCTTCAATGTCAATGCTTTCAGTTGGCATTATTTCCTATCTTATCACTTTATCGAACATGAGAAGGAAAGAGAATGTGTTTTTAAATCTATGCAAATGAAAATTATTCAGACCCTCTGTGTTGTCCAAGATCTTCTAGTTTGACATCAGATTAATTTAGTAAATTCCAAAGAAAATTTTAAGATAAAAGTAATGTTTAAAAATACATGTTTATTGAAATCCACATTTAAGACAGGAACAAAGATAATGTCAATTGAAGCTTGTAATTTCTAATTAACCATTGATTGCATACTTTAAAACTCCCATGGAATTTAATTTGGATGTCTTTATCTTCCTTGGCAATCTTATTAAAATACAATGCATACCCCTCGTTAGACATTACTTAAATAATAGCCATGTCCCTCAACATTTCCAGGCTCCTAATAGTGTTTGCATTTTCATAAATTTGGGATAAAACTTTGGAAAAATAAAAGGAACCAAATGGAGACTCAGTATGTCATTGTCCTCTTAATTTCCGTTTCATATTTTCAAAACTCCCCAAGGACAGAAGATAGGAACTGTGTGACTCACATTCCTAAAAGTTTGCTATGTGCTCACAAGCTCATTAAATGTCACAGTCACTTCCCCTGTTAGACAGACATCCATAGATGCTCCCACTGAAGGGAAATACCAGTCTTAACACACTCTCATTTTCTTCTTAGATGTCCTTCATACAATAGGTGAAAAACTTTTAGCAACACTCTGTTGTTTCCCCTTTGAGCCTACCTTAAATACAAGAACACACATGTCTGATTACAAAAATGAAAATATAAAGAGGGCTTAAATCTAAAAATAAATATGTTATGTCTCGTATTTAATATCATTTAAAAGAAAGAGACTGAAGTAAGGACCCGCAAGAGCCAAGTCGCAAAGAAATAAATGGGAACTAAGAGAGCCATGCCCCTGACAACACTGAGGGAGGTAAACTACAGTGTGACTGAGCTTGTGCAGAGCTGTGAATTCCAAGATCCTCACAGGCATATACCTGAAATGGACATGAGGAATCCAAAAATTTGCCAGATCATCCCAGCCAGCATTAGTTTTGGTTGTGATTGACTTGGATCTCTATTCTCCCTCTCTGTTTTAATGAGACTCGAGACATTAGTGAGTCCTGAATCAAGAGCTTTGGCTCTGTGTTTCAAGGCAGAGTGACAAGACCCCTGTCTGATAAACTAAATAGGCCATTTAATGTTTTTCTTCTTCATCAGTCTATGACTTGGACTTCAATTTAGGTCTTTCTATTTACTTGCAGAAAGTCTCTGAGAACAAAATTGTATAAAACCACAGAGCTGGAACTTTCAAGAATTTCCATTGTTTCAAAATGCTAATATTAAATGTTTCTTCTGGAGGTTTTTTAAATAGCATATTTTATAAATAGGAAATGTTTTACACCTCTTGAAATCTGCAACATTTTCTTTTTTAAAAAATGTCTTGATGAAAAAGTGAAGTTCAACTATTGTGTTTTTCTTCATCTGGCATCTGTATTTTCTGATTGTATTGCTTTTCTATCTAAAAGTCTGATCATGTTTCAGAAAAAGTAGCTACACAATTTTCCAGTGAAAATTTACTTGATTTTATAAATTGTTAGATGTAAAAAATATACACATACACATGAACACACACACAAAAAGCAAATCAAACCATGAATTTAAACGATTTTTTTATCATCTAGAATATAAAATGAATTTTCTTTTATGACATTTTGTAGCAGTTTCCAAAAGGATTTGTAGTGGCTTATAATTAAAGCATATTCAATAAGATCGTTTAAAGAGAAAGTGAAAACATAAAGCACAACTGTAAAGGAAAATAAATATATCAGCAACATGGACTATTATGGTTACTATATTTAGCCCTAAGCTTCCTTGCAACCAATGTATAAAGAGGAAATATGATGAATTATTTTATTCAGCAAATATTTAGGGACTCTGCTATATGTACTCCACTGGGCTTTACAAAGGTGAACACATCATTCTAGGTCTCTGCTAAAATGCAAGCAAGGCTTTCATTGTCTGGTAAAAAATAAATAATCAGTTCAGAAACCAAACATAATTTCTCTAATGCTAAGTTCTAAAAGAATATTCGGCATAGATCTTCTTATGAGGCATGGCAGAAAAACATAGAATGGGTGATATCTTTAACAATGATTTTTATGAAATTTGCCTATAAGCTTTTCATATGGCTGGGGAGATTTTTTTAAATAATAATTTTCTATAAATTCTAGGGCATGGAATTAGAATATGTATAACTCAATGATAGTCTCTCTGTGGCAGATTAAAAAATGAGTTATATTTATGTATATTTCCAAGTTGGAAAAAAAATAAATAACAGAATACTAAGGGAGATTACTGTGAGAGAGAATGTGTTCAATTTATCTTCCTCATGTATCTACAGATTTAACAGAATTATTCTGGATTAACAGAATAGTCAGAAAGCCCAAGTAAATATAAAGAATATGGTAAATTATAGTATGTATATGGGGAGAAGATATTTCCCCTGCTTTTATTAGCAGTTAATGAGAAAAGTTCGCCCCAAGTCATCTCCAGTCTTGGGAGGGAGCCAGGGTCCCCCCAGCTCTGAGTCTACGTACAGCCACGCATGGAGTCTATTCATCTTCTTATTGTTCATTACCACTGTGGCCATTCACCATTTCTTGTAACATTTAGAGAAGATTAATTTTTTTAGGAAACTTTCTCTTTAGAAACCTCTCCCTTATCTTTAAGCAATAATTTAGATATTAAGCTCAGAGCTAAAAGATGAAAGAAAGAAACCAGAAATATACATTTAAACCCAAATTCCATACATCCTATTATTATTCCATTGACTCATTTGTTCATACTAAGAGGAAACTGACATCTTGAAAGGGTATCTAGTCTAAGTGAATTGTCATAATAACTTGTTCTCTGTAGAAGCCTTTGCAATTTATAAAGGCTTTTCACATATATTATCTCCTTCAGTCTTGATGACAGAAATGTGAGGGAGATATTATATGCATTTGACAGGTGAGAAATGGAGGCTGAGGGAGATTAACTAAAAAGGTATGCGATAGAGCTAAGGTTCAAACCATCATCACTAATTCCAGAATCCGGCAAAGTGTGAATGGAATGGGACCAAGGGAGAAGTGTCACTACTTAACATTCTTAGAGACTTTGGGACCCCCCTCTGCACCTTAGAGGTTAACCCCTTGAGAGTTCCAGATCACCATGATGTCAACATTGCTGGGAAATGCTTCAAAGAGTTATTCCTCTCTTCGAATCTGTCTGTATCTCATAAACATCCTACAAGCTCTGTCTTCTTTGATTTTTTAAATTTTACTCTTCTGTTTTCTATTTCCTCACATAGCTAAGAGAAACCAAAGAGAACAGTTTTTGCTACCAAGTAATCCCTACATTAATAGAAAAAGTGTGTGTGTTACTTTCTAGGTTTACAGAGATCCATTCCCATTTCCTTATTTGCTCTCATGTCAATTCGATAAAACGCAGTTACACATACTAGGGAGAATAAAATTGTAGCTCAAAAAACCTAAGTTTTTCTGAGTTGACCCAGAACTGGACACAGTATTTTGACACATTGACCACCCACCCATGCAAATACAGCACTAGCTTGATTTATCTACTATTTGCCTCAATTGCTCTTCCGCTATATGGATATCGACATGAATATCAAGTGGTTACATATCATATTTATAATATGAATTAATTCAGTCATGTGGAAAAAATCTGCATTTAAAATGGAAGCTTTTTCCATTTGCTCATGAACACAAAGAGCACTTCAGCAGAAAGCATGTTATGTCTAGGCCAATAATTTGATCTGTAGGAAATAAATAAATAGCAGCAAATGCAGGCAGCAGCTTGTAGCACAAATATTGGTATCAACAGTGAAATAAATAAAAATGTTTGCCCAGGCTATTACAGTGCCACCAGACTAGCCTAGAATATTTAAGCTCAGGAAATGAATTAAGATGTCAAGATTTTCTCAAGATTTCTGAGGGAAAGTGTCTCGATTCAAGTATTTTCCCCTCTGGGATTTACATTAGATTGCTGCAAAATTCATAAAGCTTTCTATGAACTCTAACTCACAATTTTTCCTGCTCTCTTGAACTTCTGTGCTTTCATTGTTTTCCCCATAAAATCGTGTAGCCAGTCATCTGTAATATTATGTTATGTTCATGGTTATAGATAAACACAGAAATATTATTTGCAATACAGATGAAGGTTTTCTACTGAAGAGTTGCCTTCGGCCCTGATAGACTCTAGAAAACTTTGTGTTTATGCCCCAGTTCATAAAGGGATCCTGCATCATTTATGTGCACTTTTTCCTATTTGAAATACCCCTTTCTGAAACAAATTGCTCACCTTGAGGTGTTACTCACGTACCTTTCTCTTCCATAAAGATGTGGCAGCCAGATTAGTGGTTAAGCCCACTAAAAATCAGACAGGGCTGAGTTTAAACACTGACCATGCTTTTGATTATTTAACATAGAGCCAATTAATTGACCTTTCTGAGCCTCAGTTTCTTCATCCATTCAATGGAGACAATAAACCTACTTCTTTAGGGTTAAAGTTTGAATACAAGGAGCACCTGGGTGGTTCAGTCAGTTAAGTGTCCGAATTGGACTCTTGATGTCAGCTCAGGTCATGATCCCACAGTTTATGGGTTCAAGCCCCACATTGGTCTCTGCACTGACAGTGCAGAGTCTGCTCGGGATTCTTTCTCTCCCTCTCTTTGCCCCTGCCTTACTCGCTCTCTCTCTCAAAATGTAAACTAAAAAAAATTTTAAGTTTGAATTAAAAAGTCATTATGTAACATATTAGCAAGAAACTGGCAAGTCAGCTATTGTTTTTATTTTCCTTTGTTCTGACAATTGAAAATTTATTTATGGGAAATTAAACATATTATACGGGCTACAGTCCAGCCATATGATATATATTCAGAGTTTTTATACAAATACTTTCATTTATGAACTCATACAATTACAAGAGGTTTATATTTTTTCCCACTCAAGTCATACAATAATTTGTTGCAAGATATTTTGGCAGACTTTTTAATTCATCTGTAAAGAAGTATTTATTGAGCACCTACCATTTATGAGTCTTCAGCACATTGATATATTTAAATTTTCACATGGCTCACTTTTCAGTTTTCCTCCAGGCATAATTTTATTTACAATATAGTTTGATCACTTTAAAATAGTATTATCACCAGATTATTAAAACATGAGATTCAAATACAAATTTAGTAAAAGGACATAAGATTTGACAGAACTGCAAGATCGTGATATTGCTTATATTTCTTTTCTTCTTGACCTTTGAATTTAGTCATTTGTATCCCGGAGTATTTGTATGAAGGACCTATACATTCATTATTTAAAAGAAACCTGTGTAATGGGTGACCATAGTGATGGGAAAATATCAAGCAAAAATAACAGGAATGTTATGTATAAGAATGTACGCCTGTTATGCAAAACGTTATTTCCACTCAGAAAAGTTAATGTTTGTACATAATCAATCAGCATACACACACCTTAAAGAGTCAGAGCATCAGGGTCAGAACAAATGCATGAAACAAAAACTAATCATTAAGGAAAAGAGTTATCTTTCCCTGATGATTAGTTTTTGTTGCTTTGTTTAACACAGAAGGCAAAGAGAAAGGCTACTTGGACTCGAACATCTAGATACCACTAGTGAAAGTGACACAGTTCTCCACCTTAATTTACCTTTTTACCTCAAACCTGCTACTTCCATTCCTAGGAAAAGTGGTATAAGTATGGGTAGAATGTGAGAAACAGAAATAAGACAAGGATGTGTCCAAATGCTCTGTATAACTTCAAGACACACTGTTTTCCATAAAACTAATAAATAGAATTCAAGCAGCTTCAAAAAAAAAAAAAGCCCCAAAATATCCAGAACACTTTGATTGCTGCTTTTTTTAATGAGTCTGATATGCTTCACATATATGAACCCACATTATCAAGCACATTGAAAATTCAGTTCTCACATCTTGATGATTTGAGATTGTGTACAAATATAACCAACTAAAAATGTTTTTAAATATCTTTGAAACTAAATTCTCTCAGAAATATTGTGTTTCTAAACACTATTACTTGTTTCGTGGGTCATAGCTTGTTCCCTCTAGTTTTTCATTTGGAAATTGCTTAGACTTTTGGTTTGAACTCAAATGTAATCAAGAAAAATCTAACTTATGAGCCAAATTCCAGGCATAACAATGTATGAAAATCAATGATGAGGCTGAAGGAAGTGGGGTAGTCCAGTAACATGAAAATACTAATGAAGACCAAGGAGGTTAGCACCAACCTCCACTTCTGAGTCCTGAGATACAGGAAAAGAGGGTAGAGAAAATGGCCACCTTGTGAGAAGACTAAAGGCATGAGGTATTCTAGGAGAAACCTATTACTTCAGGATGCAAGAAGAGAGATGAGAATTTTAGTGAAACACTGAAGATAATGGGGTGAGGAATTTTCTGATTATGGAGCACCGTTTCTGGTGAGCTTTGGGAAGTGGACAGAAATCAGAGACAAAAAGGTAGGCTTAGTCAAAGATGGAGAACCAACAACAACAGTGCATCATGGACATGGTGATTCAGTGGAGGTGAGCACCTGGGACAGGACAGGGCAGGAATTGGATATAGACTCAATACAGTATAAAAGCTCTTGGACATAGACTTAGAAATCTAAATTTTCAACACACCAGCAGTAAGCTGTTGTTCAGCAGTGAACTCAAATTAATCAAATTCAATGTCTGTGTATTGATTTGCAATGAGAAAGCATTACCTGGAGGACTTGGGTCCCCTGACCAATGCATTCTCTTCTTAGACTTGAATTTTCTGAGAAGTCCAGTCATAATGAGGTCACTTAGTGAGCTTGAGTAGAGGATATATTCTTCAGATATTTAAGGTATCAAGCTAAAATACAAATGTCTACACAATAAGGATACCTACCACTGCCTTCAAATCGAGATAGGTAAGTGCCTTTGGCCAAGACATCATCTCCCATGGTCAGAGCTTATCTAACACTATTGACCTGTGTATTCTTCTTTGTCTGGGTTGCCATTTCAGACTAATTCTTGTCCAATCTACCTCTTTTCCTAGATATAATAAATTTAATCAGGGTAATGTTGAGGCCTGTTCTCCCTGAAACATTTCATGACTTTAAGGCATTCTGGTGCTCTGGAAAAGTACAGAGTTATCTTGTCCTTACTTCTGACTTCTTCTGGGATCTCACTCAATAACCCTAGAAATGATAATATTAGTACAGAATGTCAGCATTTGCCATATTGGATCGGTAGGTCCTTCTTCACTGTAAAACCTATAAGGGTTTTTACACAACATTAATTTCAAAGGCCATTCTTTAACATTTAATCCAAAGACATCTGACCAATAATAAAGAAGAATGAATAAATCTTAGAAAGCAAGTTTATTTATTTTTTGGTATTTACTAAGATTTTTATTCTTAGCATTTATGCTAACAAATGTCCTTTATGGGGATAATGTTAATGTTTAATTTCATAAAACAAACAATGAATTTATTAATTGTCCCACACAGAATGAAATGGAGAGTTCCCCAAAGAGTTATGAATGTATTATCAATGTTCAATAGGGTTACATAATAATGCCTGTGAAATATATACCAGGCCATTAAAAAAAAATCCAGTTTTTCTGCTTTCTCTTACATTTTCTAAGATTCAAAGCTGTGTGTGCTATATACCAGAAAACTCCCCCCAAAGAGTATTTCATTAAAATTTTTATTTAATAATGGAAATAAATGTCTAACAAAAAATGTTAATAAATGTTTAAAAATCACTCAGAAAATGAAGCTTAAAAACAAGCCCCATTTGTCCTCCAGAAATTAAGTATTCCAGAAAGGGTATGTTATTAGTCTACAGAGTTTAACCAGCAAGCAATTAGTGTTTTGTCAGGCAGTACACATCCAAATTCACTTCTGCAGATTGACTGTTCATGTACAGTCACAATTATTTTACAAATCTTGCACCACCATTTTTTTTCCATTTATTTTTCTGTTATTTAAAAAACTCCAAGGAAGTTGGAGGTTTCCAGTTGTCTGAAATAATCTCTGAGCAAATCCCACTCCTGTCCCCATATCCCTAGCTACTCACTAACCCCCAACAGTTGGCACATACACCTTTGTTCTCAGATTCTGATTTTTAGTGAAATGTAGCTGGGGAAACTTGAGGAAGAGCTAACAGGTAGGCCAGGGAAGCTTATCTATGGGGTAGTTGTAGTAAAGTGTCCACATTGTCTTCCACAATTACAACAATCAATAGGAAGCATAAAACCCCATCAACAACGATAAGCAACCATTAACTGATGACTGAAGTCATCTCAGTAGATTATCAGGCTTATATTCTAGCTTTCAAGCTGGCTGCTTTCTGCAATTTAGCATGTTTCTTAGCTGTTCACTTTAGCCATGAATTGGTATATGCTTAGGCAATAGAGCTAATTATAATGTTACCCTAAGAAAACAGTTGTCATCTTCATTATCATCATCATCATCATCATCATAAGGAAAATAATACCACTATAATAAGATAACTTACTTTATTCCAAAATCAACTGGAAATTATGTTTGTTATCTATTGTTTTGAATTCTCTACAAAACTATTCTCCAATGATATGAGTAGTCATATTTATTTCTTAATTCCATTTGAATTTCAGAACCCATGACTTACAAATAGCATTTTGTAGAAGAAAGAGACTGGAATAGGACTGCAGAAACTTTTGGGTTCGTTTTATCTCTAGTCTAAGCTAACTTGAAACTTAAATAGGTATTTACCTTCTCAGAACCTAAGTTTTCTCATGAGTAAAATTTGGTAATAATATCAGATTATTTTTTTTCCTAGATTTATGATGGTACACAGCTTTAAGTTCAGAAATCATGAATTTGAGGGAAAGTTTTGACCACTACCTTATGACAGAGATTCTCAAAAAGGGTGACATACAACAATGTCTAGAGACATTTTTGATTGTCTGGAGAAGAGTGGGTACTACTAGCATCTAATGGGTGGAGGCCAGAGATGCTGTTAAACATCCTGCGATGTACAGGACAGGGCTCCCCAACAAAGAATTTTCTAAACAAAATGCTGATAATGCCAAGGTTTTGTGAATCCTGCTTTATGGTGTTAGAAATTATGGTAAACCAATGTAGAACATTGGTTCTACAAATTAAGTGACACTATGAAATCCAGAGCTGGGTTTCCTGAGCATTTTTCAACTCTCCTGTGCCCCAAAAGGAGATACAATCCTAGACCGAGGATCATTGGCTTAGTCCAAACTTTTTATCTCACTGCTTCAAACACATACATTCTCTTTCTAAAATGATGGTTGTCCCATTGATAGAAATGTGCTTTAATGTTTCACAAATAAGAGAGAATATCTGTTTCTGAAAAGGCTTATCAGAATAATAAAAATTCATCTAGCTAAAAGGGAA
Source organism: Cryptoprocta ferox (assembly GCA_028646485.1). Lineage (NCBI taxonomy): Eukaryota > Metazoa > Chordata > Mammalia > Carnivora > Eupleridae > Cryptoprocta > Cryptoprocta ferox. The sequence goes on along the minus strand of CM053578.1, from coordinate 66,190,946 downwards.
GTTATATTCTTAGCTATCATAAGTCATTGAAGAAAGTCTCAGTCATAATCGGACCGCTTATCTTACTCGCTATTCTGAACTAGTATTCTGATAACCTGGGTCCCTGCTTTGCTTCTGTTCATCTTTTAGTTCACATTAGCTGCTCCTTATGAATTTTGACCAAATTGCTGACCTGTTTGAAAGATCTTTAATGATATTCTTTGAGAAGCCAAAAGCAACCATTTCTTTATATTATCAGGCACTTTTACAGTATAAATCTTTGTAAACCTTGGTTCATAAGAATGTTTTTAAAATCAACTAGCTAAATTCTATTGAAGTGTCCAACAGCTATGCTTAAGACTAAAATTGTGTGGTTCACGGAACAAAATGTTCGATATGTATGACATTAGATCTCAGGTATTCATGAAAAACCTTCGTAATTGAAACAGAAGGGGAAGATGAAGATGTCTCTTAAATGCAACTTAGTGGCCAACTGTACTGTGCCACACTCCTCAGGAAAGGACACTAATGGACAATACTGTTGGGACGCTCCCAGGCACAGACCCTCCTTGGAATGGGGAATAAACCTTGCTGCATCAATTTGCTGTCGTAAAATAAAGTTATTGGTTGTGTAACAAGGACAATGAGGATATTTGTTTAAAAAGACAACTTAAAAAATAGCTGAGACAACAGGAAATGATAAATGAGCAAATCTTTGCTACAATAATTACTTTAGTATTGAAACAAATGAATAACTTTCACAGCAATGCTATTTTCTGTCTCAGATTATGCTACTACCAATTCATATAGTATATGTACCATTGGCCTTTATACCAGAACAAAAAAGTATCTAAGAAAGAGGTGCTGGTAAATAAATTGTCTGAGAGATTTGTGTTAATGTTTTAAAAATTTTATGATATTCGTTTTGGAAACAGACTATCTCTGAAAAGTGGGACAATTTTTTTTCATCTATACTAGCTTTATGCCAAAAGTTAATCATTAAAAGAAAAAATAAAGTAAATTTTTCTGGCATAGATAAATGAAATAACATAAAAGTATCCATTTATTGAAATCCATTTATGGAAAGTTATTCTCTATATAGCTTGTTAATTCCCTACTGAAATGTTTTGATTTTGTGGAAAACACACTGGACAGGTTATCAGAAGACACTGGACAGGTTATCAGAAGACCTAAACTCTAAACCCAGCTGCTCAATTTACCTAATCAAAGAAAGTCTATCTCTTCTGAGAATCTTTAAAATGAAGATGATATGTCTTCTGCATTTTTCACGTTTTAGAAATGAAAGCCCTTTATGAGATGTGACTCACTATGCAGTTATAGGGAATTATTATTGGCATATATTTAAGATAGGAACACCTATTCTAACATGCTTTTCATATTGTCATCAAAGTTTTAATTATTTTTCAGATTGAAATAATTATTTAATGTGGATAGCATAATTTGATCTAATCTTAAAACTCAAACTGAAAATTTTTAGGTTCTAAGCTTCCATTTTTTCTATTTCTGCATATGAAAATATTGATTGGACAAGGCTATTTGACTCAGTCTTCTTTTGACTATATCTAAAGCTCTGAATGTATGCCCCAGGTAGTTCTGCTCCCTGCTGATTGGCTTATGCCTTATTCAGACTCCCTTTTCCAAAAGCACAAGGGCTATTTGGGGCAACCATTCATATTGTTACAATGGTCGTTCCCCTCAATGTGTTCCTAAGTAATGGAAGGGTTCATTGTATGCAACATGTAGAGAATGTTTCAGAATGTGAGTAAAAATTGTATTATTCTAAGGTAATGTTATTTAGCCCTGTTGAGAACTCTATTACAGAATTTGACTGTAGCAGTATACCAATTAAAATTATGAGTTAGAAATGTTAAGAGCCTATTCTAGATAAGAGACACACTCCATCATTTCCACATTTTGGTTATGAGTTTACCTACTGAAAATTTCATCAATAAGTACATAAATATTTCTAGTAAGGCAAAGGAGGGATTTTCCATTGTAACTCTTGTTCTCTCTCTTCCCGGATAAACAGAAAATAAAGAAGCAATCTAGCCCCCTGTGTTCGTGAAGATTAAATTTTCACCCCTTCTCCTCATGTAAATGAGTCTCTATTCTGTATTTAAGATTCTTTGAAGATATAAATTGCCTGCTTTCATAATCACCTAAATTTACTAGCTAATAACTCTCAATATAAAAAAGAAAATTCTTTCTTTTAATAAACAAGTTTTCGCCTTCTTTGGGACTCGATTTCCATGGTTACACTTTATTCCTTTACAAAGGTAAAGGAAAAAAAAACTTCTGTAGTTTACCTCCATAGTTTATATTTGCCATTACCTACCATGATATTTTTAGTAGATGGGCTACTCAAGGGTTAGCAATATATATCTGCAAACTATTATTAGACTTTGTATTTAATTTTGAGCCTTGAAATAGCATAGTTCATTCACTGCTCTATGTGACATTTTAAAAACCTGAGCAAACAGTATTATTCTTGGAAAAGAAAAGCTCTTTCTCACTAGGTTCAGGATTTAGAAACAATATTGAATTGATTTGAATCAGAAAATTGTCTCTGGAAACCTGAAGTGAATACAAACATTAGGAAGATGATCTCACCTCTTACTTCCTGCCTTGGCCTTGCACTGTTTCTTTTGAGTGGTTCTTAATATTCGTTCAAACACCATTATGTGATCAGATCCACCCCAAAGCCACAGTTCACTTTCGTTTTTGTCAGAGCCTAGGCTTCCTGTGCTCCACGCTTCACATCTGTGCAAGCCTTCTCTGCCCTGGGACAGAGAAGCACGTTATAATTATCCTACCAGGGACTATCATCTCAGACGCCAAGACCCACTAGTATATTTTACTACTGTTCCTTCACCCCCAAAAAGAAATTGGCACTTTTAGGTGAACAAAACTCTCCTGCCTTCCCCTTCAGGCAGAATTCTTACATTCCTTGGGGTGACAAAAGTGTATATCCCTTTCTGCCCCTGGGAGGAAAAAAAAAAAGACTAAGATGCGTCATTAATCATGCAAACTGTCTACTGCAACAGTGCCAAGAAAATGATCATTCCCATACCAACCATCAATATTCTTGACACCTGTCTAAAAATGCAGGTCATGCATATCCATCTGCCTTTAAAGAAGTGTCAATATGCAAACATCCCTTCACTATTTTTAGGGTCATGTTAAAATTATTCATCACCTACCTGTCAGTTCATCCAATTTGTCATATTATCCTGATCTACCAATGTCTATTACTGGTCATTTGCATTGTGTTTTTAGAGGATTAGGGTATAGGATGTTTTCGAAACTGTCAAATCTATAAGAGGCAGTGATATCTTGGTATAGGCCAGAGTTCTCACAAAGAAATTACTATGCTCAGTGTCCCCCTCCACATGCTTAGCAGAAAATGCAGATATTTGGGGTTCCTGTGTCTACTGCAGGTTCTCCTACAATCTAGTTTCTGGTAAATGAATTCTGGTTTCTAATGACTTTCATTATATTTCTGTCTTGGAAAATGATTCCAATGGGTTAAAAATACACCTTACAAAATACACCTTACAAATGAAACAAACCTTTTAAAATTAAATGGTAAAGAAAAGTTCTTCTGATAAAACTGTCCACATTCCCATGCCTAGAAATATTGTTTTGTGAAAAATTCAAAATTAAATTAAAATTCGATAGCAAAATATGATTCAGCATCATAAACGTACACAATCTAATGGTATTTCTCATCTATTATTCTTAATATAAAAGTCATAATCTCTAAAATGGGTGACTCCAGTTTTTCACTGAGCTTAAATCAGTTTAACCTTTTGATTTTATATCTAATATAATTTTAGAACTAGTATTAACTCTTTCTTCACTCTCTTCTCTTTTCCCCCCTTTTTACCTGTTTCCATTATCTCCTGCTAACACCTATGAAATGGGTTACAGTATCCTTGAATAACAGAGACCTTTCCATCCATGTGCAGAAATCTCAGGATTGAGATTTAACGCACCTTTGATCTCATCATTGCTGCACAGTAGTTCCCAGGGAGACCTGTGTTGGCTCCTGCATGTGGTCATAACCTTCTGAGCCTTAGTGGTCTTATGAGTAAATCACACGTCTTAAATAGGCGATCTCAATGTCCCCATGTAACAGTGTCATCTATTAACCTAAAACTGATGACAGACAAAGCCGCAGACTGAAGCGTTCAGTCCTTGCTAAACAATGACTTTCCCCAGCATTTGCATAAATATGTTGAAATCCTGAAAATGATGAGCAAATTAGTCCAGTGTCTTTTCACAGTTATTCTTGCTGTAGTCAACATCGCTGCCCCAAGTTCATCAAAATAAATCCCAAGCCTAGAAAAATGCCAGTTATTTTCAGACACTAGTGGCATAAGTTTAACTGTGACACCCTTGAAGCAAAGTGCCCTGGTTTCAGGATGGTGGTATGCAGGACTTTAAAGTGGCAGATATAACAAAACAACCTAAGACCCCCAACGTTTGCTCGTGTGGAAGATGCAGTGCCTTAGAGACATTGTGATTAGTTAGTGATTTGGATTCAGAATTTTACTTAGTGAACATCTTATGAGGGTTGGTCAGTTCCTCATAACACTGGTAATGTTTTTTTTTTCTTTCTTTTTTCTTTCTTTCTTTTTATTTTTATTTTTTGGAAATAGGGAAATTCAGAGGCAAACTACACCCTGACTTTAAGTTCAGAGAGGCATGTTACTCTAACAAGCACTCTTATACTAAACAGTAATTATTCAAATAGCTTTTTTACAGCAAATAGGAAATAAAGTATTAGGAGTGTTGAAGTAAAAACAAAATAATAGAAAACCATATTTATTTTTATTTACTTCGTGTCATCTATTATATGTACAACAGAATAGTTATCTCCTCACAACCTGCCTGGGGAGGAGGTATAAGAGTCCTTTCTAGAACTAAGAGAGTTCAGACATGCCTATGTAATAGAGCAGAGATCAAGCTGATGGAGTAACTATCACTGGAAATACAAGAAGTCAGGGGTATCACAGAGAAGCTGGTGCTTACATTGGGTTGACCTGGCAGAGAAGAGAAAGGATCATTATAAACATAAGGAACAGCATTGGTAAAGGCAGAGGGGCTTCGATGAGCAGGCATTTTTAGAGACTGCAAATAGTTTGGAGTTGCTGAAGCATGGATTGAGGAAGGGGAACATATGGACTAACATGGGAATAGTGGTTTGGAGCTTCAAACGAGGTTCTTTTCTCATTTGCAAGGAAAGTAGAAATTTACCCTCTGCTCAATAGGGATACATTGAGGTATCTTAAATGATGTCATATTTTTATTAATAAACAAAACAAAACAGGAGTGCCTGGGTTGCTCAGTCAGTTGACCATTCAACTTTGGCTCAGGTCATGATCTCATGGTCCATGAGTTTGAGCCCCATGTTGGGCTCTGTGCTCACAGCTCAGAGCCTGGAGCCTGCTTCAGATTCTGTGTCTCCCTCTCTCTCTGCCCATCTCTCACTTGCTCTCTCTCCTTCTCTCTCTCTCTCTCTCTCTCTGTCTCAAAAATAAAAATAAACATTAAAAAATTTTAAAAACAGTACAAACAAACAAACACTGGCAGCAAAGTGAGGAATAGGTTAGAGAGGAAGGATCCTAGGCAAGATGAGGTAGCAGAATATGGTATTACCCAAACAGAGGACAATGAAGTTTGAGTGTTTTAGATAGTGATGGCAGCAGAAAAGAAGAAACAGACTTTTTGTGGATTCAGGAGATAAAATCAGCAACTTTGCTAATTAACCAGCTATGAATGCCAAGAGAAGGGGAGAGTCAACGTGAAGTTCGCTCAGTATGAGGAAGAGGAGAATATTTAGTCAGTTTTTCCTCTGCTTTGCTTGAGGGCATCAACATCGAAATGAGCACCTGAGACTGAAGTCTGGAGAGAAGTGGAAATAAAAAATAATGATGCAGTAATCCTCAAGTAGAAGCTGGGTCCGGGGGTGCGGGGATCTCAGGTAGAGGGAAAAGCAAAGCTGACCAAGAATAATCCTTGGAGAGCAGGGGACCTGTATAACAGGGAGCTCTGGAAGTAAATGGAAATTGTGGAAACACCCACCTGCTTCTCTCTTTTGTTTTCTTTCTTCCTTCTTCATCACGTTTCTTAAAACTTTAAAGTCAAATAATCATTTCACCGTGAGAGATGCATTTAAAAATGGCCTTCTTGTTGCAAAAGTTGTGTTTCTGGACTATTATGTCTAACCCAGCCTTTTCTGTGCCTGGATGCCCTTCTCTCTCATCTTCCCCCAGCAGGACCTTTCACACCATTCAGGAGAAAGCCTCCTTGCCCACCCTACTTGATGTCCATCTGCACCCTGTGCATTCTTTCTGGCAGTTATTATGTTTGATTTTCTTCACAATATTAAGTGAGAACAGAATCGTATCTGTGCTTTTACCTTAAGCTTTCTTAGCTTTCTGTCTTCTTTTGGTACAATATAAACTTCTTGAGGGCAAGGGATTTTTCCTGCTGTAAATGCAGTGGCTGGCAAAAACTCCTGACATAGAATAGACATTAAATAATTATTTGTTGAATAAATAAATAAGACTGACAGTCATCTTTCTAGAAACAAAACTATGTGAATTTTTATAGGAAGCTCCATATAAAATTAATATCACTTTTGCTTTGTTCTTAAGAAATTTTGACCATATTAGTAGTTTCTCATTTTATTAGACTGTTAGTCTAAAACTACAGAAACAAAAGGTTCCAGAAGATGTATATAAATTTTCAGCCCTAAAAAGTGTATTTCAGTTCGAGGGTTTAATTTTTTTCACTCTACTGGGCATTTAAAAAACATTTTAAGGAAGGGGCTGTATAGAAAATATAATTCTAAACATTGCTTTGGAAGTAATAGCAAAGACTGTTTACTAAAAGGGGAAGAAAGAGACCTTCATATGCAAATGTATGGCATTTGAAAATGTCATATAGCTACATCTACATATAAATAAGCTGCTCTCTGAATTCCGGGAAGGGAGACTTTGTATAGTATCAGCCAATTTCTATATCAAAATAAAATAAACTGATAGAGTAGCAATGAGTCGAGACATGGAAGAACACATCTTTACTACCTCTTAATACATTTGTGGCGCTTCAGGTCATAGACCACCTGGCCAAATTCAAACAAAAAGAATTCAAAACCCACAATACTTGACTAGTAATAGAAATGAACCAACTAGAAGAAAAAGGACTCACAGATGAAAAAAAAAAAAAAAAAAGGACAACTTCCCATCAAGTATTTGCTTTCTTCTAAAGATCGACACAGAAGTCAGGGGTCTCATGATGTCTTCTATACTTAACCTCTATGTCACGGATTGTTTTTCATGTGAAATTTTAAAGGCGTACTAAAAAGCAAAGACTTTTAATTTTTACCTCTTTCCTATTTCCTATTTGTTCCCCTGCCTTAGTACCAAATGGTCACTTTGGAAAAATCCCTCTGGTAAACTGCAGTATGTAAACTACCAGATGGGGATAAATAACTCTTTTATGTTAAGTGAATTATCCTTCCAGGACACCAGGGTACCACTCTATAAAGCACATTTTCTCTGCACTGTTAAGATGCTCTTTGCTTCTGGAAAAGTTAATTAGCGTCATCCGAAGATGTACCCCATTCATGGGGCGAGGTATCCAGGTATTATTATTACAATGGGTCTTTTTTCCTTTCCAAGTTAAGATAATGGAATCCATCACAGGATAAAAAAATTAATAAATTAATGTATGCAACTTTTACTTGCCATTTTATGGAGTCCATGGAATTGTTTCCCTACCAGGAAGAGTTACCTGCAGTCTGTCAGGTAGTGCCTGCACCAAAATCATCTTGGGTGTTAAAAAGCATAACAAAGCCTGCCCTCATCCTTGCACAGCATATTTATGAGGGTGCTGGGGCTAACAGAATAAGCCTCTAAAATGATCACTGAAGGGAAACACTTGAATTTTAGGAAAAAATTTTAATAGGCTTAAGGTATCAATGTGAAAGAAAAGGGAAAATGTGGTAGTCGAAGGAACCCAAGAAATCAGAATGGTCTTCAGATGAATAATATAATTGCTACCTTTTATTGAATATGGCTGGATGCTTGACATTTTATTAGTGCTTCTCTTTGAAATGATCCTGCAATGAAAGGATTACTATCACCATTGTAAAGATAAAGAAATTTAGACTCAGAAAGTTTAAGCAATTTTCCCAAGGTCACCTAACTAGTAAGAAGCCAAGAACATGTGTCAACTGATACCTCCCTAACCACAAAGCTGACTGATCTCTTTCCATTACATCAGCCTGCCTGTTGGTATATAAGGTAATAGGGAAAAGGGTAGCAAGATGCATGCTAGCTACATATGAACTATGCAGTCTGTCTCTCGTGGCAGATATCAAGGAAACCAAAAGCAAATCCTTTATGAGAATTAAAAATATCATATCAAAGAACATGTTCAGAAAGCTAAAAAAGGAAAAAGAAGTAGACAAAATTTTGTTGACTTTTTGCTAAAATGTGCTGACATTTGGAGATATTTATGTTTTCCGAACATCTGGTGGATATTAGTATGTTTTTATTCACAATCTTCCATTATTAATGATAAAAGGAAGCTGAGTAATTATGATATACGGCCACACTGAATGAATATTATGCATGTTTTTCCCAATGTATTACAGAATCTCATTCCATCAAATATAAAAACATAAAGTTATTTTTAAAAAGAGGAATATGGATGTTATCTTTTTGTAACAAACTTGTTTCCATCAGAATAGATTATATTGAGTCAGCAACTCTTGTATCTAAGAGATAAGAATATATTTCAAGCCATAAGATTTGTTATTATTAATAAGTGATTCAAATTACACCATTAATATTGCCTTTAGTTTGAAAAATGACCTAAAAGTGTTATAGTTGGTTTTTTTTTTTTTTGCCACGAGATAATTCTGTTTCTTTTATGAGACTTCACGGAAGAGAGATTATTTTATTAGAGATAGAGACACCATGGCTTTGTCTCCTTTGTAGATTGTCAAAATGAAGTTTTTCTTAATGACCCTAGAATCCTACCCCCTGGCTTTTATCAAGGTCTCCTTCATCCACTCAAGGCTCTCTTAAGAATCAGCCACTGAATATAACTGAATGTCTTCCATAAAACACCAGCAACACCGTATCCTCAAGGGCTGGCTAAGACCAGCCTGGCAGTGGGAACTGCAGTTCCTGATGGAGAGGCAGGCTTCCCAGGAGTGGAACATTGTGCATACATCCTTGTGTCAGTTCATGGGTGCCTACTGAGTAGCAGGGTGGTATAATAGCTCTCATGGCACGTACTGCACCCCTTAATCCATTTTGCTCCTCTCATTTCCCTTCCCTTATGCTCCAGACACTGCCAGTTTCCTTACAAACCATGCTCTGTCTCCCATCTGGGTTTTTATATATATTGTTCCAACTTGGAATACTCACATGCCACTTTCATCTGTTTAATTCTTATTTATTCTTCATGTTTCTGCTTAGATAGCCTTCCTCTGGGAATGATGATGATTGTAACAGCTACTTTCATTTATTGAGCACTTACTATGTGCCAGGCACTGTGTTTAATAAATGCTTCTTTACATTTAAAAACTCATTTACTCATTTACTCATGCACATATTAGGTAAAAATAACTATAATTTATTGAGTACTTACCACGTGCCAGATAAGTGTTATAAATGTTTTAAAGACATGTATAGAGATTAAGTAACTTCTTTGCGGTCACAGTTGGGGAAGGTGGTGTGGGAGAGACCAAAACTGGACCTAGACAGTTAAGTCCCAAGCCTGCGATCCTCTTGCCTCACAAGTGTTAACAGGTAGGACTATTATTTTAACCATTCTAAAAATGAAGAAGCAGAGGCCATTTGCTCCCCACCTTTACCCTGGAGTCTGGACAAAGGTTCTTCCACATGCTGTTTGGCCTCTATCCTCACCCAGGCATCATGTCACATATTTGCCAACTTGCTTTTCTGTTCCCTTCTTTCTCAATGAGGAAACAGAAGCCTTGAGGAGTGAAGTAACTGGCCAAAAGACCATTAACCAAATTAAATGTCCATGCTGAGATTTGGGCTCTCTCTGATCCAAAGTCTGCATTTTTCCCTCTGCTAAACAATCTCTTAGGAGTTTTTGTTTGTTTGTTTTGTTTTGTCTTAAGTTTTTACTAGTTAGTTTACATATAGTGTAGTATTGGTTTGAGTAGAATTTAGTGAATCATCACTTAACATATAGCACCCAGTGCTCATCCCAACAAGTGCCCTTCTTAATACTCACCACCCATTTAACCCACCCCCCACCCATCTCCCCTCCAGCAACCGTCACTTTGTTCTCTGTATTTAAGTCTTGTATTGTTTGCCTCCCTTTTTTTTCACTTTCCTCTATGTTCATCCGTTTTGTTTCTTAAATTCCACTATGAGTGAAATCATATGTTGTCTTTCTCTGACTGACTTACTTCTCTTAGCTCCATACAAGTCCTTGAAAATGGCAAGAGTTCACTTTTTGATCATTGAATATGTGTGTGTGTATATATATAACTGTTTTTTTATATATCCATTCTTTATCCATTCATTAGTTAATGGACATTTGGGCTCTCTCCATAGTTGGCTATTGTTGATAATGCTGCTATAAACATCATGGTACATATGCCCCTTCGAATTAGTATTTTTTTATCCTTTAGGTAAATACCTAATAGAGCAATTGCTAGATCATAGGGTAGTTCTATTTTTACCTTTCTGAGGAAACTCCATACTGTTTTCCAGAGTGGCTGCACCAGTTTGCATTCCCACCAACAGTGTAAGACAGTTCCCCTTTCTCTGCATCTTCATCATTTCTTGTTTGCTGTGTTGCTAATTTTAGCCATTCTGACAGGTGTGAGGTGGTATCTCATCAAAATTTTGATTTGTATGTCTTTGATGATGGGTGATGTTGAGCATCTTTTCATGTGGATGAATGTCCACCTCCATCTGGATGTCTTCTTTGGAAAAATATCTATCTATTCATGTCTTCGCCTATCTCTTAACTGATTATTTGTTTTTTCGTTATTGAGTTTGATGAGTTCTTTATAGATTCTGGACACTAACCTTTTATTAAATATGGCATTTGCAAATATCTTCTCCCATTCTGTAGGCTGCCTTTTAGTTGTTGTTGATTGTTTTCTTTATTGTGCAGAAGCTTTTTATCTTGATGAAATCCCAATAGTTTATGTTTGCTTTTGTTTCCCTTGCCTCCAGAGATGTGTCTAGTTAGAAGTTGCTCTGGCTGAGGTCAGAGAGGTTGTTACCTGTGTTCTCTAGGATTTTGATGGTTTCCTAGCTCACATTTAGGTCTTTTATCCAGTTAAAATTTGTTTTTGTATATGGTATAAGAAAGTGGTCCAGTTTCATTCTTCTGCATGTTGCTGTCCAGTTTTCCCAACACTGTTGAAGAGACTGTATTTTTTCTATTGGATATTCTTTCCTGCTTTGTTGAAGATTAATTGACCATATAGTTGTGGATCCATTTCTGAGTTTTCTATTCTTTCCATTGATCTATGTGTCTGTTTTTATGCCAGTACCATACTGTTTTGATGACTAAAGCTTTGTAATATAGCTTGAGGTTCAGAATTGTGATGCCTCCAGCTGTGCTTTTCTTTTTCAAAATTGCTTCAGCTATTTGGAGTCTTTTGTGGTTCCAAACAACAATCTCTTGTAAATGTGAACCAGGGAATCTCTCCCCAGATGTGCATTCCCATAAAAATTAAAGCAAAGCAACTTGAAGGGATACAGAGAATATTTCTAGGTCTATTGGTTCATGCCTGTCTGGTTCCTTTAGATTGCTTCATTCCTGTCTGGTTCCTTTAGATGTGTTTTAAAACATGACTGTGAAGACATTTGATGACAATAATGATAACTAAAACATTATTAAGTGCTTATTATTTGCTTGCTTTTGTTCAGAGGGTTTTATGTGGATATTCTCATTTATTCCTTACAATAACCCTGTGATGCAAACCCTATTATCATCCTTATTTTTACAGATGAGAAAACTGATCCACAATGGGGTATGTGACTTGCTTTAAATCCACAGCTGTAGGTACAGAAACTAGATTTTTAACTGAACTTGACACAGCTTCTCACTTGTAGGAGAAATGGGATTCTTTTCAGTGTTAACAAAAATTCACTGTCAATTACCAAAACTATTTGACTCATATAACATATTGATTTATATTATGAGACTAACAGAAAATGTGCCTCATGTTCAATACCCCTCAGAGAATACTGAGAAATACTTAGAGAATAAGAATGAAATGAGTGTATCTAAAGCACTTCATGCTCATATTTTGCTCCTAATTTCTTTGGAATGACCTAGCTTGAAAAGATGATAAAGGGTTTGTGTGGGTCCAACTTTGTTTAGCACAAAGATAGATGGGATCTTGAGACTCTGCAAAGCTGTTCCTCCACTGGGCATACTTCATCTTCTTTCTATAAACTGATCTTCCTTAATTGGTGTGGAAGATGTATTGTTCTAACTCTCAGACCAGGATTCCCACACTGTATGTGCTTAAGTCTGGCAGGGCTCTGAAAGGACAGTCTTGTCATGTCTAACCACAGTCGGAATATGGGAGTAGTGCTTCCAGTGACCTGAGACCAATGAAAGATAGAGATATGAAGGAAGTTTGGAGGCTCAAAAGCAATTATTTCATCCCTGGCAATACCAACTATGATAGAAAAAACTGTGGAGCTCCAAGGGTATGGGAATACACTCAGTCAGGTTTGGGAACTAGAAAACTGTTTTCTGCAAACAGTATGAAGATATGAAGACAGTGAATATTAAAGCTTTCATAAGCTAAGGGAACTATGATTTCACATTTTGAATGTGAGAGGTTGTTAATATTATTCACTTAAACCTAAACTAATCAAGTAAGAGAAAATTCTTAAATTCAAATACCAAATCATTCCTTTTTAGTCTCCCCACCAAAAAAAATAGGGGGTGGGGGGGAAGAGTCACTTGATATTTTTATTTTTTAATTGGTGTATTTTTATAAAAATAAAATATATTTATTATAGGAAATTATCTCTTCTACTACCCAGAGATGATGACTGACTAAATAACTGTCAAACTGTTAGTGATTTCTTTCCAAATTTTTTTATTTTTCCACACATTACATATTTTAGTATCCTACCTATTTTCCTGTCATCAAAATTCTTCATAATTTTTTCTATTGAATAATATTTTTAGTTGAATACTATTTTATCACTTAGTCATGCTACCACTTACATAACTATATTATACTATTGCTGAAAATGTTGGTATTTTCTCAGTTTTCTTTTTTATAAAAGATGCTGTAATTGACATTTATAACATGAGTCTTTACTTTTGAGTCTCTTGGTATATAATACTATATTAGTTTTTGAAACTTGGTACCATTTTCTTTTCCACCAATGATATCTTACATTCTAGTCTCTGCACTATCAACCACTGCCCAACTAACATAAGCTGTGGATTTTCAATTAGAACGGTTCTTGTCCCGATAGGACTAAATGGTGTACTTACCAGATACCGTGCTGAACAGTTGAACTGTCCTGCTATTTGCTATCAGCTTTTAGACACAGCCCGGTATGAAAGTTAAAAAAAAAAAGAATGTCCCATGTATTATCTAATCTAAGTAAACAGACGCAAACAATACATGTAGTGAAAAGACTAGAAGTAAAGAAATTAAATGTGGGTAATGGTGTTTTCTATAGGTTGTAAACAACAAAGACTTTCTATCCTTTTACTTCTATATTTTCTACTGTGCTTAAATCCATGTGAATTGCTTTTATAATGAAAAATACCCAATATCCTTTATTTTTAGGAAAAGAACTATAGAAACTAAGCAACTTAGCCTTCTCAAAAACCCCACATTCTTCACAATGAATGATACACAGTTTCCCATTAGTAAGTGAAACACCTATAGCTATACCTACAAATTCAAGTGGAGAAGGAAGGCAATCATAGGGATCTCTCCAGGCAAAAAAAAAAACATTTCTGTCTCAATTATCTATATCTTTCAGACAAAATTGTTTTCTGGCTTGGAATTATCCAGATGACTGCCTCTTTCATTTTTTCCCCTAACTCTACATGTACAACTCGAAGACAATCCTTTACCACTGAAAAATTGTGAGGAAAACACCCTATTAAAAAGGAAAAGACACAGGAAAATTGGGTTGTGGGTATATGAGAATTCTTTGTACTATCTTTGAAACTTTTCTATAAATGTAAACTGTTCTTTAAAAGTTCATTTAAAAAATGAGAAGACAGGACCTCTGGAGATAGCTTTCCACCTTTGAGCTACTTTATCAATATTAGGGAATAATCGAATATTTCTGGCCTCTACCTCCTAGTGTATCAAGGGAAAAAATGCACACGCGCGCGCGCACACACACACACACACACACACTCATGTCCTTATATTTACCCAATATTTAGGGCTATTGCAGTCTCATATAAAATAATAGCTACAAAAAAAATTTAATGTAAATAACTAAACAAAGTGAAATAATATAATTTAATAATCTTTTGGCCAAAATAGAACCTGTTTTATATAATGAAAACTGAAGACAGTGAATCTACAAACTTCTAATCTTTAAATAATTTCTATTTTCTTGTGATAATTTTTTCAAAAAGAGAGAAAAGTGCTTTGCTTAAAAGCATTCCTCGGTGATGTTTTTGCACAGTCTAATTTTTCCCTTTCATTTCATGATATTTTTTATCTTGCCTTTAAATTTATATCTTCAAATCCCTTGTAGACCATTATAAATGTCCTTCCTCCTACATTAGATGTCCTTCCTCCTACTAAAGATTTCTATTTAATAATCATAAATTTGCTTAATATTATTAACAGACATCTCACCCCTTAATAATTTTCTTACTAAACTATGAATTTATTCCAGTTAACATCAATTATATTGTTGCATGCTCAAACATAAATATAGAATTTTCAATGCAATCTCAAAAATCATAACCAGAGATATGTCATGTGTATACCTTAGAGCTTATTAGATTCTCTTCAAGTCCTCTCCATTATACAAAAGGACACAACCCAGATGTTCAAGCCAAAAACCAAGTCATCTTTGATTTGTTCCTCCCATGTTACAGTAAATAAACAAGTCATATTCAGTCTACTTTTTTGGCTTTGTTTTGTTTTCTCCCTCCATTTTTGCTACCCAAGTCCAAGACTTGGACATTGTCCTTCAGCCACACTACTACAATGGTCTTCTATTCTCTCTCCTTTCTCTTTTGCCTCAGTCATTCATTTTTCATATTAGTCAGATCTGCTTGAGACTATCCAAATGGGCTGCCCATTGCCCTTTAAATTGGTACTCCTTTTGTAAAATAGTTTACAAAGTTCTACATAAAAAGGAGTTCCACATAAAAAGGAACTCTACATAAAAGGAACTCACTGATTCTCTTACTCATCTTGGGCCTCTCTCTGCTGTACTTGGCACAGTGCTGATTCCTGGAATGTCTCTTTCCTACATTGCAGTCTTTTTCCATCTGTGTCATTCACTCAGGCCAGGGGTCTTCCCAAGGTTCTTCTCCTGGCCAGCTCTTTCTCATACTTCCTTCCTCAATATGCCTTCCCTTACTCTCTAAAGAGGTCTCACACCCTAGTCTGCTATATCTGAATACCCTATTTTCCCCTGTAACATTTTTAATTGAGATGTTAGGTTTTTGTTTGTTTTTGATTTTCTAGACTGCTCATCTCACTCTCTAATATGTGTGCCCTTTAGGAGAGAAATTTGGCCTGTCTGATTCACAACTGTATAGCCTGTACTTGTAGTAATTGGCATATAGGAAGAGATCAGTCAATATTTTTTAAGTGAATAAATAAGTTGATGAATCAATTAGTCAAAAGTAGGACCAAGATCTAGTAAATTTCAAAACCTCATAAGAGAAAACATGCTTCTTATCTTCTGTGGATCCAAAGATCTACATAGTCACACACCAAGAACCCATCAAAGTTGGGGGTTGATACGACAGCATTCATTACAGAAAAAGTGAGGTGCTTTGTTTGAATTACCTACCATCTCTGGACATAGTCATTTTGTGCTTGTTCTATTTCAAAATACATGGTTCCCTAGAAGCTCCAATTCTAAATGTCAGCCGCTTTATTTCTAATGGATAAAATAGGTGTTTGACTTTCTTAGAATTCAAATTTGTACATGTTTTATAATCCCTATTGATTTCTTGAGTGGTTAACCATGTACTTAGAGAGTGTAAATTATACACTGGGAGTGTATTAGACCTGTTAAAAGGTAAACTAACACTTGAGACCACGAAGTACCATTTAGTTAATAACTAATATCAAGCCTTAAATGCTGTCCAACTAGAAAGAAACTAAGATCCACGCCTCATCCTTAACTATTTCTAGAGCAGTTTTTTGTACTCAGAGTTATCACTGAGTAGAAATTAAGGCAGTACAAGAAGGAAATCAGTTATTCAAAATTGGAGACAGAGAGAGAGAGAGAGAGAGAGAGAACCCATAGCTATTGAGAATGCTTGGGGGAATGAATTGTCCTAGATTAAAAAGATTTGCATTTACTGAAGGATAGCACTTCAAAGAACATTTTATGTTCAGATTTTCTTAATGGAGTACTATAAACTTGTATCCTTCTTAAACAGAAGATGCTAAATAAACTAACATTTTCTTAATGAGTCAGAATCCCATAAAGCATTTGCAATTCAGGCATTCTGAAAATGCAGATAGAGATAACGTGGGAGATCATATGCCACACATGACCTGTGAATCTTTTTGTCGGAAGGTCATTAATGTCAGTTTGATTTTTGGCCATTTGCTTCTTTCTACTAAAGGTAAAATGCAGCATCATTTGTTGTATGACAAATGATCACGTAAGATTACGGTCTTTCTGATAAAATGAATTAGTAAATCAAAAACCGATGTAGCCCCTTCCATGAAGTTTTCTATCATCTCAAAAATTCTTCTTTACCAGGATTATTAGCATCTTTTGACATATCAGCACCTTAAAACAGTTTTCTTGGGTGTTGGGAATGCAATGAACCACAGATATTTCAACCTAAATTTAAACTAAGGTTAATCATATAATTTATCACCCAAACTAAGAGACTTTCCAGAGTAAAATCATGATGGCAAAAAAAACATAAACCAAGACCCTCCAGGTCACAGCATAGCTTAAACCAATCTTTCAGCTCATTTTCACTGATTCCATGTGGATTATTAAAAAATATATTTCATAAAAGAAATAAAAGGGGCGCCTGGGTGGCACAGTCAGTTAAGTGTCCGACTTTGACTCAGGTCATGATCTTGTGGTTGGTAGAGTCCAAACCCCACATCACGCTCTGTGCTGACAGCTCAGAGCCTGGAGCCTATTTCAGATTCTGGGTCTCCTTCTCTCTCTCTGCCCCTCCCCCACTCACACTCTGTGTCTCAAAAAATAAATTTTTTAAAGAAATAAAATATGCAATATAAACTAATTTATTAGTGTAAGGGTTTGGTTGCTAAACTGTAACTCTATTAGATTGCTAGGGCTTTAATAATAAATTACCGCAAACTGGGTGACTTAAAACAACAGAAGTTTATAATCTCATAGTTCTAGAGACTAAAAGTCTGAAATTAAGGTATTGGCAGTGCTACACTTCCTCCAAAGTCTCAAAGAGGGAATTCTTCCTTGCCTCTTCCAGTTTCTGGTGGCTCCTGCATTCCTTGGCTTGTAGCAGAATAGCTCCAATCTCTGCCTCCATCTTTGCATGACCCTCTACTTGTGCATCTTCATATAACCTTCTTATAAGAACAGTCACTGGATTAAGGTTCAGTCTAATTCAGTATGAACTCATCTGAACTGATTACTTATTACCAAATAAGATCACATTCTGAAGTTCCAGGTGGGCATGAGTTTTAGGGGAGGACATTATTCATCCCAGTAAAGTACCTAATAACATATTTGGCTATTTTATTACCAAATAATCATTAGACATAAAGTTTTACTGAGGGTTAAAAAAAGTGTATATGAGGCATGAAAAAAACGTATTCATTTGTATTACCATGTCTCTGGAACAGGTTAAATGGAAATCTGTGATGAATTATCACATCACTAAAAGTTTTATTTTAGGAAACAATACCACCTTTAGTAGTTGTCGTATTCGGCTTAAACACAAAAATACTTGATTTGTAGACATATACTAAGACATCATTGAGAAATACCATCAAAACAGAATAACTTTTCAGTGCCATTAAACTGTTCAGGGGCTGTGCTATGTTCAGAAATTACTTCTTAGAAAAACTATAAAATTCTGCTTATAATTGACTCCATGACTTTTTTTATTATCCGCTTTATTTAGAATGCTAATTTGAAATGTTAAACCAACTTTCAGAAACACCCATAGCACAGCCAGCTACATTTGTATCTTAAAATTATTTTGTCTCATCACCAAATATTAGAAAAGATGGTATACCTTCTAACCCTCTCAATGAGAATCACTTACATTAATTTGGTCAGGTACTCACACATGGCAGTACTCCAACTTTGTAAATTAATCCAAATCTGCACTATAAATTCTCTAATTGCCCTTTTTGGGCCATGTCATCATATAGAAGAAAAGTGCAAACTCTCATCAACCCATCAATTGCCTATATTGCCCTTTCAAGTCATTTATAGGTGTCTTTCTTGTCCTTTATGCTTAGCAACACATTTCTGCTCTCCAGCCTTTTGCCTTTCACTGATGAAGACTGAGGTGCATACCAAATATGGCTTTTACTTGTGCACCTACTGTCATACTGAATATATACATTTTATTGAGTACACTAGAGTTCTCCACCGTATTGCACCTTGCCTTGTCACTTAAAGTAGGGATTGTCTGTGACTTTAAGGACACATTATCCAAGTGTGGCTAGCTCTTTGATGCAAACAACTAAGAGGCACCAGTCTTTTGAAAGCTGCCACACCAAGGTACCTGTGGCTTTCACATATGTTGCCTATTTATTTATATTTCACATATGTTGCCTATACTATTTATTCATTTATTCATAGTACTTCCTGAACACCAATTGTGTGCTAGTCCTTGTACGACATGCTGGAGATGTTATAGTGACCAGTACACAGTCTTTGACCTAAGAGAAAGGATAGTCTAGAACAAAGTTTTCTCATGTGCCCTGAATGAGTCACAGGTGTATTAACTAATCAATACACCTTAGCCTTCAGGGGGCTTGGGCGGCTAAAGCCCCCAGGTGAGTGGTCTCCTTCTTTTACCTAAAACCTAAAATGTTACCATTTTCTATGTGTGCAGTTATGTGAAAAATTTACAGAGG
Source organism: Cryptoprocta ferox (assembly GCA_028646485.1). Classification (NCBI taxonomy): domain Eukaryota; kingdom Metazoa; phylum Chordata; class Mammalia; order Carnivora; family Eupleridae; genus Cryptoprocta; species Cryptoprocta ferox. Next base: position 66,171,631 of record CM053578.1, on the reverse strand, counting down.
CCACGGTCCAGTGCAATTCTGGTTTCCCAGAATGGAGTATGGTGGAACAGTCCCACAAAATGTTGCTATAAAGAAGAGAGAGATTCCCTACACAAATAAATTTAGGAACACCCCATAATGTGTGTCCTCTCTTGTCATCTCACAATACAGGTTAGCCTAGTAAGGACTCAGAAAAGGTGATCTTGGCTGATTAATCAGAATTTGGAAGTCAAAGGCATTTAGGTGGCAATATAAGCCCTGAGTTAGTATGGGCTCCCAGGGAAAATAGTTAAAGTATAAAAAGAGAACTTTAGGAAAGCGTCAATATTTAAGGAATCAGTTGGAAAAGAAAAGCCTACAAAAGAGACTAGTTACAAAAAAGAATACCCAAATACAGAAAAGAATAAACAAAAAAACCAAGAGGTACATAGTGTAGTAGACTAGAGAAGATAAAACTTGAAAAAGGAGGAAGTGGTCAGCTTTATCAAATTGCTGAGAGATTGGGACAGCTGAAGTCTGAGAAGAGACTACTATTTTATCAATAAAGATGTTGTGGTTTGGGGTGCTTGAGTGGCTCAGTTGGTTAAGCAACAGACTCTTGATTTCAACTCAGGTCATGATCTTGCAGTTTGTGAGACTGAGCCCCACATCGGGCTCCATGCTGACAGTACACAGAACCTGCTTCTGATTCTCTCTCCCTCTCTCTCCCTGCTTTTCCCCCACTCTCAGTTGCTCTCTCTAAAAATAAATACACTTTTTTTTTTCTTAAAAAAAAAAGATATTGTGGGTTGACTGTGGTGCCAGAAGTTTCTCTGCATGGGTGACCAGAGAACAGTGGGTAAATAGTGAATGGGGGTTAGTGCAGGAAGTAAAGAATATAAGTGGAGACAAACTTTCATGAAGTTTAGCTTCTTAAGAAGAGGAGAAAGGAGACAAGACCTATGAGGGGACATGCATTAAGAGAAGTCTGTAAATTTTTAAAAATGTTTATTTATTTATTTTGAGAGAGAGAGAGAGAGAGAGAGAGAATTAACCAGAGAGGGACAAAGAGTGAGAGAGAGAAAGAGAGAATCCCAAGCAGTCCCCATGCTGTCCACGCAGAGCCCCACTCAGGTCTCGATCTCACAACCATGAGATCATGACCTGAGCCAAAATCAAGAGTGAGATGCTTACGCAACTGAACCACCCAGGCGCCTAGCAGTTTATAAATTTGTAGGAAGGGAGACATTCAAAAATGGTTAAATGCTAGTGGCAAGGAGCAAAGAGTGAATGAGGGTTGAAGATACAGGAGGGAAAGATCAGTGATGGAAAGAGCCCTTGAGAAGGAAGGAGAGGTTGGGACTCATGATGGTTTGGCCTTGGACAAGATATCTTTCCCAGGATAGAAGGAAGAAGAAAAGAAAAGAACCAGTTTTCAGAGCAGCAGTAGTATCCATGTGGGATAAAGAGTCAGGAATCATAAAAGGCAAACAATATATAAGATATGGAGGCCAGATATTGTCTTCTGTTTTAATGAGTTCTTAACTATGTGGTCTGCATGTTACTGCCAAGAGCCCTGGCTTTGACCCCAGTTTTGACTATCAATTATGCAAATTTCTAAGATAAGCAATTAAACCTATTTCAGCTTGCATTTCCTCATTTATACAAAATGGGATTTTTATAAAGCTACCTTAAAGAGCAGTGATAAGGAATACATTTTTATCATATTAAGTATTAACGCAATGTTGAGCACATGATGGATTCTCCAGTAAATGTAGATATATTTATCATCATCTTGCCTGCGAATCTGTTTTCTTGGCTGTGTTCAGAAGACGACAAACAAAATCATGGGGCGACAACCAATAGATTTGGTATTTACCTACAGTACATAGCACAGTGCCAGACACATAGCAAGTACTCAAGAAATACTCAGTTAACAAATTACCACAAGCCATTTTTTGTCCTATTTACATTATTAACAACCTTTATTTCTGCTGCATTTCAGTGAATGCTCCAAACTAAATCCCCCTCACCCTCTATTGGTTAGTAACTTCAGAGTTACAGAGGAAAACAAACGTGTCACCTGGGAAGTTTTATCAAAACTACTTAACCATTTCTGTACCCGCGGGAAAAATAGTTTGACTCACCTAGCCCAGAAGGCAAAAGTGGACAGGACCTGAAACCTCTATCACTAATAGTGTCATTTTCAGCATTGTCACCAAACAGGCTCACTAAGAAAGGATGCCCAGTTAGTCACTGAGCAAATAAATTTGGCCAGAAATGCATAGGTTTAGTTTAAGACAAAAGAAAGAAGGGAAGGGGGGTATTCTGGGCATAAAATGGCTTCTGTACTTTTTCTTTCTTTCTTTCTCTAAAGTTTGTAGTAAACTTTGTCTTCAAAGAGCAGCTTGGAAGTGAGAAGGGTTGCTTTAGCAAAAGCTCAGTGGGGAGAGCTATAGCAAATTGCCCCAGATAAGCTTAAGGCAACTCTGGACTCCTGAGAGGTTAATGATCCCTACCTCTTCTCAAGGCCTGATATTTATGAAGTGTTGTCAAAGACATCGAAAGTTCCATGAAATACTATATTTTTAAAAGGTCTTCAAGCTAAATCCTCTAAATCTATAGGAGTTACCCACTTGCTGAGAGTTAATAGGCTCTTGACTGAATGGTGAAGTTTGAAAAGGACCATTAAAGGCTGAGTATACTTTCTCCCCGTAGCCTGCTCCCTTCACACTCTGGAAGGCTCTGTCGCCGAAGCCAGGCAGGGCATTCCTGAGGCAGGGGACAGAGCAAATGGCTAAAAATCCACTTACTCTTCTTTTAATAATAAACATATATGTGTGTGTGTGTGTGTGTGTGTATTTGTGTGTATTTGTGTGTGTGTGTGTGTGTGTGTGTGTGTTTTGGAAGTCCGGAATTTATAGCTAAATCTGTGATTTAGCCTTGTGATGCCAAATCCTGGAATTATAATAACTGTATTTGGATGTCATAAGTTAAAATGTTTACATACAAGTTTCCTTCCCAAGATTTCACAGATTTCCCCACTTTTATCTATGTAAATATATTACCAGTAGAAACTGAGATAATAAACCCCATGCAAATAATCATGCAATATTGTTGCATTTCAATCACTCCAGTCCCCAAATTACTATGTCTATTTCAGATGCTGGTACTTTTTCCAATTTAAATTCAAGCAATTCGTGAATAATGTCATTAAGGCCGTGCCTGTGAATGTAGTAACATGAAAATTAGTTTTCTTCCACTTTATTTTAGTTTTTTATGTCCAATAAGAATATTTATATATGCAAGTGGTAATATGGATAATCACATTTCACATTTTATATTAGTGCCTGATCAATGGTGGGGTAAGAAAGAATTTCTCTCAGGTGCCTGGGTGGTTCAATCAGTTGAGGATCTAACTCAGGTCATGATCCCAGGATCGTGGGATCGAGCCCCAGGTGAGGCTCCATGCTGAGCGTGGAGCCTGACTAAGATTCTCTCTCTCTCTCTCTCTCTCTCTCTCTTTCTCTCTCTCTCTCCCCACCCGGCTCACCCCCCCCCCCCCCGCCCTGGTCCTCTCCCTCTCTCTCTATCTCTATCCTTCTCACTGTAAAATAAAAAATTAAAAAAAAGAATTTCTCTCTATCTCTACCCATCCTACTCCCAACCCAGACCACAGCCTAACTCACAAAATTGTCAATCCAAATAGTTTCAATTATTCTTCTGGAAAAAAAAATAGGTTTCACTGACAGAAGAAATGTTGAAATGGTAGCAAAGGACTTGGTTTCTGTTTTGAGGTTATTTTTCCAAATCTTTAACAGAGATTAAATTACTAGGAAGATTGGGACTGCTTTTTACAAAACTCAAGAATCGATTGTGTCTTTAAACGCCTTCATGTCCCTTGCATTAGCTATCGCTTTTAGCTGGGATTCTCATTTGCGTCTCTGTCTTAGAGGCTTTAAAAAAGGAGAAACTCTTCTCATCTACTCATCTATTCCTTGAAGAAACCATGACAGCAGGTGAAGTTATTATAGAATTTGTTAAGAAGAACAAACATAAGCTGCAAGAGCTCCTATTGCATTACATTCAGAATCTGTTCAATAGGAACGCTTTTCTGGTCCTTAAGAAACCTCGACTGCAATTCAAGCTCATATTCAAGATATGAGGTTTTACCGCCATCTCATGTGTTTATACCTGATAAGATAAGGAGACGAAATCGTAAGAATTATATACTGTCTCTGAAACCAACTCTAATCAACAATGGGGACAATCATGCGTTTACTTCTAAATTCATAATTTGATTCTGTCCCAGACACAATATAAACTTAATAGAAAGAAAGACCATTTTTTTTCATGTTCGTTAAGTAAAACTATTTTCAAATTGCTTTAGAGGTCTGGTAGTAAATTGGGGACAGGTAAAATCTAGTAATCACAACAGGTGTACAAGTATATGACTACTTCAGTGTTGGCCTTTCCTTGTGCCATTATTCAATGTAAAAAAAAGTATTATATAAATATATTCACAATGGAAGACTTTTAGTCTGTTGGAAAAGTGCGGCACATTGTGTGTGCCCGTAGGAAAAGCTTGTTAAAAAGGTAGTAAATGAGATGGTACTACTCGTATGCCTGCATTTGTCAAAGATAATTTGTGGTGTTAAAGTAAGATGATAAATATTGAATTAAGGAGCACCTGGGTGGCTCAGTCGGTTAAACGTCCAACTTCAGCTCAGGTCATGATCTCACGGTTCGTGAATTTGAACCCCACATGGAACTTCCAGCTGTCAGCGCAGAGCCAGCTTCAGATCCTCTCTCTCTGCCTCTCCCCTGCTTGTGCTCTTGCTCTGTCAAAAATAAATAAACATTAAAAAAATTATTAATTAAATTTAAATCCACAAAAATACTGTTTTCCAAAAGGAAGATAATGCGTAGGAGAGTTCATTTTATGCTAGATTGTGTGAATTACAGACATTGTAAATATTTAAGATATTTTACACCCTTTGATAAAGTAAAATGTCCCCATAATTAAGGCAAAGTGATTTTATTTATTTACTATACCTAAATAATGTCTCTGTTTGTCTAATTCTTTTTCCCAGCATATCAAAAGTAATAATATTTCACATTAAACATTAATTTATTTATTATTAAGTAAAATAAATTTATTGGTAATTTATTTTAAGTAACTATTAGCAATACAAATAAATATTACTCTTAGAATTCAAAGAACCTAGAAGGCTGAAACAATCAAATCTGCCACACAGTAACACTACAAAATCTGAACAATAGTAAGAGGGCTTTTTTTTTAACACCACCAGAAACCCACTACATCACTATACTACTCATTCTCTTACTGAACAGCTCTAGATGCTTAAAAATGTGCAGTGGAAATCTGGCTCCCTAAAACATCCACTGAATCCTCAGTGTTACCTTGGTTTAGGATCTTTCCAACTTACTCTGAAATCCTTACACAGAAGCAGACCACTCTTAGAGAATCAGTGACATAAGGGATTTGTATATATTCCAAAGAAAGTCCTGACTAAAGCAAAACAGGGCTCTCTCCAGAGAAATATCATCTGATCAGCCCCCAAAAGGCCTTCCAGACTGCAGTGCACTATGGGTAGGGCTTGTAGATACAGAAGTTTGATCTTACAAAATACCAGAAGTGAGTGGGCTGGAGAAAGCTGACTTATCCCCCCCTCCAAAAAAATACACAGAAAAGTCAGAAGCAGTCAGTTCAACTCATATGAAGAATTTAACTGTCAAACGGATGAGAAATCCAAGGTGGTACTGTCAAAGCCATTCCCAATTTGTAGGCTACATGAAACTCAAATTGTTTTAAGATTGTTCAGAGAACAGAGCATCAGAACAAGAGAAATGGGTTGACTGAGTGAATATTTAATAGCATCAGACACTAATAGTTCTGTGCATTCATTTCTGCAACTGGGACTCTAGGTTTGCAAGTTCAGGTTGGCTTCTCAGGAGAGTACTTAAATAGACCATGAAGCTTCTTTTGCCAAGCTTAACCTTTGTCCAAGGAAACTTTGTTTCTTTTGAGATGTGGATAGTTTTAGTCAAGTTTTACACTCTCATATTTCTGCCTTAGTCCCTAATGTGTTGCTTTGACAGATTAAGTCTCTGAACAACTTTTTATTCCCAGCTTTTGCGGAAGAGGAAGGCAAGAATAATGCTGAACACACACACATATACACACTCTAGGTTATATTGATTAAGCCTTTGAACCGTTCTGCCTGGCTCTGCCCCTTTTCTTCCCACTTCCCTTACTTGCTTTGTGGTAAGGTAAACTTGCCCTGTCTCTTTCCCCGCTCTCCTCCGTCTCTTTCCCTGAAAGCGCAAGGATAGACTCAATACATGTAGCTGTACTTTAGAGCAACCCAAATCTATAGTTCTTGACTGGAGCGTTGACTAGCAATCGGCATGCAGCCCTGTTAACTGCTACAGGTAACTCAGATTACACCAGAAATTGTTTTTTTTTTAATTTTTTTAATGTTTTTTTATTTATTTTTGAGAGACAGAGAGAGACAGCGCAAGCAAGGGAGGGTCAGAGAGAGAGAGGGAGACACAGAATCTGAAGCAGGCTCCAGGCTCTGAGCTAGCTGTCAGCACAGTTCGAACCCACGAACCGTGAGATCATGACCTGAGCCGAGCCGGACGCTCAACCGACTGAGCCACCCAGGCGCCCCAGAAATTGTTTCTTAAAAGGGTTAGGATCTCTGTTAGCATAAATCATTTGTAAACAATTGAGTAGGAAACCAGTTGAAGATTTTAAACAAAAACACAAAGAGTTTCTACCATTGTCACTGTCTCTTTTAGCAGAAAGAACACAACCCTTACATTAAACCTCTTTTCAATGGAGGACAGAGAAATTGATGTCTAAATTGTCAGCCACTGTAGGAAACATATGGACTGCCAAAGTGTAATTTTTTGTATCATTTTAAATCTTGAAATGCTTCTGTATTGCTTGAATACCTGTGCATAAACATCAGGATCACCAATATTATCATCCATTCATAGATTTGTTTGGAATATTAGATTTCTGTGTCTCTATTCTTCTTAATATACTTAAATCTCATTTCTAAAATATGTCTATTGTATTACTAGAAGCGGTTATACATTCAGGTTTTCAATCAACTGGTTTACTTGGTTGAATTGACTATAAATTTGTTGACATATATTGATGATTCCTCATTTTCTTGCTCAGGGATCATTTCTTCTACTCATTTATTTTCAATCTCTCTAACTTTCTCATTCGACAGTATCCTATGAGTAGCATAACAGAGCACTCCAAGCTCATAAGGAAGAGTGTAAACTAATTAGCAGATTTTATGGTAGAAACTATTCCCCTCACACATGATCATCCTATCTGGAAGTATCTGGTTCTTACTACACGAAGGCAACAGCCTAATGTAAACAAGCTCTTACTTTGCCCTTGAACTTTGGTTCATAATTGTGGGCATGGTATAAATTCAGAAACAAAAACAGTATGGGGTGAGGGATGGAGTTAAAAATAAAAGCGCCTAAAAACGGATTTGGAGTTAAGAAAATTCTTGATCTTCTTTTGCAACTGACAAAAAGAAAACTAGTCCTAATAAGATGTGTTCGGAAAATATGCTTGAAATCACAATGTATAACTGAAATGTAAGGCAGTTACAGAAAATTCCCCTCCATGCAGGTGTGCAGAAGCACTGAGGAGTTACTAACAAACACTGAATAGAAGTGTTGAATAGTTTGTTATGGGGAGAAGATCCAGAATTAAGAATGAGAATCAGTGCTGGTTCGTTACATCAGCAGTGGGGCTGGCTGGCAGCGCCCACTGCGAAAGTCGCCTGTAAACAGCAGGTGTGTAGTTTGGCCACCGTAGCTTGTTGCCTCCTGGCAACATCAGCAAATGAGCCTAATCTTCTCTGTGGATTCACAGATGACCCCAAGCCATTCCCAAGGTGCATCGAAATACCATGATTGTCCTGCTTCTAGTTCAGTCACAGATTCCCATATTGGAAAGTTCACCCAACATTATTTATTTCAATTTTTGTGTGTTTGCTCACTGAGCCTCTAATTTGTGTGCCCAAACCACCATGACACAAAATTCCAAAATAGCTTGGAAAAATGGGCGAAAACAAAAGGGAAAGCTTTGTATGTTTTTAGTCTTTTCCATGGAAGTGGCTCATTGATTTTAACGACATTCATCAAAGTAGAAATATTAGAAATATAATACAAACAAAATATCAACTAAATAGGTAAAGAGACACAAATATAGAACAAATGAATGATTTAAATGCAATCTCCAGTCTCTCTGGCATGCTTATGACAAATCCTTTATTAATTTGAGTATGTGATTTGAAATATTACCCATCATTTAAGTGTACACAAATATTCCTACACAAGAAAGCAATTAACATATTTAACAATATACTTCAAACTTTAGAGTTCTGCAGATGGTGCCTAGACCTTAAAACGTATGGATATTTTATAGCTCTGCTTAAACACAAATAATGCATTTGTCTGCATTATTCGCCAGTATTATGGTATTTTTTCTCCTGACGCATATACGCATCATGCGTGATTGCCAGTACCAAACTATAAGGATGCACTGTAATAAAAGCTATACCTCTATGTGAAATAATAGGAAGTAATCTATTTGATAAAAATAGTAATTCATTCTTAATCTTGCATTACCGCTGCTTCAGAGCGGTAATGCAGAGCATGAGTGGGGGAGGGGCAGAGAGTGAGGGAGACACAGAATCCAAAGCAGGCTCCAGGCTCCAAGCTGTCAGCACAGAGCCTGACACAGGGCTCAAACCCACGAACCTTGAGATCATGACCTGAGCCAAAGTCGGATACTCAACCACCCAGGCGCCCCACAAGCTTTTTCTTTATCGTGAAAGGGTTAATTTTAGAACACAAACTTTTTCTTTAAGTTTAACTTTCACATAACATTGTTAACATAGGCCAGCTACTGTGCATTGGAATACACTCACAACATTCAATATGTACTGTGTTAGTATCTACAGAAATGATTCTGAAATAATGTTTGCTCTTTCAATAGCTTTATTTTGGCAATAAGAAAATGTATGGGTGCTAGTAAAATACACGTTCACAGTAAATGAAAAAAGCCTGAAAGAATACATTTGTTGCAATTTGCATTTGGTTTGGGGAAGTTCTGTTTAACAACTGAACACAGCCATATTTTAACTTTTAAGCTCCCACACTGAGAAAGTATCAAGGTATTGCAGCAATTTACTCTTAGAGACATTATGCTGGGCTTTGAAATTCAAAAAATAGGATAGTTCTTGAATTATTTTATGATCAATGTACAGTCTCTACACAAGGAAAATTAAAGCTGTCTGACAACTCACAGAAACATCACTGGCTATTAAAGATGGAAGAAATTGCATAAAAGCATGAAAAGCACTGGGTAATTTTGCAGTTTCATCTCTAAACACAATTGTAAAGATGTCTGTCTTTCAATTCTTTCTCCCTCTTTGTTCTGAAGCATGGCCTTTTAGTTCTTGCCCTTTTAAATATCTTTGCCTACTATAGCGTTGCTTCTTAATGTCCTGGTTGATCTTACTGGGCTAAGAAAGTATTTACAAGGGGTGCCTGCTTTTATCTGTATTCACAGAGAATGCTAACAAGTTAGAAGAAAGTGCAAGAGAACACCACATACCTTGCCCAGAACATTACAATGGTTTCTGCATGCATGGGAAGTGTGAACATTCTATCAATATGCAGGAGCCATCTTGCAGGTAATGTTTTCACTCTTTAACGATCAAAATGTATAAAGTAAAAATATAAAACTAAATTCTGAATATGTGCAGAGAATGGATGGCATTCTGTCTGTCTGAGTGATCAGCAGCAAAACCTTTCACTGCCTCTCCTACACACACACACACACACACACGCACACACACAGACCCTCTAGAAAACCATGAAATGGATGTGCCTTACATACTGGAGTACTATGTAACATATTACTATGTACGCTCTTCTAGTAAAGTTTTAAATTGTACTGTTGGCATTACAAGCTTCTTAAAGACTCAACCTCCTCCTCTGTTTTACTCACCTCTCTTTCCCACGGACATAGAACAGCTCTTGACACATAACAGGTGCTCAATAAATATTTCTGAAATGAATGGATGAGGACTTACTGTACATTAGGATGACATCATTGCTTCTGGGAGGTCATCTTTTTCAAAGTCCTTCAGGTGTTCTAATAAATATTATCAATCTTGGTTTTGCTAGGCGCATTCTCTTCTCTGTGGATCTGCTATCTCACAAGCCTTGTAGTGTGAGATTATTAGCGATACCTCCCCAGATTCTAAGTAGGTTGAGACACAAAAAAAATTCCTTGTCTGGATTTAGTTAATAAATATAAATATCTGCTGAATATTCATAAATAGAACATAATTATTTCAGAGATGGTAAAGCCAAAGTGAAAAAACAAATGTATTTTTATAAAGGAATATACACGTGGCACATGATGAAATAGGTTGTGTATTGCTATATAGTGAAAGGGGTTTCTCTCTCTTCCCTCTTTGTCCTCCTTCTCCTCCTTCTTCTCCTTTTCTGCATCTCTTTCTTTCTCTCCTTCAAGAACTGTCTTCCCTTTGTTTTCCTTAACTGAATACACTAGCACCTACCTTCCAGTGAAGCCAGGTAGAGTGAACAAAACATATTTGTTCCTGCTGCTCTCTTTTCCTTAGCAGAGACCCCATGATTGAACCCTTCTGAGGCAGAAGGAAAGACCTCAGGATGTAGAAATTCCATGTGAAGTACTAAAATAATTGCCCAAAGCCAGTTGATCCTCATTGATATTGTTATGTGAACAGTTTCCTCTTTCCGTTGTCCAATGCTAATTTTAACCCCTAGATGGTCTACTGGAGCTTTCTGATGAGGGCTAAGTGAAAGCAGCATTCATTCTCAGATGAATAGCACATGGTTTATTTTACAGAACTATATTGCCTACACCATACTTTTCTTCCTACTGAACTTTAACTGTCTAACATAAGTAGAAAACTTTATTATCAACTGATCAAAGACATTACTTGTACTTCTGGTCTAAACATGTTTCAACAATTATTCTCACAGTAGCATAGAGAATGCTTTCTCCAAAAATAAATAAATAAATTGCCCTCATTTGATACCCATCTCCTCCGAAACAAACCTTTTCTCAAGGTAATCATGTTGACTTAGGTTGACTAAAGAACAAGGTACATAAAATGTGAGACTCACTTGGAAAAAATCTAGAAAGAACAGTTATCTCTGGACATCTATTGTTTCTCTGCATGATCATCACAAACTACCAACCCTCCTATCTTCAAAATCTTACTATAAGTATAAAGGAAAACCTCATGCCTTTGAAACCCAAAACACAAGGAGATCTTGTTGAAAATAAGTAGTAGAAAACCATATCTACAAAGTAGCATTTTTTTTAGAGAGGGAAACAAAAAGTCTAACTTCCAACCATGAAGATAAATGGATATGGGCCAAATATAAAAATGAGTCCACCAGCTATAGGTAACTGAACACTATCATCTCTTCCAGGTGTGATGCTGGTTATACTGGTCAGCACTGTGAAAAAAAGGACTACAGTGTACTGTACGTTGTCCCCGGCCCTGTACGATTTCAGTATGTCTTAATCGCAGCTGTGATCGGAACCATTCAGATTGCTGTCATCTGCGTGGTGGTCCTCTGCATCACAAGGTCAGTACGTGTGCTCAGTGGCTAAAGGAACAGCTGAAGGAATATGCTGTTTCTCCTTGCCTGACACAGTTCCCTCTAATTGTGAGTCCCTTCGTGGACTCTGGGGTCATCCATCCTCTGGAGTCCTATTTCCTCAACATAACAGCATATGAATAGCATTGATTTTCATGCTGGAGTAGTACAAATTATTTTCCTTATTTTTGCATTTTGATGAGGATTGTTTATTTTGGAAGCAAAGCTATCTTTTTTCTTTAAAGCGTGATCCCAATCTTTGTTTAAACTTGCTCTTCTCTTTTAGCTATAAAAAGTCAGTCCTCATTCAAACTACGAACAGTCTATTTAAAAGGCCAGTGTTTCCTTCTTTACTCAGATCAGTATGCCAAAAGAGGTCAGAAAAGATTGTTTACAAGGTCTAGAAATGTACAGCTCTCATTTATGGTACTTACAGCTCCACGTGAAACTCACCGATATAATCATTTTTTACATATTTGATGTAAAGTAGATTTTTATCTTAAGTTAATAAAATAGCTATTAATCATAAAATTCAAAGAAAGTAGGTATAATTAAAAAAGATTATGTCGTAGTACATGAAAACCTTTGATATAGGAAACATGCAGTGAATATGAGAACAAGTATTTGTATCAAACCCCAGAACAATGAAATGGTCATTGTTTCCTGGAGAGTTAGACTGAGAGAGATATCCTCTGGATCCAGTTTCAAAAGGAGAGAAAATCATGGTTAATTAGTAATGTTTGACACTGTGCTTGAAGTAAAGGAAGTAAGACCAGGTATTTATTTCCTTGCTTAATTTCATCAGTGTGTCAATCATGGCAACCAAACTCATATTATTTATGCCCTGTCTAACCAGCCATATGATTGAAGATAACTTCTTTCTGACCTGATTTCATCCTCCTTGAGATAAAAGTTCCAAGAAAGTTTCTCAAGGTTTTTGCCACATTCACAAGACATTTAAACGTTCATTCATTTATACAGCTCTACAGTAAATCAGAATGTTTCCTTCAAAATTATTTTTCTAAAGACAAGAAAATAAAAGAAAGCATCATATCTTTAGACAATAAAGGCCATAATACATCTCTGTAGCTGTTTTGCACTATCTTCTTTGAGGACAAGTGTGGCATTTGCTCTTGAAAAAGACAAAATATGGTTCATAAATCCTTGCTGGGCCTAAAAGCTTAAGGGAAGATCATCGACTGGAGCTTTGTGCTGCTCGAAGCCAAGTTGAGCTCATCAACTAGACTCTCACGTTTAGATGCCAAGTGAGTCAATGGATTATATTAAAATAGATTCTAGGGAACATAAAGATAACTCAAGAAACCAAAAATACGGAGTATAAAGGAAAGAGAAAAGAATCTAAAACACAAGAAATGGTGCCACCTTACTCTAAGGGGCTTGAGCCTTCTGAGATCTACACAATGTCAGCATATGAGAAGCCAAATTCACATTTAATAGGTCTAATCTCATAACAGTTGGATTTGCTACTTCCTGTACTGACAAAAACGCGAAACTTTCAATATTTTAGCATATGTTCTCAAGTTTGTTATTAATCACAGTCCTATTCCCATACATAATAAGAACAGCTGGAATACATAGGGTGTGCATATATGTGTGTGTGTTTATGTATCATACATGTATACACACACACATACATACTTAATAACATGAGAAAGGAACAGTTATCTCCATTTTCAAAACAGGAGCTCTGAGGTATGAGAAGTTAGAAAATTGCTAAGTTTACACAGCTAAGCAATAAGGGCAGATCTGGAGTCCAGGCTGCCTGGTGTCAGAGCCTGCGCACTGAACCACTGCTTATACCGCCCCCCAGGTGGTCGTGATGTTGTGTGTTCTGATGCTCACGACGACCTAAACTGAGCTCCAAATTAGAGCAAGCCATTTTTTCAAGGCAAATGGCCGTTTTATTTTCCATGTTAAATCAAAAGAAAACCTATTCTCTATTAACTTTTGAGGAGAAGTATGTAAGCTAAATTACCATTACTTTAACGCATTTTACAAATCTGTCCTAGGGTGTCCAAGTCTTCCAAAGTCTTTCCAGGAGTCATACTAGTGAACAAGCCACACTTTTCCCAGTGTGAATTCATTTCATTCTCATGAACACATTCTGCTCCAAAACCAGATTTTCCAACGAGGCCATCTGCCCGTACCCCAAACCCTCCCCTTTTCTGGCCACCTTGACCACACTTCTCTGTCAAGGCCTATCCTGACATATCCAGTTGCTAAAATGTTTATAAAATTGCACCAGGAAGAGGTCTGCTCATTCTTTTCAATTTTCTTTTAATTTCTCTGTCACCTGGTCTATCCTGTTTTCTCTCTCTTCTCCTCCTTTCACTTTCTTTTTTTCTAATCGCTTCCCCTTGTTTTTATTATGTTACTCAAACGTCTGCCCTCCTTCTAAATACAACATATGTCATAAAATTATCAACATCCAAAGACCTGTTTTGGATTGTAAAGAGTTGCCCTGTTAGGAAGATGGATCTGTCAATCTTTTATCTCTAGCTCGACTTGCTGGGAATGTGACTTTCAGCTCCATGTTCATTTTTGATAGATCTATCACACCCCTGTAAAAAATATAAATATATAATATATATATTTATTCACATATGAACATATATATGAATATCTAATCTCTGATGCCCATCTTACTATAATAGGATTTTATTTGAACTTTATATCGTTGTTCTTATTTGCATCATCAAAGCATTTTTTTATTATAAGAGAAAAGACACCAGACAGATCAGAGCTTTTCAGATAATTTGACTGAATTTAGCTTTTTATTGAAGCTAAATAATGAGTTCCAATTTATGTCTCTAGCTTATAGTATTAATATGTAAAAGTGATATTAGGCCAAACCAAAGCAGTATCCCTTTTCATTACATATCAGATATTAACAGTTGGCTCATTCTCTTGTTTGGATAGGATTTAAACTTGTAGCACTGAAATGTCAATATAACGTTCATCCTTAGGACATTTAAAATATAAAATTGTCGAAGACATTTAAAGTGAGATTAGATGAGCTCACAACTTACTTGATCGCATTGTGCTGAGTCATTCTTGTGCCTTCCTGGGTGAGCTGCTGAAGACTAGGTAACCGTGTTCCTCTCCAACTTCCGCCTCTGTTCCTCAGATCTCCTCAACAAATGCTTAAACACAATGGCAAGGAGAAGCAAAAAGGAAAAATCTCCCAACATAATCCCAGCTTCTACTACTAATCAGTTCTTTGGTCTGAACTATTTTAACAATTTGCTTATCCACAACATCACTCTGTAATTGTAGGACCAAATTTTAGGTCATAGCACTGGACTAAGATCTGTAAACTTTCCAACCTTCTAGGAAATGCCCCAGAAGCAACAGAATTCACAGACAGAAGCAAAATACAGGGCACTACAGTTCAGACAACACAACAAGAGCATCCACGAGGTTAATCTAAAGGGAGCATGTCGCACAATGGCCGGACTACCGAGAGCTGGGACTACAAAATACAGTATTATAGACAAAAGAATAAGACAAGAGATCTACACATGTTGCCTTGCATTTGTGGTAATCTACACCAATGAAAACATGTACTACAGCTATATTTGATTATGTATGGATATATTTGAAATAGTATACATTGTCTTGATGTTTTTTCTGTAATGTAAATAAACTATTTATATCACACAATATAGTTTTTTCTTTCCCATGTATTTGTTATATATAATAAATACTCAGTGATGAGAAAAAATTGGCATTCTTAAATTTGCGGTATCTCATAACTGTAAATTTAATCAAGCTAGTACCATCTGTATGGGTACCAGTGGTTCATCTTTCCCCACATCTTGAGACAGAGCATTACTTTATATGGGACTCAGTGGCTAGGTTTTGAGTGATTCCAAGATCAAGGGAAAGGGTGGTTATTGGAAAAGAGAAAAAATAATTTACTTTATATTGAGTGAGGATAAAATATTTCAGATCTCCAAATCATCTCTGTTTCATCAACTTCCCTGGTCTTCCATTTTCATCCCCAGAGCTGAAAAATCTCTGGCATATAAATTAAATCAAAGAAGAAGGGGAGGGAAAATGTTTTATAACTCATAAAAAAGGGGGAAAGAAGATATTGGTTTTTATTTGGAAAGTACCTTAGAATCTCCCCGTTAAGTGTATATACCTGAAAGGTCTAGAACAAGATACACATCAGGAATACACAGAGCACAAAATCTATTCCATTTAGGTGAGTGGAATTAACAGCTTGAAGAAAAATTTAATAACACCATTAAAAGCGAAACACGAGAGTCATGGATTCTCAGAAGCACCTTGCTGCATATATAGTATAGAGTTCTGTAAAAAGAAGTTAGAATCCCCACCACATTTCCTATGAATGGCTTTATGGATAATGCAGCACCATTATTCCAAATGAAACTAGGTTGACGATGATATTTCATAAAAACACAGAACTATGTTTTACATATATGCTGATATAAGAAAGCAAATTAATTCTGGGGCAGCTGGGTGGCTCAGTCAGTTGAGTATCTGACTTTTGATTTCTGCTCAGGTCATGATCTCGTGGTTCATGAGTTTGATCCCTACCTGGGGCTCCATGCTGACAGTATGGAGCCTGCTTGGGATTCTCTGCCTCCCTCTCTCTCTGCCCCTCCCCCACTCACGCTGTCTCTGTATCTCTCAAAATAAATAAATAAACTTTAAAAAAAAGAAAGCAAATTAATCCCATAGCATCTGAAAAAATTTAGTGGGAAGTTGATAGGGATTTTTCAGTATGTAAATAGGTATGACTGGAAAGAAAGAAAATGTGAAAATTGTCAGAGAATAAGAAGTAAATAACAAATCAAATAATTGCCTTATTATGACTTTGTTCTCCCCAGCTTTCTGTGGCTAATGTAGTACATCTAAATAGAGCTTTCTCTGTCTTCTTTAAATGAGCTCTGCATGGAGTAAGAGGAATGATACTTCTGTGTCCAAGAAAAAAAAAAAGACAAATATCAAATCAATACATTCTGGATATAAAATATTTGGTGAAAAATAAGTTTCTTGAAGTGATATTTAAGATATTTGTTAAAACATTTAAAAAGGTGACAATCTAAATAGGTCTCTGTGAAAAACCTGGTACAAAATAAACTCGATTTAAACTTGTACATGGAACTTTAGTTTGATTACCAAGTGCAGAGATGTACTAACAGTGATCTCTTTTGTAAGACAGAAGTTAAAGGCAAAAAAAAAAAAAAAACAAAAAACCCATCCTCCTAAGGGAAGACCAATGATGCAATACTACAGAGCCTAGCAGAGTTTAAAAGAAACAATTCCACTGACCTTTCCCTGTTAAGAATATGAAATGCCTTCCATCGCTAAATATCAGTATGCTACTTTGCAGGAATTTTTATCAAAGAATCATAAACCTAAGTGTTGGAAGAGTCCTTGGGGTTAATAATACAATGCATTCCTATTCAGCTCCATGCTCACTTACCCCATCAAGGAAATCCTTTTAAAAGAAACATAATGAATCCTAAGTGAGCATATACTACGTGCCAAGCGCTACGCAAAATCTTGGAAAAACACAAGTAAAACATGATCTTTACTCTAAAGATACTCACAATCTAGTCCTGACAGATAATCATCCAGCCTCTACTTGCACATTTCTTATAATTTGGAATTTCATTCTTGGACAATTCTAATTTTGAGACCTATTTTTCTCATATTGAGTTGAATTTTATTTCTCTGTGATTTCTACCCATGGCTCTTATTTTTCCTTTCTGGAGCAAAAGAATAATGACTTATGTATTTAAGAATATAAGAACAGATACCATGTTTTTTCCACTCACCCCATGGCCTCTTTGCAAGCACTTTCTTCTCCTGGTGAAACATCCTTAATATTCTCATCTGATCTTCATGTGATATAGTTTCCCCTACCCCCTGACATCTGCATCATCCTTCCTTGGACAAATTCTACTTTGTCTATTTTTTTTTTTTTTTAACCATAGAGTTCATAATTACACGATTGTGGTCTGGCCAGAAGAGACTATAGTTGAACTTGTAAACAAGCAAATTTAACTGGGAGCCACAATCTCTAAATTCAGGTTCCTACTTTGGTCACAAGTTTGTTGTAGAATCATGAGCAAGTCATTTCACATCACCGGCCTTATTTTCCCCATTATTTCTATCTCTGTTGCTCTAAGCTTCTAGGTATTCAGAAATCAGATACTATACTTTTGTTATTGCTACCCAAGACCACATTAACTATTTTTGCTGCTTGTTCTCAACTTAAATTTAAAGCTCTTTAAATAAACTGCTATTAAGCCATGTCATTCTCCCATTCATTCATTATACATTTATTTTATATTATACAGGTCCTGAGGGCCACCAAATATCAGCACCACACTGAGCAATGAGACTACAAAGATAAATAAGGCAGAGAGTCCCTGTGTGAAGGGAGCTCACTGTCCGATTGTCCTGGTTACTTGCATCAAAGACCTCACGGCCCTGCTGGGAGACTGAGAGCTAAATAAAAAATGATAAAGAATGCAACAAAGGCTATGATAATGGTCAGTTCAGAGCGCTTGGGGCCCCTGCAGGAGGAATCTCAAGGCCAGGTAGATGTGCCTCTTCGCAGTGAGATACACGGGATGACTTCCTCATTCTCCACACAAATTCTGACTTCTTGCTTCTGAGATTTTATCCACCTCTCGCTGCTCCCTTTATACCCTTCTTTTATCCACAGTACCCAGAGCAAATACCAGCTTATCAGTGAAGCCTCCATGCTTCCTTTGGCAGTCTTCCTAATTCTGTCGTAGCATTTTGCATGTTATTCCTTACTTGTCGGTGCACGTCTGTCTTTCCCTTAGCCTGGGAGCAATCAGAGAGCAGAAAATTAGCACCTTGCCAATTGTTTCCATTTATTCAACGAATATTTATTGGGTGCCTACACCATGCCAGAGACTATTCTAGGTGATATTATGTAGTGATGAAGTAGATAACAGGTCTCTGTGCCCAGGCTTACATTCTAGCAAAGGAGATAGAGGTGAGGATTAATTAAACAGTAAACAGAAACAACAACAAAACTATAAAGTTATAAGTTCTATTGAAAGAATGAAAGTAAGAATGAGGTGACTCAGGGTGACTGGATGGTGAATGGGATGGGTTCCTCCAAGGAGAATGTGGTCTTTAAAACTTGGCCTCTGACACAAGACAGAAATGGGTCCTGGACTAAGTTCCACTTTACTAACTACTCAACCTTGAGCAAATCGCCTCATTTCTGTATGCCTTGTATTTATTTATTTTCTGTTTTTTTAAGTTTATTTATTTTGAGAGACAGAGAGAGTGGATAAGGGGCAGAGAGAGAAGGAGAGAGAGAATCCCAGGCAGAGTCCGTGCTGTCAGTGCCCGATCCGGGGCTCTCGATCTTGACCTGAGCTGAAACCAAGAATTGGACGCTCAACCAACTGAGCCACCCAGGTTCCCTGCCTTGTATTTAAAATGGAGAGAAAAATGTCTTCCCATTCTCAATAATACTACTGTGAGAAGTAACTAAGACAATCCATGCTGTGCTTAGAACAATGACATGTACAGACTAAACATTGATTATATGGAACTTTTTTTTCAGGGATATAATAAATATTTGCTGTAAGAGTCATTAAGATGAAAACAACATATTTTATCAGTTAAGTGAAACATAAAGGGAATCAGATGGGTCAAGTCAGGAAGCATCAAGCTATCATACTTTCTCAAAAGATTGTCTCTGTGGAAACAAGAGAACTGGTCTTGAAAAAATGAGGCAATATAGAGTTAAGAAACAATTCAGCTCCTCTATTTTTTTTTCAGATAGGTTCACTGGCATCGTGTCTGAACAAAAGGAGGGATCATTCTTTCATTTTAAAAGAGGTCTGTCCTGATAAAGCACATACTGTTAAACCTCTTGTGTGCGTTTCTAGGCACAGGATGAGTGAGTCAATATTGCAGTGACTTTGCAGGGCTGAGTTCTCTACTTTCATGAATCCTTGAGGAGACGTCAGTGCAGACTATCAAAATATAACAGAGATTATCTCAGAGTCATATTAGATTCTCAGCTAATGTTTATCTTCAGATGTGACCTCCCTTCTCCAAAGTCAGATGGCACCTGCTCCAGCTGCCACTGTCCCTCAATTATACCCCAGTTATAGAATTAATCATCTGGATATCAATAACAAAAACCTTTTCACCTGATTAACTGCTATCTTTATATGACCATTCACATTATATGAAAGATGAAGGATTATACAAAGTAATAGCATCAGTTTTGTAATGAGCGCATAAATATACAAATGACTATGACCCTTTGAAATCAATGTCAGGAAGGGATGGGTGAGGGGCAGCCCACCTGGTCATATTCACACCTCCATCCACCCTCACTCTGGACAAAAATCTGCTTTCTTGGTCTACTTACTCTAGGAACACGACCTTCATCGATACCTATCTCCAGTAATCCTAAATGAGCTATTTTAACTTAGGTTTTTCATTTGCTTTTAACTGTGTAATTATTTTTCATTATCTATCTTGCATCAGATAAGAAATGAAGGAAATAATGCTTTCCATTATTTCCCAAGCCAAATTCGATTCATCACAAGAACCTTAACTCAGAGTTAATGAGAAGTCCCAAATCAGGTGCTACGGGAGAGAGAGGACAGGAACAAGAAGTGGTCCTCTGTTCCTAGTGATTCCATTGCCACTGGTAAGCATGGGTCCACAAGACGCTTAGGCAGAGTGATCTCCTGAGGCAGCCATTCTCCAGACCCGCACAGTCAACCCGTTCTGCAGGGCATTTTGAGAGGGCCATTTGTTCTTCATGTCTGTGAGGGTCTCCTCTTGCTTGGCTTTCTCCCCTTCTTAATATCCTAACCAGCTGTTTTCTTCTCCTCATGAAGACTTCATCCTCGGCAACAGCCCATCGTTGCCACGATCCAGCTTAATTCTCCTCCGTGGAGTCAAGTCTTGGAAACACAGGCCTTTTTAGGAGTCCAGCTATGCAAACAAAGCACAGAATAATGTCCCAAGTTGTCACCACAGTACACCAAATTACAAGGAAATGTATTATATAAATCACATTTAACTAAAATTAGAAAACACAGATAAGCCAGAAACCTAAAACAGTCCACCAAGAGCTAAACACCGTGGGGTTTGTGTATATCTTTTCAGATAATGTCCATGCATATATGTCGAGGTTTTTAGAAGACAATAAAATAATTTTTAATAAACCGAATCCTCACCGGAGGGGAAGGTACAAAGTGTCATCGTCAGCATTAACCTATACATGTATACAGTGTGGTTCTTGCTTACCTGCCACCCCCCCCCCCCGCCGTCATGACTCAGTGAGGCCCTCAGAGTTCAGCCGAGGGTCTCAAAACACCCCTCTGTATCTTTCTCATTGTCTCCCCTTACCACTCATGTCCACCGTCTCCCATACTCCTCCTAAGAGGCCTTCTGCTGTCAGAGCATTTATAGCATGAGCAATGAGTTCTCAGGCTCATGGTCTACAGCTGTCCAGACTTTGCCCACAAAGAATGGGAGCCAGATCGACAATTTCTCCTTAATTGTCGATGTGCCTAGCTTACATCTGCCTAGATCCAGAGATGCCTAGCCCGCTCT
>CM053578.1:65986740-66149813 GCA_028646485.1 Cryptoprocta ferox | reverse complement strand
TCCACCGTCTCCCATACTCCTCCTAAGAGGCCTTCTGCTGTCAGAGCATTTATAGCATGAGCAATGAGTTCTCAGGCTCATGGTCTACAGCTGTCCAGACTTTGCCCACAAAGAATGGGAGCCAGATCGACAATTTCTCCTTAATTGTCGATGTGCCTAGCTTACATCTGCCTAGATCCAGAGATGCCTAGCCCGCTCTACCCTCCACTTACCATGAGGCCGTTCTTTTCTCTTTTCACTCTCCAGAGGCGTCTCTCTGAGCCCTGGGCCATCTTGTGCCCATGATGTGCCTGTGCCAATGCTGTCATTCCACCAACAGTTTTCACTGAAGTCAAACTCATCCCATCTTGGGGCCAACCTCTGAGTTGAGGTTTTTCCCAAGCTGGAACTCTCCTTCCTTGCTTTGATTGCTATAAGTAAAAGCCCATTTGTTGGCATTAATTGAGGCATTTGATTTGGTTCAGAACCAGGAGTTAGTATAAGTAGTGTAACATTAAATAACAATAACGATGACATTAAGAAATACACATATTTTACTTTTATTTACTAAAAAATGTATATTGTAATTCTTTTTTTTAATGCTTATTTATTTTTGAGAGACAGAGCACGAGCAGGGGAGGGGCAAAGAGAGAGGGAGACACAGAATCTAAAGCAGGCTCCAGGCTCTGAGCTGTCAGCACAGAGCCCTACATGGGTCTCCAACCCACAAACCACGAGATCATGATCTGAGACAAAGTCAGACACTTAACCGACTGAGCCACCCAGGTGCCCTTATGTGATTCTTTTCAAAAATACTTGAGTTAATTTCAAACTTGAACACAATATAAAGTTGAATAATTAAAAGTACCATAAGCAAGTTACATTACTTAGGGGCTCCTGGGTGACTCAGTCAGTTTAGCATCCAACTCTTGATTTAGGCTCATGTCATGATCTCACTCACAGTTTGAGATCAAGCCTCATGTCTGGCTCTGTGCTGACAGCAAGGGGCCAGCTTAGGATTCCCTCTCTCCCCCTCTCTCCCCTTCTCCTACTCTCTCTCTCTCTCTCTCTCAAAAGTAAATAAATAAGCATTTAAAAAAAGAATGTATCTTACTTAAATAGAGTAGTGCACAAACAGCCGCCACCCATCACCTGAGCTGAAGTTAGCTGCTATAAAAAGACATAGAATTTTGCTCCATGAACTGTCCAGTAAAGACAGCCTGTTCCTCTAACGGGCTTTGTTACATGTTGCTTCAAGGAGTCTCTTTAACGAAACAAAGGCGAAAACACTGTGGTCACCAAGGGACACACTTACCTTTTTACTACTTGAAAAAAAAAAAT
This sequence comes from Cryptoprocta ferox, assembly GCA_028646485.1. Classification (NCBI taxonomy): domain Eukaryota; kingdom Metazoa; phylum Chordata; class Mammalia; order Carnivora; family Eupleridae; genus Cryptoprocta; species Cryptoprocta ferox. Next base: position 66,148,493 of record CM053578.1, on the reverse strand, counting down.
TCTTAACTAGAAGTGATTTCACCTGTTCATATCCATAACCTCGGGACCAATGGCATTTACAGTAAGATTCCCTTCGGAAGGCAAACTGACAAGATGAGGGATGGGGGAGAAGAAATCGAGTGAGAGAGAGCTGAATCAAGGGCCCCTGAGGGTGAGAGGAACAGAGACAACAAATAATTGGATTGAGGGGGAGGGGGATGGTTATGGGAAGAGGAATTTCAAGATGGTGACTTCAAAAAGCCCTTCGAAAAGAAACGTGTCTAGAGCACATAAGCGGGGTTACAAGAATACAGAAAGACAGCGAGAAAACAAGAAGCAGGAAGGTGACACCCCAGAAGGCCTCTGGCCCTGAAGTCTTGGAAGGCCAACGTGCTGCATGTCCTGGTTGATGGGCGAGGCGTGAGCTTGCAAGCTGGGCAGAATGAGGCCAAGGCACAGCTCTGAAAATGATTTTTCAGGCCTCCAGGTGAGGAAGAGAATGTGTTTAAGATAAAAGTTTTGTCGCGTGCATATTTTCTTCCTCACAATCCTTGACCTCAAGATATGCAGATTAGATCCTTTATATTCTGCAGAACAACCTTGTCCCAAAGCACTAGATCTTCCCTCTAGATAGAGAATAAAGGAACAGTTCATCCTCTGCCCAGAGGCTGGCCCTCCGTCTCACAGACTCCGGAGGCACCGAGGCAATCTCAACTGCCGGCTGCTGGATAGTATCTGATCTGGCTACACTTGGAAAACAAAATCCTGGGGTCTGAAAGCAGCCCCGAGCAGCGTCAGAAAAGACATGCTAAAAAAGGAAACACACTGGCCTCTGCTTACCTAAGACAAATCCATCTGTGGTCCGCCTGGGGAAACATGGGTCAGAACTGCGGCACAGAACAAACCATTGGGAAGTATTGTTTCGGTTTGAAAATATGAGTAGCAAGAGAAAAATGATGTCTCTGTAAGCAAAGGTTAAGAAAGGCCCGGGAAAGGAAGCCTCCGCATTCTACCTCTCAGCCCTTCCAAAGGGCTCTGTTCTTCGAAGGACGGATGAGTGGAGGGACTTGCGATTAAGCTCACACCCCAGAGTCTTGTAAACGGCCAGTGAAGTCGCCAACGTCCCCCCAGAGGGTTGAGACTTCGCTGCACCAGCATCCACATAGTAACATTATATTTCCCTTTTCAATATGATGTACATGAATGTTCGCTTGCGCCCAATTACAATAATGCATGATTTACATACAATTAACTCTCCTGCTTAATTACAGTCATGCAGGGATTAAGAGAGAAAGGGCTTTTACTTTGTAAACATTATATGCTTCAACACTTAGCCTCTGTATGATGTATTTCTGGCCCCGTCACAAATGAAAACGAGTTCTGCAGTCACTGGGTTTTACCCTACATTCTCTTCTCTCAGGATTCTGTGTCAGCAGAGTCACCGGAGTCCTTATCTAGTTAGAACAAAGGAATCTAATTTTTCTGCGAATGTATGAACCGGAGTGCTTTGTAGCAAGGATCTCGAGTTCCGAAGTTTTGCATACAGTGTGGAGTTGAACCTTCTGGGTAAGGAATCTGCAAAGGGCAGGAGAATGGACTCTAGTTTTCCAGAAGCAGCAAGGAAAATGCTTTCTTCGAAAGGGCTATCCAAAGCTGCTTCGAAAACAACATGATTAAAGGCTGCCTCCTCTCTCATCCTACATCTGTCACTTTTCTGCATTCCTTTGGCCACAAACATGAACACCATTTTTCTCTGAATAAGACTTCAGATTGCACATTAACGGGGAATTAGAAGTGAAGTTCACTGCCACCCGCACCAAAAGAATTTTTTGTTTCCCAGCCGATGCCAGACCTGATACCAGAACAGTGGGGTTGCAGAAAAGCCACTTAGCTGGCACAATAAGAAGATGATTGAAGGTAACAGAGATGGAGCGTTCACCATTCTCAGTTCAGCGGGGATGTGAAAATGCTTCTCTGAAAAGCCGCACAGAAACCTCTCTAGGGGACCGAACGCTCACCGCGCTGGCTCACCACAAAAGATGGCTATTTTGTTTGGCCACGCTGTCAACCCTCTTTTTGCCTGGTACACAGGAGAGCCGGCCAGATACCCTAAGAAAAGCTTTTGAAGGGGCAAAAGAAACACCAGGTAACCTGTGAGCTCCTAGAAAAATTCATGGGAGAGCAAGATCTTATGCACCGAACAGATTGCACTTGCAAGAAAAGGACTGTAAATCGAAATTAGGCAAATTGGATTTCATTTTCAGAAAATTAAAAAACAGAGGAACACACTCCTCAGCGCCTGAGTTCATTTCTTGAGTGATACTTGTGAACCCTTTGCCTAATAAGCCAGCTACCCGCATCATACCAAGATGATATGATATGATATACTTCTATCAAAAAAGTATCTTTTATACTTCTATAAGAAGGTCATTAACCTTGCATTTAATATGTGGAAGCACATGGTATACTATACAAAATTATTTTACTTCATAATCCCTGCCTATATTTGGCAGAAGCAAAGACATAAGCCTTCCTCAAGTCCTCTATCCAGGAGGGCTCCTTTGTGGGAGATTTTCAAAGACATCTCTGGAAAGGTTGGAAAGAGTGAGCAGTCACCTGGCTGTGTGGGGAAAATTGGTCTAGTCATCTGTATTTTGCTTCCTTCTTTTCATCATTGCAAATTTTTCCATCAAGATCCAAGGCATTAGAGAGATTAAGTTGTTGATTTTTTTTTCTTTCTTTCTTTGAAATCAAGGACTTTCTGTTCTCTTGAATTTCCATCTCCTGGCACTCAGTGCTTCACATTATGCCCTGTGTTCTAAGGCATCCTCACTTTAAAATTCATGAATCAACCTTGAATTTTCCATCCTTTGATCCTTCATTGAGTTGTTGTTTCACAATATCAAAAAAAAAAAAAAAACCCTCAAAAGCTAACTCGAATAGTGGCTGTACTCAAAGGAACACTATGCAGGAATTGATCCTGAAGACACGTAACCAAACTTCTGACGTAACCCTGTGTTTGACCTGATAGGAAGGAAGGAAACTCTTCTTAAAGAACTGACTTTTTCTTTCTATGTTGGAGGATTTTAAGAATTGGTACTATGGCTTACTGATTGTGATAACGTATGATGTCTGTAAAATTATCTTTTCTGACTAAGGATAAAAACAGGACTCCGTGTATTAATTTCCTGCTCATCTTTTATTGGAGAGGTATGGTTTGGGCACTTTAAGAATATTATTTCACTTTTTTCTTACAATGGGCCTCTTATAGCAGTTTTGTGATGAAGTAGCTGTAAAGTAACTGTAGAGTTGTAGATAATTTGGCCAAGGTCACAGAGCCAGGATGAACGAGCATCAAAATTTGAATCCAGATCAAGCCAGAATTCAATCTATTCCACTATATCATGCAGTTTCTACTCCTTCATGTTTTACACTAGCAGGTGAGAGATTGTACATCTTTCAGGGTTACCTATTGGCCAGCCAGATGCTTGTTCCAATGATGCTGCCATTGCTCTGATTATTTGGAAACTTTGCTATGGAAATTATCCTCAGAGACAACTTATGAGCCACACCAGAACACCTGTTTCAACATATTAAAAGGATGTTGTCTTTGGGTTCCTGCCTCTCCCTCCTTCCCCCCCCCCCTCATTCTCCCATTTTTTATGAACTCGGCTGTCCCCATAGCTCTTTCGACCTAAAGTACAAGTGCCAGAGGAAACAGCTGAACAAGGTTATTTCAGATTTCTCTACGTGATATCATATCAGACATTATCCTGTTCATGTATATGTTTACTTGTTTTCTCTTTTTTTCTATCTCTGGCCTCTCTACCCCAAAGCCTGTTAAGCTAAATGAGATCAGGAAACCTGTCTTGTTTATATGAGCCCAGTGCTTAGAACAGTTCTTGGAACACTGTAGCTATTCAATTAATACCTGTTGAATGAATGAATGAACGAATGAACGAACGAACGAACGAATGGAATTAAAGTCATCTCTGAGCTTCTGCCAGGCTCCCTGGAATGACTGGCTATGTAAGTCATGAGCATAACTGTGTTATTATGGCATACATCAGCAGAAGTAGAATAAGACGTGTTGATTTAAAAGTTATTAGTTCCTGAAAGAGACGTCGAAGTCTCGGCTGACCACACAGGGGCTACTAAAAGGGTCTTGGGGTGGGTTCCCCTGTCTTCCTTCCAGCCCTCCAAAAGCCATAGGAGCTTTCAGGCAGCACCCTGGTGGGGCAGAGGGTAGTATGGAGCCGATATGCTATAAATTATAGTCATTACAACATGTCAGCAGCCCCCCAGCTGAGACCTTTAACGTGTTGCTATGAGAGTTTTCAAGGGCATCCGCTTTCAAGAAGGTTTAGGAGTATTAAATGCCTTTTGCAACCCATCAGGGTTTTCCTTAACTCATGTGAATCTGACATGTATTGGGTGCATTTTATCTCACAATCAATTTAATTCGAAGCTGTCGGTTTAAAAATAAGCTGTGGCTCAGTCGGTTAAGTGTCAGACTCTTGATTTCAACTCAGGTCATGATCTCACGGTTTGTGAGACCGAGCTCCATATTGGGCTCTGTGCTGCTTGGGATTCTCCCTCTCTCCTTCTATCTTTCTGCCCCTAACCCTTTCATCCTGTCCATGCATATGCATGCTCTTTCTCTCTCAAAATAAATAAATACTTAAAAAAATAAAAAGTAAAAATGATTTGTTGCTTCTGAAAGGCATTGGAACTCTAAGATCCACTTGTAAGGTTGTTTTCTGCCTCGTCTCTCATTCTCTCCTTTTGGTACCTGGTACAAAGCAGTATAATGCCTGGTGGCCACTGTGACCACCAAATAGAGATGCATAAAAAAGATCACCAAGAAAATGAGTGAACACTAAGTCATTATTGGAATCTACAGATAACATACACGCACCCTTTAACCAGTCAAAATGGAAACATGCTCTTTTTTTTTTACTTCTGATTAATATCAGTTATTTCTGACCTGTTTTCAAAGAAGGGAAACGTTTTTAATGGCTCTGCATGGCAGAACTCCGAATGGGCAAAAAGTGAACTGATATGTAGGATAAAACTCAAACACAAATCGAGGCAGGAATAAAGGAACAGGGGGCAGCGAGTCTGATTTCATTTGTTCAAGACATGGGTCTTGATTCTTTCATTAGCCGTTCAAGTGAAGGGATGCCAAGTAAAAAAGAAAAATGTTAGCTACCAGAGAACAGTACTTCCAAAGCTACTGGGGTAGAAACTGTAAAATGAACCCTGCTTTCCAAGAGGTCAGCTGTAGATGAAAGAGATGTATTCAGAATAAATTACCACCAGCAAAGGCAAACGGCGACTCTGTGGTGAGGTGAGCGGGCACCTTTGGATTTTACCCACCAAACTTTGTCATATGGAAGATCTGAGAGTGAGGAGGGGAAAAGCTATTGTTCGTGACCTAGTCCTAAGGATCTACACTGCTCTCCCTGCCTGTTTTAGAAATTGAACTGAAAAGAACCTGCTTGGTTAATGGTTAATAGAAATGATTAGTTGGTAGAAGACAATGAATCAGTCAGACCCAAAATGTACTGGAGAGAAAAATCTATAAGATATTATACGAGATTAAACTTTCTTAATTGCATACATTATTATTGTGCATTTGCACATTTATTATTAAAATTTGATTACTCTTTCCCTCCTTGGGATAAGAAAAGTAAACTGGAAGTCCAGTGAGATTTAATGGTGTTATATTTGTTATCTGAATTGGGTCTACTCGAATCTGTCCTGGGGCCAATGAACTATTCCAAGAAGAGGCTATAGGGACAGAACTATATTAGGAGCTACAAATTCAGTGCAAGGACAGCCTTAGATAACTATAAAGGGATTTACTGCAAGGACCTCCATATGGAATATGTGGGAACCAAGGCAAAATGTTAGCAATGCACTTTCAATCTCTGTGTAGAGACTTACTCTAAAAACCAATTGCAAGGAGATCTGTGAATCCAAAAGGCCTATGAATAATGCACATTGGGTCCTTTTAAAAAGAAAAACAAAATCAAAAACAAGTATGACTACAGTTTTCCAGTTGAAAAACAATGAAACTCTCAGAACAAATAATCTCTAATTGATTGTATAAGTATACAGTTTAGCATCTTTTTGTGTTTTCCATTCTTGGTATCATTCTTGAGAAGTGGGGCTATCTGGGGGGAAGGGGTCAGGAGGACCAAGTCTGAGAGCACAAATACGAGCTTTGGGAAGGTGGATGTTTTGCACATCTTTTGAAAAGTCTTGTCTGGGCACCATGATGGCCACAGCTATTGTAGCCAAGGACTACACCACACTGGCATTTTGGCAGCAGGTGCCTTGGCAGTGAAGGAAAATTCTGAGTGAAGCACAACCTGCCTGGTTTTATGTGGTATTTCATAATCAGTTGCATGTCATAATCACTTTCTCAGGTGTGCTATGGTTTAGGAAACAAAGAGATCTAGTAAATAATAACCGAAGCTTGCCAAGTGGCGAGGAGATGAGGCAAAGCATGTTGCTTAATGTTCTGGATGGTGTTTACATTTCCTGGGAGAAATGTCCACTCTGTGAATTACCCTAGATGCTCACACATCAGACAATCAAATTCTAAGTTTGACTTTGAGTCTATGAAGCCCTAATAGTACAAACCTGTTGAAACCAAGGCTGCCTGCTGCCCTATGTCTCATTAAAGGCACTACGAGCAGCAGGAGTAGACGTCCTGACCATCCTGATGAATACTTGAAAGAGAAGAAAAGAAGCCAAGAAACTCTCCCTAAGGAATCTCTTTCCCAAAACCTGTGTAGTGTTTTTAAAGTCTTCTTCAGGAGGGGAGTAGAAAAAATTTCCCTTGATTTATGGTTCTTAATTTTATGAAATGTTTCTCAGATGATATAATTTAGATTAAAAGACATCCTCCATTCATTTAGGATTAAAACAGTACCTATTTAGTTCAACCATCTCTGTTACAAAGTATGGTAAAATACAGCAGTGTAGCAGGACAGTTACTGGCAACATTATGATTGTGTGTGTGTGTGTGTGTGTGCACATGTGTACGTGTGCATGCACACGTGTTTGTCACCAGTTAGGCCCCTTAGCTGTTAGAGTGACTGGTGGGCTGAAAATTACTATAAGTGCCTTTTGAAGGTAACTTTCAAAAGTGACACACTCTTAAGATTGAAGAATTGTTTAGATCTTTGAAAAATTAGAACAACAAATGAAGTTCAGGATGAGAGTTCAATAGGCACGAGAAATAATTCATGTTGGTACAAAAGATTCAAGAAGGTTACCTCAGATTTTAACTACCCTCGCATTATTAATTTAATTTCTAGTCATTATGATAATACCAAGCATTTAGAATGCATTTAGTGTTTATGTAGATGGAATCAGTCCGTCTCAAAATCACAATCCTGAATTAATATGCTATTAAAAATGTCACTAGAAAGTGCTTTTATTATTCTGCCAGTAAACTGTTCCCTGTTTCTTTTTATAAAGGAAATTTCAGAATTTATTTTTTGATCGTCCTTAGATTTTGAAAACTGTAATGTTTCTGTTTAAGAATTCTCCTTATGCTGCATTAATGCCATGTTCTTTGACAGCATAAAAAATATGCAAATATAGCCTTTTTAATGGTGATTTTCATTTTGTTACTGTCATTTAACTAAAAAACAACTGATGATGTTTCAACTTATCACTTACAACAGTGAAGTTACTGAATTGATATTTATGTTCAGAGCAGATGACACAGAAACAAATATGTTTGAAATACCATCTGCACCATGTTGATTTCTTCCTTAAAGGCACAATGGAGTTGTTGAAATGTAGCCTGGGAGGGAAAATCAGATTCAGGGGCAGAGACGGCACATTACTATCCAAGAAAAATGGGTAAATGAGGTTTGCTGAATTTGGAGATGGGCTGTGGAGAAGAAGGGGCAGAAGGGGAACGTGCAAGTGTGAAATCTGTAACTTCACAGGAATCTTTCCATTTTGGCAACGAGAGAGCATTCTCTGTTTTTTGGCCCTCCATCTCCCAGACTGCCCACTTGGCTCCGTGCCCCACTGCCTACCTCTCCTTGCAGCCTCTACCCAGTATTACGCATCTTCTCCATCTGTTGCTGGTTGCCAACCTGCTGCTTAGGAAACCCCAGCATACTCTGTGCTGAATTACGTGGGAGTGGCACCTTTCACAGCTATTTGAACCGAGAGAGAAGCAGGCAGCTGGGTGGGAGGAAAGTTGGATAGAAGAGCTTTGCTGGAGCAACATGTCCTGCTGAGCAAGACTGACTCCCAGAGGTGGAGCTGAAGGCTGATCTCGGGAGTTGCTATTAGATGTCATGTGGGAAGCTTTTTTGTTATTCCACGAAGATTCTAAAATGAAGAGGAGAACCCCTCTTAATGGGCCAGTGGATAGACTTTCATACTTTCATGAATGAGATTTATCTGCTTACTTGACCTAGGTAAATGATCCTGGGCAATTCAATAAACTCCACTGTGCTTGAATTTCCTAAGAGCCGGACCTCCTCTTCATGGGTAGAAACCTTTGGTTTCCTTGAACTCACTCTACCCTCTCCCGCACGCATTCTATCCAGTTTATCTCCATTTATGTATCCCATTAGCAGGCAATAATAATTATAATAATAACCAACATTAATTAGGCACTTACTCTTGGACGTAATTGGTGTTAAGCACTTTACATGCTTTGCTGAATCATTTCCATGTGCCCTTCAGAACTACTCTGTACATGTACCCACCCTGCTCTGTGTCCCTTTCTGTGCCCCCGGAGGCTCATCATTCTGGACCACATCTTTAGGCTCCCTTGCCTTTAGCTTATGTATGGATTCTGCTTACATGTACAGGTTAACTGGCAGCAGATGGGTGGAAGGGAAAAAAATGAGGTCAGGGTATTATTCCCTTTCTGCACTGTCACAGCAGGTCAGCTGTGTCCTTTGATGAAAATCCCCAACCAGCAGCCATCCCCTACAGCTACAGATTCCTCCCCTTGCTTGGCCTTTCGGGCTGAGAAGTGATAACTTTTCTGTTTCACCATCCCCCTTTCTTTCCCCAACCCTGCCCACATCTTTGTAAGCATTCCCTTTATTAAACTCTTCTCAACCACCTGACTTGGGTGGGCCATCTTTTCCCCACCGGACCCTGAATGATACATATGCATAGAATCCTCTCAACAGCCCCAAGGTAAATACCCTTGTATAGGTGAGGAAACTATGACTTTGGGTGGTTTAGAACCTGTCCCAGTCCATGCATCTAGTAAACACAATGACCAAAACACAAACCCATTTTTCTAATTCTGAACCAGTGCCCAGTGTTGCCAAGATGATCAGTTCTAAATTCATAATATTTTATTATTTGAAAAAGTGGTGTTTATTTGAATTAGTCCATCTTTTGCCCTTTTCATTGCAAAACCCCAGACTCTTGCTTAGAATATTGAAACCCCATAATATTAGGGGAAATCTACTCGCTTATTTATATAACAGAATACTTACTTATATAACAAAATTTACTTATTTATATAACAGAAAAAAATTCAAATTAACCTGAGAAAAAAAGAAAGTTAATCTAAGGTTATGGTGGGAAGCTTCAAATAGCCCCCATAATGCCCACCTCCAATTATTTATGCCCTTGTTGAATCCTTTCCCCTTGAGTATTGATCAAATTGTTTAACTTTTAATAAATAGACTATGGCAGAGATGATGGGATGGCACTTCCCAATATTGAGTCATTAAAAAAATGGCTTCTACCTTGGATACTTGGATCACTCAGTCTGGGAAAAGCCGTGTACCCTGTGAAAAGGCCTATGTAGCAAAGAACTAAGGCCTTCCAATAGCCATAAAAGCAAGCTCAGAAATGGATCCCTCCCTAGTTGGCCCTTCAGATGATTACAGTCCCGGTCAATATTTGATTGCAGCTTTGTGAGAGATTCCGAGCCAGAAACTCCCACTTAAGCAGCTCCGAGATTTTGGAGCCACAGAAAATATGAATGTTGTTTGTAGCCACCAAGCTTAACCAACATTTGTTTATTCTCAGCTACCAAGTTTTCAGATAATGTATTGTGTGACAATAGATAACTTAGATTTTGATTCTGAGAAGGGTTCCAGAGGAACAGAATCTTAAGAATGATTTCCTTGAATTGGTTGTGGGTGCTGTGAATCACTCAGGGAAGCTGGAGGTGGAAATGAAGCAGCGGCCATTTGGTGGCACACACGTGTCACTGCTGATCTGCTAGCTCACCCATCGGCATGAGGCGACAGCCAGCCTGCAGCTGCTCTGCTGCCCTTGCTTCCTCTCTTTCAGCTTTCCTGAATCTCGGGCCAGTGTGTGCTTAGTCCACAGCCTTATAGAGACTGCTTGCTCAGATCCTTCAAGTGCAAGGGTCAAAAACCTTGAACATCAGAAATTCAAGCAAGGGTTTAACGAAAAGTCTAGGAAAGTCAGGAGCCAGAGGAGTGAACACCCGATGTTTGTTGAACTTTCTTCTCCAGCTTCACCCTAAAGCCAACTGTGGTCCACCAACTCTCCTCAGGTCTTCCAACCCAAAATTCCATATCCTTGAGAGGTATTCTAATTGATCCAGCTAGGCTCAGCTATCCTCCCCATGACCAATAAACTGGAAGTCGGTACTATAATATGTTAAAAAATATAGAGAGACATAGCTTCCAAAACAGAAGAGTGAGGCCAATAGCCCAACAGTCCACCACATCTTCCCAAAAGGTCTCCCTGCCTCCTCTGATTTATCCTACCCACTGGGGCCACACCTTCCTGCCAAGTACTCACGGCTCATCTTGACATGATCTAAAACTACCATTTGAAGTTTGGTTAACTCACCGGTATGGTCCATAATCTACACCTAATGTGCATAAACCACTCTAAAACCCCATAAAGCTATATTCTTGCGCAACTCATGACAGTGCTCACCTTGTCTTTTGTTATAATTACATACAGACTTCATATTTGAGTTCAGCTTTAAAATGTGTTAACACGACTATCTCACTCTTATTCAGTAATACTCACTGTCACCACACTTTGGTCAAGGCATCATAAGTAGAAAGGCTACCTGGGAATGCTTTCTGACATTATAGATTTAATTAGATTTTTTGAAATTAGATTCTTACCCTTTCACTAACGGTGATGTTTGTTCACTCAGTGAATGACTGCCTGATAAGAAAGAAGCTATAATACCCTAATAATATTCTTTGCCAAATAAGGACAAGCACAGTAGTAATGACAAAGACTTAAACATACATCTGCAAGCACTGAATGGCTTTTGCTAACATAAGTCATTAGGTACACAAATGGGAACACTGTACATTTGCTTGACTATGTACAACACATTCGTGGGATTGTGCTGAAAGGATGTTCACTAAGTGGTATTGTCTACATTTTCTAAATATCTCATAGATATTTTAAATTATAAAAATGATATCTGGAAACTAGAACAGGATCTCGATATTTTGTGCACAGGAGAATCATCTGAAGAAATTGTTTTGATGAAAATCTTGAGCTCCAGGACTATAAATTCAGATTCAGTTGACCCAGAGTGAAGCTGGGAATTTAAATATTTAATAAGCACCCCCAGGTAATTCTGCCAAAGGACATCTGCCTGTCCATACCTGGAAGTAAAAATTGCAGTAAACCCAGAGTTTAAACCAGTTCATTCTTCACTAAATGAACACCAAAAAACCCTCCGAATTCTTGTGAACCCAGTCATACCACCTGGCCATCCCAGAGCCCAAAAGAATTTCTTCGGACCTGACCTGGAAGCTTGCACTGAGTGAAAAGGTGAGTCGGCCGTAGGGTCAAACAAGCAAAGAAAACTCCAGGGAGGAGAAAAGGTCAGAATGAATAGAATCACCCTTTAGCCCAGGTTTCTGAGCATCTTGATAATAAGGCCTGTGAAGCTCGGTGGGAGCTGAGGAAAAGTGTTCTAAATTCTAGTGAAATGAGAAAACAGTTTTAAGAAACAGCTTCTGTTTAGAACGTTTAGAAAATCCGCTTGCAATAGCATCCTTTTATTGGTATCAACTCCAGAGATTTGGTTGCTTGTAGAATGACGTTATCAAACAACTTCCCTTAAAACCCGCAGCCCTTTCGCCTTTGCTGTGTGTCAGGCACAATTTAACCTTCATTATGTTCTCAGCAGAGGTGTTTATATGAGACACTGTGATCTCCATGCATTGCTTCCTCTTTTTGTTCTTTCACAGCAGCAAATACCAGGTGCTTTTCTGAAAAAGCCTGTGGTTAGTGCAGCTAACCTATCTGTTTTACCCAAGCCCACCCTGAGGGGGATGGCTTGCAACGGCTGTGTAGGTTTTGAGAATGACAAAGTGGCAATGAATGCTAAGAGGGAGATGATTGTCCTGAATGACAGATGTGAGTTCAACTGACCCAGGTTCCTGGCCAAGCAGTCAGGGAAACTCAGGGATTAAGGGGGTGAGACGGAGCGGGGGGGGAGGGGGGTGTGTAAAAGATAAGAGAGAGGTATGGTCAGAAGCAAGGTCAGATGCCAAAGGCTCCACACTGAGTAAATAGGCCACTGGAAGAAGTGTGAATTCTTGTTTACTAGACACAAAAAATGAACAAGTAATCATAGTCAGAAAGTCAAGGTCAATTACCAGAGTAGTGGAAAAGGTAGCAAGACAAAAAATAAAACCTTCCATACTAGTCAGCTGCTAAAACCAAGGAGTCAGGACTTGAGAGTCTTGGTGGTCGTTCTGCTAAAGTTGACAATGTTTCCCAGAGGGAGGTCTCTGTGTTACTGCCTTTATCCAGAGCGCTGACTACAACTGCAGAATCACTTGCTTCTACAAAAGGGTCCTACCTGAGACTCTCCAAGAGCGGGCTGAACTCCCACAGCCAGTTCTGTGCTCACCTACTATAGCTGGAGACCCACTGTGTACGTGACTCCTGCAATAGCCTTCATTCTCCTCTCCCCCACCCTCCTAGCTCATTTCATACAATTAGATGCCCGTGTCTTTATTGCTGGACTCACGTCTATTTCCTTTGAGAATTAAATCTAGCTCAGTTGAGGTTCCCAAGGGAATATAGATTGTTTACTACATATTCTCAAGGACCAAAAGTTACAGGACAAAATATTACAAAGCCAGTGATGTCATAATGCCTAGAAAGAAAAGATTTATCCACATTTCCAGAGGATATTATTTTCTCATCAGAGTCTCAGGGCCTTACAACATTAGTCTCTTGGATTAATGTAGCAACTTTTCCCTAATGAGCTCTAAACTGTTCCATTAAGATATATGTAAAAATAAGACAAGAGAAAGTAAATAGAGTCATCCAAAGTGGATATTAACCATTAGTAAAAGGAGGAATAGAATCCAGTTCTCCTGACCCTCAGCAAATTATGGCTATATCTATTTAATATCAAAGGTGGAAAATTAGATATAACAGTTGAACCCCCCTCCCCCAATATTGCTTTCTGTCATATGAAAGGAAAATGAGAACGGCAGCAATACGGATAGCAAAATAATACTTCCTGGCTATACATAGCTTGTCTACTAGAGGAAGGCAATGAATAAATATACACAAGTGCAATTAATGACCTTAAAAAGAGAAAGAATGGGTAACTGAAGTCTCCCACAAACTGCTTTATAAAATAATAATAAAATTCCCAAACCACTTGTGCTGAGTTCCCAACTTATGCACGCACAGCCGTCACCCCCTGGTAGGAATGGCAGCCAAGTCACACTATCCCTGAAGCCAAGGACAATTACTGGAAAACATGATTAACCCCTGCTTTCCTCCCTTTTGCACCGTTCCCCCATTTGTGGCTTTCGAGTCTTGTCTCAAAGTAAACAAAATTGTACTCGTACATGCAGCCAATGAAGGATTTTATAATTCCTCAGATTCACGGAGGACCATGAGTACCTTCAAGTTAAAGTAACCTTGCAATTCTTCCAATTCTGCCGTTCTTTAAGAAGTTCCTATTAAGTCTTAAATGCTTCAGAGATTAAAAGGGTATATTAACGTTATTGGAGACTTGAGATAAAATGCCATGCCTTGCAGGGTATCTTAGCACTTAATGAAAACATTTTCATCACATTCTGAGTCTATTATGCCAGATCGCCATTTCATAAGTTGTAAGATAATCTTATTTTAATTAGAGGAGATATACCAAGTATATTAGAGTAATACAGTTAAATGCATTCATCAACTTTCTTCTTGTCAGGTAAAAGGGCTCCTTCAGAGTTTGTTATACAGATGTGTTGCCACACGTATAAATAAAACAAAAAACAAAAAACTAAACTAAATATAAATATGTACGTAAACTCTGAACTATTTGTAGAGCAATATGTAAGTGTTTTTTAAGGTGGACCCTATATAAGGCTGCACTGTCCAATACGGTAGCCACTGTCACATGCGGCTATTGACTACTTGAAAAATGGCTAGCTCAAATTGAAATGTGCTATAAGTATGGAGTAAACATTGGATTTCAAAAACTGTAGCACACAATATGTAAAATAGCTCAATAATGTGTATAATGATTCTTTGCTGAAATAATTATATTTTGGCAACTGGAGTAAACAAACTGTATTGTTAAAATTAATCTCATCTGTTGCTTTTTACCTTTTTAAATATGGTGACCAGAAGATTTTAAGTTTTAGGGGCACGTGGGTGGCTCAGTCAGGTAGACATCTGACTGGCTCAGGTCATGATGTCACGGTTCATGGGTTCGAGCCCCATGTTGGGCTCTGTGCTGACAACTCAGAGCCTGGAGCCTGCTTCAGATTCTGTGTCTCCCTCTCTCTCTGCCCCTCCCCCACTTGTGCTCTCTCTTGCTCTCAAAAAAAAAAAGAAAAGAAAATTCCAAGTTTTATATGTTACTTGTATTACATTTCTACTGGACACTGTTGCTGTATATCATCTAAACAATATGTAAGTTTAAATCTTAATTATCTGCAGGATATTATCCATGTTGTTAAATAATGAATGTAAATGATAAAATAATTAATGTCAAGTTGGTTCCACCTAAATTTTGAGCAAATTTCCATTTACCTTTTCCCACTGTCCAGTTAAATGAATGAATGGAGATGCTAGTCTTAATCGCAGTGTGAGGGAAACGTTAGCCGGCAGGTCAGTGGCTGCAGAAGAAAGTTGGAAAGCACTTTCCAGAACCAAACACAGATCACCTGATCTCAGGAGTGGATTGTGAAACGAAGCCAGAAGTATCTTGTGGGAGAACCCCCCCTTTAACAGCAATCGCACTTATGATCTGGACATTCAAGTGGAACAAAGAAAGCTTCAAGTTCCATCTTGTGGTTTTGCAATTCTTGCAAGAGAGGAAAAGAGAAAAGGCACATGTTTGGGTAAGAAAAGTTTTCAAAATACACAAGATGGTGTTAAAACACCTTGTTGGAAGGCCAGGAAAAATGTGAGCACCGAGACAGCAAACCAAGATTTAATTACAATTTCAACCTGTCCCTGGAATGTGACCTTCTAATAGTCAGTCTGAAATAGACTGCACTTAGACAAAAGCCACTCAAGCCGAGCTGGTAACCTAAAAAGACCAGACAATCTTTTTTAATGTTTATTTATTTTTGATAGAGAGAGACACAGACTGCAAGCAGGGAAAGGGCAGAGAAAGAGGGAGACACAGAATCCAAAGCAGGCTCCAGGCTCTGAGCTGTCAGCACAGAGCCCAACGCGGGGCTCGAACCCACCAACCGGGAGATCATGACCTGAGCCGAAGTCGGACACTCAACCGACTGAGCCACCCAGGGACCCGGACAAATAGTTTTAAATGTAAAACTTGCTACTCTTGAAGAAAAGAAGTGTAGAGCAGATCAGAGGCAAACTAAAATCAAATGGTCCACAGAGAAATCACTAGAGCAACTCACAAGAAATGCCAAAGCAAAATGAGACCCCTCCCCCCCTTTAAGAACGGCAGCTAGAAGAGATGAAGGTCACTCGGGGATGAATAGGTGATGGTGGTGAGAACCAATAAATTGTTTGCCTCAGCTGAGCTGTCAGCACAGAGCCTGATGAGGGGCTCAAACCCACTAACGCTGAGATCATGACCTGAACAGAAGCTGGAAGCTCAATCGACTGAGCCACCCAGGTGCCCCCGCCTCAGTCTTTAATGAAGAAAATGAGAGAGTCTCACTTCCATCTTGCTTTTGTTAAAAAAGAAAAGAACAAACACCAAATGGAGACAGCAAACCAAGATTTAATTATAATTTCAACCTGTCCCCGGAATGTGACCTTCTAATAGTCATTCTGAAATTTCCTGATAAGCACTCTTGAAATGATCTGCATGATAAAACCCCTGCTGGACCCTCCCCCACAAAAAGATACTGTCCTGGCCTAAAGCAATTCTATCTTTCCTTTGGTCATAACTTCTTTTTTTTTTTTTTAAATGTTTTCTATTTATTTTTGAGAGACAGAGAGAGACAGCGCAAGCAGGGGAGGGTCAGAGAAAGAGGGAGACACAGAATCTGAAGCAGGCTCCAGGCTCTGAGCTAGCTGTCAGCACAGAGCCCGACATGGGGCTTGAACCCACGAACCGTGAGATCATGACCTGAGCTGAAGCCTGAGCTGAAGCCAGACGCTTAACCGACTGAACCACCCAGGCGCCCCTCCTTTGGTCATAACTTCTTAACCCACGTGCTTTCCTATAAAAACCTTCCATTTTGTATAGCTTCTCAGAGTCTCTCTCCACCAGCCACATGGGATGCCACATGCTCATTTCATGAATCACTTAATAAACCAATTACATCTTTTGATTTACTCAGTTGAATTTTTTTTTAACACTTTGAAGCAGACAAGTCAGAGGTATTAGAACAATCCATGGGAAATGGAATTTTCCTAGACTTAAGTTAAAAACTAAATGTAAATAAATCACCAGGACCAGACGGCATCCACCCAAGACTTTCAAAGGAATTCAAGGGTGAAATAAGCAACTGTTGGCCAAAATGTATAACCTGTTGTTATTAACTACCAGTATAGGAGAAGAATGGCAGATCGCCAGCATGACTCACTCTTAGATGGGACTCCGAGGGAGAGTCTGGAAACAAAAGCCCTTCAGTCTGATTTCTATATTTGATAAGGTGATAGCTTCTATATAAACTTTAAGGCAATAACTAGAGGAGTTACAGTTTATGTGAGGAATTGCCTAGTCATCTATGAAGGACATGTTTCACATGATTTACAAAACTTGAACCAAATACTAAGAAATTCTTAGTGTTGTTGAGTTTTTTCTTAAAGACTGTTTACCTGATAGAAATCAAGCTAAATATTATGAATAAAATTATACAATATTTGGGATTTCCTTTCAAATATCCCAAAAGAAAAAAATTAGGAAAAGAACAGATGTAACAAGAAAGAAAGGAGATTACTGATAAGTGGTTTATTATCCTTTTCTTTCTACTTTTGTGTGTTTGAAAATCTCCATAATAAAACCAAAAAGTAGTTAAGGGGAGAACATAGAAATATATAAACACAAGTCTAAAGGGAAACCAATGAATACTATTCATTTAGACTTTCGAATACACTTTGACAAATTTCCATACTAACATTTTATATCCACACATGTGCACGCGAGCACAGGTGCACACACACACACACACCCACACACACACACACAAAGTGGGTTTTTTTCAGGTGTATTTGAAGTTTTACACAGAGAGGGAATCACCCTAGAGACAAAGGCAAAGGGGAAAGATTAATGGGAATTTCTCTGGAGGATAAAGTCATAATAGTGGTATCCTTGATGAACCAATTTTATATAGAATGGTAAAAAAAAAAGGACCGAATGAAGAAATCAGGTTTGTAGGTAATATAAAACTGATCTCAGTAGTGAGCTATCTAAACTTATAGGGATAAATAAACAAACAAACACCTTCTAAGTCTGCCTAAATAGAAGGAAAAATGGTAGATGATCTTTAATGTGTACCAATATTAAAAGATAAAATTTAGAAAAAAATGTATAAATATAGGGGTGCCTGGATGGCTCGGTTGGTTAAGCGTCTGACTCTTGGTTTTGGCTCAGGTCATGGTCTCTCAGTTTCGTGATCAAACCCCAGGCTCTGCACTGGCAGCCGAGAGCCTGCTTGGGATCTTCTCTCTCCCTCTGCCTGCCCCTCCCCCACTCACAGTGTCTCTGTCTCTCTCAAAATAATAAATCAACCTTAAAAACATACTTAAAAAAAAGAAAGTAGTATTATAGAATATATATGTATAAGATACGAGATCTCACCAGTTACTAAAATTCTAGAAAATTGTTGAGGAAGAACTAGGAACTATTCCTCCTAAAATCAGCTTATTTTATTTCTACGACTCTAGAGAAACACAATGCTGAAGGCTCCTGGGAATGTTTCAGAAATAAAACATTTTCAAGCCTAGACATGTCTAAGGCAGCCAAGTGTCTGCCTTTTCATGTCAATGACAATACAACTAAACTGAATGAAGTTGAGCGAACAACCTCGAGAATCAGTAAGGGGAGTTGAGTAGACTGTATCATAATAGATTTAAATGCTAGAACTTTTTGGCTTAGAATCACAAGGCTTGAGTGGTATTGTATAATCAATGTTTATTGAATAAAAAGCATATAAACAGACTGATTAGGACTTCATTCACCAATGGATAGAATTAAGAGCTACTCCTTGAAATGTGAAAGCTTTAGTTCTTAAATAAAATTTGGAACATGGTATACACTGAGAGCAAACTTAAAAACTATCCTACCTCCAAGAATGGGTGGAAACAAAAAATACAAAGGGATCGAAGGAAACTTTAAATTCATGTCCAGTTTACTGAGCAGCAGTGACATATTTAGAGAAAATAATCTATATTTTATCAAAAAAAATGAACTAAAAAGGGCAAAAAATTACTACAATATCTTTTGGTGCCCCTCTCGATGTTGGAATAGTAGTAAACTACACGGACAATAATACAAGTCTTATTGCACTAACTTCATGCTTGATGTATTTGTGTAACTTTTTCTTTCATTATAATTAAATCAACTCTAATGATACAAACATTTCAGTTATATAATTCAGTTATTATAGAGCATACCTTTACTAATTATGAAGACACAGTATGCTACAACTCACATAACAAAAAGGGCCCACTGAAGTCCCAAATATTTATATTATGATTTGTTATATTATTTTTATACAGTTAAATTCACCAATGATTTGAAAATTAGTAAGTTATTTTCTTTAGTTTTTCTTTAAAAGCTATATTAATTTTACAAACACTAGTAGGCTAAATGTTTTGTCCACCCTAAAAGGCAAATAATAAGAAATTATTGTTTCACTAGGTTACTCATATTGTGTCTTTTAAACCGCAAGAAGCTGGTTGTGAAATGGGGAACTGGTTTTATTAAATATCCAAGAATGCTTTTTTTTACAGACAGGGAAGCTAGCATAAAATAGAGATAAAAACGACAGTAGGAATGCTGTCCATCAAGATAGTTGTTTATTTGATCTTCCTCTAAAATTATTGCAATACTTTTCCATCTTGTCCTAATCTGTACTAAAAAATCAACTAATCATCACGTTTCACGAGTAAACATTTTCATGCTACTTATCTAAAAAAGTAGCATAATTTCTTAATCTATTTTGGGTCTGCTTGTTCATAGGTTCATCACATGTTAGATAGCTAAAACTTTTACTGGTGAATTGATGTTATAAAGACAGAAGTGAGGTTAGAGTGAAATCCTGTTCTTCTCCTACAGAGGATGGTGGTGATGGTTTCATCTGTCACCTCACAAGAAGTGAGGGATGTCTGGGACCTAGTGCAGCCACACACTTGTCCAACTAATCACAGTGTCCCTGACCCAACTTCCAACTCAACTCTGTATTATTTGGTAAATGTTAGGTAAATAGCAAAAATGTGAAACCCTCATCATTATGACCAATATTAACCCTTGCCTAATAACCTTTGCCTTCTTTCTGTTTCCAGAACAAAATTATTCAGTTACAACAGCTGATTAGCTACAATATTAATAATGGTGGTCTTTGGTTAGTGGTTTTATTGGCAATTTTAATTTTCTTGTTTATATATTTTTTTAATTTTCTACTTGCCTTTAATACAAATTAATTGATTTATAATCCAGAAAAGCATTAGGAGTATTCTAAAATAAGTGTCACAATTTTCCATTTATATAATATGTAAGGAATATTTAGAGTCAAAGATATCTCACTGGCAAACAAGTTTTCAGAACTGGAGTCTTACATAATGACTTCCCATTTTCTCTAAAAGAGAAATCAGCGCTTGATTTCCATCCATGTAGAAGTTGTGAATCAAAGTCCTTTATAAGAAAAACAAACTAAAATGGTTTATAGGGCTCCATTTTAACTTTTGATGAAGACGTAACATCCTATCTACTAACCCTATGTCTGAGAGGAACAGACTGAAAGATGGACCCACCTATGACAGCATACAGAAGATGCCACGATTCCTTAGTCTCTGCCATGTTCTGGATCATGAGAGAGGGCTTGAAATTTTGGAGTAAAATGCCAAAGACTCAAAATAAGACTCTGAGAATTCTCACTGTCTACATACAAAAACATCTTTCTTTTTTTCCCCCTAAACCAAAGGAACTAAGTGGGAATTTCACTTTACCTCATTCACTTGAGGAATCTCAATCAGTTGTTCCCCAAATAGCAAAGTACAGACTCAGCAAAACAACCCAAGAATTATATCACACATTGTTTATGGCTGAGTGAGCTTACAGAGTTCTGGGATATGCTGAGCACACAGCTATTTGTCATAAAGCCATCAATCAAATTCAGTTGATAATAGAAATCCCTAAATAAATGAATTATAGAAATCAATGAGTCGGCTATTCTTCCAGAGTTTAAAATCACTGAAAAATTTACCATGGACTTAGAAGGCAATTAAATAGGGGGGCATCAATATTCTCTTATTCATTTCACAGTTCTTTCAGGCCTAACTGCTCTGTTTATCAAAGACCCAAAGAGACTGCTAAAGACAGACTCCACTGGGGTTCTCCTAGGAAAAATGGGAATGAAGGCAGCAGTCAAGTTGTTACCTATTCTGTGAGCTCCTAATTACAAAATGAGTGAAGGCTCTTGGATCCCATCCAATCACACCTGCCATCCTAAGCCCGGATCTCACCTCTTGCCTACTCGCTCAGTTAGTGGGGCCGGAGGGAAAAGAATGGAAACCCCATGACCAATCAAACACTCTCACATTAGCTTGAGTTTACCCTCACTCCCCTCCTCTCTGCAAGCTACTAACAGTGACTTTTTGAGTCATCTATTTTCCTTTGTTCCATTAAAAGCATTATCAATGCCTAAAAGTCCCAGGGATCACCTAGTAAAGGAGAGAAACAAAAGGCACAGATAATTATAAATTCGATAATATGCCCTGTAGTGTGTTGGTTCAGCGTGTTTGTCGGTATAAAGCCTAGACTGGCGAATGCAGTCTAGTGCTGGGTGAAAGTGGAGCGCATGTACACAGATACAACAAAAAAGCTTCATTCCTTGCTTTCTTATCGATACTGTTACAGCCGTTTCCCTCCTTACCTCCAGGATGGTGGAGGCTGCTTACCGCAAGCACCGTGTGAAAACACATTTGTGCTTGAAAACACAAACAGGAACAAATGATGGGTCCTTTCCCAAAGAAGCCCAGGATGATGGGGAAGAAAGGTATAGAAAGCAATCATTGCCATGTAAGTATAGAAGGCAAGATACTGTATCAGATATAAGCAGCAGAACAGAGGTGTTAACTATTTTCAGGGAGAGGGGCCCAGAGAGTGCCCACAGGAGGTGAAAATCTGAGTATCAGTGGCTGAGTATTAGTGGCTGAGTATCTGAGTATTAGTGGCCAAATGAAATGTGGCCAACAAGCAAGGAACAGAGGGCAATTCGTGTAAAGGTCATAGTGTGTGCGCAGGTACAGAGTGTAGCGTAGCCTGGTATTTGGGAAACTGAATAATTTGCGGTGGTTGGAATGAAAAGTGACAATACTAAGAGCCTCTGTCCTTCATGTGTATATATCATCCATCGATCGATCCATCCTCTAACTGGGGTCTATTTACTGAGATGAGTCAGCTTGGGTTGTACAGTTGTACAGTTTTAGTCCAAATGGAAGCTCTGATTATCACCCCATTTTCATGTAGTCCTGTTGTTCATGGTCATTAACAGTCATGTTGCTCGACTGAACTTTTAGTTGGGCTCTGTGGTAACCTCTGCTCACCTTGCTTGCAAACACTTACAAAGAAAAACCGACACTGAGGGAGCCAATGCCTTTTTATGGAAATGTAATTACTAACAGGGCTTTATGCTGAAAATACAAATTAAGTTCTTTCCTCCTCCCCTCATCCCTATCCATCATCCTCCTCCACTTTCCAGTCAAAGATGCATTCTTAGTATGCACCAAAAAATTTAGTTTTGTCTTTTTGAATACCCTTTGATTATAGGGATTGTGTTGTATTTATAACTGTTCCTAGGTAGCTGGCACAGGAACTTGCCTTCAAATGATTGATGAACAGAACAATCAATCAATCAGTTCATCTGATTGCTGCATTGAAGGCAAGTGTGGAAGCAGATGCCATGTACAGCCAGCCAACTGCAGCAAGGAAAATATTGTTCATTGTCTGTAATTTTAATGATCTAAGAAAATAAGACATATGAGAAATCATAAACATTTGTCTTTGCTTAAATCCTATGTAAAAATAAAATAATGCCAGGTAATATCACCCATGATGTCTTGGCTACAAGAAATGGAAAGTGTAATGCCTGACAATAAGGAAAATGTATTATCTCACATAAGAAGAATCCCAAAGTTGAAGGGTTAATTAAAAAACTCAGTGGTTCAGCATGACATCTTTTTTATCGGCTACCTTCCAATTTGCCTCCTTCATGGTTTTAATTTGGTTCGGCAGCTTCCAACATCACATGATCACATAATATCCAATGGCCAGATTGGGAAATTATAGCATATCTTTTTCTTCTATTTTTCTCTTATCTCTTTGCCCAGAATTGCATCCCATGCCCTAAGCCAATGGCAGTCAACAGGACTGTAATTTATTGTGATTGACTCAGCTTGCAGACTAATCAAGATCCACTTTGCTGAGAGTCTGGAGAGGGCGTCCTGGTTTCCTCCAGGAAACGAGAGAAAGCAGGGTTCTGAAGCAAGAACTTAGGTGTGGGAAACACAAGGATTTGTTGTTAAATAAACAACCAATAGTGTCTACAATAGCCAATGATCAATTTAACTTCATTTTATTGCATTCATTCACCTTCCAGATGTTCAAATAAACAGCAGGCCAACTATATTTTCCACAAAAAGAGGCACAGCTATATTTACTTTTAAGACAGAAGAAACAAATAAATAATACTTCAACAACAATGAAAAATAAGCAAATGAAAGAAAAGTAAAATAAGAAGATTATAAAAAATTTCAAGCACCGTACTCATTCTGAGTGGAAAAATATGTGTGATTCTTGTGGACTGCCTCTCCAAAATAAATATTAAAATTTCAGTCCTGTATCTAATACAGTAAGTCAAAGTTCCTCCACGTATTTCTCCTATTGACAGTAAAGATTGAAAGTGATCTTATTTAATACAAGAGACAATAAACTAAAATAAGAACAGTCAAAGACCAAACTTCCAGATACAGGTCTTACAAGGCGATGTCTGCCATCTTTTACCCAGAACTGTGCAGGTTTTCACCAAGTCTTTGAAGATAAGCCTAATTAATTTGTTAATTTATTCAAAAGTTATTTTGGTGGGTAGAATAATTTAGCTCTAACCGCAAGTTAATACAGTTTTAAGGAACCTTTCTGGAATTCAGTGCCTGTCACACATTCAGCGTTAATACCATGTTGCAATATTTAAAAGTTTATTAACATAAAGTATTTCAAGCTATACATTTTTAAATTAATCTCAAACTAAATTGAAGATTACATCCATTAAGCATACCTTTAAGAGGTGAATATTGGGCATAACAATCACCGCTGGTTGCCTAGCAACCCTGGGCCCAGCTCTTACAGTAAGTTTATCCTAAACATTAATGGAAAATCAGCGATGAATATATATCCACTTCAAGTCTGTTTGCTAGAAAAAATGCACTTGTTCTATTGTTAATGATTCTGTAGTTTGCTACCCTGGGGAGTTGGGTTTCAACAAAAGGGTTGAGAAGGGGTGTCTTTGTCACTAAGCTATCGTAACAAGCTGTCCTAAGAATGATGCCCAATTATTAAAGCAATGATGCCAATCAGCGGTCATCACAGTTAAAAATGAAATCAATATCAGATGAATCTCTCAAACCACTTTTTTAAAGTCCTGTGAAAAGTACACCTCACTTCCATACATTCTAATTTCCAGAAAGAATATAAGATTAGATTATGAAGGCCTCGGGGCACTCTCAAGGCTATCCTATTCTTTAAAATGCCTGCGGTAGGCCCACGGTCAAAAAATGTCATCTCTCATCCCATTTTCTCCTGCTCGAGTATATTGTAACAAATAACCTTTCTAATTCTGCATACATTCCCATGTCTGTGCATTTACATTACCGGAGTCTCCGGTGCCACGATTGCCAAGGAGCTCTCTGAAGCACTGTGGCTGAGCTCTGCCAACCGTGTTTGGCTGCCCGGCTCCTTCTGGGCTCCCAAAGCTGGCAAGCTCATATGCTAATAGAATTCATTAGCCTGGGCTTTGACAGACAGTTAAAACAGGACTCCACATCGGCACTCCAGCCCTGCACAGCCATTATGCCGTTTCAGGAGGCGCAGCTAATTCAAAGAAGATGATAACAGGGTTTGCAATCAGGGAACATTAGAGTGTCGGGCAGCGGAGAGGTTGAACATGCTAGGCAGGCAGTACTGCCAGCGAACCTGATTTGATTTCTGGCACTACTGGCGGGCTTGGCAAAAAAACGGAGGTAATGAGATAAACTGAAATACCAGGCACCAGGACTGGTCTTTGAAGTAATTATTCCCTGGGGTAACAAGGGACACGATGAAAAAGCTTTCAGGGACAGGCAGTGGGCACTCGTGGGACCCAGTTTCCATTACAGCATGACACTCTGCTGAGCGACACTCTCTCTACTCGAGAGCAGGGTACTAAATAGGCTGTCAAGAGGGAGGGGAGACTGGAAGGGGCCCGGGAAAGGAAATAAAGCTGAAGAAAGATAGAAGCAAGATAGAGAGATTGTCAGAGCCCTGCAAGGGAGCCAGAATTAAGTGAGGTGTTTCAGAATCTCTGTTGGCAACAATGATAACTTCCGTGGCTTTCCTCAATTAGTCCTCACATTCAGCACACTCAGGGGAGAAAGGGAAGGGAAAAGGCAAAGGACACATCAGGCCACAGAAGCCCCAAGAGTAGTAAAATCCCTTAAGATGTTGGTCGAAAACAGATAAGCCTTTGGCATTTCCCCTTTGGGGCTCTTGGCTCTGTCAGGTTGAGGACCTGAGTGAAATGATTAAGAGAGCACTTTCTGGAAGTTCAAGCCTCTAAGCCTCTGCATATAATCAGCCTCACCAGGCAATTCTTTATGTAGGAGCCGGCCCAAGGCTAAAGTTGAACCAGAAATGAATCATTTCTCATTCTGCAGTGACTACTACTTCTTCTGAATCAAATTGGAGGTCGCTGGCTAAACAAACTGGGAAGCATGCATGTTACAAACCAGGACAGTGTCTCCGTGGGCACAGAGCAAGAGCTTTAGCATTTTTTGATCTTTTCAAGAGAAAACAACCCCAGCGGCAGATAAATACCACACCAGGACTGACAGCTGGAGACATGGACAAGTTGTGTCACCTTTGACCTGCTTGGTTTAAAGAGTAGAGCCCAGGATATAATATTTGACTATATACACACACACACACACACACACACACATACACAGACGTTGTGATTCCAGAGAAGCTGCATCGTTTATTGGTGCATTTTTGATTTGTGATTTCTGCATATAACAAAACCTACCCTGTATGTTTATCAGGCATTCTTCTTCTATATTTTATCCAAAGAGCTCCCAGGGCTCTTTCTCTATTGCTTTTATACTTATTCTTTAGGAATGGCATCCCATTCATTCCTGCAACTTCAACTATCACCTCAACTATCACCTCTAGATAGCAATGACTATCAACCTCCCTCTAAAACTCATCTATTTACCCCAGGCCCACATTTTCATTGGCCTTTTGGACGATACCAATGTTCACAAAGCTGGCAAGCAATATACTTTGGCCGCCCGCCATGAATTCAAATTCTGCTTGTCCAAAACTCTTCCTCCTATGCCCCTGTTCCCATGAATAACATCATTATCTCTTTATTCGCTAGTTTAAAACCTGGGAATCATCTTCTCTTTTCTCCTGTCTCCCACACCTAATTCGATGCAAATGTCCTTGATTAACTCTCTCACATCTCTTGCATTGATCTCTGAATGTCACCCCACCATGCTTTTCTAAATTTAGGAAATTCTAAATTATACTGTACTGTATGGATAACATGGGGAACATGACCACTGGAATATTATTTCATCCAGAAAATACATTCTATGTATTTACCAACCAACCAACTTCAATTCATCCCTGACTCTCTTTACAGTGCTCTAAATTTATATCCAGTCAGTTCCAAATCTTGTGACATTGCCTCCATTTCTCTTATATTTGATACCTCAGGATAGAGTGCTTGCTGCTAGCATTCCCATTTCTGTCCTCAAACTTTTCACGTGGGGCTTTGTAAGAACCTCCTATTGTCTTTGTTACATACACTGATACACAGTTAGCTTATGAAAGCATTAATCCATTTGTGACATACCACTACTCAAAAACTTTCGTCATGTTTCTGTCTCACGAATGGCTAACCTGGCACTAAAGCCTCCTTGTGCTATAGCTGGGGCCTATTTCTCCAATATTCCCTCCTTCCATACTTGTCTTAATATTCCTACCACTCAATATTGCTTTTTCTTGCCGAACAAAAGGTACATACTTTTCAAAACTACTTTGGGGTAGAATGCACTAATATCCCAGCTATACATTTTTCTGTCACATCCTATCCAACCTCTAAATTGTTTAAATCCTATATCCTTCTGGAGGTATTACCAATATCTTCTCCAACAGTAGAAATTAACAACTAACTCAACTACCCTGTAAATAAATGTCAGTTAATTTAACATTCATAATTTTTGCCAGTTTTTTTCCTGTGAAAGTAAGATAGGAGAGTTTGTGTCTGAGATCATTTTGTGAAACATACCACATGCAGATAAGCATGGAGTTATAATTCTTCCCTATGATATAAATGAAAAGTACATATCCCCATGATTAGGTTAGTAAACAAATTCAAATAACTGGGACACATGACTTGAAGAGCTGAGGAACCCCAGCATTCTCCAAAGGGGTCCCCTGCGTGGGTTCCACCACATGGGCTTTATGCCCATCCAAACTGTCCTGAGTTAGAGATTAGTTGGAAAACTGATGCTTTCCCCGTGAGCCACTCTCCTGACTCTTCTACTCTGGTTGTGAAGACATCCTGGTGATTTCCCTGATTTTCCTCAACTGATATTTACAGGACTCCCGGGTAATCGAAGACAACCATTTGGTCAGAAATGATAATTTACAACCAGAAGAGGCTGGGAAGAACTTTTTTTTTTTGGTTGATAGTGAGGTGTAAATCAAATTCACTATGAAGTGAGCCCCCTCCTTAGATTTCTAATACGTGTCCTGGAGAGGATGGAAAATAGCCCCTGTTGAGAACTGCTACCATCATCAGCACTATTCCTGACTTTAGAATCTCATGTCACTCGGGTATTTTGAGGAAGAAAAAAAATTTTTTTAGAACCTCTGGTTTAGGTCATGCTGACTATCACATTTCCCATATCACAGGGTTGTTATGATAACAAGCATGAAAATGCTTTACTAGAAAAAACAAGCTCTAAATGTGACATTTGAGGTCACCTAAATATGTCTATCTTCCCAGTATGGAATAATTTGTTATTGATAATCCGTCAGTTTGTCTCTGCCAGCATAGACTCATTGATGTGACTTTTCTTTCAGATTTTACTTACCCAACACAGAGTTGAACTGAGTCATATAAGCCAGGTTGGGAGGAAATCACTCTGGTTCCAATTTCTGTATCTGTCATGTTAACTGGTTGTTTTCATACCTCAACGTTACCCTATGCTTGGTGGTCTGTTTTTGTTAGAGAAGTGGAGACACGCAATCACATAGAACATAATTAGAATCATAGAAGAATTTTCTAGCTAGAAGAGACCATGGAGATCATAATTAAGAGTAAAGTTTATTTGGAAATTATAATTTGATTTTTCCCTTTCGTGGGTTAAATGATCAGAGCAATCTGCTCCAGATTGTCGTGTCCTTTCTTAAAAGTAAATTAACTGTCTCTCCTAAAGAGGGAAATTCTTTCCTTTTTGCACATATTTTAAATGTCAGTTAACTGGTACCTTTTAAAATGTTTCCTTTGTCTCTTGCCGCTTTCCCAACCAGAAATGCAGTCTGGCATCCAACTTCTTGATGAACATTCTAAGTACAATATGCCCCCTTTTCCAAATGGTCTCAGGGTGAGAAAAAGAAGTAGGCATGTAAAGAAACGCCATAATGAACAACTTCGATGACACGGGAAATTATGATGGTGAAAGAAAATGTCCTCGTGCATTTCTTGACAAAATCTTCAGAAAAGCAAATGTATCCTTTAAGTATAGCTTTAATGTTAAGTAAAATACAGTTGGCACAAGAATGATAAAGTCAAAATTACAAAAGGAAAAGAGAATCAGAAGATCTGAATTCTAATCCTAACTCTACATGCACACGCAATGGTGGGTACATCAGATAATCTAGGTGGCAGTGATTGACAGATTGTAAAAAAAAAAAGAAAGAAAGAAAGAAAAAGAAAGAAAAAGGAAAAAGAAAAGGAAGAAAATTAAAAAGCATGCAGCGTAAAGGTATTTTTAACCACCCTGGTTTGTACACATTCAATTATTATCTGCCTCATCAGCTTGTAAACCCCTGGATGTCAGCAAGCTATTTTTTTTGAGAAGGGCAGGATCAATGGTCCTACATCGCATCTTGTATGTAAGAGATAACATGATAGATGTGTGTTGAATAAAAGAATACATGAATAAAGAATACAAGAATCATATAATGATTAGGTTATTGAATAATATGTTAAAAGAAAGGGGAGAGATGGGGCCTCTGGATGGTTTAGTTGTTTAAGTGTCTGACTTTGGCTCAGGCCATGATCTCATGGTTTGTGGGTTCAATCCCTGCATCGGGCTCTGTGCTGAAAGCTCAGATCCTGGAACCAGCTTCGGATTCTGTCTGTCTATCTCTCTCTCTCCCTCCCCTGCTCATGCTCTGTCTCTCTCTCTCAAAAAAAATAAAATTTTTTTTAAAAAAGGAGGGAGAGAACAAAGCTGTAAATGGACCATAAAGACCCTAACAGGTTAGAGTGGTTGAACAGCATTCTAATTTGACCCGCAAAATCTGTTCTCTCTTTAGCACATAAAAGACTATTAATCTAAGGTGTTTCTTTACCTGCTTACAGAGGAATAACATTTCAAAACACTGTCACCTTTCAGACTGTCTTTTCAGATAGGGGCAGGCCAGACTGCACCCACGCTAGGACGGGAAGTATAGGGCTATTCTTCGGCAAGCTTCAGGACATAAACTGATCACCAGCTGGGGTCAGGAAGAAATTATGGAGTCTCCTAAAAGCTTCCTCCAGAGCATGCTGTGGTGTTCGCTGCTGGAGCCACAATACCAATACTAAAATGAAACTCAACTGTTATTTTTTTTTTTATGGAGGAGCAATTCAAAACGAGGAGAGAACACAACAAAGAAATCTGCTCAAACAGCACCAGCCAGGTCTGCTGTTCTGGCTTCCGAACAAAATGCAGGCAGCAGGTGATAAGAGTAGGGAAGCCTGTGACATTGTTGATCTAAGATCCAAAGCATCCTCCCTGTGTGAGCGACCACAATATTTCACCGAAGGACCAGGAAAATAACATAACTTTCTCCTGAGAAAGCGCACAACACGGAAAGGCAAATATTTCATCTTTAAGGTCAACAGCTCTATCACCGTCAGTTTCCTCATTGAAAAGCTACTCTGGAAGTAAAAGAAATGCCCTATTTAAACATAAAGCTTTGGGCCCAGGCAAGTAATTTCATTAGGTTAAAATGGTTTCATGAGATCATTTCACCTGAGAAAATGAACAGGATATGTAGGAGATGAAACTCCTTTCAAGGACACGATGCTTCAAAAACACACAGTAGACAGCTGCTGGTGGCGAAGCTGTTGGTGTTTATTTAAAGAAAAACACAATTGTCAGACAGTGGTCCCTATCTGGATTCCCAGGAATCCTGGCTGGCATATTCAAAACAGGCTCTGCTGTTGGCCGGTCTGCGCACTTCTCAGACCTGCTTGCTGATGCAAATGCAGGTGAGGCTGCCTTAAAGCATTTGCAAAAGCCACCGAAGTCCTTAACCCCATCCAAGCTCTTCGCTCCTACAGGGATCAGCGGGGGGGCGTTGTGCTGTGCCCAGAGTCAAAAGTTCACTCTATCTCCGGGATATTGGCAGCCAGGGGCCCTGAAGAAAACACCACCACAGTCTGCAAAGTCAAAATGTTTAGCCAGATCCTTGCTGTTTTCCCAGAGATGTCAGGGAGAATGCCGTGAAAAGACTGCCAGCCAGATGACTATGCCTGTCTTCAGATTAATAGTGTCCTGAATATGCGACAATACAGTATACCTTAGGTAACTAGAGAGACTTGGTGGTGCTGAGCTATTACCAAAAAAAAAAAAAAAAAGAACACATTTATCTCCAATGCAGCTCTCCCAGAAATTGTAAACTCATGCAGGTAATAAATATGTGTTGAATGCCTGCTCTGTGTGCAGGAGATAGGAATACACTACCGAACAAGATGTGAACCTTGTCCTTTAAGTGTTGAAGGAATGCATTCAATAAATACACTCTTCTTCTTCTTCCAAGTTCTTCCCAGGTCTCGAACATCTGTGAGGGAAATAGGAGAGCATGTCACTTAAACCAGATGTGACTCTCTCCGTGTGTGCCTCCAGGGGAGGAGGGAGCTGTGGTGGCAGTGGTGTAAGTCACATAATCAGGGAGAAAGGGGAATGACAGGACACGGAGCAGGTGGCACATTGTTTAGCAAAGTCCAGTGGTGAATAATATGTATGCGGAGGAAGCCCAAGCAGTTTATGGGGAGGAAATGGAGAGAGCTGAATTGCCTAGCATAAACAAGTATGAGACAATATTATTTTTCCTTTTGGAGTGGCTGAAAGGCACAGAAAGGAGAGAGGGGGCCGAAAAGCATAACGGGCGTCTGGAACCTGGGTTCAGAGAACCGGCCGAGGGGCTTTTTGAAGAGCCCGCCGTTCAAGACTTAGATGATCCAGCTGTGAAATGCCATATAACATCTCTCACTATTACTCATTTCTTCAGTAAAATGCAGCTACGTCCAGCTGCTTCCCAGAATGATATTTCAGGAGCATCAGGGAAAGAATCATGGAGAAGAAAGGTGTTCTACATCTGGAGTGCTGCCAGGGCAGAGATCAAGGAAGAGCCACAAAACAAACAACAAAAATCCAGCATCAGTAAGAAATCAGAGCCTAAAATGATGTGATGAAGCCAAACTCCCTGGATTTGCAAAACCCCTGGGACAAAGATTGGTATTTCCTTTCAGGTGGCTGGCGGAGGTTCTTAAGAGCAGCAGGTGACATCTGGATTGTTCTTCTGCAGGGCAGGACCACGTCTTTGTCTCTGTGTATCACACCATGCCTCTACAGTCACTAGAACAAACCTCCTAGGAAGAACTTCTGAATGTTTGTTGAATAATTTATAATAGCGAGATGAAATCTCAACACCTAACTGCCAAACAGGGAATCCGGGGCTTCCCAGGGGCCTTCGTATCTGAAACACAGGAGCTGCTCCGTGTGCAAGTGCACAAGTAGTTGCCCCAAGACTTCAGGGGCTCCTGCATGGAAATGTCTTCTTCACCAGTCAGCCCAAGATTGAGATTCCCACCACTAAGGACTTTGGGATAGACTTAAGACAACAGACTCAATAATGCTATATGCCAATGATGCCTCAATGAAAAAATTAACATAAAAAAGAAGATAACAGATTCAAGAGCAATGCCTCCATACCTGGTTCTCACACCCGACACAGAGAAGGCCTCACCACATTTTGAAAAGGTTTTCAAACACATACTCTTAGAAGATGCATTGCTTCATCCCTGTTGTGTGAATTGGAAAGCAGAAAGACCGAGCTCGCAGTTCTTTGGGTTATGAGTGGGGTTTAAGGTAGAGCCACCATCAAGTCAGAAGAAAAAAGAAAATAAACACATGGTATTTTTAAAATAGGTGAATTTTCTCTGCCACAGAATTATTCCTGTCTGAGTGAGATGATGCCTAAGGAAAAAAATGCAGTTCCTGACACTTAGTCATTCTCTGATTTACT
Source organism: Cryptoprocta ferox (assembly GCA_028646485.1). NCBI lineage: Eukaryota > Metazoa > Chordata > Mammalia > Carnivora > Eupleridae > Cryptoprocta > Cryptoprocta ferox. The sequence continues at coordinate 66,116,086 of CM053578.1, read as the reverse complement.
GAGCACATACTATGCCAGACACAGAGGATTATAATATGGCTTGGATAGTAGTCTCGGCCTTATGATGATAGCATTACAGCGGGAGACATAGAAAGTAAAAGGGAGATTATGACCCAGAATGGCAGGTGCTGAGTTAGAGGATACAGTGTACATTGAGAGGGCATATGCAGGGGGCCAGCCTTTGAGAAGAACTACCATGCAACTTGAGACCTACATGACAACAGCATTTGGCTCAGAAAGAGGCAGTGAGAAGGGGAAGAGTATTCTGGAAAGAAGGAAAAGCAGGCACTGGATCAAAATAAAAAACTCAGACTAAGTCTGGGGTCAATTGCCAACAAAGCAGAAACAACAAAAACCTCTCTCTTTTTTTTCAATTTATTTTCAAGAGTACAGTAGTCACCATCCTTGTCATCACTGTCGCAACTGTTGCTTTTCATCAAAGTAGCAACCATTGAGTGGGGAGGAAAGCACACTTTTGTAAGGTTTGCTTATTGTCTAAATGCGCTTTACAGTTCGAAGTTGTTGTTTTATTTTGAATCCCAGATGTGAAGTTGACACAATCTTTTCAGTGTTTAGGACCAGTGGTAATGATAGAGGATCACATTTACTGAATGCCAATTATGCCCCAGCATAGCCCTGACTATTTTACTCTCAGCTGATTCAATTAGCCCTCACAGTGATTCAATTATCATCCCATTTTATTGATGGAAAAACTAACTCAGAGAAGTTAAGGAACTTGCCTGCAGTCAAACATCAGTAAGTAACAAGGTTGGAATTTGGACCTCAACAGTCTGGTGCCAGAGTCTGCTCCTACCTATGGATTTTGTACCTGTATTTTGGGGAAGTAAAGTAACTTCCCTTTGGCTTAATAAATCTTACCCTTAAAAAAGTGAGGCTAAAAGGGAAAATGAAAATGAGATCAGGGAGAGTTTTCTAAGCCATATCAAAGAGTTTTAACTTCTTCATGAGGGGATTGGGAAGTCTTTGAAGGTTTTTAAGCATGGAAATGACATAATCTGATTTGCTTTGTACCACGATCTCTCTGGAACAAATGAGAGAGAACAAGGCTTCTGGGCGGAATATAGGAGGAGGTGGCAGTAATCCAGGTGAGAAACCAAACTTGCTTGACGGGGCATGGGTGTAGGGAAGACAGAGACAACTGTACATGTTTGAGGGTATGGAGGAGGCAGAATTAATAGAGCAGAGGGATTGACTGGAGGTAGGGTTGATGGTGAGAAAGAAGCCGAGGAAGACTCCCACATTTCCAGGTAGATGGTAGGAGACGACACACAGAGGAGCAAGCCAGGGGACAGGACATGAGTTCAGGCCAGGACGTGCTGTGCCTAGGATGCCTGATGTTTACCCAGCAGGTAATATACAGTAGGCAGGTGGGTGTGAAAATCTCATGTTCAGGAGAAAGATAGAGCAATGAAAAGTATGGGAGTAGAGGGGAGCCCCATGGCACGTGTGAAATTAAAATAAGGACAGAAGAGAATTCCCCCAAATTTAATAGACTGGCAGAAGAAAGCCCACAAGGGAGACAGAACAGCCGTTAGAGTGCTAGAAAGTTAGATGAGCCATGTGTCCTGGGGCAAAGGGAAAAAGGCATCAAGAAGGAGCAGAGGTCTAATTCTGCAGAGTCCAGAAGAGAAGGTTCCGGAGGCTCCACAGGATGTAACAGCAAGGTTGTTATTCATGACTTTGCAAGAGCTGTTCTCATGCTGAGTGGAGGGAGAGGCCAGGCAGCTGCAAAGAGAAGGTGAAAGAGGAGAAATGGGCTGTAAATGTCTAGAGGTTTGGCTGGGAAGGGGAAGAAGAAACTGGGCGGAAGAGTACAGTAGTCACCATCCTTGTCATCACTGTCGCAACTGTTGCTTTTCACAAAGATGTGAGCACAATGACAAAAAGGAGCAGGGAGTCACAAGTTACTAAGAGAAATCCTGGAGAAGGCAGGATTGAGCTCCCAGGTAGAGATCCCTGGGTCCAGAAGAATGGAGGTGTTAAATTAATTAGCCAAGGAGGCCTCAAAGCTGAGGTGGCTTCTATGCCAAAGTATCCCAAGGCCCACATAATCTAAGCTTGTGAATGCCTTGCAGTCATGACTTGAAGCCTCAGGACAACCCGTTATAACCAATTAGGCTTTAAGCTGTAGCCAGTCAAATCATTTCCTTGCTTTGTGTCTACCTTTCCTCTAGAAACGTCTTTCCCTACTGGTGGAGTTTTCCTAATTCCTTCTGGTTTGGCTCTGCCGATATGAATTGAGTTTTGCTCAAATAAACTCTTGAAATGCTTAATATGCCTCAGTTTATCTTTTAACAGAGGCAAGGAACAAGGACCCTCCCTTGGTAGAGGCAGAGCAAGAAGCAGTGGCCATTTCTGAGTAACAGCTTCTACTTCCTATGAGCCAGGGGCAAGATTATCTGCTGAGAGTGAGAAGAAAGACGTAGAGGAGGTTAGAGAAGATTATTCCTCTTCTTTGACCATTTGGGTGGGTAGCTCAATTCCATGCCTGAAACTGCCAGTTCATGAACAGTAGCTCTTCATGTCCTTCTTGTTTTATTATTTTAGAAGAGATAGTTCAGATATTAAATATCATGGATGGAATTATGTATGTTAGAAAGATGGAGTTATAGAAGCAGATAATGGAGGCTGTTAAGGAAAAAAAAATCAAGAAATTATCCTAATATGAAGAACCTCTTCTGTTGAAATGATGAACATTTTTTATGTAGAATGGATTTAAGAACCTTCCAGTATCTTCATTTTTGTCTCTTTGCTTTCTCTATTTCTCTCATATTGGACATTGGGGTCTCTGCAATATCTATGTGGAGAATTATTTCATAAAAGGGCCCAGCGCTAAATATTTGTGAAGTTGAAGATTCTTTTTATCTCCTATATTCTGTAATAGAATAGTACAATTTTCAGAATTCAGTCAAATTTATATTTCACATTTCTTCATTTTTTATAAAACTGTCATCAAAAATACAGTACAATATGTTGCTTAGATATCCCTCTATCAGATCCTATGTATTAAATTTCATTCAGAACCAAATGCTAAAACTATCTCTTTTGAAGAATTGATATGCTCCTTCTCTCCTTCCTGATAACAAAAATTATGCAACTTATAAGTCTCTTTCTTTGACGTAGCTAGAGGGAAATTCTTGCATCTAATCAGAGCAACTGTATTTACCCTTGTGGTTAGCATATGCCTCCTTTCCATTTCCTCTCGTTTGTTAGCCTGAACTGATGGGTATTCCTGGATACAAACCTTTTGGGATATGTGATACAAATAAAAATTTGTTAGAAGACCAACTTATTCTTGGGGATAGTTGAGAACAATTCAATTTCTCCATGAACCCTTATGTGTTTTACCTGGTCTTCATGGCACATAATAAATCTGTTATAAACTACTCAGTCTTGAAAAATTCTCATACTTTATGTTGAAGTGTGTCCAAATCTACTAACTGGCATTCGGACCTCTCATTAAACCACACACCCATGTACAAAAAAAACAAAAGAAGTATGATTCATCCATGTTCAAAAACATTGCGGGGGGTGTGGGGGGGCAGTGTTTTACCAGATATTTTCATGCCCATTCCACCTGGGCTGTCTTCCAGAAGGTGGCATTCTAATTTTTCTGAGCATAATTGTAGCTCTGCTTACTCGGTGGTTTTTATTCTTCCGAGTGATTTGTTTTACTCAGTTTATACCATCCGCATGCCTCGTGTTCCTTTCCAGGAGCCAGCTCATGCTATTGAGAGACGATTCACATCTGGTACCTTTAAAACCAGCATCTGCATTGCCTGCAATAATTAGCATTTTGCTTTATGGTGCATCCTGCTTTGCATTTATACTGCACCCTGAACCCAATGACTCGAAGACCCTGAATTGGTTAATCTATACAACGCTATCTTGCCCAATACCTCAGAAAGATCTGAAGAAATTTTATACAAATTTCACCTAGGAAACGGGTGAACGTAAAATTAGGCAAGCAAGGCGATAAAGCAGGAAGCCTAAAATAAGAACACCTGGAGATGAAAACCCTAGTGCTGCAGCTCTAAGCCGAGCTACTTCCCTACGAATTCCTGAGCACTAATGAGAGCAATGAACACTGCACACGGCTTGCCTCTCCCCGCATCCTGCCTGCTGGTGGACTCTCGGTGACCTGCAGGTCTTCTCCATGAAAGCATTAGAATAAAGCAGAAATATTTGTAAAACAACAAAAGGCCGCTATCCTGTGGTCCTACAAAGTTTCCTCTACACTGAGTGAAACAGGTATTTCAAAAATTGTTCAAGAATACCGCCTTGTAAGCAGGGAATTTCTAAAAGCAGTTTTTACGAATGATTCCTACAGTTATAAGTAGTCTGCTTTGCTTTGATAAAAGACTAACTCCCCTCCCCTTCCATATACCTATACGCTGCGGAATGGGAAAAGAATATATATAAACTCTGTCCTGATCTCAATAGATGGAATTTGGCAACATGCTTTACTTCGGCATAGGAACAGGTTCTTTCTCTGTTGAAGTTGTGGGTTTAGGCAGAACTCAAAGTGCATCTTCAATCTCATTAGCTTTTCTACGATGCAGGGCTGTTGTGGATGCATTTTAGAATTGTTCCTATGTTTATGAGATGATTCACAACTTGCAGTTTAAAATAAATGAGTTGTTCCAACATGATCTTTTCCCCACTAGGTTCAGACTGCACCCTTATCATGTAAAAAATCTCCATGATTTGTTGGAGTCTATTTCTGAACTTCCTATTTACTCCTCTGGTCTATCTATGCACTGGAAGATTGTTGCATTAAATTCTGTGGCTCTGTAATAGGCTTAATATCTGGTAATACTGGTCTCTTTTCAATGTTCTTTCTCAGAATTTCATGAGCTATTTCTATTTATTTTTCTATGTATCCATTTGCATCAACATGCCTATTTTAAAAATATGCTTTTAATCCTTTTATTGGCATGCCAATTTATACATTAGTTTGGTAAGAATGATCTTGTTACTATTACTATCCACAATAAGACATAGTGTTCAATTTGTTCAGCAAATTTTTTGTGCCTCTTAACAATGTTCTAAACTTTATATAGATCATGTATACACTTTATTAAATGTGTTCCTAGGTATTTTATTTTTTTGCTCCTACTATGCATAGGATTTTTAAAAATTATTTTAGCTCTTGACACTGTTATTTATAAATGAAAACTATTGGTTTTATTTATATATAAATAAATTTATGTATAAAATGCTTACCATGCTAATTTTTCAATCTCTTATTTTTTAAGATTTTCTTTTCAGTTTATTCTCATGTTTTCCAGGTATATAATCACATCACCAAATAATAGTGATATTTTTAACTTCCTTAAAATTTCTGTGACTGTATTATCTTTCTTTAATAGTATAATTACATATATTAATACCTCCAGTGACAGGGTGAATAAAAGTGGTGAGAATAAGAATTGATACCTATACTGTTTAGTGGAGGTAGCCAACTAGAAAAAAAATTATATCTATAACTTGTACCTTATACATTATACCAGAACAAATTCCAGATCAATCAAAAATGCACATGTGCACAATTAAATCATAGGACAAAATATGGGAAAATTTCTTCATAAACCTCATTTAAAGGATTTTTTTCAAATTATTCTTCAAAATCCAGGAGCCATAAAAGGAAAGACTGATCATTATTTTACATTAAAAAAGATTTCTACCTGTCAAAATGAAATAAAAACAAAATGAAAAATGAAAAATAAATGGGCAACAGAAAAGTTTTTACAATTCATATAACAGAGAAACAGCTACATTAATGTATAAAATGCTCCAAAAAATAATTTAAATAATTAAAAACCAATAATCCAAGAGGAAAAAAGGATACAAACAGAGCTCACAGAAAGTGAAATACAAATGGCTTATAGTCTTATGAAAAGATACTCAGACTCATCTCACAATAAGAGAAATGCAAATTAAAATGACACTAATACCCTGTCTCACCTATCATATATCATGAATGCAATCTAAAAGCTTGATAATACACTATTCTAGCAAGTCTAGAGAGAAATATTTTCAGACTCTATTCATAGAATTATAAATGGCTGAAATCTTATGAATGGTATCTTGACAATATCTATAAATACTATAAAGCCAAATACCACTGGACTCAGCTCCTCTGCTTCTGGGTATTTATCCTACTGAGATATTTTCCCATGTGTAAAATGAATAATGCACATTATTCATTATATAAAGAAGATACACACACACACACACACACACACGCACACACACACGGAATATTACTCAGCCGTAAAAAAGGTATGAAATCTTGCCATTTGCAACAACATGGATGGAGCTAGAGTATAATGCGAAGTGAAATAAGTCAGTCAGAGAACGGCAAATACCATATGATTTCACTCATATGTGGAATTTAAGAAACAAAACAAACAAAAGGAAAAAAGAGAGACAAACTAAAAATCAGACTGTTACTTACAGAGAATAAATTGATGGTTACCAGAGGGGAGGTGGGGCAGGGAGTGGAGAAAATAGGTGAAGGGGATTAAGAGTACATGTATCATAATTAACATTGTGTATTATATGGAACTGTTGACTCACTATGTTACACACTTGAAATGAATATAATGCTGTATATTAAGTACATGGGAATTTAAAACAAATTATCCATTATAATACATTATAAGGACAAATGATTCATAAGAACAATCATTCTTAAGAACAAATGATTGGAAACATCCCTAATGTTTATCTAGAACAGACTGGTTGAATGCTTATCCGTGCAATGGAATATTCAGCTATATAAAAGAATGAAGAACTTCAGTGTCCAAATCTGGAAAGTTTTTGAAGATATTTGTTAGATGAAAACAAAAATATTAATGAAGGCCTATGGTATTCCCTTTCTTTTTAAAACAATAATGAGGATGTATTTGTATTTGCTTGTGCAAACAAGAACAAATTATAGAAGGGAGCACAATAAACTATGAACAATGGCAGTGGAGTAAGAACTTGACAAACTGGGGACAGGGATAGGAGAAAGGTATTCCATGTTATATTTTCTTTCTTTCTTTCTTTCTTTCTTTCTTTCTTTCTTTCTTTCTCTCCTCTCTTTCTCTCTTCATTCTCTTATTCATTCATTCATTCATTCATCCACTCAAGTTTTACAACCAATTAATAAATTTTTTTACATGAAGCAGTGACTGTCAGAGGGATGAGAACAGAAAAGTGGGTCAAAATTCCCCTTCCACATCAGCTGAAAAGTAAGCAAAGTATGTCAAGGAATTTCTCCCAGAGGTGGCCTAGATAGAATGAGATTGAAGCGAGTCACCAAGAGCTAATTTGTCATCTTCTTTCCAAGAAAGCACAACCCACAAACTCACCTAATGTTGTAAGAGCTACTAGTAGCCATGATAAATTTTTGTGCAAACTAGAAATAAGTACCCCCACCTTTCAGGAAGACTTAGGTCCCCCAGGCTGGGCAAGTAAAAATGTATTTATGATAATTTTTAGATAATGCCTCTTACTCTGAGTCATAACAGTCTTGCTCAAGGTCACACAGCTCAGTTAGCAAGAATACAGATTGCAGCCCCCACTTAGCCAAGTGCCCTCACCCAACCAATAAAAGTTGGAAGAAAGTGAGGCAAGAAACAGAAAGGGACTTGACCTGGATTTCTTGAACCACTGCACCAGCATCATGGATGGGAGCAGACCACCTCAAGTAGAGAGAAATCGGGATTTTTGCTGGCCCTAATTTCCTGTTACATATTCTCCTTTCCCATAGTGATGAAATAGTTGTCTAAATTAAAGAAGAATTTTCCCAAAAAGAGAGAGAAGGAGGAAAGAAGGAAGGAAAGAAGGGAGGAAGGAAGGAAGGAAGGAAGGAAGGAAGGAAGGAAGGAAGGGAGGAAGGAAAGGGAGGGAAAGAGGAGGAAGGAAGGAAGTGAAGAAAAAAAATAAGGAAGGAATTATAGAAAAATTAGGAACTCCTCGCCTTAGAGTCAGTTTCAGACTTCATGAAAACACTCCAAGGCAGAAAGAAGCACTGAGCTGAAGAAATACGTGAAACCACACCAAAGGGAGCACAGACAGGCAGCTTCTCACCAACTGACAAAATCATCCTGTCTGAGGCATTTGCCTAAAACAAAGGGACATTTGCCCAGATTAGCAGGAAGATAACAGGATATGATGTCATGTGCCTAAAAGCAATCACTAGGCTAAAGGGAAGATCAGATATGGAACCTGGATGCTGGGTTCAATAAGTATATAAACTGCTATTCTCCTTCTGGGACTGCCCATGCCATGATTGTCTTCTGTCCATGTCTCCCTGTCTGCCTAACAACCAAACCATTAATATGAATCTGTATTATCTCTTTTTTATCGTAAGATATAAGATATAAAAGTAGGAGCAAAAATGCCAAGCCAAACAGTGAGCAGTACCAAAAAAAAATGTGCCTCTTAATTTTTGTTCAAGTAGATCAAAATAGAGCTGCTTTCTATCAAAGACAAGTATTCAAAAAATAAAGTGTTTAGTCCTTGAAAATTTTTGGCAAGAAACTAAAGATAACATAATAAAGCTGGAAGAGTGAATTTTTACAAAGATTTGTTCCAAGGAACAAACATTTTAGAACATTGTTTTTATAATATTTAAAATAGAAGATAAGATATGGGAAGATAAATTTGAAGGGAAGGTGACTGCACTTGGGGAAAAAATGTGAAGAATATAAGGTAATTAATCATGTCATGGCAGTACTTAAAATATTACTTACAGCCATAAAGAACTAAATTGACTTGCAAAACATTAAATCTTCTGGATAGATATCTAAAGGAAACAAAGTCTCTGTCAAAGAGATGCTTGGACTCCCAAGTTCACTATGGTATTGTTTACAATAGCCAGGACATGAAACAACTTAAATAACCATCAACAGGTGAATGGATTATATATAACTATATATTATATAAATATATATACACTATATATTATATACATTATATATATATAATGGAATACTATATATCCATAAATGGAATACTATTCAGCCATTAAAGAAAGGAAATCCTGCCATTTGCAACAACATAGATGGATCTTGAAGGCATTGTGCTCAGTGAAATCAGTCAGGCAAAAGAAAGCAAAGAGAAAGAAAACAAATATTGACAAATAAAACAAATACTTCAGAGAAAGAAAACAAATACTATATGATCTCATTTATATGTGAATCTAAAAAAAAAACTCATAGAAAAAGAGATCAAATTTGTGATTATGGTGGGGGAGGGAGGGAACTGGAAGAAGGTGAACAAAAGGTACAAACTTCAAGTAAGTTACAAGATACGTAAACATGGAGGATGTAACATACAACATGATTACTACAGTTAACACTACCCTATGGTATACTTGAAAGTTCCTAAGAGAGTAAATCCTAAAAGTTCTCATCTCATCTCATGATAACTCTATGAAGAGATGGATATTAACTAAACTTATTGTGGTAATTATTTCACAATATATGTAATATATAAAAGCCAAGCCACTATAGTGTACACCTAAAACTTATCAGTGCTGTATGTCAACTATATCTCAATGAAACTAAAAGAAAAAATATCTGAGATATGGAGAAAGATTTGACATGTTTTTTCAGAAAGCAAAAGTAAAGGAAAAAGAAATGAAAAAGTCAGAGAAAAAGGATAAAATAGAGGAGCAAGCAGCAGAAATCTGACATCTAGATAATTGATCTTCCTGGAAGAGAAAATAAAATACCCCAGTCCACAGCCATTTAAGAAATAGGGCTTTAAGCTTTCGGCATTCTCCTCCAGGTTATTCTTGCTAAAAACGGAATGCTAGCTCAAATGTCCAATTCATTGATCCCCTTGCCTAGATTGTGGGTTGTTTTCTGCAGGAGCCAAATATGAGAGGGGCAACCCCATTTTTTTTTATCTTAAAAGAGAATAACTATATTTATTAGATAAAAATAAGAAAGACACAGTGCTAAAATATACTGACTCGGATATTGACTAGTAATAATCAAAATGGTGATAACAACTTAGCTATATTAAATATTTTCTATTTAGCAGAGACCAGCAAACATTATTTAATTTAATAATCACCACATCCTATTTGGAAAGTATTATTATCATCACCGTCTTACTGGGTAGCAACCTAAAGCTTAGCAGAATTAATTGATTGGTCAAAGATCACCTAGTCAGGAGAAGGAAGAACAGAGATTTGAGCCTAGTTTATCTTTCTTAGGAATCCACGCTCTTAACCACCGTGTCATTGCCATGTGACAATGGTTCTGAAAGTCCAGGTTATCCTAGACTGTGATGTTCATTCCCAAGGTGTTCCCTTCCTGGTGACACTAGAGCCTGTACTTCCAGCTGCAGCCAATGAACAATCAGGACAGACTGAGCCCCTAAGGTCTTTGCCTGTTAAGTTTTTATTATTTTTATAATCTGTACAGATATTTATAGCTCCTAATTGGCCATAGCCCAGAACTATATTCATCACTGAATTAAAGCCTGGTATTGGGTATAAGTGAAATCCTGGACTGCTCCAAATGAAGGAGATGTAACAAAAGAGATGCGGGGTAGGAGGAGACAGAAGATAGACAATAGACTCTGAAAGTAAAAGTAGCTTTTCCAACTAACCACACAGGTGCCAAAGGATCTCACACTTCCAGTAGCTTGAACAGCACTATCGACATCAGAGAGGTCATAAATATCCAGAGAACAATAAAATTATCTCCGTATTTGGCCTTACTGATGGTATATTCCATAATCATTAACTTGCTTCTAAGAGCCTACTGCTTTTTATGTAAAATGTCACATGAACTGACTGAGCCAATTTATAAATTGAAAGGAAGTGTTGACTTCTCCCAGACCAATAGAATAGAATAGAAAATTGTATCAATAGTATAATGGGGAGGGGGTCCCCTGAGTGGCTCAGTCAGATAAATGTCCGATGTCAGCTCAAGTCATGATTTCACAGTTCAAGTTTGAGCCCACATCGCGCTCTGTGCTGACAGCTCAGAGCCTGGAGCCTGCTTTGGATTCTGTGTCTCCCTCTCTCTCTCTGCCCCCTCCCCCACTCATGCTCTGTCTCACTCTCTTTCAAAAACAAACAAACATTAAAAAAATATATATGTATATATGCATATTTATGAATGTGTATATAAACATACATACATATATACACACATATATAATAGGAAAAAAACTTCCCAAAATGAAAAAACGAATAAACCTGCAAAATGATAGGACATACCCGTATGTCAATCAAAACAATAAAAGTGGCCAACACTTTGACATATCCTCCCCAAAATTATTGAATTTCTAGGATGAGAAAGAAACCCACAAGAATTCAGGCAGGAAAAGAAGGTGACCTAGAATGAGAAACAAAAAATCAGGCTGACCTCAGACCTCCCGTGAAACATTAGATTGTAGCTGAAAATGAAGCAGCATCTACCCTATACACGATATTCTTCTCCTGAAGGTTCAGAGTGCACATCGGCATGGGAAAGCTCCACTAAATCCTGCTATGCATGCGGGGGAAAATATCAAACATTAAGTTGTCTACACATATTAACCTATTGACTTCTCTAGCTTCCATGAGGGTGATGTTATTGTTTTACAAAAGAGGACGCTGAAGCACAGGGAACCTAGTAAAGTGCCTGAGGTCACGTATCTAGAAAGTATCGGGTGCTGTGATTTGTACTCAGGCACTCCAGCTCCAAAATTGTACATTTAGCCCGTATGCTGTTTGAAAACTAACAGATTGTCAAAAAGAAAAGAAAAGATAATGTACAAGCACCGTACCAGGCATAGCCCTACAATCAGTCCATTTTGGATGGCCCCCACTCAGATCTTAGCTTTTACATGAAATGTAACTCTGTTAGGGAAATCTCCAGGACCTTCAGACTAGGGCTACCAGTCAGGGTAGAACTAGGAAATGAGAGCTCTCTAGGTATTTCAGACAAACGGGATTTAATACAAAGAACTGGTTACAAAGGTGGTGAAAAAACTGTGAAGCCAAATAGGGAACAGTGAGGCAAGAGACAAGTAACGGAATAATAGCAGTGGGAAGTTACCGTGGTCTCCATGGAATAAAAGGACAATGTCAACAAGCAGTGTCCTAGAGACTATGGGTATTCAGAGGAAGTTAGGGCCACAAAGTGATAGGATGTGGACACCCAGGGAGGGTGCAGCTATTGCTGGAGAGACCAGAAGAGGTAGATACAGAAGGGGAGAAACACACTGGATTCTCCTCCCCTCTGCTTTCCAGTCTCCTGCCGGTGCCTCCCTCTGGCTGAACCTGTCTGAAAGGCATAGGATAAGGAAAGCTGGGCAACATTGCTTCCTATGTCACAGAGCAGAACAGGGAAAGAAGAGCGACTGCTGATAAACTTCCCCTCTATACCAGCAAATACCCACATATAAACCCTAATAAGGGATAAGGTAACATGATTTATCCTTATAATCATTTGTTCAGTGTTTGCCTTCATGGCAACCCCCATGACCATGCACCTTTTAGATCACCCTTCTGAAAAGAACTTGTCCATTTAGCTGACAGGCTCCAGCCTCCGTACCCACTGGATCACCGTGGCATTCGCACCAAGGCCATATTCTGCCAAAGTTGCTCTGAGCCAATGACCAAAAACAAGAGAGGTTTTACAGCTGGCCCATTCCTGGCCAAAGTGACCGATATGACTCCTATAATGAGTAAGTTTTGCTCCGGGCTCCCCATCAGGCAAGCTGAGAGTTTCTCAAATCTACCCTGTGGACTTAGGTTCTTCCTACCTTCTCCTCTCTTCCTGTGACATTGTCAGATTCACTCATGTTCCAAGGCTGTTCTCATCTACCCCTACTCCCTTCTCCATGATCCGTTACAGGTCTTTTCTCCCATCTCTTTCCTTTCTAATTCCATCTTGGCATATGTTTCCCCGAAAACCCACCAAACTCTAATGTTCTGGAGAGAAGAGAATGTGCACATCTCGTTCACCACTAAAGTCCCATGACCCAGTATTATACCTGGTACCTAGCTGGCACTTGACACATATTTAATGAAAAAACTGTTCAATGTTTGAAGAAATGAAATGGCACCATGCAATAAATCTTTAGCAATAAGTATTAATCACGAATAGATTTGGAACAAGTAGTAAATAACTTGCCTTCCAATGAGGATTCATTGTAAGTCATCTTGCCATTTGCAGCTTGCTCCCATATAAAAAAGAATTCTGTATCAATCATTAAAGCCAATAATAGCTAAACATTCCTGGACTTGATATAGGGGATAACTCCTAGAATTCATTCTTGGTTTCCAAGTAAAGACAATAACTTTTAAGTTGGCATTTCAAAACTTTTAGATTTTCACTGTTCACTGAAAGATATGTGTATTCAACAGCTAGAGAACAAAGGATCCAGACTACATAAGGTCAGAAGACAAGATTATTAATAGAATTATTCCTATAGTCAGGGAACTGAACACTATAGAATCCAATTTAACTGCCCCTCACCCCACTGGCCCCTTATTTGAGTCTCAGTCTTTTTTTCCCCCTTTTCAGGGAGGAAAACATTTAAAATATCTGAATCAAAGCTGAGATTACTAAAACCAAGCACACAGTGTTACAGAGTGTTAGCAATTTTCTTTCATCTTATTCCATAAAACCAAGAGCAAGATAAGAAGATAGGATGTCAAGAGAAATAATAGGCATCATGTTAAGTGCCAACCTCTTTTTAAAAAGTCTCCTTTGCCACAAAGATTAACCCCTTCCTAAGACAAAAATTTGAACTGGCCAAAGATTTTTGTGCTTTTGTGTGGAATTTCTGGAAAAAATCTAGGCTTACTTTGCACAATGAATATGCATTCATTCACAGTTTCAATGTCTGTCATCTTTCCAAAATTGATTGTATAGATTAAAGTAAACACACACACACACACACACACACACACACATGCTCGTTCCCTTTGACCTGTACTTCTTGTAAATCGGTAAGTAAATCTACAGGCTTAATGAGATTCAGGTTTTAGTTTTTCTGGCAAGAATATTTCAAAGGTGATGCTGTGAACTTCTATTGGGAGACACGGAATGTCTGGTCACTGTCCATTTTATCATGGTGGCAGACGATGCCCAATGGCCAGCTCTATCAGGTCAGTGGGAGTTACAAAATGTTACTGTAATATTATTTTTGTCTTTATTTATTAACTGGAATACTTTGTAAAGGGAAACCATCTCATTAATAATCTGATTACCTCAGTTATGGTTAGTATAGGAAATGCAGAATAAAAGCTTGATTCTATTAATTTATCTACCAGCTTTCAAAATAATGAATTGGAGTCATACAATCCTCCAAAGGTGACTGATGAATTTTTCTTTCTTTTTTATTTTAGTGTCATTATGAAATAATTTCTTTAAATATATTTGATATACTTAAGTTGTTTTCATTCATTATAACTGTTATCTCTATTCATGCACAAATTAGTCCATCTTTGGGCAGTGACAACCCACTCAAGTTGGATCCTGAGTCTTTTTAAAACAACCCTTGCACTGTAAATCAGCAGTACAGGCATGTAATCAGAAAACGAGGATTATGGAAAAACAGAACCATCTTATTCCCTTAAAAAAGAATGAGAGGAATAGAGAGTTAGAGAGATGGAGAAGAGGTTTATTGATTAGAAGATAATGAAAACACACCCATTAGGATGGCTATTCTAAAACTCAGGCACACACACACACATACTTTTGGAAAAGAGATGAATGTTCACCAAAAGACCTGACCCATCTTCTCCCCCTAACCCTTGGATCCCAATATTTCAGATAACCTGATCTTGTGCAATTTTTCATTTCAGATTTTAAAAATAAAATTCTATTGATCACCTTTAAAAACAAAACAGAAAACAAGGGTAGCCTGGGTGGCTCAGTCAATTAAGCATCAGACTTTTGATTTTGCTTCAGGTCATGATCTCACAGTTCGCAAGATCAAGCCCCACATTGGGCTCTGCACTAACAGTGTGGAGCCTGCTTGGGAGTCTTGCCCTCTCTCTTGGCCTCTCCCCAACTGGTGCTCTTTCTCTCTCTGTCTCTCAAAATAAATAAATAAATTTTAAGAAAACAAAATTTAAAAAAAAAAACAGAAAATAACACATATTGGTGAGGATGTGAAGAAACTCTTGTGCATTGTTGATGGGAATGTAAAATCAAATTACCATATTATACAGCAATTCCACTTTTTGGCATACAACTAAAAAAACTGAAGGCAAGGTCTCTAAGAGATATTTATACACCCATATTCACAGCAGCATTATCCAATGGAAGTAGCAATTCAAGTGTCCATCAACGATGGATAGATAAACAAAATGTGATATATACATGCAACGGAATGGTATTCAGCATTAAAGAAGGAGGTTCTGACACATGCTACAATGTGAATGAAACTTGAGGACATTATGCTAAGTGAAATAAGCCAGTTTAAAAAAAAAAAAAGTGGGTGGGGGAGCGCCTGGGTGGCTCAGTCGGTTAAGCCGCCGACTTGGGCTATGGTCATGATCTCAAGGTTCGTGAGTTCGAACCCCACATTGGGCTCTGTGCTTACAACCCAGGATACTCAAATTCATAGAAACAGGAAGTAGAATGGGGTTGCCAAGAACTGAGAGGAGGAAGGAATGGGAAATTAGTGTTTAATGAGTATAAAGTCTTAGTTATGCAAGATGAAATGTGTTTTGGAGAAGGACGGGGCTGCTGGGTACACACTGTGTACAGTGGTGAATGTTAAGTAACACCACTGAACCGTACACTTAAAAATGGTTAAGATGGAAAACTTTATGTTATGTATTTTACCCACAATTTAAAAAAAGAACTTTGAGACATAACTGCATTATTATTTGGATCTGGATTCAAACTATGTTAAAAACAAAATAGCATAGCATGGTTTGCGTTCCCTAAGGGCTTGAGATGCCACTCGGGGAAACAGAATCGTGGGAACAGGGAAGTATGACTGGGAAGGAGGAAAAGCTGATAGGAACATACGTTAGAGAGGTGGCTCCACACAGGGCTGATTCTGCCAGAGCCTCTGAAAAGCACATGGCAGGCTGCCCAGAATTGTCTTCTCGCAGGACAGGACGTGGGATCCTGCTCCCCAGAGTCCTGCTCCCTGGTGGTGTAATGTTGCCCTGGATTTTTATGACCTGCACTGTGGGGCCATATTGTGCACCCAGTGGTGTGGCAGCTTCTTTGGTCCAAAAGGACATGAGTCTCAGGCTTCGAGTAAGACTCTGCCAGCAAGATGGAGCTTGAGGTCACATCAAACTCGGAGGCTGAAATCAGACGGGGAGGAGACAGTGTGATATAAGACCTTAAGGCCTTTCCCGTGGAAGACCAGGCAGGAAGGAAGGATATAGAGTGCATATTGATAATGCAGAAGAATGATCATTAACTCTTTTTAGATCTGATCATTATATGGCAGTGTATTTAAGAGACAAAAGAAAATTCTTGTTTCATAGCTACATTCTGAAATATTTACAGATGAATTAATAGGATATCTGGGACTTGCTCCAACATAAATGGAGAGGGATACTTTTGTATGTCAATGGGGAAAACAGAAATAAAAATGACCATGCATTAATACTTTTTGAAGCAAAGTAATAAGTACATAAGAGTTTACTATTACATTCTTTCTATTGGTGCATTAATGTTTTCACAGTAAAAACTTTTATTTTAACGTAATTGCTTGACAACATTTATAAAGATAGCCTCCTAAATCCACTGAGCTCAAAATGTGTAACTTTCTGTTTACTATTTTTATTGATTAGTCATGAAAATTATTTCCCATTTCCAAATTCTGAAGGGTTTCTTAGGTGTAGGTCTCATGTGCTGAAAAAGATAACTTCTATCTACAACGTTGGAAAATGTTTGAATTAAAATCACAACCGGGGAGAACAAGAGAGACTTTAAAATGTTAACTGCTCATGTAGTGTAATTCTTTACTACTTATACCTTTTGTATTTGTTTCCTGCTGCCCCAAAATACCGTAAGATTTAAAATTGACTCCTAGACTCCCGTATCTTTCACTATAGATTAATATAATAAATCCTCAAATATGAGTGACAACAAGCAAGTCTTTGTTGCCCTGTGGCTGCACCTTCCAGAAACTAAGTGAAATGGGGAACTGACTCTACTCTAATCAACCGCAGGTGTTGTTTCCTCAGAAAACATGAAGACATGTCCCCAAAGCCAAATAGATGCCTTGCGTTACCTTTTCTGGACAGTTTACTTTTTTGAATGATGGCATTTCACCTATTTCTACGTGGATTACCGCTCTTTGGTGGCACAGCAGCAGGAACCAGCTGTTGCCAACTTAATCTAGAAAGGAAACGATTGGAAGGACACAGGAGAACTTCCAGTATAAGGAGAGGCTGACGAAGCAGCCGACAAAGGGCAGAGACCTGAGCAACATCAGACAACTCCGGTAGCAGGAACAACGGGGTGCCGTCTCAGGGTACCACCACCAGGGGGAACAGTCTAGAACTATTTCCAAGCTTTTTTCCCTCTGAAGCTCAAGATTCTTTCTCCCCCAGAAGTCTCCGTGGTATAGGTTGGGCTGGGGCCCCTGCTTTGGTCTCCATTGACCATCCTTATATGGTTGTATCTGTAAGGAGGAGTATTTTCCCCAAAGAAAAACAGGACCAAAAAAAGGAGATTTGAGGGTGCAGGTGGGGCAGGCGAAGCACCAGAGGCCTCCTATCTCCCTCACTGAACTGCAGGAGGCTCATTCATCTCACTATCCCCAGAACATGGCTCAGTGCCTGGTTACAGAATGTACATAGTGGATACTGACCTGGGCCATGGTAGATACTGCCCAAAGCATGGAGCTTTGATGTGGAAAGGGGGTGCTATCCAATACAACTTGACAAAATCAGATGCGGATGCATTAGAAGACAGCAAATAAACCCAAGCAGCTTAGAGTCAGACAGAAATAGGATGGGAGGAAGAAACAAGAGAGAAGTACACTTTAGGTAGAAAGCAATCAGAGGCAACACAGCCTTTAAACAAAGTTTTGATAAAATGAAAGACCAAGGTGCTGAGTGTACCCATTGATCAATGAGGCAATTTCTTGATTGATGGCTCGAGTCCATATATTGACTTACTTGTGGAACCCCAACTTCAAGATAAAGACTCCCCCAGTAGTGACTATAGTACTTCCTACAGTGAACTATTGATCATATATTGATCTGGTAGATACATTCCTACATATCTTCATCAGTATCATTATTTCCAATCATGAAGGACAGCAATATTTAGCCATTAGTATGAAAGACTACCATATACTGCAGAGGCATAATTAGATAAGAGGCATTCTTTATTGAAATTGAGATTGTTATATGAACAATTCTATAAAACATGTCAGTGCCTAGCCCTTTGTAAATCAACATTGTAGTCCATTAATATTAATGTGCAATTTATGAAAGGCTGTGCATACAAAGGTCCTTTTAAAAGTAGGTAACTTTAATAGCACCATACACACAGGAGTAAATATTGTCTCACATTCCATCCATGCAAACATGAATACACTCAATGCACTCAAATAATTTTCTACCAGAATATACATGAAAAATAAGTCACTGAAATCATGTTCAGATTCTGAAGTAAGCATCAATAAAAATGTTAGCTAATTCAAAAACAACCAAAATGTGCCTTCCCTGTACAGACACAGAACCACTCAAACACTAAGGAGAAGGCTAGATTATATATTATCCATCATTGGCTTGTTCAGAAAAGTTTAAATACTCCTGCAGTCTTCTAATTATTTCTGTTTCTCTACAAAGATGCCCGATCAGCCAGTTAAATCTAAGTTGTTTAATGATAGCCCTCTTCTATATAAAGACGCTGGCTGGAGAAACCCATATTCCAAAAGTACATCCCTTCTCTACTAATTGTGTTTTCTTTGAAAAGGCTTCATGGTCTCAGTTCAGAGGAGTCCTAAATGTCAATTCTTCAATTCAAGCCAATCTTCCAAAGAGAAAATTTTTCTTTAGAGAAGAGAGGAATAAAAGCAGAAAGAAAATCTTTCTCACATAAAATATGCTCAAAAAGGGGTTGTTGAGTGAACAGCATCAGGGATCCCAACTTGAGCCCACATTGCTACCGCATTTTAGAAAATTCTGTCTGGACATCTCAGGGAAGCTGGCAAGAAGGACCTGATAGAAATGTATTTGCTTCAAGGGATGACAAACTTTCTAGACAAAGTCATCCTAAGATAATAAAAACTGCCTCAAAACAGTGACTTAGTTGCTGAAGAGAGGATCCAAGTACTGGCACTTATCTCTTTCCATTCCTCAACTGGCACCCTGGAGGAGAGAAGATTCCAGGTCAAACCCCAATGTCCCATTTCATAAACCTCCATATAAATAAAGTTACCAGCAGTGCCATATCCATACACCCGAAAAGATTGGAAGAGAGGTCCCATCCCCCACGTTGCCTCAGACCATCCTGCAGTCGGCCACTGAGGGCTCTGTCTTGTCTCTCGTATGCCAATCAGGGGCAGGGGTGGGGGTGGGGGTGCAGTGCCTGACTGGGAGAACAGAGGAGCCATGAGGTGGGGCATCTTGTGGATACTCATGGAAATCCCTGGAATTAGCATTTCAGAGGAGTAGAGCCTGTGGCTTGAGCAAGTGTTAGTGAGAGCTGCAAATTCAGGATATTAATGATAAAGTGATTCCACTGCACCTAACAAGCCTGAGTCAACTCAGGGACCAAACAAATGAGTAAGCCCTAGTCACTTTATAACACTTTTTGCTTCACAAGATTTGACTTCAATCAAAATCAGAAGACTCTGATGTCACAGAACACTGTGATGTATCAGGATAAAGGACAACAATGGGAAATATCTGGGTTTATCCTGGTCAATGGTCTATGGCAGTTACCATTTTTTCCTTAAATCCCCCGGCTGCAGAAAATCAATCTAAGCAACTCCTAAGCTTCTTAAAGATTTGCTTGATTTTTATTTTTAAATATGCATTCTGGATTGTTTCTTTCAATCGTTTTAATGTCATCTTGTCCCATCATATCTGATAAGCAAAAAAATTAACTCGGGTTGACATCCTTCCTACCAGAGATGCAGAGCTATTGAATTAACTAAAGATGGTTCTAAATACCAGCCTTTAAATGATAACTGATCTGCAAAAAGCAAGCATTGTTTCCGACGTGCCATGTCACATTTCTAACTCTTCACTCTGCATTGTGCTACATCCTGCAATGTCAGCTAACGTGGAAAGCGGCAGTACACAACATGACGGGGTGACTTAAAATTGAATGAAAGCCACTATTCAGGCTGAGTATCCATTCTATGGCATCCATTAGGAGAAATATAAGGGCAAAGAATGAAAGGTTATTTTCAGAAACCATTGTTTAAAATAAGCTATGCTTCCTTGAACACTTACATAAAATGCATCTCTCTTCTCTGTATCTTATTCCATCATTTATTATTGTGAAAGCCAATTTAAAAGATAAATCCTATTCCATTTCCCTAATCAACTTACACTTACACGTGCTGTCACCCCCATTCCATAATACAGTTTTTGGCTTGAAATCACGAGCCTTTTAAAATTCTGGAGTTGGAGAGGACCTGGGAGATAATAAAGGTCAACCCATTTACTGTGCTGATGAGGAAACGGAGCCAGGATGTAAAAAGATTTGTCCAAAGTCACATTGCTGATTAGTGGCAAAGCTCCTGCTAGAACCTGCACCCCCTTTCAGCCAGTGCCTTTCAATCACACCATGCTGGTGTGAGCTGCTGCGATGGAATGCGGGCGGGGGGGGGGGGCAGGAGGGCACCTTGGGATGCTTTACAGCAGCCTAAACAGCAGACAATTAGACCTAACATGCTCTGATCGAATTTCTGTTTTATTTTCGTTTCTTGTCACATTTTGGCAATGTAAAAGAGTTTTCTATTCACTTAGAGTGGTCAAGAAGCAAACTCCTGTGAATCTGATGAGAGAGGCTGTGTTCTCAGCCAAAAATAAAATGAATGGGGAGCCCAAGAATAGACCAAAGAAAGCGAGGGAGAGGGCAGGGAATCTGGAGAGGAAAGAGCATTGGTCGCCGCTTGCCGGTGTTCCCATTTCTGAGATGAGAAAACCAAGGATCAGAGCCATTAGCTTGCCCAAGGTGACTGGGAAGCAAACATTTATCAAACCTTGTGTGAGCCACCTTTCCAACAAACAGTCAATAACCAGACCTTTCACAACTTCTTCTCAATTGCCTTCCCAATCTAAATGACCCTATGCCAGAGTTACCAGTTCCAGTTAGCTGGTGAGAAATGATAGGAGGGAGGAAGCACAAAGAGTAGAGTCGCACCCTAGAAAGGTACTTGGAAAAGCTGGCTGTATCTCAGGGGTAGGAGAGACCTGCAGGGAGGATTTCAGGAGAGCCACAATCTCTTCCCATCCACCACCAAGGCTTAAAACAACAATGGCTGCTTTGTGTTAAGGATCTTTGCTCTCTGTGCACAGATTGCCCACCCTGTGGTGTGTGCGTGGTAGCTTCCATGTTGCCCTCATTAATACATTCAACCAAATGCAGTTTCTCTTCGCCACTCTTCTAGACTCCCTTAGTTCTGCGACTGTGGCACTCATTTCCAACCTTGCTTCCCTTTGTGAATGTGCATCAATCATTTGCTACATAAGATACCCTCCCTTTTTGAAAATGGAGATGCGTCCCTGGTTCGGGACAGCTGGCTTTCCCCCCACCATATCTGCTTCCTCAAGTGCTGCCTCTCAGTGATCCACGTCTCCATAAGAACTGGACCAAGGTGTCTAGTCCTGGAAATCTAAACAATGCTCTCTGATGACCTTTTTCCATACCTTGGCCTTCCAATTCTCTTCCTGATTTTCCTTCCACCCTTCCTTGACTGAAAAACATTCTGCCTGACCTAGGAGACAGATGCAAAGAAGACCAGCAAGAGTGGGCTGTTTTGTTGTTGGTGGTTGACCTTGCACCCTCACTCCCACTCAACACTAAGCACTGATGTTAACTTTAAAAGCATCTTGTTCTCTCTATGGCATTTGTCAAAAGGCTTCATTCTTTCTGAGTCTTAACCTTTCTAACTCTCCTCATGAAGATTCCCGTGCGTATTTCATGTTTATACTAGGTCATTCTTCCTTTCTTTGAGCACAGCTTTTTAAACCCAAGACAGCCCAAGTGGTTGGTCCTCAGCCAGCTTTAGAGCCTCCATGATACCGCCCTTTCTATCTCTTCATGAGGACAGGTATATTTACTTCAGAAGTATACTTTCCAGAATTACATTTTTAGAGTCTCCTTTTTCTCCTGAGTCACCTTGCCTGTTAGGGTCTTGGCAGTGCAGAGTCCTGAGGCAGAAGGGACCATTGCCTATTCTAGGAACTAAGAGATGACACTGAAGAAGTTAAGGCAAAGGTTAGGGATTTTGGCATCTTTAACCTTCGGCCTTTTGACATTAGCCCTAATAATAATTAGAATGACATCACCGCCTCTTTTCTCTGCTGAACACCTTGGGGCCACTTCACTACACTGTAGGGGAAGGAAGAGGAGAGGGAACTCGGGACTCTTAGGGATACTCATTGTTAACATACCTGATAGAAGCCATTATGAGGAAAACCAATGGCTACAGTAAGTTCTAAAAGGCTCTGAGTGGCTAACAACCCCTCTATCACAAAGAGCAGAGCTACTAATAACTAAGTGTGAGTTTTCACACCTCAGGAAGCGAGTGCAACTTATCCTTATGGGGAAAGGCACTTACATTTTCATTTCTGCCATTCATGGGGGCCCCAATGTGCACTAAAATTTGCCCCAACTCCAAGCCCCATTTGGACCCAATGATTCACTGGATGCTGAGACGTGGCAAGCGAGGAACAGCAACCTGAAGATGCTCTCTGCCCACCTGTGAGTCATACCTTCTGTCACTAGGCATCATGTGGCCTTTCTTCACTGACTCACCACTGCCAGTAATGGAGCTGCCAGTAGAGACAGGTGTTCCTGCTGCTCCTTTTGATGTCACAGTGTCCCCAGACAGCTGTCAGAAATGAATGACTGAGTACCTCATGCCTTCTCCCTCCCACCCTCAACCTTCGCCTTCCCAGAACCCATTTCCTTACCATAAAATTGGAGAGCTCTGGGAACACTCCAGAGAGTATTCAGATAAGGTGCTCACCACTTCCATAGACAGCACTTCAGGAAGCCAACCTGGTACCTCTGAGAAAGAGTAAATGGCAATGGCGAGCCTCTGCTCACTTTAGGTTCTGTGGCTCAACACATAAGAGCAAGGGGAGCACAGTTTCAATTGTCAGAACTTTCCATAATCTGCCAACAAGTGCTTTTGCAATATTCATAATTCCAGTCCTTGGATGGAGAGGGCTGTACCAATCTACATGGCTGCTTTTTAAAGATGAAACCCAAAACGTATATGTATGCTCCAACATGGCTGCAATTTTAGCTGTTCAGAGAACACAGCAAGATAAATAACCGTGCCATGAGAAATTACAGCATTATGTACTGCAATAAATATGACAAATGATAGGCCAGATATTCATTGGCTCATAACAGTTGGCAGGCATAACCATCTGTGGATCCAAAGTTTGAACTATTTGTTTTCTCTCCTTCAGCTGCCTTGGTCTTTGTCTACCTCGGCTGGAACCTCCGATCTTTAAGGTAGCCTGGACAAGCTTGCAAAACCTCTGACTTTATTAGGTTTTAATTAAGAAATACTGGTATTGCCACAGAAAAGTCAAGCCTTTCCATGTGTATGAGAAAGAAAACACAACAATAGATCTTGTGCCCCTTTCTTAATGTGGAGAAGATTTTTACTTGCAAGGAATCTGAAGGCTGGAGAGGCAAACCCAAGGATAATTAAGAAAAATGATGGTGTTTGTCGCCACAGAAGAAATAAATCTTCTGTGTCTCTCGTTTATTTATTGATTAAACAAGGAACCCTACAATGGATTGAAGCTCCTGCTTTTGTCACTAGAAAGGTAACACCGAAGTCCATTATTTCATTACGTGAAATGCTAATCTATATTTCTCATTTAGAATCTAAATCCTCTGCTTGTTTGAAATCTCAGCTTACACCCCTGATAAGAGAAAGCCTAATGAGCCCTAATGTTGCCACAGCAAAACTTGCCCAATTAGACAAGCTGTTCCGTTAAAAAAAAAAAAAAAAAGAAAAGAAAAGGTACACTGTGAACTTCTAAGGCAGAATCTTGACAGTTCAGAGTTTGAAAAATCCATGCTAAGAAAAAGCAGATTTTTAAACAGGTGTCTTTCTAAGCATAGATACTTCCTGACTTGATTCTGATTCTCCCTTCTTAGCCCTATAGTGGGATATGAAGCAGGGTTTCACCAGAATGTCAGACAAAAGGATTTTCTAGGCAGTGAAAGATGCTAACAGAGTACTCTGTAATAGAAACCTAACCCCCCACCCCTCCAAACCCCAGCCTGGCCTTACTATTCCGACCTGGGAGTGAGACCACGGAGCAGAACAACTGATTTCCTGTTCATTAGGCCTTTTGTCTTCCATATAAATGTTCCCCTTTCATCGCTCATTAAAATAAAGCAAAATGACCCTACCCGAGAGCAAAATTCTTTCTACCTTCCTTGCACACAAAACACCGAACCAAATAGACCTCGAGGGCAGATTTTGGAAAAACAAAACCGCAGGGTTAGGAAAGCACTCTGCTACCACTTCTTATCCAGGTAGCACACCATCACATCATCATTGCTACGGTGACATAAATCTGTTCAGCAATAGTTTTTTGACCAAATGCGCACTAATCTACATTCTACGTACACAGCAGCATGTGGAGTTTTGGGGGGGATGTGGGAACAGTGTAAAAGTAAAGCAGACCTGGCCCCCTCTTTAAAGCTTCCAGTCCATGAAGACAGATCATTCTAATACAGGGCAGAGAGGCCTTCAGTTGTGCGTGAGGGACACAGACGGCACTGGGGGAGCAGAGGAGAGAGACACTCAGCTCAGAGAACAAACGAGGGAAGGGCTCCTGGAGGAGATCGTACTTGAAGAAAGGGACCACTTCAACACGGTGACATGGGGGAAGTAGAAGGGCACCCCAGATAGAGGAAGAAACACAAAAACACAAAACCAGGAAAGTAGGAAAGTACTTTTGTGCCAAGTAGAGTCAGAAAATGAACAAACTACCAGGCACGCAAGCAAGCACCGAAAGTTATTTGCTCATAAATACTAACTGAACATCTCTCTTAGTCTATTTCTGGCATGCTTCAGGGCACCGAGCAGATAGTAGTGAACAAAACAAACAAAATCCCTGCTCACAAGGTTATTTCCTAGCTGGGGAAGATATGTACAACTACATAATGTATCAGATGTTTTTTTAAAGTTATGTGAGTTACATGTATGTTTTTATATTATGAGATGGCAGAAAGCAGGAGTTACAGAAGGTGTTCAGGAGTATGTTTCTGATAAGCTAACTCTTGAGCAGAAACCTAAAGGGAAGGGTAAATTAAAGGTCTACTTTGGAAAAGAGAAGTCCCAGCTAGAATGTCAACCTCTCCGAGCTGGACGAGGAGTGAATTGCAAAGGTCTTCCAGCTAATTCTACTGAGAGCATTGACGAGGTTGTCGCAGTGGGCTTCCTTCACCCGGGGCTTTGGGACTCCGATTCTGCCTATTCACAGCTAAAATGTGTGGAAGTTAAAAAGCCACCTGCCCTCCTCTACTTCTCTGGCTAATATGAACTATAAAAAGTAATAATATGGTCTTTGTGTCTAACAGCCACATCTTCTTTCCTAGTAAATTCAGCATAAACCTTCTCCAAGATGATAGATCAAGAAATGTGTGATGGCAGGTGCCGTTGCTGCCGTCAGGCAGCCGAGAAGGAGCAGGGAGTGACTGATGGCCATTTCCTCCCCATAACAACTGCTGCCACACATCCTTCCTGTGACTTAGGGCCCCAGCCCTGCTCGGTTAGTCCTGGCACCCTCACCCTCTCCCTGCCCCCTTTAGGCACCACTCTGATTTCCATTTTTCCTACATCGCCTATCACCAGCTTCAGTGTATTATTACCACCAGTGATCATGTCATGGGAGACGTGCTCTCTTGGCGGCTTGGGTATCTCAACAGTCTCTCAACTGATAAGCTCTTAAAATCACCCAGGTAAGAGGGGCTGCAGCACAGCCTTGGATCGGACTGAACAGACAAGAAAGACCATATTTCCAGATGCCTGCAGCAACCTCTAGGTTAGTTTCCTTCTCTGACCCAAGAATAGAAAAAGGCAGGGAAGATTCCACCAGCATAATGTGACGAGAAATGCAAGGTGATGTGTCAGAAATAACAATGCAGGTCAAGCTGGCGTTTGTTGTTACTGAAAGTGACGAGCCATATGCCTTCCCCTATAACTGCTTTAGCTCCTCCAGGAAAAATAACTGTGTCAGTCATTATCTTTCCAGGGCAGCAGAATATGAAGATTTTTCCTATTATGAAATGATGGCCCCATCATGAAATAGGTTGAGCATTCTCTCCTGGTATGTGGCATCGTTTATTAAAAACAGTAATTATTCACATAACTCCACTCTCAAAAAGCACTTGATAGGATTTTCAAGCTTTAAGGAACATATAAATCACCTGAACCTTGCTAAAAATTAGATTCTGTTTCAGAGGGCCTGGGGTGTGGCCTACATTTTGATTACTGACAAACTCCTGGGTAGAAGTCTATTGGACGGCCAATCACATTTCATGTAGCACGACCTTAAACAGTATCTTCAGAATTATATTTTTGATGACTCTGTATTTCATTCTGCTTTATAGAAGATGCCAATTTTTCTACTAAATTTGAATTTTGATCAGGACCCACACTCTCCCAGGGCTAGCAAGTTCTCTGATGACATCATCTGAGTATCTTGGCTTTTTAACAATTATGGTTGGTCATGTATTACTGTTCCCAGTGTTAGCCGGAGTCTGTACAATTCATGCGCTGCATTTTATTAATGTGTAGTCACTATGCTGATGAGTTGACGTGCAGAAGTTTTCTTTCTTAACTTTTGAGAAAGCTAGTAACAAAATCCTTTAGAAATCCAGTAAGCAGGAATCTATTTGTTTAAGAAATACTGTATTTCTTTGGAAAACATGAAAAGCCTATCACCTTTCTAGAGGCAAAAAAAAATGCTATTTTACTTGTTCCTCGGTAGAGTGAGAGCTATGAAAAATCATGGAAGGGAACCGAGAATAAAAATAATTTTGTTTTACATTTTGATTCAGATCCCGTAATTTCAAAGAAAGCCTTTGAAGACAGATTGATTTTGATAATTTCCTGCATGCCACTTAACATCACCTGGAGCCAATCAAGAAAAATCAGAATATCTTGCTCTGACATTTGGGTGTGAAGCAAAAACAACACCTTTATATTTTAAACTTCGCTGTTTCTCAAAGTGAGAGGTTGAGAGGCTGAGAGGTTGAAATTTCTGGCTTCAGCCACGCAGAGAAGAAGAGGACAGAGCATTTGGCCCACAGATAAATTCAAATCAGATTTGCTAAGCTGGTAGTTCTGTCTGAAACCCTCTTAAGCAGAATCTGTTGATCAAGCCAAAGTGTATCCTGTAGTTCGTTTTGCATACAAACATCCTCTAAAGTCTGGGGTTGAGAATATTTTATTTCCTTAAAACCCATGCCAATTTTAAGATTGTCAATTTATTTTCAAATTGCAGAGTTGGGATGGTATTTTAGTATGCAGGAGGATATATTGCTCGATTGTCATTTAACCATAGATTAAATGTCTGCATAAAAAGGAATGCATTTTACAATTTTCAAATTGATGAAAGTTTTATGGGAAGATGTAATGAGAATAAGGATGTATTTTATGCAGGAGGAAATGCTGTCTGGCACTGAGAACGATAGACAAGGATTTAAGAGTCTAGGAATGAATTGGTGGCATCACAAAAGATGCCTTCAGGCATGGATGCTCCAAGGTAGGTCAAAAGAGCTTCAACTGAATCATAAAGGCTCACAGCTTCCTTTGTAACCTCAAAGACTTTCAGGCTCCCAGGTGGAAGGAGAGGGTAGGATCATCTCAGATCTGGCTGTGTGAAGTTGGGCCCAGAAACTGAAAGAAGTGTAACATAGAACAGAGAGGGCATAACATGGTGGTCAGAGGCATGGATTCCCCACCCAGATTGCCTGCATTTGAATCTACTTTCTAGCTGTGTGACCTTGGGCATGTTACTTAACTTCCTAATTCCTCCGTTTCCAGTCTATAAAATGAAAATACAAATAGGATCTACCTCATAAGGTTGCTGTGAGTGACATTTGTATAACGTTCAGATCCATCCCTGGTGTAAGTTTAAGCACTTTGTGTTTGTCAAATAAATGAATGAGTAATATATAGAGCAAAGTGGTTTAGGCATACATTCTCTAGATTCATATTGCTTGGTTTCAAATAGCTCTGCCACTCAACTGATAAGTTATTAGTCTAGCTGAAGAGTAGGTTACTCATACTCAAGTCTACCATTATTTGAGTAGGCTTGGGCAAGTTCATAGCCTATCTGAAGCTTGGTTTCTTCCTATAGCAGTATACTCCCTAAGATTGATATATATCAGTTCTCTCCCCCATAGTAGTCTTGTCAGCAGATTTAGTAAGTACATCTTTAACTCACTGAAAAATAGCAAACAAGAAAAAGCCAAGGAAAGGAAACATCATAAAAAACCCTGTGGTGTTACACAATCGGTACTCTTCCAGGTTAGCATCCATGCATTAATCAACCCTCTCTGGGCATCGTTGTTCATCAGTTATGACTCCACTTCACACTGCTGTCATGCAGCCCATATTTGACTACATAGTTCACAAAAATAATCTCTTTTTACTGCGTGTTTTCTAACACACAGTACCTGATGATAACACCTTACATTTGTATAGCATGTTACTGTTTTGCAAAGCCTTTCACATCCAGTATTTTATTTAACCAGACATATTGTAAGAAAGTCATTTGTCTTTGAAGCAGCAGCTTTGAGGAAATTTCCAGATTGAATTTAAAGCCATACTTTCTCTGCTAACAGAAGTTATCATTGTAAACAGTATTTCCATCAATGGTTCCTTTTAGGTGACTGACTCTAGACAGTTCATCTCTGGATGTTTGCTGCAGAGGGCAAAGCCACACCAATATTAAAATAACTCTGGGTGTTCTCACCTCTCTTCTTCTCCCTGCTTCTGTCCCTATCCCATATTGTCTCTTATTTTGAAAACATCTCAGTTTACATTAAAAGAATATTCTGTGTTTTCACTTGCTCAAAATATCTACACATGTATCATTATAGTAGATTCATCTGTACTACCTTTCCTTGAGCTCAGTACCTCAAGATAATGTGTAGGCTGCCTTAGCCACATGCAGTTTGCATAGTCTAAACATTCATGTTCCCACAACATCCCTAAATGCACATCCTCTTCCTCCTGACTATGATCTCCTGGCCCAAGACTTACTTAATTATTTATGACTTGGACTTCTCTTTGACTTCATTAAATGAGTCAATATACAGCTCACCCGCTTTCCAAAGGCATCTAAGGTGATTCAAAAACACGTGAAAGATTGGGGAGTTAAAAGGAACAACAGAGATGGGCTTCCAAGGTCTCTGTCTTGCTGTTCCCCAGCTTTTCTGTCTTTCTTCTCACTCACATTCTGCACGTGGAAATCAATCACTTCACTTCGATGATTATGGTCTTCATCTCACTCTGTGAAGTGAATGCAAACTCTGTGGGCCACAGAATCTTCTCAAGATCCACTTTCTCCCAATCTCCCCAGCCCAGAACACTCCATTTCAGAAAAACAATCCCCTGGAGATTCCATGAGCCTGGCTGTCCCTTTCCCGCCTTCCTATCTTTCCCAAGAAGTTTATTTTATTTATTTAACAAACATTTATATCAAGTTCATTGTGTCGGTCCTGTTCAAAGTGCCTTAGCTAGGTTAGCCCATTTAATGCTCATAACAACTCATGGGAAGAATTATCATCAGCTTACAAATGGTGATAATCATTTACATCAGCTTCTCTCTCTTAAAAGAGAGAGAAGTTAAGTGATTTACATAAAAATTTCAAGCTGAGTGGCCGAACGTGGATGGGATGGGTAAACTCGGTCTAGAATCTGTGTTTAACTGGACTCTGCATCCCCACGAGTCTGTCTGTGATGCGTATTGATCTGCCTGAAGCTCACTTAAGCTCCTACAGAGTCAGAGCACATGCTACTCTTATATCCCAAACATCTCTGAAGCAGTGGTGTTTCTCCACACAGGCTTCAGTAGCTGGTGACCCACTAATAACTCGAATCTATTGAGAGTGAGTTTCATAGACCCTAGTATTGCTGTACTCTGTGAAGAATGTAATTTTTCACTGATACTCATGAACAACATCTGAATTTAGAGATGTGAATGCATTGTTTCAATTTGAAGGGAAATAAAGAAGAAACCGAACTAAAACTACAAAGCCAGACTTGTAACTTCTTTTTCTTATAGGGAAAAAGCATAACCTGTGTAGGAAAAATACAGAGGGAGACAATTTTACAAGAAATGAAAATGTTCAGGTCTACTTCATAACCATGTTCTTCTCTTGCACTAACCTATGATAGTAAAGCTCTAGAAAGCATCCAACAATTATACAGACCTTCTATTTCACCAGTCCAAGTATTTTCAGCTCTAGACTCTTGCATTATTTTTAGTATTTCATACTGTCTAATAAATTACCAGCAAATGTACTGGCCTAAAATATTTATAATCAGGAGCACGGGAAGGATGGCAAATTTCTGTCAAAATAACTCACCCCCATAGATTTTGCATGAAACCAGGACTTGCCTATTATTTGGCTCTGAAAGGAAAAAAAGGAAAAAATTTTAATCTTTCCCAATTTCTCTGTTCCTCCCACCAACAACCACTGCCTATGTCTCAAGGAATTCCTCCCTACCTCCACCACTATCACACACACACACACACACACACACACACACAGAAATGCATTGTGTGACACTCAAGAAGCAAATTTTCTCCAAATGAGTAGGAACTGAATATTAAAGCAGGTTACTTCACACTAGAAAAATGTAGCTTAAGTTTTCCCTTCTCAGAGACTCAAAGATTAAAAATGTAAGACTGGTGAAAAAAATCATGATATATTTTACCTTTATCATTTAAATATTTTCCTAAACATTGGAAAATATTTTTGTTGAATTTTTGGAGCATATGTTGGAGTTATAGCAGTTACTGTGTCACTTAATTTCTTCTTATCAACAGATGAAATAAAATGTTTCTCATATATCTTATGCCAGTCTTTAAGAGACAAGATCAATAAGAGATGCAGCCTGTATCTAAGGCATGGTCATCATTCAATAATGCAATTGTGAAGGGAGGAAAGGATACACCTCAAACACTTAATTTTATGGACACTCTAAAATACAACATTAGTACATGATCAAGAAAGACTCAAATAATTGAGTGAGAAAGAGCTCCCTCTCTGTTGGGCAAACTGGCTATTTAGGGAGAGGAAATATCTTTGCCTATATCCCATATCAAATGCACACGTTTCCCAATGTACAAGGGGCTTATATTCCAACAAATGCATCCCAGGTCGAAAATGCACTTAATATACCCAACCAACTGAATATGACAGCTTAGCCTCACCCATCTTAAATGTGCTCAGAACACCTACGTTTGCCTATAGCTGGGCAAAATCATCTAACACAAAGCCTATTTTTATAATAAAGTGTTGGATATCTCACGTAACTCATTGAACATCTTGTGTAATTTATTGAACACTGTGCTGAAAGTTAAGAATAGAATTGTCGCACAGATACAGAATGATTATACATGCACTCATTGGTGACCCTCAGGACCACGTGGCTGACTGGGAGTTGCAGCTCACCATCCCCTGCCCAGCATCAAAGACAGTACCTTGCCATATAGCACTAGCCCAAGTAAAGATCAACATTCAAAATTTTATGTATGCTTTCTATTAAATATATATGACTTTTGTGCCACTGTAGTCAAAAAATTGTAACTTGAACAATTGTAAATTGGAGACCATCTGTATTTAGAAATACACATTTAAAAACTTAAATGTAAAAATGTTAAAAATATATAAAATACCTCCCAAAAATATAGTAAATACTTAATCCCTGAATAGGCAAGAAGTTCATAGCAACAGAAACAAATAATATAGATAATAGTTAACATTTTAATAAATTATTTTTAATTTTCAAATGTTTAAAACTACCATTAATATATTAAAAATAATATATTAGAAAAAATAATATATCTGACAAAATTCTAGTATTCAAAATGTTACATGGAGAGTTTTGAGAAAGCTTTTCTTTAGTAAGAAAAATAATAAAACATTACTAAAATAATGAACAAAGAACATGAATAAATAATTCATAAAAGAACAAATACAAATGACCAATTAACACAAAAGAAAACATTTTCTCCTCACTAATAATTATAAATACTTAGTAAAATATGTTTTTCAACTGTCTTATTAAAGAATTTTAAAAATTAAAAAATTCAATTGTAAGGAGAAAAGCAATCTCAAAGACTGTGTCATGTGCATAAATTGATGTAATCTTTTCTTGAAAGCAATTTGGCAATAGAGATCAAGGACTTTAAAAACAATTAAACATTTTAGCCCAATAATCCTACTAATAGAAATCTAGCTAAAAGCATTAAAAGGCATTTATATGCCAGATTGTTTGGTGTAATAGTACTTTGTAACAAATGTTTTGACAATAAAGGAATAGTTTTAAAATTTGGTATATCTATGAAAAAATACTATACAACTGTTTCTAAATTTATAATTTAAAGGAATTTTTTTTAACTTGAAGTGATGCTTTCAATGTATGAATGAGCCAAACTAGCAAGATGCTACACTGTACATAAAATGATCTCAATTTTATATAAAAAATAAATGTATTAAGGCATTTAAAAGGCCAGTATTTTAATAGAGACTGCCCATTAGTGATCAGATTATAAATAATTTTTAAATTTTTCTTTATACTTTTTTGCATTTTCTGTACTCAAAAGTATTACTCTTACAAGCAGCAAAAAATAAGATCTTACTTATATATTTATTGATAGAAATATATTTAAAGGAAGAAAAGTAGCTCTCTGGGATGATTTGTAAAACTGAAGTCAGACCCTAGCATAAGTAAGGTGCATGATTGCCTCTGGTAAGACTAAAAGTTTGCCAGAAACAAGTTCCTGAAATGATCTTTCCCAGTCCTCCTATTGATCTGCAGTTACTGTGAGAGACAAATCTCCATGGGTCTCTCATGTTTTAGCATGTCTTATTCTTAACTATCTTCTTTAGTATGTTTGTTTAGTAAAAAGCCTTGGAATATATAGCGTCTCCATCCAGAGCAAACAGCAGACATGCCTACACTCCATTATAAAAGATTTGGGTTCACTAAGTTCTGGATCCCTCTCCTGTAACACAACCCACTGTATGTGCAGTTGTCATCAATCCCCTTCCCACCACTCTGTGAGAATTATGACCAATATCTGGCCACTAATATTGCTGTGAGTAATAAAGAGCCTTTTGTCTCTGATCCTAGTGTTTCATATCTTCTGCCAGCATCCATGAAACTGACAGGCTAACATGTTAGTTTGCAAGTAGGGTAAAGTCTCAGACTTTTCACAGATCTTCACAATTATCTGATTAAAGATGTATATCTTTGGCTTTAAAATTTTTCTATTGAAATGAGCATACATTTATGAAGATAGTACTTAAATTTTTCATCATTTATAACTTATTGATATGTAAGAATTTATAACATTCTTTGTTATAAACAAGATTTGCACAGAGGAGAATATAAGAATGTATCACACATTATTAGTAGTTGAGCTCAGTAGATAATGGTACACACAATACAGGAAAAATAGACTCTTTTGAAAGGGAAGTAAAGGAGAAGCAGACAACCAGGGAATAGGATGATCATGTAATTTATTGTCACTTTAGAGTATGAAAATGGTATTACAGAAAAATAGAAGAGGGTATTAGATTTAAAGCATATAATAAACTACAAAATCACTAAAATGGGTGTTCAGGCTACTCTGTGCCCCACACCTACTTTCCCACACCAAGAGGTACAGTACCCTGACCCAAAAGAGCACTTTCAACAGTGCCAACAGCACAATGTCAAGTTCAATAACACTGATTGATCGACAAATGTGGGAATTTCAGGCGACATCATACCACAGAGACTGGAAAGATTGTTTTTATAGTCCTTGACAGGATAGTTTGGTACTGGTCACACTTTGGATTTTTTTTTTCTTAAGGAGGACATAATGTGCTTTTGAGTAAAAGGTTTTTCCCAGTGGAGAAATTTACCAGAAAAAGTAATAAGGTCGACTTGAAAGCAAATCCAGTACCATTTTTGTTTTCCAGGACTGAATGCTCTCCGCAGCACTTAGCATAGAGAGCTATAGGACCACGCCCATGACGATTTCCAGCTCAGCGTTAACCAAGATTGATGGTAGACATGATTCTCATGAAATGCTCTTACAGTTTGCCTTCCTAACCTATGAATTGTTTTCCGTTAAATTGTTGTCTAGGAGAGGGAAAAAAATCAATAAATGGATTGAGTTTTTATTAAAAACTCTCCAAGAAATAAGATTCAAATGATGAAAGAGTTAAAAAGAAATAAAGTAGCCGATTCAAATCCTTGTATCATAGAGAAGTCATATTCTTGTTCAGTGGTGACAAAGGGATAAAAAAAGGTAGCAAGACACTTGAAGACTGAAAATTTCAATTCTTAAAAGCTCCAGAGGATTTTCACCTTTCTGTAGTCTTCAGATAAGGGAAACTTGGGACCACTGCTTCTAAGAGAATTCTGCACTTCAGAAAAACTAAGTAAAATCAAAGTTAATCTGGATGAAAATGACCTCTATTTGGATAGAAAAATCGTTAGCTCATGGGACCAGAGGAGTCTATTAAAACATGTGGGAAAGATCCTTGTGTTCAGTTAGTACTGTTTTGCTCTATCTGCATAATCTTGGATAAAGCCAGTTATGATGCTGGATTTCCCTAACCCACACTGAAGCTAGCTAGCTCCATTTTCTCTTGTCTCTGCTTAAAGGGAAAAAAAATTAAAAGAAAATAGGAAAAGCTCCTGGATTTCTTGCATGGTGTGTGAATCCACTTAACACAATTATAATGCCCAATTAATCTTAGCAACATGAGTGATGAATCATTTCTCCAGGTGTCTCTTCAAGAGAGTAAATTTAGTTCCAACATTTGACTATTGTTTTAAACCAACTATAATCATGCCAGATTAATCAGGAAACTAATAATTGAATTTGAATCCATATTCAAAAATACTCTCTCCCCAGGTACCAGCATAACAGCACACTCACTACCCTGGATACCAATCTTTCCAGGTAATACAAGGAACAATAACTGAATTCTATCATTTGCTTCCTTTTTTTTTTAAATCTCGATTTGATGGAATCTCCTGCCATCTACTGATAGATAAAAATAGATAAAAACAACTTTTCTGAATCATTTTGCCATCACACCATAGATGATCAATTGCCATGTTTTGCTTCAATGTGAAAAATCACCTAATATTAACCCTAGGATTTTTGTATCCAGAAACTAGAATAGGTTTGTTTCTAGTGGAAAAGCCTTTAAGTGCATTCACAACATTTTACATTTAAGATAATTATTATATAAGAAACAGTATCTCTGGCTCTGGGCTCTTGTGTTAGCTAATCCTAGGACACAGACCTGCTCTCCTCAAGCTAGGTTCCTTATTCTAAAATAATGTTGGCACGGGGGGTGGGACACCAAGCACCAGGGGGAGCAGTTGAGGGGTAGTTCTTCCTGGCTTCAAAATACTCTAAGTCTTGTAGGGCATTTGAATTTCTGATAAATACACCTCCAAAGAACAGGTCACTCACAGTTTTATAGGAGGCTCAATTAAAAACTCCTGATTGCCACCTCCCTGTCATGGTCACATTGTCCCTCAGCCACCGTGCAGAAAGCTCCCTCCCATTTTGCCTATTAGATCCAAGCACCGCACTTCCAGCCTGCCCCCAGTAGGTAGCATCTCTAGAGCTGTCTGCTGCTCTTCCTCATGCTGACACAGCACCTTCTCTATGAAATTCTCCTCTGCATTCACCCAGAATGCATGGGAATAGCAATTACGCTGTTGACTTTAAATGGCTTTGCCACCTACTCTGCAGCTGACTCCAGCTCCCAGTTGGGTGATAGATATATTTGATTGCTTTTCTAACCCTTGAAGAACAGTCAGTCGGATGACTCCTTGCTTATCTGAGTTCACTCATCTGGTAACTTCAAATGTCCAAGGCATAACTGAGAAACACAGATGGGCAAAAAAGGTCCTCTGAGAAATGTCTTTCAAGGTCTCAAGAATCTAAAATGCATGTCACCAAACTCATCTCACTAAAACTGATGCACTTGACTTGAGTGCATGTATCATCAAGACTTCTAAGCTTATCCATGTTGACTTTGTAGCCATTGTCATTTAAAAGCAGCAAATGAGACATGCAGAGAAAGTCTGTTAGAGGCAGAGTGGCAGCCATGAGAAGTGACAGCCAAGCATCTGACAGTAAACAGAAAAACTGAAAATGTTATATTATCTTAACTAAATCTTTAAAGAAGACAAAAATGTGTGTAGTTCATTTTGGAATGATTAGTATTAAAATATGTTAAAATAATAAATGATCAAAAGCCTTAAAGGTGTAAGTTTTAAATAAGAAAAATTCTTTATGTAGATCTCTGCATTTCTAAATGATTTTTTACAAGATGAAGTATTTTGGGGCACCTGGGTGGCTCAGTCGGTTGAGTGTCCTTTTTGGCTCAGGTCACGGTCTCATGGTTTGTGAGTTCAATCCCTGCATCAGCCTCTGTGATGACAGAGCAGATCCTGCTTAGGATTCTCTCTCTCTCTCTCTCTCTCTCTCTCTCTCTCTCTCTCTATATATATATATATATATATATATATATATATATAAAATTTATCTCTATCTCTCTCTATCTCTATCTCTATCTCTCTGCCACTCTCCTGCTTGTGCTCACACACACTCTTTCTCAAAATAAATAAACATTAAAAAAGTTTTAAAAGATGAAGTATTCCTGTAGAATTGAAACAAGGGGGCCAACACAGTTGGGTTCTCCCATGGCCAAGTTCTTTTATTCAAACTTAATTTTCAGTGAATCTTCCCAGCTGGCTCCCTTCCCCTACGCCGCAATTCCTAGATTCTTAAGAGCATAGCATATGCAACATAAACTTTTCTAGATAGTTCAGATTCTTTTCTATTGACATCACTGGTCAGACCACGATGCCCTCGGGCTGCCAGAGTTGTAGAATTGTGTGGCCCTCTACACAATGGCCCTAATCCAGAGCACTGCTGCAGTAGTTTTGCCTGTTTTATTCTGGTTTGTCAAATCAAGTTTGCTAAATGGCTGGGATTCACAATTTAGAATACGTCCTTCTTCCTTCGGGGGCCTCTCCTATCACAAGTATTTTTGCAAATCCTCAGCAAGACCTTCCTCTCCTTCTCTACCACCTTAATTCTAGCAGGAGTCTAGGTTTACCCCACCTGATTTTGAATAGTCATGCAAGGCAGGCCAGGCAACTCTCTCATCACTCTTGACCTTAGTTTCCACCATTAGTACTGTCATGTGAAGCACAGTGTGTCAAAAAACAATAATGTGTAACAGATTGCAAGAAAAAATATGAATATGCTTTTGCCTCCCTCGGATTTACCCTTTTACTGTCATGCACTGGGGTGTGAAGAAGCACAGCTTGGGAGGAATTTGACCTACTCTGTAAAGGTCATAAAAGTTTCCAACAGAAAGTGATGACTCATGTTCCATACATCCTGATATTTCAGAGTGTTCAGGAAAAATGCAATCTAGTCCAACCCGCCCTTTCTTTCCATCATTTTCTTGCCAGCTCACTGTACTTGTGAATTTCACTACAAAAGGAAGTTCAACCGCCAAGGTGAGGGAAATTGCTTAATGTGAACAAAAGTTCAAAATCAGGGCAAGAGGAGTGAGTCCTCTCTGTGCTTTGTGTTTATGAAAGAGACAGGTTTCATCCAAACACACAGATCTTTCCCATACAAATATGTGGCTCAGTGTTTTGGCATCTTTCAAAGCAAAGTTTTAGAAGCTGCCTTTCCTCCCCAGTTCTGTACACACACATATGCACGCACACACAAACACCAGCTTTGAAATCGGCTGGTATTGTCTCAGAACTTGAAACACATCCAGCATTTGACCTTAACTTTCCAGCACTTCAGGAAGCAGGAATTCTCACACCCTAAGGCCTCTAGCTAAATGAGCCCACAGAAATCTCTCCCCCAGAAATGCTTAATTGTACACACTGCGTATATATCATTTTCCCTTCTCATTGAAAACATACAAGGTCATACTCCAAATCTTGATTTAAATTCCTCATTTCACAATCAAGCAATATGGCTACATAACAAACATACACAACTTGTGAGATCAAATTGCCATCTGCGTGTGGATCTAGGAAACAGGAACTAAAAGACTTTTCCTTCACAGTGCACTGTAGTGAAACAATCAGCTCCAACTGTTCTCAATCCTTGTACCATTGTACTCAACAGTCAAATTCCCAGGACAGAGTCTGATTGGCCAACTGTGGATCAGTCCCTGCCCCTTTGCCTGAAATGCAAAGGATCTTTGATTGAGGGAAACACCAAGACTGCATGCAGTGGGGAGGTGGAAAATCAGAGAAAATGGGAGTGGATACTGAGGGACAAAATCCATAGGTTAGCTCTACACCAGTTGAAATCTTAGGAGATTATTCAGGCTAAATGAGGTCCCACAGATACTTAGCTGATGTGATAAGTTTTCCTTAATTTAGGATTATGTACTCCAAAAAAAGAAAATAACTCAAAAGGAAAAGGGGGGAGATGGAAAACCGATTTTAATAAAGCCATGGAATAGCTTGGTTGGCTCAATTATCTTATCCTATTAAGGGATATAGAAAGAAAGAAAAAAGAGGCCTTTCAAGGCTTTATCAATCCTCTGTCAAAATGAAAATTGAACAAGAAGCTTCTAATTCAGACTACCATAGAATGTTTGAAATGAAAGGAATCTTCATAGGCCTGGCCTAACCACTTTCAGTGCAGAAACTTTCTACAAGTTTTTGTAGCCTTTGCGTGCACATATATATTCCATCATTGTACAACTCTAATAAGCAGAATGGTCTTCCTTCTATAGAATAAAAATTTACTTACCCACGAATCCCACGTACCGACTCTAGTTCTGCCGGCTAGAACTACACGGGAAGAGAAAAAATAATTTGCCTTTCAGACATCTGAATCATAGTCACTATCCCCTCCCCTCCAAGTAAATAAATAAATAATGGATCCCTCTAGGCCACACACCTCCAGTTTTCTCAACGGTTCCTCACAGCACTTGGCTGACTTCACCATTCTTGGAGCCCTCTTCTGAGCTGCAACTGGTGACACACACATGAATGTAATTATTTCTTTCTCCTACCTTGTTCCAAGAAATATTTCTGGTGGCCAAGTTCCAGTGTCAATACCCCTTTAAAAAATAGGATGCCCAAAATGAAACACAGTACTCCAGAGTCAGAAAGCAAATGTACTTCGTTCAGCACACTTCACAGATAGGCTGCCATATGTCACTGAGTGTTTCGGGATCTGCTGTCATTGAGGAGGAGGAAGTACAAGACTGCAGGGGAGTGAAGACAGAGTCCTGGGTTGTGTTCCAGTATCATTCAGTGTGAAATATACCCTATATGAGGAAAACAACAGATGTAATGGGCTGCTTGTCATACAAAACTCTTCCAACATGGGAATATCTTACCACAGTCACAATCTAATGTTGCCTCACACCCCCCGGGGGAAATTCCCCTGGGATGTGTTAGAAGAGGAAACTGGCTTGAAAGAAATTTTTCAGGCACGTTAGAGCTGACAGAAATCAGTTCCGATGTCAGGACTAGGGATGTGAAGGGTCTAACCAGGAACATAGCCCAGGTGCACTCAACGAGCCATCACAGCCTATATTGAAAACCAACTCCCGGATGCTCCTGGTGCTGAGGATTTTGACAATCTCTAATACAGGGGCAAGAAGGGAACAGGGAGGGGGGGAGGTGGAAGGTAAGAGGTTGTAACTGAAGGCAGATTTTGTTAATGGGTTATCAAAAGCACATTTCACAAGTTGAACACATTCCCCATGCCTGCCAGAACAAACAACATATAGGAGTCTCCTTTGATTTGCAGTCAATTGTAAACGGTCTCTGTGTGATTTTACAACTGTTTCAGCTAATTCAAGAGACTTTAAAATCCAGTCCCAGGAGCATCTTTGTACATTTATGAAGCATCTGAGAAATTACTCATTCTGGAGCCAGAGGACACCTTACATTTTTTCCCAGTTGTGGACTCACATTTCCTCTATTCCCTAAGACACCCCCCCCACACACACACACACAATCCATGCTGATCCATGTCCTGTGTGTGTCAATGGGCTTCTTTTAATCCAAGCGTAATGATTTACTTTCCAAATCTCCTAAACAGTGACAATTCTCTATGCTTTATGCAAAGCCTACGCCTAAAGTTGTTCTTACCACTGAAAATAGTAAAATAGTAGTTACAAATTTTGGAAATGTTACAATGAACTATGTTTTAGTTAGCTGTTTTGAACTCTGTAGAACAGAAAAAGAAATGAAAACTCTGCATGGTGGTCCTGGCTCAGCTGACAACACATTGCTTATACAAACCTGAGTTGGGATTGCAGTGTCTCACGACCAATGGCACAACCCTGCTCAAGATGAAAGGTGTGTCACACTGGATTTCTGGAAGAGCGTGGAAAGCTATCTTGCACACGCATTTCAAGAGGAGCCTGCCAAAGCCCATTCTGTTTGAAAAGTCAGCCTGTGGCATAACTGTCACTTTGGGGGGGAGGCATGCAATTTCCTATCCAACACAAACTGCTGCATCCCAAAGGCAAGCTGCAGAGATATCTGTAGGATGAAAGCAGGTATAGAAATCCACCTGCATTTTTATATATATGTATTAAATGGAAAATAAGCCCCATGAGCGCAGGGATTTTATTTGTTTGTTTTTAGTCTGCCTTGTTGACTGATTTATCCCAAGCATCTGGAACAGTGCCTGGCACATATTTGTTAAATGAATGATATGAGTGAGAATGACGATTCTAAGTTCAAGTGTGAGAAGATACTCTTCCTGGATCCCATACTCTGCTCATAAATTTTAAGAGTAAATACTCTCATGCTGGCAAATATCAGCATTTGGATTAATGTGATGGTAGGCATCAAATGAGGAAGAGCCTTGGTAGATGATAATATCTGGATCCATGTCAGTATTTTTAAAAATTGTTTTCACGGGGATCCTGGGTAGCTCAGTCAGTTAAGCCTCTGACTTCAGCTCAGGTCATGAACTCATAGTTCATGAGTTCAGGCCCTGCATTGGGCTCACTGCCGTCAGTACAGAGCCAGCTTAGGATCTTTTCCCCTCTCTTTCTGCCCCTCCCCCACTCTCATGTGCTCATGTTCTCTCTCTCTCTCTCTCTCTTTCTCTCTCTCTCTCTCTCTCTCTCAAAAGTAAATATTTTAAAAAATTTTTAAAAATAAAATAAAAATTGTTTTCATGTCTTAGCGACCAAGAAATCATTCTTCATGTCTTTCTATATTATATAGACTTTAAAAAGAAAAGACTGGCAGTCCTCATGATCAGGTGATCTCGTATGTCTGCAAGAATTTAACATCTTAATAACTCTTTTGACTCAAGATATTACAGGGTGATGGGGCTTCTGGGTGGCTCAGTCAGTTAAACATCTGACTTCGGCTCAGGTCATGATCTCACAGTTCATGAGTTTGAGCCCC
Organism: Cryptoprocta ferox; assembly: GCA_028646485.1. Lineage (NCBI taxonomy): Eukaryota > Metazoa > Chordata > Mammalia > Carnivora > Eupleridae > Cryptoprocta > Cryptoprocta ferox. The sequence continues at coordinate 66,074,215 of CM053578.1, read as the reverse complement.
GTGTTGGGCTCTGTGCTGACAGCTCAGAGCCTGGAGCCTGCTTCAGATTCCGTGTCTCCCTCTCTTTTTGCCCCTCCCCTGCTCGTGCTCTGTCTCTCTCCCTCTCAAAAATAAACATTTTTTTACAAAAAGATATCACAAGGTGTTAAAACAAAGAATAGGGCAGATAACTTGAGCCCTGACATCAGTGAATATCTCTGCTAAATAGGGTGGGGCCAAAAAAGAATTTGGCAGGAAACAAGGACCCAGGATGTTGAAGATCAAGTGAAGGCAGGGATGTGAGACTGACGTTGAAGGATGCAGGTGTGGCTGCCAGGCAGCGGCAGAGCAGAGGGCCTGCAGGTGGTGAGTGAGCAAGGCACAATGCCCAGAGGAAGAGTCCAGCAGCCTCTCCATCGCCTACCTTGAAGGATGGAGAAGGGGACAGTTTCCTTGGCAGATGTGCTGACTGTCCCTATAGTTCTCCTAGTTGTTCTTCTCTCAGCTGTTTAACAAATAGCAGATCTGGTGGATGGGTCTGGGTGTCTTTATGAAGATCCTACAAGCACAAATTACCATTGGCTTGCTAGTCACATAGCATTAGCAACATTATTTCTAATAGATGTATTAATAATGATAATACTAAAAATCACTAGATATCTATAACCTCCTTGTAAATAAGTGGCATCTTTCCTTTGGGAACTTATTGTATCACTTGTACATAAATATGAACAATGGGTTAAATAACCCCTATGCTTACTGAAGCCGGTACCAGAGTCAGAAAATCCATGCTCATTCATGTCCTAAACATGTGTTGCTTCTATTAAATTCGTACATAATTGGTTTCGATGGTTTTACAAAAATGTTGTAATTGTGCCACGTTTGAAAATGAGAGAAATGAGAAAAATATTTACTGCAGGATTGTATTTTATATATATATTCTTTTCCAGTCAGACACAGAGGACAAAGATTTAGAGCCATGAGTCAAATTTGCCTACGTACTAATGTACTGATTTTAAATAGTAATTAGTACTAAACTGCACTAATTTTAAGGACCAGCATCTTTGGATTTAATAACAATCATTCGTAGACTGCCCAGCCCTGAGGAGCAAGCCAGAATATATGTGGAGGGTTATCGGGAGGGTGGTGGGGCGGGAAATCAGGTACATTGGAATCAACATTATCTATGTTTTAAAAGTGTTAAAACCAACTCTGGGCCCAGAGGTCTATCAGAGTCAGGATAACATAGAAGATTCTCACATATGTGAGGCTGTGAGAGGAATGGAGGAGAGCCAGGCCCTGTCTTCTAGTACATGTTTCCAAAGGGCAGGTCACAGCCCTCGGGACTGAACTGAGCCCTCAGACCTTTCCCAGGAAAATCTAATGTCCCTGACAAAATCCGCACATGTGGGAACTTAGGAATCACTCCCCAATGAGATTACATGGAAACATCTTTGTTTCTAAGTCATTATATCATCCCACATGGAGATGGAAACTTAGCCTCCAATTAAAAAAGTAACAAAACTTTGGATTTAATGAATATAGCATTCTATTTCACAGAACTTTACTCCTAGTAGATGTTCTAGGAGACGCTCTAAAACAAAACTTAAATTCAACCAAATAAATATCTGCTGTTTAGACCTCTTTTGCTCTGTAATAGCCACAGAGTAGATATTGGAGGTGAAGATTATGATTATGCCAATATACTCTTTAGCAGTACAAAAGGCCATCTCTATAGAGCCGAGAGAAGAGCATAGACCAGGAGTCAAGAGGAATTACTCTGGCCCTGCCTCCCAGCTAACTGGTTGTGCAATGTAGGGTAAGTCACGAAACAGTTTTTTGTCTATCTCCTCATCTGTAAAATGAAGGAGCTGAATCATGATGATAATGGTGACAATAATCATCAAGGTTACAGTAGCTAACAAGGAAAGCTTATTAGTTACAATTTAATCCCTGTCCACATCCCTAGTCATTATTATCTCCATTTTACATTTGAAGAAACTGAGGCTCAGAGAACTTTAGTGATTTGCTTAGCCATATGGCAAGTAGAAGTGAATTTGCCATGAAATTAATGAAGTTGAAGCTTCACAAGTCCCTTATTCTCATAGGCTCCTTCCAAGACTCTGTACCTAATTTTGTATTTTCTGTCTTAAAGAGAGCTTCTAAAATTGCATGTATACGGGCACCTGGGTGACTCAGTTGGTTGAGCCTCTGACTTCAGCTCATGATCTTGCAGTTCGTGAGTTCGAGCCCCACATTAGGCCCGCTGCAGTCAGCACAGAACTGTCTTCAGATCCTCTGTCCCACTCCCTCTGTCTCTCCCCTGTTTGCACTCTTTCAAAAATAAATATTTTTAAAAAGCATATATATAATTTCCAGGCCCCACAAAAATTGGATTTGCCCCTGATGCAAGCAAGAGTTAGAGTCGGAATTCAAATGCAGGTGATCCAAATCTGAAACCTGAGATCCTACTCACTCTGCTGAGCTCTGGCCCCCTTTGTTCCCCATAACTTCCTAGGCTACCTGCTATGAACAGGATTCTGCCCCCTCCAAAAATTCATATGTTGAAATCCTAATCACCCCCCCAACCCCCGCTGTGTGACAGTATTAGAGATGGGGCCGGTAAGGAGGTAATTAGGTTAAATGAGGTCATAAGGGCTGGGCCTTCATTCACTTGGATTGGTATCTCTATAAGAAGATGTAGAGAGGGCATTCCTGGCCCTCTCTCCCCAAGTGCATGTTTTGAGGAAGGGCCACGTGAAGGCATTGCAAGAAGTGGCAGTCTGCAAATCAGAGAGCTACAGAATTTGCTGGTACCTTGATCACAGGCTTCCAACATCCAGAACTGCGAGGAAATAAGTGTCTGTTGTTTAAGCCTCCCAGTCTGGTATTTTGTTATGGCAGATGGAACAGCCTAATACTTTATTCTATGCCTGCCTCATCTTTGCGCTTTGTGTCTCCTATAACAGGACTGCTGGCATTTCTTTAAAATGGTCATTCCACAAAATAATATCTTGGATACAGCCAGAACAATATTTTTCTGAACGTGATTTTAAATCATCCCTCCTAGAAATGAAAAGACTTTCTTCTTCTCTGATTTTGGGGGAAGCAGTGCAGTATTAAACATGGGACAGCAGACAGCAGAAGTCTAAGTTCTAATCTCAGTTATTCCTGATTTTCCTGTGATATGCTGGGCTTAATGTCCCAGCCATTCTAGCATTGTTAGGTTTGATGAGTTCATCCACACAGGATTGCTAGGCTGAATGATTCATCAAGATTATACTACAGACACTTTGCTAATATAATATAATCCAATAAACACCATTTGCTTTCCCCTTACATGGGGTAATAGTCCCAAGCTCCTCAGTGAGGAAAGTGAATTAAATGGAAAATCAAATCACATGATTGTTTTTCATTCAATATAAGATACTAAACATAAAGCCAATAGTTTATTTTAGCTTCTCATTGACTTACTTCTTCTATTGGCATTTATTCATTCACAAGTATGTATTAAATACTTACTAAGTGTCACATGCTTTTCTAATCCTTGAGACTCTAACAGTGTGGTAGGCAGAATTATAAACTGGACTGTAGAATCCCCATCCTTGGTGTACCTGCCCTGTATAATCCCATCCCCTTAGTATGGGTACCCATAGGAATATGATGAGATTTCACTCTGCTGATTAACTTGCATTATGTGGCAAAGGTGAAGAGAGGATGCCCTGATCAGTTGACTCTGAGTTAATCAAAACATTGTCCTGGGTAGGCCTGACCTAATCAGGTGAGCTTTTAAAAGAAGATCTAGAGTTCAAAGACTCTCCTGCTGAGAAGAATATTCTTCTCATAGAATAGAAATAGAAAGAAGAAGAGTTTCTTCCTTGAAGAAATAAATTGCCATGTTGTGGGGAAGTCTCATGACTAGAGCCCTGGGCAACCTCTGGAAGCTGAGAATACCTCACCAGATGATAGTCAGAAAAAAAAGGTGGGGGGGATACTTAGGTCCTGTGATCATAAGAAACTAAATTCTGCCAGAAACCTGAAGAAGCTTGAAAGAGGACTCTGAGTCTCAGATAAACTTGCAGCTTGGCCAACACCTTGATTTCCACCTGGTGAAGCCCTGAGCAGAGAACCCAACTAATCCTTGCATGAACTCTGGACCCTCAGAAACTGATACATAATCAATGTGCATTATTTTAAGCTGGTAAATTTAAATAGAAAAATAATACAGACAGTGAATAATATAGACAAGATGTCTGCTCTTGGAGGCTTAGATCTATAAGCTCACAAATAACCAGTATTATTTCAACTAGTGACACGTACAATGAAGTAAATGGCAATAGGAGGCAGGGAGTAGGGGAGAGAGGTTGAGGATGAGACTCACATTAAGTCAAATGGCCAGGGAAGACTCCTCTGAATGATGGGAGAAAAGCCAGCTATGGGAGAATGAACTGGAAAAACATTCCATGCAGAGACAGCAGCAAGGGAGACAACCCCCAGCCACAGTGGCCTTATCATTATGGAATTAACTCCAAGAGCCACATGGAGACGTTGCCACACAAGCCCATCATTTCAAGAAATATTTAATTTAATATAAATATATAATTGCCTAAAAAATATGCTTTGGTAAAATGGGTACCATCAGACATTAATCAGCTTAACTACCATCATCAATAGTTCTAATTATAGTTGCCTTTTAAATTTGGCTCTTCTCAACCTTTGCCAGGCAGGAATTTGCTTTATAGGACACAGTACTTAGCACACAATGAAAATTCAAAAGGACAGTTATTGGAGCGAATTCCACTTTATTTAAAGTTTCATGTTTGTTTGGTTCTTTTTAGGAGGGAGAATGTTGTTCCCTTTTAGGAAAAAGATAAAAAGCTATTAAATTGTAATTTATCTGAGACCTTGGATGATGAAACAAAAAAACCTCAATTAATAGATTAGAGAGACTATATCAAATGGATACATACAAAATGGAGACCCAAGGGTAATTTTGGCTAGCTGGCAGGTGTTTATACATGTTCTATGTAATAGGGGTGGTATGATGTCATCATATCTGTGAAACATTGAACAACACTATAGTAACTATTATTATTAGCATCATCATCATCATCACAATTTTTTAATAAAGAAATTGAGGCCTAGAAACATTAAGTAATTTTCCCAGTATTATACAACTAGTAAGAGAGAAACTGGGACTTGAATCCAGATGACCAACTCTAGAACCCAGCCTGTAAATAACTAACTCTATGAAAATTGGCAATAATGACTAAAATTTATTAAGTGTTTACCACATGCCAGGCTAAGCACATTACATATATAAACTCATTTAATCCTCATGGCAATGATACAAAGTAGACATTCTCAGTGTTTCTCATTTTATAGCTGAGTCTCAGAGGGTTAAGAAATTTGTCCCAGGTCACTTCACCTCTCCAGGGCTCTGTCCCTTCATCCTAAAATGGAACATCATTAGTACCTACGGTAAAGAGCAGAGGATGGGTCTGATCCCAGGCAGTGTGGCATCACAAGCACACCTGAACCACCACATACCACTGCCGCACCAGCACCAACCTGCGCTCTAAACTAAGATAATAACGACAAAACATACCTGGCAGACACACATAGCCAAACTAACTATATCTGGAAGTTTTAACTTATTCTTAGTCATTAATTTCTTTAATTAGTCTGAGTTGCCCTTTCTCCTCTCCTCTGGACTCCGCTACATTCCTTGGTCAGTGTTTACGGGCTGGAGTAAGGTACCCCTTCCTGCACTCTCCACATCTTGAATTTGAGTAGCAACAAAAATGCCATGCTGTGTGCAGTTGAGGTGAATAGAGTCAACGACAACAGATGTGAATCGTTAGTCTGCAGAATAACCTATTGTAAGTTGTATTTTGTAAATGTGGGGCTAATAAGACCAGGGGGCTTTTGTGTTGTAAAAAAAAAAAGAAGAAGAAAAGAAAAGAAAAGAAAAGAAAAGAAAAGAAAAGAAAAGAAAAGAAAAGAAAAAAAGACCAATGTGACTTCTAAATCCAAAATACATAGAGGCTATTTCTCAATCTCAGCAAAGTGGCAAGAGACTATCCTAAGGACAAGGATATAACTAACATGAAGAAAACTCTTATTTAATCAGTTGTATTGTCACCTTTCCTAGGCAACAAATGTGCAACAGGAGGGATGTGATCTGAGTGGAATCTAGAAAAGGAGATCCAAAAAGGAAACACCTGTCAGTGTTTATTCAACTATGTCCCGGACGAGAGGGCTCTGAGTCTAGCACAGTGGTTTTCAAATTGTGGGTTGTAATATTGAGTTGTTGCATATAAACTGACATTTTTAAACAAGATAGAATAGACCAGAGTGTATTGCATGAGGTGAAGTTAATTATTGTTTTGTGAAACTTTTTTTCTATTGTAAATATTTGTATATACATATTTATGTGTGTGTGAGTTGCATGTAATAGTGTATTTCTCTCTGTGCATCTTGATCAAAAGTCTAAAAGCCACTGGTACACAGGTCTTATTTCAGTTTTCTAAACCAGTGATTCTCAGACTTTGGGATTTCTTGGAGTCATAAGTCAGCCTCTGAAAAAGGAAAAATAGGGAACTGTCAGAGCGTTGCCAATATTTTCATTCTGCCAAATTAAAAAAAAATTATGAAGATAGTATTATAATTCCCTAAAATCAGAATGTTTGACATTAAAAACAACAATGGCATAATCACAGAATAAAGTCCACTCTTTTAAGTTAAATACATTTGGGTTTTGGTAAATCAGTTACACTTCCTTTTTTTTCTCCATTTTATACAGATTTGTGAAAACAGCCTCATGATCGATCAGTCATTGGAGAATAGACAGAAATACACTCAAAATGTGACAGGATACCTGTCTTCCACTGCTCTGTTATAGCACATACTGACCTACCTTCTGTTACATAACTGTGTACCTGAAGCAGTTCTACCTCCGGGACAGGGAGCTAGGATGAAGGGAATGTTTGTTATGCGGGGCTGCTTTCTTTTTATTCATTAATACACATGCCTTACAAATTACAGTCTCGGGCCTTTGAAGGGCAAGAGAGAATTTCCCCCAAAACTTATCATCTAAGAGTGAGTGGATAAAATTAAATTTCCGGACCTAGAAACTGAAGACTTGAATGTTGTAGACCATGTGACTCTAGTGTCAGATGGAAGTTCAGCTCATGACAAGCCCTACCTTTTTAATGGCACCTTGATAAGTTCCCAAAGCTGACCCTGGCTGTTTACTGTGTGGCCCACGTTTTCAGATGCTCTTAGAGAAAATCCCCCAGTCACTCTTTGCTCCAGGCTGATCCTTCATCCAGATATCCTCTTTCAGGATGCTGTTAAAACTTTTCTCAGCATCTCCTTAGCCCTTGCCTGGACAGGACCCCCTTCTTTCCTGACCAATAGCCAAGCTTGAGCAGATTCTGCGAGGAGCTTGCCTTACTTCTTTGTTTTACTTCCATCTTCCCAATGTCTGTCAATGTTTTTGTGCCCAAGAAGAGCTTCCAGAAGCTCGTCAGTCACGCCCTTCGCTATGCCATGGCATATGACAGCCTGAAGCAGCCAGCTGGCCTCCCTCTGTGATATCTCTTTTAGCAACAACTTTTTAGAGATAACAGTTTCAGATCTGATTGTAATAAAATTGCACAGTGTCTAGTAAACAGAAACTAAAGTGAGACAGCATTTGCTCAGACTCTACTAATCCATAAACTTTTAAAAGCCAAAAGTATACTGGACTCAAGTTTACCTCTGACCCGTTTACATGAAAAGGCGGGGTGGGGTGGGGGTGGGGAGGAAGGTCATTAAACAAATGAGCAGCATGAACAAAATTTAAAGAGCTTGATGACTCATTTTATTTTAAACATGTTAACACATAAATTATATGCATACAGTCCTAATAAATCAGAATTTACGTGTTCATTAAAAAGAAGAATCTAATAGCGCTTTCACTTAGAAATGCTTTCCTAGCAATTAGTTCAACTTACCACACATACTTGACAATAATATAATGGCATTTCTTTTTTTAAAAAAATCCTATAATTCAGATTGCATTTTTCTCTAATTTGGATGGGGCTTCCTTCCATTTAAACTAAATTAGCTCAATCTTATGTCAGGGAGATTTACACAAGTTTCCTCTACTGGCTTCATTACCCTCTCTCTGCCCTGATTCTTTTAAAGGTCAATCCCTGAACTGGAAAAACTCCATCTTCCCACGTTTTCATTTCTCTTACACCCTGCAGAGGAGTGCAATTAGCAGTGCGAGATGGACATGCCTAATCACCATCGTAGGCTGTGGTTCTGAGTAGCTGCTGCAGTAAACTCTATACACTAGTTACAGTGTCTAAAATGCAGCCCGAGTACAACTTTCATTGAAAGGGTCTTTAGCCATAGGTGAACATCAGCGTCCATAATACTTGAAAACTCAAAAGCCCATCGTGCCTCTTCTGTGCTCCTAAAGCTTTGTGATTTCTTTTTTTTTCCCCTATTACAGTGCTTAGCCTTGTCTTTCATCCTGTTGATAGTTTCTCCATGTCTCTATCTTTGTACTTTTCCCAACTCCACCCTCATGTCTTATTGAAAGGTCTTCAATGTAGGAAACCATTAATAAATGTCTGCTGTGTTGAATTAGATCATCCAGGGGCACCTGGGTGGCTCGGTCAGTTGAGCATCCACCTTCGGGTCAGGTCATGATCTCGAGGTTCGTGGGTTCCAGCCCGGCGTTGGGCTCTGTGCTGACAGCTCAGAGCCTAGAGCCTGTCTTCAGATTCTGTGTCTCCCTCTCTCTCTGACTCTCCCCTGCTCATGCTGTCTCTCTCTCTCTCTCAGAAATAAATAAAACATTTAAAAAAATAAAAAGTAAAAAAGAATTAGATCATCTAGTCAAACCCTTCATGTTACACTCGAGGAAACCCAGTCCCTCAAGGTTGAGGGCTCAACGTCCACCAGTTAGTGTAAGAGCCGAAAATCAAGTTTCATTCTCTCTACGTAATCTACTCAAATGCTACATTTGGTCAGACCATCTTGGCTGTGAGCAGAGGTGAGATCCAGTGCCTAAAAGATGCTGGGTTGTTTGTTTCTTATTTCTAATCATATTTTATTTTTCTGTCTTCTTTGTTGTTGCTGTTTTATTTGGCTGGTTTTTATTAAATAGAAGGAACAGAGGAAGAAGATGGCCTACAGTATCTTGGACTATGAGGGACAGCCATGGCCCTCCCCTCCCTCTGTTCAAATTGCATTGCATGCTAAGCTTGAGGTATAAACTGGGCAGAGAAGGCAGCTGGGAATTCTGGGAGAGGTCAGAGGTCGGTACCCCACCCAGGAAGACCCATGGGCAAGGAGGGAGCCTCCTGGACCCCAAACACAGCTCTTCCTAAGGGCTAAGGGCTGGGGGTAGGGGAACGAGGACCTGGGCTCCAGGTCACAAAGCAAGACCCCAGGACTGACCCAGTTCCCTTCCTATCCCAGGAGTAAGAAGGGCTGACAATGTCCACGAATTGGAGGGTCCAGACCCCTCACTTGTGGATGTCCCAGATCCATGAGTTTGTTTGTTTGTCTGTATTGTTTTTAAAGCCGAGAATCTGAGACAATGCTAGTAAAATTACTCTGCAAAAATGTTAAAGCATTAATTAAATTGTAAAATGTTATCCCTAGAAAAGGCCTCAGAAATCAAGTAGACAAGTTTTACAAATGAGGAAAGTAAGGCCTGAAGACACAAAGTCCCTTTTGCATTATAATGCATTCCATCAAGTTTGCCATTAATCAGGCCTGATAGTATGGCTGTGTCTATGCAACAGCCTAAAATGTTTTAGAAAGAGATACTCAAAATACCTTTCAGGAAAGCAGTCAGGCTCGTGAGGACAACCAGCCAAACGCTTCCTCTCCCTGCTCCTGTCACCTACCTTCGTTACCTGGACTTGAGGCTCACTCAGTATTTATTTATTTTTCAACTGGAACAGAGTCATAGTTTCAATTAAGACAACAGTTCTTTGAGGCCAACAAATGTGAGCCCACAGAGATAGGAATTTAGAATCACACATTTTTAGCATTCAGAGATAATTCAAGATAGTTCAAGCACTTTCTGAGTGTTGAACCACCAGGCAAGTACTTCTTGCTACCACCATTCATCTGCAAAAATATTTTATTGCTAAGACATGTTGCATTGCCGAAATATTTTTGATAAAAAGCATTTTCACCAATGGGTTCTATATAGAAACAGCCACAATTTAATCAGGGCTTTTAAATTTTAATGTGAATATGTAGAAATTACATAAATATGATTAATAGGTAATTTATAGAAATCCATTATGTCAATGTTCATTAACTAAAAAAATAGAACAGAATGAGAGGAAATGGTTTTATATTTCTACAACAAGGATTTACATTATCTATGAAAAAGAGTTTCCTGACAAATACCAGACTTGGTTACCAAAATGGTTTTGGAATTTCCTTCTTTACAGCTTTCAAATTAATATGACTTCCTTTTAAGACAGGGTAAGAAGTTTTTGTTGCTGTCCTTGATTTTTGTTTGTTTGTTGAATAGAGAATAAAATTGTATGACTTCTTAATGTTTATTTGTCATAATGCTTCAAGGCGGGGAGAGGGGAACAGTGGGGGAGGGGGGTAAGAATTTATATTCCACTAACTGCAGCAGGATGGGAGAGGGGGAAATGAGGAGGAGATGACCTATCTAGTTGAGGAAGGAAGAGAGTGTCACATAAATCTGTTCCCCTCACAGTCCTGTCCCTAGTACTGTGCTCCCTGCCCCAAATATCAGTTAGGTCAGAAAAAAATAGTGAAGCCCCTGCCCACTTCCTTTAAACATTGTTTTTCAAGGTCTTACAGGTCTTGAGACAACATACACTTAAAGCTCTGTACTACAAGCATTATTACTAAGTTACTCTTCTAATTTAAATCTCTTTGCCTCAGTTCCTGTTTGCTTTAGGGCCCTGTAATGAGGAAAGCAAATGCTAAGGTTTTGTGAGGTTAAGGGGTTTCCTGAGACTGCAAAGGGACAACTTCATTGCTGCATTAGGCATTTGCCTTGTATTGTCTTCTAATTGGTTCTTGTGCATAAATCTTACTTTTCCCAAAACTCTGAACTTCTCCGTGATAAAAGCCTTGATATATATTTTCTTGTGTTGTATGAGTCTGTGCTGAGCGTGGAGCAACTCACTTGAAGTAGTCGGTCCATTGTTCTGTGGGGAAGCCTGGGGCACCCGCATGTATTTTCTCTGGGGATGCCACAAAGTGCTCTGTGAATGAGCAAGTCAGAAAGGGACACAGAACAAGTATTAATTTTGAATATTTTGAATTTTGAATATGGCATTTGCAACACAAAACATGAACCTATTTTTGAAAAAAAATGAAATCACATCTTCACAGCCAGAAAGCCAATCTAGACAGTTACATAAAGAGTTTTTATTTATGGGGCACCTGGGTGGCTCAGTTAGTTGAGCATCCGACTTCAGCTCAGGTCATGATCTCACTTGTGGGTTCAGGCTCTGTGCTGATGGCTCAGAGCCTGAACCTGCTTTGGATTCTGTGTCTCCCTCTCTCTCTGCCCCTCTTCTGCTTACGCTCTGTCTCCCTCTCTCAAAATAAATGAATGTTAAAAGTAAAAAAAAAACATTTTTATTTACTCATGCATATATTTAACACATATGTTGCTTACCATATTACAAGCACTGGTCCAAGCGTTTCACAAATGTGAACTCATTTAATCCTTATAACAACCTACAACAATTAAGATAAGAATTATTATTATCGTTTGCATTTTATAATAAAAACTTGGGTCCTGGAAAGGAAACGAGATTTGGTCAAAGTCACAGAACCTTGGTGGAATTTGAGCCTGGGAGGTCTGGTTTGAGAGTTCATGCTCTTGACTGTTATTCTGTTTGCAAGCTAATCAGCTGGGCAGGGGCAGAGAAAGAAAGGAAGAAGGAGAGAGGGAGTAAGAGAGATATGAGAGAGCAAGAAAGGGCAGGAAGAGCCGCCATCTTCCATCTTCAATATATACATTTCCGTTTGTGCCCCCACATCAGTTTTGCCACCTCCTAGGTAAAGTGCGGGGCAAAGAGGAGTAGGGACCAGTGAAGCGCACATCTAATCCTTCCAAGGGCAGCATTTGGAAATGGCCCATATCACTTCTGCTTACATCCATTGAACAAAGCTTGCTAACACGTCCACACCTAGCTCAGAGAGAGCCTGGGAAGTGTCATCTGTAGCTGGTGTGCATGTGCCCACCCGGAACACTATTGCTATGTTAAAAATGGCATGTTACACAAAAGAAGGCTCTCTCCTCTCACCTGGATTCCTGCAACATATCTCTGCTTGAAGGACCCTGTAGCAAAGACTTCCTTGACCATGCTACCTAAAGTAGTGCCCTTGTCACCCTCTGGTCCCTTACTCTGCTTTATTTTTCATCATGGGACTTATCACTATCTGACCTTACACTGTATTTTTATTTAAACACCTGTCTCCACTCCCACCCCTCAGAGCATAAGCTCCATTAAACAGGGACTTGTCTCTTGTTTACTGTTATATTCCTCGTACCTACTTGCTACTCAGTAATATTTGTGGATAGAATGAATGAATGAATGAATGATGAATAAACAATGTGCTATGTCATCTCCCTGCCTCTGGTCTCGACAACAAAACAAGATGGAAAAAAGTTTGGTTATCTTCACCAGCACCAGAATTCTTCTTAGGAAGGTAGGAAACTATTTTTTAGGATAATAATAATATATCTCCTTGAGGTAAAGGATAAAACCCAACAGCCGATATTTGAGTAAAATTTCTCTTCATGAAATAAAAAATGGAAATAGTAAGGAGAAAACATGAAGACATTAAACTAGGAAGAGAAGCAGCAATAAGACGTCAGAATCCTCCTGACTGTGACCCCAAAGTTTCATTAACACTCACTACACTCGTTAATGCTTTGTGTAAGCAAGTTCTGTGATGCTGAAAGCAGGGGCTGGGGTTCACAACCGGGCAGGTATGGAGTCATACAGAAATGACATGTTGGGAAATGGGAGTCCAAGAGGCAGAGAAGGCCTTGAGAACGCAAGGCCTCTAGGATTTCCCAAAATTGCAGCATTTCCTAAATGGCAGCTCAGGGGAGTGAAGTGGAATCTACCTTTTATGTCAACATTATACATTATTTAGGCTTCATCACTCATTTATACAGGATTTCCTTATATGTTGCTGTATTTCACACAAACATCGCTGATAGGTTATATGGGGACTTTGGTTGGGAGAGTTTAGGGTTATATAATCAAATGCTTTTCATCATTTATAATTTCTAGTGAAAGTGAACACTTAATTCCTCTCCATTGCCTCAGCAAAGGATAAAGGAAAGACAAGACCTGCAGGCCTTCTCCAAATTACACCTTTGCTTTCATCTGCACCCACTGTAGGATGCAGTGCAGAGTGATGCTGGACATGGTCAAATGATTAGTCACCTCCACAAACAAAAAGGTTAACCTGCCACAGTCTCATGGCAGAAGGTACATGGCTTTTGACTCAGGGCCCAGCAGGCAAATAAATGTCATGTCCACATCAGGTCCCTTTCCCTCCCTTCCTCAAGTCACATGGGGGTGATGCAGAGATGGGGACAGGCAGATCCTGCATATGCCATGGATTTGTATCCCATGTGAAGAACCACAAGTTTAGGAAACTCCAATCTTCTATAAAAAGCTACAATCTGGGGTGCCTGGGTGGCTCAGTCAGTTGAGCTACTGCTCAGGTCGTGATTGCCCCACTAGTGAGTTCGAGCCCTGTATCACGCTCTGTGCTGACAGCTCAGAGCCTGGAGCCTGCTTCGGATTCTGTGTGTGTGTGTGTGTCTCTCTCTCTGCTCCTTCCTCATTCACTCTCTCTCTCTCTCTCTCTCTCAAAAATAAATAAACTTAAAAAAAAAAAGCTACAATCTGCCCATCCTTTGCTTTATTATACTGGACATCAAATAATCTTACCCTCTGCTCCTTCTCCATCCTCTGCTACTATCTCTATTTTCCAAGGTTATTCACTCTACATTCTTGAAAAGATAGTCCAGAACAAAAGACTGTCAGTATAGCTGCTCAAAAGACATTCATAAATATAAAATATCAGTGGAGAATTGCTACTTAGCCAGGAGTTACCCACATAAAGGAGATGTCACAAGTATATGGTAGGTGGTAGACAGAGTTTTCATTAAGAAGAACAAAGAGGTGAAAAGATTTCTCTTCCTCCTAGAAGACACCTTTCTTTTCTTTTGTTTTCCTTCTCTCCTCTTCTTTCCTTGAGAAAAAAAAACACGTCATCATGTTCTTTCTTTTCATCATGTTAATAGAATCATACGATCTCCTGCTCAAGAGGCAACTCAGCCTTTGAAAGGCTTTGAATACCACTATGGGGCTCAAAGGAGAAGATACATGGAGTGGCCAGCTTAGCTTCTCTGATTCTTTAGCCATTGAGGAGAAGGCGTTTCTTTTCTGTGGGATCATCCTTCTCGAACTCTTATGACTGTCACAGTAGTAGGACCAAGAATTCAAGATTCCCATATGAGTTTAAATGGAAAAGGCCAACCACGAAGGCCATTGAGCTGCCTCTGGCACAGAAATTATGCTAAAGAATGATGATCCAAAATGGGAAACAGATTGAGACGAAGGCCCTACCCAGTAATAAAGCAGGCGTTTCCTGGAATGACCTCTGTGCACATACGGCTTACAGAGCTGAGGTAACAGCAGACAGCTGATGAGCAATTGGAGCATTCAGATCCCTAATCATACCCTCTTGTGACTAAAGCTCTCACAGTACCGATTCCAGCACCACACCTAATGTCCATACCTGACATTTGTCTACCTGCCTAATTTACTGTTGCACCAATTCTTCTTAAACATGTCATTTTCACACATTCAAATACCTCTAGAAGACTCCTATCTGCCATTGTATCAAATCTATTTTTTTAAGTTTATTTATTTATTTTGAGAGAGAATGAGAGTGTGTGCACTCACGTTGGGGAGGGTCAGAGAGAGAAGGAAAGAGTGAATCCCAAGCAGGTTTTGCACTGTCAGAGCTGAGCCCAACACAGGGCTCAATCTCACCAGTGGAACCATGAGATCATGACCTGAGTGGAAATCAAGAGTCTGACGTTTAACTGACTGAGCCATCCGGGCGCCCCTCCATTGTATCAAGGCTAAACTCTACTACCTAATTTCTTTATTTCTTTTAATTTTTTTAATGTTTATTTATTTTTTAGAGAAAGAGTGTGAGCAGGGGAGGGGCATAGAGAGAGGGAGACACAGAATCCAAAGCAGGCTCCAGGCTCAGACCTGCCAGTACAGAGCCTGACACAGGGCTCGAATTCGTGAACATTGAGACCATGACCTGAGCCAAAGTCAGACACTTAACTGACTAAGCCACCTATGTGCTTCATCTACTACCTAATTTCTAAGGAACACATCAGTATGTAATAAGTAGATTTAATTTTTCAAAAATGTATTCCAAGAGTTGATTGTTAAATGTCACTAATTTCTCCCAGACATAAATAGGACTCAATTTAGGTCAACTAAATGGTGAGTGTGGCTACTCAGGGTCACCTCAAATTCTAGACTATCACCAGCGCTTTTATTTCCTTTGCTTTCCCCTTGTACAAACTCTTGATGACCTTAGAGTTTGTGTCACAGTCGTTATGTAGTTCCCTGCCATTTTGCACAGGACAGGCCCCCATTACACAGCTCCTCATAGGCCCCATTGATTATAAAGTTGTACAAGAAAGCAAATTACATCACAGCATAAAACAATTCACTTATGATCACATATAAATATAATTTCCAAAAGGTATACTCCAAATCCATAAAGATGATTACTTCTGATAAGAGGTGAAAGGGAGTGGGATGAAAATGGTGATGGAAAGGACTCTCAACTTTATTCGTAATAGAATTTTGAAAGAAGACTGTATTCTTGTTGAGGTGCATTATTTACAAAGATGGCTGGCTACAACAATCTCTCGCATGAGGCTTACCCTTTATCCTGAGGCTCTGCTGCTCCTCTCATAAAGATGGGGAGTCCATTTCCTGTCTCCTTGAATCTGGGCTTGGTCTGTGACCTGCTTGGACCAACAGAATGCGGTGGACATGACAAGGGAAGAGTTCCACAGCCTAGCCTTAAGAGGTCCTGAAGGTTTTGATCCCATTCCCTGGGAATCCTGAGGTACCATATGAAGAAGTTTGGCTTCCCTACTAGAGAGATCAGAGGAGAGTCCCCGGAGGCTGAAAGACTGCGGATAGAGAAATCCCAGCATTCTGGTCAACCCAGCTAAGGAGCCAGACATGTGACTGAGACCATCCTAGGATCCATTACAGATGAACAAGCACACTTAACAGAGATGACCCAATCTAACTGTGCCCTGCCAAGCCACAGAATCATGAGTACATAAAAGTCAATTGTTGTTTTTAGCCACCGAATTTCAGGCTGGTTTGTTACACAGCAATAGACAACTGTTATGTTACTTTTGTCACACGAAATTACTTTTAAAAAATAAATAAGCCTACATGCACACCTTTCTTCCTCTTTCCCAAGGAGCCTCTACCCTGTCCCCACTCCATGTGTATAGTGTCTCCACTCATCTAACTGATGATACAGTATCTAACAATGCAATGCAAAATCAATGCAAATCAATGCAAAATCAGGGCAAAGTGATTATAACGTGAAATTGAAAATCTTTCAAAATATGTAAGAAATCACAAAGTTGATGAGGGTAATGTTCAAGAAACCACTGAATCATGGACAACTCCTCTGACAAATGAGAATCTGCAGCTGGAATAGTTAACATTTAAAGAAGAAAAAAAATTCATGCAGATGATGAAATAATAAGTGCTTCAAAAGGGAATGATTTGAATGTCAAAATTTAAGAGAGGCTCTTGGAAAACTGATGAAACCCTCAAATATTTTTGTAATAATGACCCTTTGTATGATTTGGCCACAGAAGTCAAATGCAAAAGGACATTGTATATAATACCATATAATTTTGTTAGAAAATTATGCTTCTCAAAGTCAACACTTGATTCATCCTTTGTTTGAATATTTAACACATCATTGACCAACTAAATTTTGTTAAATTTAAGGTAAATTAATTTGCATAATTTTCTTACATTGTTTAAAGTCCCAACCAAATCTTTTCACTTTTATTGTCCCAATTTTGTTTATTTTTAAGTTTTTTAATGTTTACTTATTTTTGAAAGAGAGAGAGGCAGAGAGAGACAGAGCTTGAGAGGGGGAGGGGCAGAAAGAGAGGGAGACACAGAATCCAAAGCAGACTTGAGGCTCTGAACTGTCAGCACAGAGCCCAATGTGGGGCTCAAACTCACAGACCTCGAGATCACGACCTGAGCCGAAGTCAGACGCTTAACCGACTGAGCCACCCAGGCGCCCCTTATTGTCCCAATTTTAAAAGTGGATTTGGGGTAACAATTTTCTGAGGAAATTGGGGGTCTCAGTAAATATCTTCAATTCATCTCCCTAACTAACAGGTGTAGTCTTAGAGAATGCTTTACTAATATCATCTGGAAAGTTTATCAAACCTAGAACTAAGCAGATAGAGGGGACTCACAAATTCAATAAATGTGATGACAAATGACCTGCTGATTGATTAATCGGCTGACCTGTAGATTTTGCCACCGAAGGACAGCACTTTCCCATGATCAATCCCTGACCCAGTATGAGCTGGTGTTCGTTCTCCTCAAAACTGTTCATAGAAGGCCTATTACAAACTTCCTGCTGAAAGCACTTTGAAAGGCTGGATACATTTAAAACCAATTCAAGCATGTAAAGTCGTTTTAGGAAATAAGCCCCACGTCCCAAGGGCTCAGCTGAGGAGGGCCGTGTTTCAGAACAGGTGTGCCACTTGACTGAACAGGAATTTGGAAATGTCAAACATTAGAAGCACTTCAGAAACTCCAACTCAACCTGCCCGACAGTTGCACTTCTGGGCACATGTCAATAAGTGACTTGCAGAGATAGGTATTTGGGAAAATCTCACAGCGCAGAATCAGAATTAGCGAACCCAAATCAGCATGGTAGGTTCTTAAAGAGACCACACGTTTTTGTTTGTTTGTTTTGCCTTTTTCAATTTTACTTCTCAAAAGAAACTCTGTATTTAAAAAAAAAAAAAAGGTCGTTCAAAACTTCACCTTCACTACATGATAACTGCCCATAACAGCATTGCATATTTCAATATGCGCACTTTCAACTTATTTTGCACCCCCCAACTGCAAGAGTAATAAGAATTGGGCTGCTTTCCTTGCCATTATCAAGGTTACTTCCATCGCTTTGGAAATTAAAAATGAACAACACAAGCTGGGCTGCAAGTATCTTTTAAACTTGGCCTCTCCCAGTAGGACACCATTCCTTCTGCAGCCCACCAGTCCTTCTAGGGCAAATGCAAACAATACTTTCTGTTACAATAACTTGTATGCAGGAAAACACACACACACACACACACACACACACACACACACACACACAGGCACACGGAGCTGTGTTGCATCTGCAGCATAGCAGCCAAAGTTTACTGGCTCTGGCCAATTGGAAGCTGTGGAGCTGAGCCAAATTAGCATGTTTTTCTCCGCCTCTAGATGAAGTCATGATTGAAACATGGCATTGAACTTCTTTTATAAAGGGATAGAGGAGTAGGAAAGAAAAGCTAAACCTGCAGGAAAGTGCCCTGTGCCAAGGAGAACGCGGTTAGGAAGTGTGTGCATGCTTCTGAACCCTGAGTGGCTCTCAGTTCTGTAACCTTCGCCTCCCACTGGGTGGAGTAGGGCTTTTAAGAGCAGCTGGAATGCAGTTCCCCTGATCAGTGTAGCCAGTTGTTGCCTGTCTGAAACTCTGCCAGTCCTGGAGAGCGGTGCTCTGAGCGCAAACCAGCAGGCCTCTTTCTGCACCCTCCCCGCAGTCCTTCTTGCCGGAGAAGAACGTTCCCACCTGTCCGGCCATGGGGGAGGATGCCGCACAAGCTGAAAAGTTTCAGCAGCCGGGGTCTGCCATGTGGCAGGAGAAGCCAGCCAGCCCCAGCCTCGCCCCCTCTTCCACGCCGAGCCCCAGCCTGAACCTGGGGAGCACGGAGGAGGCCATCCGGGACAACGCGCAGGTGAACGCCGTCACGGTGCTCACGCTCCTGGACAAGCTGGTGAACATGCTGGATGCCGTGCAGGAGAACCAGCACAATATGGAGCAGCGGCAGATCAGCCTCGAGGGCTCCGTGAAGGGCATCCAGAACGACCTCACCAAGCTCTCCAAATACCAGGCCTCCACCAGCAACACGGTGAGCAAGCTGCTGGAGAAGTCCCGCAAGGTCAGCGCTCACACTCGGGCGGTCAAGGAGCGCATGGACAGGCAGAGCGCGCAGGTGAAGCGGCTGGAGAACAACCACGCCCAGCTCCTCAGACGCAACCATTTCAAAGTGCTCATCTTCCAGGTCAGTGCCCCCTACTCCTCCTCCCATCCAGCTGGGATTCCTCAACATTCGTGATCTCAATCGCCCTGGCTCTCACAGCCACTTCTACATCTGCCCTGCCTGTCAGGGATCACGCACACACCAGGCATTGTCCCCATCCGCCTTCAGCAGGAGAGTGTGACACACAGGGGTGGGAATGTCTCGGGTCACTGCAGCCTAAACCCAAGGCACATCTCCCAGAGGTTAGTAGGGCAGGGTCATTTGTTAGGGAGCACCTGGACACACTCCTTACAGGTTGGGAAGGTGAGCAGGTGCGTGCACCCTAGTCAAGTTCATGTGTCTGCTTGCATTATGAACTTGGGGCTCTGACTGCAGCTGTTAGCTGGACAGGGCATATTAATTCAGTGCCTGTTGATTAACTCTTTGTGGAATGAGATAATCATCTGATGTTTTTTTAACCAAGTCAAATTCATGACTCTTTCTCTCTTTGTCTAAAGGCTGCCAATGTTTGGGAAGCTAACCAAGTACTGGAGACTGATTGCATGAGAATTGAACTAGTCTCTTCCTTTAAGATTCTTGTCGCCAAAGCAATCTTTGTTGAGTTATTTTCTAGCAAATGATGCACTAAAAATATAGAGCATAACTCTACAAACACAGGAGGTATGCCTCTTCTTGCTCAGAGAAGCCACCGCTGTAAAATAAACACAGTGTTATCAGTTTTAGTTACAAAGGCTAGTCGTGAATATTTTCTCTTTCCAATGGTTGCCTTAGAATAAAAAGGCCACTTAATTTTTGTAATGCATCAATGATGCAATTAATGTAGCAAGAGGGTATCTGGGGACAGGGAGATGGGGCTGTTGTTCGCCAAGTGGTGGGCATTTGTGAATCCGAGGGCAGCCCTGCCTAAGGCTGGAAGCCCTTCCGCCCAGTGGAACGCAGCCAACATGGAGCCCAGGAAGCAATCGCCATCCCTGCCCCAGGGCTGTCTCGTTGTGACCATGTGAATAGGGGAGGATTTCAAAGCCATGGAGGGGAGAGGCTATAACCAACTGTTTGATTGTGAAAGGCACACAAGAAGAGCCTTCATCTCCCAAGGGAGATTTAGAAATTGGAATTTAAACCGAGGGAGCCTTCTTTTTTCTAAATGAATCTGCTCTGCCAAGTTAGAACCTAAGCCTCTTTCCCTCCATAAAAGGAAAGACTCATCTGGCTGTTTTTTTTGTCCTCCCCAAATTGCACTTGATGTAAAGCTTCGGGCAGCTGATGTCCTCCTATACCTTGCAGGCTTTTGCAGCCCAGACATTTTTTAGCTTTTAATGCAAATGGAATAGCTTTTCATGCACCAGATGAACTGAAAAAAAATATGGTGACTGCGCCTTTCTTAAGCCATATAAGATCCTTTACTTTATTAGCCTAAAAGATATTAGAAATCTCAGCTCTCTAGGCATTTCTAAATTAAATACTGATCTCCAAACAAAACCAAACATGTGCGGCCATGTTTAATTCTGAGTCATCAAAGGAACTTTTCCTCCCTCCAGTATGAATCAGGAAGATTATCTCTTGTCTTCTATCCCTTAGTTAAGGGGGTGGGGAGTATCTAGTAGAGGAAAATCATAATTTGTAGGTCTATGTTTCTTTTTGCTGCGGATGTTCTGTAGTTGTTGGGGGCAGGGACGGAAGCGATATGTGAGTAAAAATTAAGAGGATTGTAAATCTGACATTTAAAAAAACAACAGTTGGGGAACTTAAAGACTCAGGCTGCCGTTGAGCTATATACCACAGTCTCCTGTTTTGTCACATTGGATTGACAAGTGTGAAATTGCAGCCAGAAGTGGTAGGAATTCTCCACAGAGTGAGTAAAAGGTGAAACAGGGGTGCTCAAGACCAAGGTAGAAGCTACAAGAACCCAGAGCAACATATTCAGGCTCCATTCTGCACCTCTTAACAAGCAGCCCCCAAGGAGGACACTTTTTTTTTTTAAAGAGCAGTTTAGGAAGCAAGGAACTGGAGCTTTCTTAAGCCATGTAAGATCCTTTAGTAGCATGAAGGATATTAGAAATCTCAACTCTCAAACGTCGTAAGATGATTATTTTGCAAAAACAAATGTTGGTGCAGTTTCTTAGTGGAAGAGTTGTTCTTTCTCTTAGAGCAGGGTCCCCAGGGTGGCAATCATGCCAAGGGATGGAAAACTAACTTGTGCTGGAATGGACTCCAGTCTAGGGGTTGAGAAGATATAGTTTGTCACATAGACACTGGTTCAAATTCTAGTTTCACCACTTGCCAACTATGTGATCTTGTGCACATTTTGCAGCTTCTCCAAGCTTCTGTTTTCTCATCTGTACACTGAGGATATTAATAGGAGCAAAACATTTGTGAGCTCTTTTAGTAAGCCCTGAAACTCTAAGTATCTTTCTGCACATTCTCTCATTTGCCCTCAACTTACAGATGAGGATGCTGAAATTGGAAGATATTTCTATCTTGTTTAAAGTTATTTAGTAAGCAAGCGGTGAGGCCAGGATTTGAACTCACATATAATTAATTCCAGTGTGTGTGTGTTTTTTTTAATATTTATTTTTGAGACAGAGAGAGAGAGCAAGCACGAGTGGGAGATGGGCAGAGAGAGTGAGGGAGACACAGAATCCGAACGAAGCAGGCTCCAGGCTCTGAGCTCTCAGCACAGAGCCCGGGGCGGGTGGCTCGAACTCATGAGCTGTGAGATCATGACCTAAGCCGAAGTCGGATGCTCAACCGACTGAGCCCCCCAGGCACCCCCCCCCCAGTGTGTGTTCTTAAACATGAATGCTTCTTCCTTTGTATCTCTCACAGAGTGAGGAATAAATGGAATAACCTATCTAAAATGGTTAGTGAGTTACATGGTGTAAGAACTCCAGAAATGGAAGCTATTCCTGGGTGGCTCTGACATGCATTTACATGGAATGGACGCTATACTTTTGCTTATTTAGAAATATAGCTCCTGAGTGAAAACTGACCCCACCCTACTCGAGATCTGAAAACTGCTATGCGTATGCTTTTTAGTTGGGACTTATTAAAAGCTACACAGCCGGCTGCGCGCGCACGCGCACACACACACACGCTCACTCTCTTCCATTCCCTTCCGTACGTTGTATGGCAACTCCCATGGTGAAATCAATGTTAGGTTCCCAACATACCATGAGAGCAAAGGACCTACCCAAAATAGACCATTCTAGTGGCAGCAGGCTTCACTGTGTGGCTGAGAGCAGGTGGGCGAGAGAGTAAAGAGGGAAGATAATACACCAGGTGCCACTCCATAGGTCATTTGTCATTTTCAATCCCCTTGAAAGCCAGACTTTCCTTTTCTAAATTCATTGGTTTTTTAATTCAAGAGAAAAAACTGATGTGAAAATTTTATTTTTCTTTAATGTGTATTTATTTCTTAGAGAAAGCGAGAGTGTGGGTGGGGAAGGGGCCCGGAGGAAGGGTGGGGTGGGGACAGAAGATCTGAAGCTGGCTCCCTGCTAACAGCAGAGACCCTGAACGCGCGGCTGGAACTCAGGAACCTTGAGATCATGACCTGAGCCCAAGTCGGATGCTTAACCGACTGAGCCACCCAGGCACCCCATATGAAAAATTTTAAAAAGAGAGAGTGAAGAAAGTGCATCTGTCACTTGGGCAGGTGTAGTACTGTCGTGTTTAGAAGATTAGGTTTCCAGTTTGTAAGGTCCTGTTTTGCTTAGTTGCTTGGTTGGTTTGTCTACTAGACACTTCCATGTTCGCATTTTTTTAAATTCCAAACTTTGTCCTTAATTTGTCCTATTTATAATGTATTATTTATGTATTTCAATGTGTGCTGAACTTAAGAGATCGTTATGGCTTTAAAGCCCTCTCCTGCCTTTAGCAGTTACTTCTAATTATAGCCACTAGTATCTGAAACTGGAGAATAGTCATCTCCCTTTGAGCAATGAAGCAAATTGTAAAATTCTTGTTACACTTAGCAGCTTTTCTTTTTACATTTTTTTAAATAAAGCTTAAGATCAATGTTTAAACTCAAAATACTGTGACAGGATCCAGTATAGGTGAAATAAGACTCAGAAGTTGGTGATCAAAAAGCAAATGCTAAAGACTAATAAAACTAATGCTTTGCCTATAAGTATGGCTATCTTTAACCAAAAATAGAGTTTGCACAGAAAATCAGTGCATTTACCATTAAAAGGAAATTTTCTCTGTTAATTGAAAAGCCCAGGATTTCACAGGTAACTGGCCCTGAGGGTGTGGCACCTACTTATGCCTTAAGGTTCTAGTAATGATTATCCAAAAAAGCAGTTTGGGAATGATTTCAAATCCAGGGAACAAAATGAGACTACTCCAGGACAGCTTACACTTTCACCCACATAAAATTGTGAAATTGGGTGAAAAGAGTAGAGGTTGGGTATTTGCTGTGGACACATTCATGGAGAATCAGGCCTATAAATGTGTTCAAATATTCATCATTTGGCTTCCTTCAATGAGATCAGAATTTTAGAACAGTGCTAAAAGTGTAACATCTTCAGACTATTTTCAAGTTGATTTTTTTAAAGCCTGTACTTTCTCTATCCAAAGCCACTGCTCTGAAAACTGTTAAATTATTACAGACATAGAAGAAGTGGGAATATAGAAAATCAAAGACACCTTCATGTTACAACTCACCATGTTTATGTCACATTGATTAACGTTCCCATAAATGGGATATTGGTTTTGATGTGCGCCTTATCCAGTGCCTTTTAGTTTCTGAGAAAAACCAAATACTTGCTCTTATTGTTATTATTTACACTTACCGAATGTCAGCATAGCCTCAGGCAGGTTAAGTGAATAACTGATTATTGTTTCTTCAAACGAATCATTACTTTTTCTCATTTATTAAAAAACTGAACTGTCTGTCAGATGCATTCCTTCCATGTAAATGTTGCTCCTTCCATTGTCTTGCAATCTGTATCGGTTGGAATTGAGTGAAAACATTTTCCAGTGCAGCTCGAGTCCTATAGTTTGGATCCTTGCACGAAACAAAACATATCTGGCATTAGTACGTTATGAGATCACGTCTACAATTTTTTTTTAGTTATTTTCCATGGGATTTACATTAATATCACAAAATCAAATTATCTTGGAGCTGGAAAGCACCTTTAATAATCATTTAGTTTAACTTCATTTTATATCAAAGAAACAGAAGCCCGGAGAAAGTGACTAGCAAGGTTCCATTTTATTAATAATAGAAATTATGGAGTCGAACTCTAAAATGAGTAAAAACAAACATGGTATTCCCACTATGGCAAAGTTCATGTTTACTGGGTTTTCTGCATCAGCCTTTTAATAATTCAGAATAATTTGTGGGGTTTTTTTTGTTTTGTGTTTTTTTGTGGGTAACAAAGAATAACCTAACCAGTGTGATCTTAAAAAAGAATTGAACCCATGATAACACTGAAAAATAATGAAACTTTTAAATCCTCCACAATGTGAAAGACTGCTCAGGGATTATAACTAATGCATTTTATTCTTATGACTTGCTGATTCTACCGACAGCTGCCTTCGGGGTGCAGTTCTAATCAATGGCTTTATCCACTTGGCAATCTATACCTCAGAAACACAAATTGGAGAAAACCATCAATGTGTAAAGAGGCCTATAAATCAGAATGTCAGGTGGGCATAGTTCCATTTTAATAACTAGTATTTAGAGAGTACTGGATAAAGCATCCTGTGGACACAAATTTATGGTCCTCCTATCCCTCCAGGATCCACCACATCCCTCTGGAGCCATGACAGGCTTCGTTATTTTCGTCTAACAACAGGGATGATAAGTTCGTGACAAAAGAACACATGGCTGGCTTCTCTCCCCTTCATCAAGCTTTTACCATAGGCTTCCTTTTCTAACGCTAGTCATAAAATCTTCTCTTTAAAGCATATGCATCTATACTATATATGTGTGAAGATTTGCTTCCCCAAGCTGCAACACAAGAAGTGCTCAGCGCGTTGGCAAGCTTCTCTGTGTTGATATCTACATGCATGACTGGGACACTTAGTTCACAAGAATCAATAGAAATAGCAAACAAGCTAAAGTGTAAGGAAAAATGCCACTTCTGGAGAGTTCTTTCCTTCCTCTTCTCTTTAGCGCTGCAAGCACATCATTCATATAGGTTTGAAGTGTGCTGTTTAATTCTCCCTTCCTTTGAAAAACTCCTAAGGGTTCTTGTGAAAGGTCAGAACCCAGAGCAGCTGCATCAGTGGCAGCTGAGTACCTTTTGGAAAATAAATCTGTAGAGCAAAACCGTCAACTGCTCTTGGGGGGTGGGGGTGGGGGTGGGGCCTCTCCTAGGTAGAAGTGCCCCAGAAAGCAGCACAGCCCACAAGGCATTCTTAATGCTGTGTTAAGGAGTCACAAGCCCTAAGCAGATCCATGAGTAACTAGCCTGGGTAAGTGGTGATAGAATGGAGGATGTATACTTGATCCTCCCCCTGGAAAGAGCTGTCAAGATTGGAATCTCTAAGAGGAAGCAGATCAAAACCATGATGACAGGAGGCTGAAGCAGGCGGAAGTGTCACTTTCCCTGTAGACAGGTGAACTCTCAAATGTTTCCACGAGGTCTGTGTGAGAGGACGGAGCAGGGGGCACGTGCGCAGGTGAGATTGGGCGCCTGGGGACCGTGTAGTTATCGAGGAGGAACTGCTGTCAGAAATGCCAGTTGAAAATCCACCAGCATAGCGCTTGCTTCGGAGTCCAACACGGTGCATACATTTTATTGAAATAAAAATAGAGATTTTGAAGGGTGTCAGTGTTTTGCTGCTTCTAAAGAAACAGAGGGGAAAGGTAAGGCCTCCTTGCTTCTAAAGAAACAGAGGGGAAAGGTAAGGCCTCCTTGTGCTTGGACATCTGCAAATTCCTGTGTGACAGGAAGGGGCCTGCCCTCAGACTGGATGCCATGAGCAGCCACAAAATCAACACTGTCCTGTAGACAGAGCACAACATACTGCTCGAGTAATTAAAACGACAGCAGAAGCATAAAGCAGTTAGTCAAAAAAGATATATCTCACTGGTTTCCAGTTTTATAAAGACACAGCCAGCTCGTCTGGATTATGTCTGTTCCCACTGGGTTTATTTTCGTAGCCGGCGTAAGAGCTCTCGTATAAATGTCCCAGGCATTGTACAGATGAGTTCGGTGGGTTCCCATCATCCCTCAGCTGCCTTCAGACATGTGGTGTGTATCTACCGCACGATGCTGCTGACGCACCTGATGACACGCTCTCCTCAAACCTGTCCTCCAGGGACATGTGCTGAGAGAGAGGGACAGGAGTCTCCGACTCAACAGTAACTGTGCTTTTTTAATAACAGAAATTACATTTAACAAAAAAGTGCAGTATTATTGAATTCTTTTGGAAGTTAATATGTCTACCTTTTTGTTAAGGTTGAAGAAAGGGAAGTGAGCAGGGTATTCTGATGACCTGGAGAGATTAGGACATACGAGATGTATCTCTTTTCTGGGAACCAAGGCTTATTTTTGTTGTCTTCCCTGAAAACTGTCCTTCACTGAGGACTTTCCATAACTTTTCACTGAGTTCTTGGTTTCTTCCTTTCCTGCAGGCAACTCCTGTCAAACCTTCCCAACCCTTTTGTCAAACCCCAGAAGTAATTTTGCTTCTGGACCAAGTGTCAGGGCCTTAGCTATTTCTGCAGCCCGCCTCCCTGTCAGTAATGCTCATCCACTGAGAATAACATCCTTAAAAATGGAAACCACTGCATCCCTTAGGCCTGGGTTCTCATTTCCCAATGGCAGCTGCAGTCAACGAACTTCCTTAGAAGAGCGAAGCCCATTCTTTTGTAGTCCTCAAGCCTGCCCAGCAGAGGGACAATTTCTATTCCAGCCACTCTCAAGGCTTTCTTAGAAAGTCACTTTATCCAACATGTGCTCAGTCAGCAAATAGCTCTTGAGCTGCCAGGAACTATTGTGACGGGGGCATAACAGGGAACAAGAGACCAAAATTGCCACCCTTGTGGGGAGTATGTGTCAGCAAAATAGAGGCAAGTTGAGACTCGAACCATGGGAAGGTTGCTCTCTGGAAAAGTCAAGGTCATAAATGACTCGTGGGAATCCCATGCTCCTTTGCAGTTTTTTTTTTTTTTAACTTTGTCTATTGTACTGTGTTCCTGACAGTCTCTATGACATTAAAAATGGGTGGTTGTGGAGAGATCTTTGGAGAGCTTTGTGGAGAGAAACAGAATCTGTGATTTCTTTACTCTAATGAAGGTTCTATATAACCAGATTTTCTATTCACATCTATACAAGATTTCATCCTTTGTTTCTAACCAATTTGTGGAATGGACTGTGGTATGAGGATGTGTGCCTAAGAGGGAGACACGGGGTGTATTTTTTTCAGAGTACCATAACTAGTCCATTCAGTGGTTAATAAGGAGAGGGACTTCTAAGTTTCTCTGTATCGAAACTTTATTCATTTCATTTCCGTAAGCAAAAAGTTAAAAAATATGCAGGTACACTCGTAGAGTATGTGTTTGATCCTAACCCCAGTGTTATTGACTTTTCGATCAATCAAAAGTGCAAAACAAGAAGGGAAATTCTTACTGTTAACATGAACTTGACCTGAAGTTTAGATCCCAGATCTAAATTTGTAAGTGCACAAAATCCAGTCATTTTTCAAACTGGGAGTTTACTGGGAAGTCCACCACATAATCCAGTAATCTTGAAGCCAGAGTGGGAGTGGGCTCTGAAGCCTGGCCCACCTTGGCATTCCTACAGAACCCCGAGTGTGCCTGGGAGTGCAGTTTGAAAGCTGCTAATCAAGGTCACATCCTCTTGTTCATATTTGGAAGAAACTGAGACCCAAGGAACTCAAGTAATTTGCTGAAAGCCACACAGCCGTTCAGCAGTAAAGACTGAGACGCGGGCTTCTGTCACACTTTTTTTCCATTGTGTGGTTCTTCCAATGAAAATGTGAAGACACCTTGCTGGCTGGCTCTCATTTAACAATATTCAAAGAACATTTTTAAAAAAGAAAGGGATTCCTAGGCTGTGTGACCCAAGTCTACCCAAATGCAAATCCAGCCGCATAGCATGGGTGGAACACCATTGCCCTTGCACTCTGGAGGCAAGTTCTCGGGCTCTGCTCCCTGAGACACAGAGAGGGTCAGGCCTTTGCCTCTGTGTCCAGCAATGGGAGGAAGAGGTATGCTGGGAAGGGTGCAAGGAAGGGGGCAGATTCTTGAGCTTTTCTCCACGCTCTTAGCTCTAGGTGGGGGATCTAAGTATTCTGGTACAAGGAAGCCCTGTTTACCAGAGAGCCTTGATAAGCTGCTTCAGAGCCCTCCCTCACTCCTCTAAGAATGGCTGTGGTATGCATCTTGTCCTTATTAATGCCCACATAGGATATCCTACACGGCAAGGCTTCATGGGTGGGCCCCCAGTGAGGCTGGCCCTGTCTTCTCTTACTGTAAAATTATTGTGCACTTCTGAACAGATACCAAGGCTGACCACACTTTTCCTTCTGATTCCTAGCTGAGGAGGGAACCTGATCAAGGCTTTACATGGTGTCTGACACTTGAGGACTTCCCGATTCTCTTCCTTGCCCCCATCTTTTATCTTCCAACTCTACCTCCAGGCTCTTGCAGTGGGCTTTTGGCAGGAACAGAGTCACCTGACCTTGAAGGAAGATAGGAGACAGAGACCTCTTGGGTTCACAGTAACTTACTTTAGCTCTTTTATCTAGGCAACTTCCTGGTCTGTCAGAGCCATAGCCCACTTCCTCCCCTGCCCACCACTGATAGAGCCCTTGTCAGCTGCCCTCATAATATTCCCAGTAAGCATCCCTTGCCCTTATCCAGCCTAGGGGGAATGACTTGGCCGGTTTAGAATTAACTCTTCATATTCTAGAAAGCTGAAGCCACAAACGTTTGGTTTCTGTCATCCCCATGTGCGAGAAAGACATACACTGCAAGTTACAGGAGCTCAGCACTGTTTATAAAATCTGTTATTAACACGAAATCTACATTGTCCATCTTTTCAGGAAGAAAATGAGATCCCTGCCAGTGTGTTTGTGAAAGAGCCAGTTTCCAGCCCAGCGGAAGAGAAGGGGGAGCTTGCTGATGAAAACAAGTCCCTGGAGGAAACCTTGCACACGGTGGACCTCTCATCAGATGATGAATTGCCCCATGATGAGGAGGCCCTGGAAGACAGTGCGGAGGAAAAGATGGAAGAAAGTAGGGCAGAGAAAATAAAAAGATCTAGCCTCCGGAAAGTAGATAGCCTCAAGAAAGCATTTTCTCGCCAGAACATCGAGAAAAAAATGAACAAGCTGGGGACAAAGATCGTATCTGTAGAGAGGAGAGAGAAGATTAAGAAATCTCTCACTTCCAATCACCAGAAAATATCCTCAGGGAAAAGCTCCCCCTTCAAGGTTTCTCCCCTCACTTTTGGTCGAAAGAAAGTCCGAGAGGGAGAAAGCCCTGCAGAAAACGAGACCAAGTCAGAAGACATGCCTAGCAGTGACCAGATGCCTGATGACCATGAGGAGAGCTCCTTTGCAGAGGGTCTTTCTGAAGCATCCCTCAGCAGTGCCCTGGGGGAAGGGAAGAGCAAGGGGGAGGATGCAGAGAGGGCAGCCTCCAGAGGGAGTAACTCGGGCAGGGATAGCAACATCGACTTGACAATTGTGGAAGATGAAGAGGAGGAGTCAGTGGCCCTGGAACAGGCACAGAAGGTCCATTATGCGGAGGGCTTCCTGCTGACCTCTGAGGACGCAGAGCGGGCGGATGAAAACCCAGTGCAGCCCGCCGTGCTCCCGGTGAACCAGACCTCCTAAATGTGCAGCGGCTGTGCCCAGCCTGTGCTACCATGTCAGTGGGTCACCAGAGTCTAGAAACAAAGTCCTGCACATCTCCAGCACTACCCCCTCGCTACCGTGTCACTGTCCGAGCAGCCCTCACTCACTACATAGGAGCCACGCACAGATGACCAAGCTTTACTATGAAGGCAACCTGTCAGGAGCTCTCCTTCTAACTTGCTCTTCGATTCAATTTTTGTAGACTTTCTCCAAGGTGGCACGATGAAGAAATGGAGCAGCTGCAAAACGCTGATCAATTTGGCTTCGTTAGAAAACCAGAGGCTACTTAAGATACTGGTCATGAAATGTGATTCCTTTTTTGTCATTCCATAAGCTTGCTGAATAGGGTACCAGTGCCATATTGAATTTCCACCGAACTCTGTGAATCTAATTATTGTATTTTAAGTGTGCGATATAGAATACACATCTATATATTTAAGCTAAAGACATAACTACTTTCTATTTTAAGAAAAAAAATCACACTTTTTAAAAAAAGGTAGAAGAGACAGTTTGGTTGGTTAGTCACTTAATAGAAACGAATGTTTTCATTTAAAATGAAGAAAAAATGGAAAGACTATAATATTCAGCTATTAAAGTAAGATGTGGGAAAGTCAGGACTATCAGAAAAGAAAACTAAGAAGGAGAAGTTGGAAAATAAGAGAAACAGGAAAGAAAGAATGCCAAAGAGAATGAAGACCTAGAAAAACCATGTGCTTAGAAGTAAAGTATTTACTGTGTTAACTCAAGTATTCTTTTCCTTAAATAAAAATTCTGCAGAATTTCATATATCCTTGAACATGTTATATCTTCACAATATTTTTATTTTCTAATATTTTCAAATATAAAAACATAGTTTACTGTGTTAGAGCTGCATTTTTCTCAATAAATAAAAGACATTACAAATATTTCACCAAGGAGGTTTAAAAGGATGTTGTCTCTTTAACATTGGAATGAACGTAAATCTCTGAAATTAACATGTATTTTCTTTTGTAGGAAGTTCCCTCAGAGGACTCTTTCATGTTTTCCAATTTTGAAGTGACCTTTAGACTCCAAACATGTAATGTAGGCATATAAGATGTTAAAATCAACAGGTTTGAGAAGGGAAGGATTCTTTTTCCTTTTGTACATAATGGTAATTTCATTCCAGGTCGTATTTTATTTATATATTAATTTCACAGAATATTAATATGATTCTTCCAAAAGCACGCTGGTGTTTATGTATATGTGCACAGTCAGCCAGGATAATTTTTACTACTGTCTAACGTTATACTAAAATATTGCTTTATCTATTTTTAATTACAGAATGCTAATATTTTGAGAAAACTATTAAATTATAGTGTAGAGACAGTTGTGCCAGGGAGCAAACTCCCTACCTTTGGTATATACCACTCACTATAAGTAACCTGACAAATATAAGTAGTCCAAGGCAGTATTAACAAACAATGCTTTGTGTTGTAAGAGGAAAAATAGGGTTAACAAATGTATCCATAGCCTAATGTCCTTATTTGCAATAATGTACCCCAAACATTAGATTGTTGAACTAACTGTGGCTGTGTTAAAGAAGACTAAATAAACCAAAAAATAAAAAGTATGTAACCATGTCAGTTTTTTGGGCAGAACAATATTAGAAC
The DNA here is from genome assembly GCA_028646485.1 of Cryptoprocta ferox. Classification (NCBI taxonomy): domain Eukaryota; kingdom Metazoa; phylum Chordata; class Mammalia; order Carnivora; family Eupleridae; genus Cryptoprocta; species Cryptoprocta ferox. The sequence continues at coordinate 66,042,316 of CM053578.1, read as the reverse complement.
AAGCAGAAAGAATTGATTTTTAAACTCTCCTCCAAACGTAGCTGTAATGTCGATTGTCTCGGTCTTGATTTCCCCCATTAACTCTGCTTTCTTTTCCCCCTGATCTCATTTAGAAATCCAAGTCTCACTGTTCAAGTTTAACTTTCTTGACATCACCTTGCCAGCTCTGGAGAGCATCTGAATTTATTGCAGCAGCTTGATAAATTTGATAGTTCCATCTGCATTTTTATTGTTTGGTACCAGACCTTATAATACCTTAAATAGCCCTGCAAACATCAGTGTATTGAAGTGTACATTCAGTTTATTCACACAGATAAACCTTTAATCTTCAGCAGCACCATAGACTGGGTAGAAGACTTCATTTCACTGTGGGACCTAAGCATGCCTGTTTAACCTTTATGAAGTTGTTGCCACTTCTTGCAGTCAAGGAGTTGGGGGCTACAGAGCTAATGTAATGTTTACATTTCCTTTCCAAAAGTGCTTCTGCCATTTGTTCCTATAAACTATCTGCATGTCAGTGAAAAGCTACCCTTAAATCTTTTTAGATTTTACTGACAAACGTTTCTCCTATGCTCCCAATTCAAAGCATTAAAATTCTAAACAATAAAACAGTGAATTAGGCCAAATAATTGTTGGAAAACACATACTATAGGGATTGGAGAGAGCAGCAGTTGTGGAAATGGAAGCTATTTATTCTGAATTATTGTTGAATTATTTGCATACCGGTGAGGTTGCAAAGTCCCCAAATTGGATATGTCTTCTTTCTACCCACCCAATAACCCGTTCCTAACTTTATGTGCCTGAAGCTCAAGAACTGGATTAGTTTTCCCCCAAAGATTGGTTATACATTAATAAGCACTGAGATCCATATCTCAGAAATATAATTCAGGAGTAAGAAGCGTCTATTACATGGGTCACAAATCTCCCAGAGATATAGCAAAGATGTCACTTTACTACAAGATTTTATTTTTAAAATATACAGACATATATATTTCAACAGAAATATTTTCCTCTTTCCACTTAGGCATCTAGTATATGGCTGAATTTCATCTTATGCGTGAAAGTAAAAGACCCACACTGAGGCCAGTTGTGCACAAAATATTTTTCACATGCATTGTGTGATAAAAACCCAAAATGTTCCTGGTTTGGGCGCTGCTCGTGACTTCTAGTCCACTATCAAGAGATTCGAGGCTCCTCTGCTATAGCCACGCTCCTAATGTGAGTAAAGGTTATAATGAAAGTCATTTCCTACATTAAGACTCGAATGCCCAAGCCCAGTTAATTCTTGCTTGAAAGTTTGTTTACTGCCCTACAGCCTAGGTCTAAATGATTTTATATTGGAGACTGAGAGTCTGAGGGATCAAGGTACAGGCAGCAATCATTATTAACAATTCCATAGCAACCACGAATCTTTTCCTAAAAACCAAGGCTCTGACACTGCAAAGCAAGTTTCCTACAAAATTGGCATTGTGACCTTTGTATTCTGCCCGATCTGGGTGTCCAGATAAAGACTTCTGCAGCCAGGAACTCATTCCTAAAGGGAACAGGCAGTAACTCACATTATTACATTATTACATCCTTAAGATACATCCTTCTTATTTTTGTTTTAACCACTGCATCATCCTGCAGTATTTGAAACTCTACAATTATTTTTAACTCTTCACACAAACTGCCCCAATTAAGAAGCCGCACTTTTAGCAAAACAACTTGACATTCATCCATGTCAAGACTTTCCACTGTAAGATGAGTTCATTAAATATGTATTGGGCAATGCAACCATTTGCTAAAACTCTTAGTGTCCAAAGCAGTAAGGCAGAAGCATGGGGAGAGGGAGGCAACATTTCTAATAGCTTACTTTAATGCGAGGCTAGACACTGGTGGGGTCAGCAGCACTGTGCACCTACCACACGCTGAGCACAAGTATTCTCTCATTTAATTCATACAAATCCTATTAGGACGGTACCGTTTTTTGCACCTGAGACGTTTGAAGTTAATTTACTCCAACTAGTAGGATGGAGGGAGGGGGGATCTCCAGAGTCTTAACTGCCCTAAGTTCTCACTCATGTTACAATTTAACTATTTTTCCTTTGAAGTTCACAGAATTAAAAGAATTGTGCAAGTTTATGTAACTTCTGAATGTCAGAGTCGGTGCTTAACCCGGGTCTGAAATCCATGCTACTGCCAAGACATACGCCTAATGATATCACCCAACTGTGCTTAATTATGGATCACTTTACAAGCTCTCAGATGGTATAGTATTAACTTCATTTATCGTCCCTTCTTCGGCATCAGGTACAGCTACACTTTACAAATGATTTTGGTGATTATCATTCCAAGGCTAAGAAAAAACAGCTCCCAGTTTCTGAGGAGCCGCAGAGAGACTATTATTCAGGTCTGCTAAGGCCACAGAGGGGCTACTAAGCTCCTTGCCATCGACCATTGTCAGTAGCTGCCGGGCTCACTTTGGGCATGGTTTAATAAGGGCAAGCTGTCAACAAAGATAGGTACTGGAATCCGCTTGCTCAAAGATGGCACAACAAGTCTGCTTCAAACTCTTTAAGTGAAAGCACTCATATGCCTGTGTCATGCTAGAGAAACTGCTAGCCTTGTCCCTGCCTGGACACATCCTCTCATAGGCTGAAGAAATGAGCAAATACCAGATCAGCGTGGGGCGTTTGAGGGAGTGTGGAGTTTCAAGACATAGGGTGAATCTTGAGGACCTAGAGACCTAGACTCTGAATAGAATTCCTACAAAATCATCTTCTTAAGGAAAACAGGGGCTAGGTCACAGGAATGCTGGTGTCCCCATTTCTGTGGGCAAGCAATCAAAGAACACCCAGCAGGCCAGTTCTCAGTCATCAAGATGTTTGCTGCAGGCAGCGACTTCTTCCAAAGGCTTTGGCAGTGGGCACAAACTCAAATGCCCATGGGGCTCACACATGAGTGAAATGGTTTGAAGTGGTGGCACCAATGAAGGCAAACTTGTTACCTGTGGGCATGATGAGGCACCCTTATCATCATATGTCCAAAGGCGGTGCCTTTTTCTAATTCCCAAAAAGGGATGGTACATTCTAGCCGCTCTGGACTGCGCTAAACTGACAGCCACTATCCAACTCCAGCTGCAGGAAATTAGGTCCCGTGTCGCCAAAACTTCAACTTCTTTCAAGAAATGCCCAAATTCTGATATCTTTTTTTTTTTTTCATGAAAATCTCCTGGGTTTTAATTTTTGGCAACTAGCTAAAATCATTTTAAGTATTGTGTGGGCCAGTCATAACTGTCAGCTGCCTGGAGGTAGCATAGACACATACCATCAGTTTCTGAATCCTGGTCCATAGAGATGAGGGTTCTCCGTCCCTGCCTTGAGGCACACACAGAATTGAAAGCTAGTAACTGGATTGGATTTGCCTTGAGAAAAAGCACAAAAACCTTCTTAGGGAAATATAAATACAAAAATACCCTTGCCAGAACTTGTAAGAAATTTTTTCTTGCTGCCTAGTGAGTTTGTGGAAAGATTGCCACTAATGCTGCATAGTTAATGTAACAAGGAGACAGTCTCCAATCACATTATGGTTATATGTTCTCTAATGGAAAAGCACCACTTCTTGTTATTAGCATTGCTAGCTACCTGTGGGCTACCTGCAGAGTGCTTGGATGTCTAACAGATTAGTATTTTTGGTAAACTAAGCATAGGATATGACTATCCCATTTCTATGTTCCATTTAAAAAATACCTAGTCCTGTCAATAACCTGAAGATTCTGTAGATGACAAAAGGCAAGTTTGCACCCTGCTTTGCCATATATCATAGCAAAATACCAGCCAACACCCCAATTCTTCAACTCTTTATTGTTTGTAATGAAGTACTGAAGGGAAAGAACAAGGCTCAATTTTCTGGATTCTAAACTGAGCCTTCAGAGCTCAGGGTTGGGGTTAAAAACTGGAACAGGTTTAGCAGAAGGGGTAAGATGTCCTTTGTTAAGGAGAAACTTGTTTGTAACCACTTGAAGCTCTAAGAAAGCAGAGGCATTAGCTGTGTTCCTGAGGTCCACTGCATGCTAATTATCTCCGAAACCTCAGTGACATGCAGAGAAAAACACTGTATTCTGGTGAGTGTGCCCCTATTTGAAAGATAAAATTTCCTAAGGACTTTAAATCAATAATTTCAAATAGCTACATAATAAAAGGAAGCCCCTCCCAGGAAGGATGGAGGAGAGCAATATCTTAGTTTACGGGGTTGCCCCTGAAATTAACTAGAGAAAGGGAGACTGATGTACATTGGGTGTAATTTCATTATGATCTACAGTTCTCTTTTTTTCCTACTGTCATTCTTTTTATTGTTAGAGACCAAAATATCCTTCCAAACTACCAGGTAACTATATTTTCAGGGATTTAATAAAAACAGTTAGATCTGAATTATCCAATAACCACAGGGAGGTTTTTTTCTACAAGAAACACTTAAAACTAACCATCTTATATAAAATCAATCTACAGAAATCTGTTGTATTTCTATACATCAATAATGAAGCAGCAGAAAAAGAAATCAAGGAATTGATCCTATTGACAATTGCATCAAAAAACATAAGATAGCTAGGAATAAACCTACCCAAGGAGGTAAAAGATCTGTACTCTGAAAACTATAGAAAACTTATGAAGGAAATTGAAGAAGACACCAAAAAATTGAAAAATATTCTATGCTCATGGATTGGAAGAACAAACATTGTTAAAGTGTCTATACTACCCAAAACAATCTAACCGCTTAATCAATTCCTATCAAAATATCAGCAGCCTTTTTCAGAACTAGAAAAAAAAATCCTAAAATTTGTATGGAACCACAAAGACCCCAAATAGCCAAAGCCATCTTGAAAAAGAAAAGGAAAGCTGGAAGCATCACAATTCTAGACTTTAAGCTATACTACAAAGCTGTAATCATCAAAACAGTATGGTATTGGCACAAAAACAGACATATAGATCCATGGAGCAGAACAGAGAACACAGAAACAGACACACAGCTATGTGGTCAACTAATCTTCAACAAGGCAGGAAAGATTATCCAGCGGAAAAAAGACAGTCTCTTCAACAAATGGTGTTGGGAGAACTGGGCAGCAACATGCAGAAGAATGAAATTGGACTGGTTTCTGACACCATAAACAGAGATAAATTCAAAATGGATGAAAGACCTAAATGTGAGACAGGAAACCAACAAAATCTTAGAGAAAAACATAGGCAACAATCTCTCTGACCACAGACATAGCAACTTCTTACTAGACACATAGCTGGAGGCAGGGAAACAAAAGCAAACATGAACTACTGGGACTTTATCAAGATAAAAACCTTCTGCACAGCGAAGGAAACAATAAACAAAACTAAATGGCTGCCCAGGGAATAGAAGATATTTGTAAATGCCATATCTGATAAAGGTTTAGTATCCAAAAATCTATAAAGAACTCATCAAACTCAACACCCAAAAAACAAAAAAATCAAGTGAAGAAATGGGAGGAAGACATGAATAGATATTTTTCCAAAGAAGATATCCAGGTGGCTAATACGAAAAAATGTTCAATATCACTCATAATCAGGGAAATACAAATCAAAACCACAATGAGATACTACCTCACACTTGTTAGAATGTCTAAAATTAACAACACAAGAAACAACAGGTGTTGGTGAGGATGTGGAGAAAGGGGAACCCTCTTGCACTGTTGGCTGGAAAGCAAACTGCTACAGCCACTCTGGAAAACAGTATGGAGGTTCCTCACGAAGTTAAAATAGAACTAGCCTACAACCCAGCAATTGAGCTACTAGGTCTTAACAAAAAGGATACAAACATACAGATTCGAAGGGGTACATTTACCCCAATGTTTATAGCAGCATTATCAACAATAGCATAACTATGATTGAAAAAGCCCAAATGTCCATCGACTGATGAATGGATAAAGAAGATACGGGGTGTGTGTGTGTGTGTGTGTGTGCGTGTGTGCGTGTGTGTGTATGTGTGTGTATATAATACACACACATATAATGGACTATTACTAAGCCATCCAAAAGAATGAAATCTTGCCATTTACAATGACGTGGATGGAGCTAGAGTGTATTATGCTAAGCAAAATAAGTCAGTCTGAAGAAGAAAAATACCATATGATTTCACTCATATGTGGAATCTAAGAAACAAAATAGATGAACATATGGGAGAAGAAAAACAAAGAGACAGAGGGAAACAAACCATAAGAGACTCATAAAGATACAGAACAAACTGAGAGTTTTGGGAGGAAAGTGGGTGTGGGATGGGCTAGATGGGTGATAGGTACTAAGGAGGGCACTTGTTATGATTGCATATAAGTGATGAGTCACTAAATTCTACTCCTGAAACCAATATTGCACCTTATGTTAGCTAACTAGAATTTAAATAAAAATTTGGGAAAAAAATAATCATCTTGTTTTATTAACATAGTGCATTTATTGGGCATCTATATGTGCCAGGCCATGTGCTGGGTCCATGGATAAGAGAAAAGAATAAGAGAAGAGTCTTTGCCATTTAGAAACTTTCTATTGAGAAAGGGGAAAGCACTGAGAGAAAGAATTTGAACTTGTAGTAGCAAAGCAAGAGGGAACAAATAATTTGAGAGAAAAAGCCTTAAAGAAATTGTTGTGTGAGAAATGGCCATTCAAGATAGCAAATGGAGATACTGTAGCTTGGCTGGCTAACGTATCATAAATGTCCAGGATAGAGACAGAAGAAAGCTAAACTGTGGATGGTATGGACTTAAAGAATACAAGGGAATGGGAATTTCTCTGCTCTAAAGTACGAAACAAAATGGTAGAAGGGAGACTGAGTAGAAGAAAATCTATAGTCTTTAAAGTGCAACATTGACAGCAAGCACATTCATTTATTTTGATTAACAAGTAAATATTGAACACACACTGTGCTAACCCCTGTGAGAGGCCCTGGGTTCACTAAATAGATGGGAACAAACCCAACAGACATGCTTTCCTCCTCCTGCCCCCATGCACCCCACAATAAATTGCCTGCTTAGCCACTCTCTGGCCAAAAAGTTTTCAAATTGGTTTTGGTTTTGGTTTTGTTTAATGTAGGGATTTTTTCCCCCAGAAAACACTTTACTAATGTATAACATTACATAATATCTTTTCTAGGATGAAGCAGGGATGAATAAATTAAAAAATACAATGAAAATCAGAGAAATTTTGACTGTCCTTAGGTATAGAAACTTAACGTCCAACTTCAAAAGCACATGTTATCCTTACAATAAGGGTTGGGGGTTTCAATAGCATTTATTAAGTTTCTTTATTTAATTAAAAATATAATTAAGCAGGGGGAAAGTGGCCCATAAGCCTAGGGGCCAGATAATCCCTGATATAACTATTCATTTTCTTAAAAATATTACAGAAAACTAACAGTTTTTTGACTCTGTGTGATAAATGACCACAAACCTAGCAGCATTTAACAGCACCCATTCATTAGCTCATAGTTCTGGGGATCAGAAACTGAGCATGGTGTGGCTGAGTTCTATGCTTGGTGTATCCAAGGCTGAAATCAAGGTATTGGCTGGACTGAGTCCCTGTCTGGAGTTTCTGGGGAAAATCTGCTGGCTATCGATCAGGGACTACTCTCAACTCCTAGAGGCTGCCCACATCCCTTACCATGTAGTCCCTCCATCTTGAAGCCAGCAATGACACATTCAATCCTTCATGTTCTTTGAATCTCTGACTTCTTCCCTTTGTTCTTCTTCTCCCCTTCTCCTTCCACTCCTCCTCCTCCCCCTCCCCATCTTTCTCCTCCTCCTTCTCTTCCTCCTCCTCCTTCTGCTCTTTGTGGTTCTTCTCCTCCCCCTACTCTGCCCCCTTCCCCTCCCCCTCCTTCTCTTCCCTCTCCTCCTTCTCCCTCTTCTTCCTTCAGCCAAAGAAAACTCTCTGCCTTTAAAGGACTCCTATGTTTAGGTCAGTAGCACCTGGATAATCTCTCTTAAAGTAGGTTACATCATGTAACATAAATAAAATCACAAGAGTAAAATCCATCATATTCACAGATCTGAAGATTATGCAAGGCATGTATTCCAGGGAAGTGGGAACTCTGTCTTAGAGTTTTGCCTACCACATAATGAAGCATAGTGAGGAAACATCATACTCCACTGTTAACCACGGTCAGCAGATTTCCTACATTTCCTTCTAGGAAAAAAATATAAAAGATATATATGCATCTCTGTATATGCTCTGTATTTTTAAGTATCCAGGATCTTATTGCATCTAGCTGTTCTCATGTACTATCTCTTGACACTACTTCCTTACTGGTAAATGTGGAACTCCATGATTCTTTTTCAGCCACATAGGAGGTTTTTATTTCTTTAGTAATTACATAAGAATAAGCAAAGGGATCAGCAGCGAATCATCCTTAAGGCCAAGACAGATTATTTATTATCCCAGATTTTTAAACTGTAGAGACAGTTTGCGTAAGATCCATTGTTGTACCTGAAACACTTTCTTTTCTTAGAACAAATGGGTTCTCCTGGAGTCCCTGTTTTGGAAGAGAGTCAACTTATTTCTCTCCAAAGTAAATTTAAATAATCACTTCTGGAGGAAATGATCTATTTAGACACAAAAGGATTTTAACAGAATTTCCTCAAATGTAAAGGAAAGCTCCAAAAAAAGAACAAACATGTGGAGGAAAAGGAACGGGAGGGGAAAGAAAGAATGAAGGAGGGAAGGAGGGAAAAGAGGAAGAGAAGGAATAGAAAAGCAGAATAAATTAGTTGATATTGAACTGAACTTGGAAATTCATTTATGCTTCAGGACAGGAATAGAGTTCCACCCTCTGACCATTACCTCATCTTTTCTCCATAGCAACACCAAAGAAATAAACTGCTTTTTTATTTCTTTTTTCCACAAAAGATGTATTTCTTTCTAATTATTGTCATTCTAAAGTTCTTAAACTACAATGTTTGATCTATGGCTTTAGAATACCAATTTTTCATACTTGTTTCTTCTAAGCCCAAAAAGACAAAGAGACTTCCACTACCTTTCATCGTTCTTTGAATGGAACTAGACATTAATAAATAGATTTACATTACTAGTCATAACTTGCAACTCCTGAAGTTCTCACAAAACTCATGTATTCCATTTTTTCTACTGAAGTGACAAGTTGCTCTGCTTTCATCAATTTAAATAAAAACAGTAAGCAATCATAATGGCCCCGATTTCCATGAGCATTTTCTCTGTGTAAGGAGTCCATGAGCTGAAAGTTTCTCTTCAGAGCTTGGCCCACTGTTCTGAAATGAAGATGGACTATAAGCATAATATGGACACTTATGAATTTGTGTTAATACTTGAAGAGTGTGTGATTTGCTCTTAAAATCAGAATTCCTCATCTCCACTAAAGAGAGATGTCCTAAAAGCACATCACTAAAGGTTGTCTACTGGGACATGAAGGAGGGCACTTTCATAGTAACTTGGCAGCAATTTAAGAACAAGCCCCAAGATTATATCAGGCTAGTGAGATAAATTACAGCAAAGAAGCTATGAAGAAATTCCATACTGCCCTTAGACCCAGGCAAGCAGGGACCCTGCCCTGCGCCTGTTCCTCAGGGAACCCCATGCCTTAAAGTAACTTCTAAAATCTTTCTAAGTTCCCCTCTGGTGCTTGGGACAAGCCAGGACTGGGGTCATCACACAAGAAAACTCAGATAAGGTCAAGACCCTTGTGGGCCCCAGTCTCCATTTCTTTCAGAGTACTAAACCTCCATCCCATACAAGGGTTAAACCAGATGCTCCAAAGACTTTGGGAGGGAAAGTAGCAGAGTATTGCTTTTATGAAGGCAGGAGAGTCTGGATAAGATTGGTCCTTTGGTATAGTGCTGACATGCTAATTTAAGGAAATTCACATTTCTAAGGGACACAAGACAAGTTCAGGGCCCTGGGATATGGATGATACCACCAACCCCTGGGCCTGAGCCACCAGTATGAGCTGGTGCAAGAGTCCTTCAAACAGAGATGCCACCTCCAGTCGGTAGCACCAAGAAAGCAAGAGGACAGCAGGTGTCCTTTACCCAGAGCCATCATTCCACTTTCTCCTCAGGTTCCACATCATGTATCAGGCTGTTTTCCCAGGGTTGCCTCATTTGTCTCCTCCAAGAGCGTTGAAGACCTTTGTTCCCCTGTGTTCAGTGATTCCCCTGAACCATGTTCTCTCTTGCCTTATATCATGTGTTGATGTTGTTCCCTGCCATGATGGTCTTAAGCCATGCTAAATGAAGGATGGACATTTCTTGTTCAAATGGGACCACTCTTCTTGTCCCTATGGGTCTCACTTCTCTTCTCCATGAGTTGGAAGTAGATAGAAGGCAGGGATACAGACAACATTGAAAGAGATCATACTCTAGGAAAGCTGTGGTCACCTCCTAAAGAGTTCAAGAGAAGACATAATTGGAAGATGTATCATTCTATATGTATGCTATGAAATTTTGGACACTAAATTTTTTAAGTTTATTTATTATTATTTATTTCTGAGAGAGAGAGAGAGAGAGAGCAAGGGAGGGGCAGAGAGAGAGGGAGACAGAGAATCCCTAGGAGGCTCCACGCTGTCAGCACAGAGCCCAAAGCAGGACTCCAACCCACAAGCCACAGGATCATGACCTGAGCTGAAATCAAGAGTCGGACACTTAACCAACTGAGCCACCAGGCACCCCTTGAACACTAAATTTCACATGACCAGAAAACAACTTATCATTCACATTTTCCTGCGTATACAGATATGACTTGAATTTGTGGTCATCATCAACAAAGCACAGTAACAACCTTTGAGCCTTTGAGATCATCAGGGGAAACCAGTGTTCATATCATGATGGATGACACAGAATCATGAGTAATGATGTAACTAGTCTTAAATAAATGATATTAGAAAGTACAAAGGCAAGAATATCTATACTGCTTCAATTTTAGACAGGATCTGAAGAGTCATGGCATTGTGAATAACAGTGTTACTACCTTTTTCTCAAATGGTGAGAGATATGAAATTAGCCAGGAATCATTCATTTCACAATAAAAAACAAGATACTGCACATAGCTACTATGAAGAATGTTTACACGCAATGATTAGACAGAAAACCAAATGTGTAAATAGCTCTACTTTATCCATTATTCTGAAGATTTATTGAAAATTACACTTTTTTAAATTAAGGTTTTTATATATAGACAGAGACTCTAGAAAAAAAATTTGCCTGGGACCTTTTATATCCTAGGGATGGCCTTGAGGAAAACTCCTGAGGAAAAGTAGGAGGTAATTTAGTGACATGCAATTTCATCTTTTTTCTCAGTACAGATACAGTAGGTTTCACATTACATGGTTTGGGATTCTGCATGTTGTGATTTAGCAAATATTTTATATACACAATGAGAACATTGCCATTAGGCATTGCAATGACTTGGAGACTTTTGCAATTTTTTGTAACTATATGCTTTTGTATTTTTCCTGCTTGAAGGTAATTCAGGTGTCCTTTACCTGTTTGGGCTTATTCACTTAGTAAATTAACTGCACAAAATAAATGCTTTATTTCTAGATTATCTGATCTTCAACCTTGAGTACTTTTAGATGGCTTCACTATGTCATTAGTTGGTAGAAACCCAGAGAATGTAAATTAAACATTTTATTTATGGAAGGAAATTTGCTCTAACAATCAGATAAATACATGCTAACACATTAAATTATTTATGAAATATCAATTACTTGGATTACCTTTGCCTTTTTTATGAATATCTGCAACTGAGGTTTAACCATTTTAAGGTTTACATTGTATCAATGGTATGTTTTCCCGTATATCCCTCATATTTGTGCTTACTAAACAATTACATATTCACAGGTGATTAACAGTTAATCTGATCAATTATTTGGCCAAACTACTAAAAGAGGTTGATAGTGGAAGTTCTAGTTCCAGTTGAAGGAATCATGGTTTATTTCTAGAAATGGGCAAGAAAAAATTAGGAAGAGAAAATCAAAGGACGACATTAAATTTTAAACCAATGTACTAAACCAACTCAGAGATGACATAGTCATTCTATAAGCATGTATCTTTTCTCTTATTAATGTTTTACCCCACCATATTCAGACTTAGAAAAATGCTACTAGATATGCTTTAGTTAATCAAAGTCAATTATTTTATTCTTATTGACTTTTAAAATTTCAAATTCCATTGAATTTCTTTTCAGTGAATCTTACAAATATGTAAAAAGAATAAAACATTCTAAGAACACAGCACCTTAAAATGTAAAATTTGAAAATCATTTTTATATTCCAAAGTTTTGTCTAATATGAAACTTAAAGGCATTTTATCGATGCCACCATTCTTGTTTTCAAAAATTTAACAGATTTTTCATTTAAATGGAGATGGTTATAAAATGCATGAGGGCCATGGAGAAAATAGTAGGGCATAATTCTGATTTTCTGGAGTAATTCTTTTTCTTTTGACTCAACAAGTCTTGCCTCCCTCCTTCTATCAGACAGGATACAAAATACCTAACTTTTGGAGATCTATCTATCCATTTCAAGTGGCATGATAATCATATGGTGAGTGAGGAAAGGATTTTGAATAAGGTCATTAGTGGTTATAATAATTACATCTACTTTCTTAGTAATGAACAGCAAGTTCCAACCATTTTTGTTTGGAAATTCAAAAATAACAAAATGTGTTTATATTTTCTTAAAAAGCAGTGGACTTTTGGGAATGAAATCCCTGGGAAATAGCTTAAAATGTGAAAGTCCGTGATCTTCACAAATAAACCGTAAGTTGTATCATGTTAAAAACAATTACCTGACTTTTTAGTCCTGACCTGCAAGTAGATATGTCCCAAAGATTAAATGCTAATGACTTTGCATCCTCCAAATCCACCAAAAATCACCGTGAACATGAAGAAGTTGAACCAAAATCATGGCTAAATAGAAAATAGCAAGCACCTGCTTGCTTTAAAAGACTGTTTTAGATTTAATTATAAGATATTGATTATAAATAAGCAATAACATTGTGGAAACAAAGATCCAATTTCTTCTGGCCAAAATATTGTGTTGAGAATCAATAATATTCATTCAGGTACATCAGTCAGCATTCTTAGACATTATGTTTGGTTCAAAGCAAACATATGTTTGATGTCTGTGAAGGGTTGAAACTTCCCCTGTGGAGTCATGTATCTTTGCCCCACCCAACAGAAATAATTCCTTTAAAATATTTCTGTCCCCTGTGTCTTTTTTCATCACCTTTATGTATGCTCTGTTTTTCTAAGCAGCAGGGTCAACCTGACATTTCCTGGAGGACTGCGCCTGTCAGCTAGAACCACCATTCCTCCAGCTGCTGAATCAGCCCACCCTGGTACCACTTGCTGGTAGAGATTACAAGGAGACCTTCCAACTTTGCAAATTTTTTGTCTGAATTAGAATGGGTTCTAGGCCAATTTCTTTAAAACCAGTACAGATTTTCAGACATTTACACAATCACATTTCTAATGACAGAGAACTCTGAAAATACCTATCATTTCAGACATGGATGGACTACTTGAGTCCAAGCGAAAATCTTTTCTCGTGTCACCCAAATGACAACCTAAGGGCATAATGGCTATTCCTATTGTGGCAGCACATGATTCTAACTCAAAGAGCCAAGCTTTTAGAAGGAACACTATAAATAGAGTTAATATTAGATGAACCTACCAAAATGGAAAGAAGGGAGTAGGAATAAGTCACTGAGTTCAAATTTCAAACCTTTGTGGCTTTGATCCTCTGCCAACCATGCTTCTTTCATATAAGCTAATGGATAGAGGTTGCACAGAGAACAGTACCAAACTGAAGGAATTCTTCTTCTGCCGCTGCAAAGGCTTATTAAGGGATCAATAGAACAGACTTCAACAATCTGGAGACAATAGTTTGTTTTCAGAGGAATTCTGGTTAATAATGAGATTGGATTGGTTAATTTATCATGACAAAATAAGTTAAATCATATGGGCAAACTCAGTGTTGTGGGTCTCGACACCCTACAATCAAAGCCTAAGACAGTAGTTCTGGTGCATGTTTATTGAACGGACGCTCTTCAAGAAAAGCTCTGCAGGGGAGGGTGTGACGAGCAGGAGAGAAAAGAAGAGAGAGCTGAGCAAGGGTGAGGTCCCATATACAGGCTAGTCTTGACCTGATTTATGGGATCACACCACAAAATGGATCATGACTCTCTTTTTTGATGGAAGGGGGTCAGCCATTTGTAGCCCATATCCACCAATTATTGGCTGCTCCTGGTTGGAAGATCATGACCTCTTGGGAGATGCAGCTGCCAACAGCAATTCTCAGAAGGTGGGGGTGACAGCTGTGGATCATTAGCTGCCAAAACTCACAACAATGAGAAGGGTGCAAGAGCCTGGTAAAGGAATCCAGGCAGATGCCTGACGTCTACTACACTCAATGATTGTGATTCACTCAGAAATTAGGCAAATACCTAGGACTCTTGCAAATTATAGTCAGACTGGAAAGGGTCACCTCTGGTATCAACAGGTGAAGTCACTGGGATGGAATGACAGGCAATCTTACCCAGTTGCTTTAATTGTATTATACCCTATGAATTGTGCTTCCTTTGCTTGTTAACAATCTACAGCCTCTGACATAATGTACCCTTAACCTATTTTGGTGCTCTTAATTCAGAATTATTTCTTCTTCCCACATGAAAGAAAAGCTGCCAAGTTTTGAGAATATCCATTAAGTTAAGGGCACAAGGCAGAATGTTAACATTCAACTCAAAGAAAAAGCAATAAGACTCTATAAGTCGCAAAGCACCATTCTTTTTTTAATGCAAGGATGAAGTTTTCGACTGAGAGATTTGGGAGGAATAGAAAGAAGTTTCCTTCCCTCAGGTATAAGTTTTGTTTGCATTCCATGAGTCCTATTACATGGACATTCTTCACCCAGTAAGAAATGTACACTTCTGCTGTGGTTTGTGACTGCCCCCATTTTTCAATGATGGGCACTGGAAATTCCAAACATGCTGTGAGTCATTTTTACCTTCTTTCTTCCTAGACATTGTGCTGGAGATGGAGTCATTCGCATTTTCATTGTTGCTCTGTGGTGTACTGAAACAGTCAAAACAAATCTAAGTCTTTATTATCCAACAACCAGATAGGAAATAATTCAAAGACCGGGTAGCAATAAATTTGGTAATCTTTACCCAGATGGGTTTTTGAAACCACAAAAAACTCAAATGTATTATTTACTTCCAACTTTTCTCCACTCCATTTTGAGATGATTAATTTCATCTGGATGTCTAGATCACAGATGGCTTTGTATTTGAGTCCATTATTAAAACAGAGAAAGAAAGACTTTCCTATCTCTATAGGAAAGTCTATCTCTCTTTTGACCTAATCAATAAGAGAAGGCATTACATATAATGGCTTCAAAATCTTAACTAGAAATGCCAGTTTGGGCACAGAAGTCTTTGTTAAAAGGGCATGTGGGAATTCACAGGGAGGGTCATCATTATAATAATCCACCCAAGATGGTTTGCTTTCTGTACCTCTGAGTCCAGATATTTGCACTGGATTCTACAGCCAGCCAAGTCAGTGGAATATTTTTTTTGTGTGTGAAGCAAACAAATCTCCCTGTTTCATACTGATCCAACCTAATTCTAGCCACCCAGCCTACACATTATATATTTCCTATTTTGAGAAAAACATTCCTGGAACAAGGAGTGGGCAGTGGACTCAATTCTATTTTCCACTAAATTAAGACACCTTACAGATAAGGAAAGTCACATTTTCTGTGACAGGGAAGAGGCAGAATACTTGCTGCGGTGAAAAAAAATCACAAACTGAGAATCAGAGGATAAGAGGAAAATGGAAGATTGACTTCCGGTTAAAGGACAGCTGTAAGCTATTACAAGGCTCTCTCTGGCATCCTCCCTCCTTCCTTGGATCCGTCCACATCCATAAAGAAATAATTCCCAAAAGTAGAACAAAATTTCAGCTTTACAAGGGATTCTAACTCTGGCCTCCAACAATCAAGACAAGACCCTAAAATTATAATTAGCTTTCATTGACCCTTCTTCAAACATCTTTTAGCCTGGAAGCAACATATGCTAGCAGTCAGCATGACCAAGTCACTGCTATTTTTATCAGGGTGCAGTGGCCATTATTGTTGCCACAATTGTGTTCTGATCTTCTCTAGAGGGGAAGTACCGAGGATCAGTACAGTTTTGTTCATACGCAGATCCAGTTGATATGTGATGTTTAGGGATTCGAATCCTGACTTAAGGAGTAAATGGCACCCTTTGGCTTTATTCATGGACCACAAGAATAAGATTTTATTTTTAATATTCGTTATTTCGTGGAGGATCAGTGACTACATTTATGAAATGTGTTCATAAAATCAGTAAGAAGGAGAGGAATATGGAAAAGAAGGAGAAGGAAAGGAGTAAAAACTTCTCATTAAAATTTTGCAGAGTTTACAGGAGGCTAAGATTAGACTGGTTTTCTGAATTAGCACTAAGACAAATTTACCTCTTTAATGAGAGCTCAGTCTCACAACAGAAAATTTTACCTCTTCAGAAATTCAACTAAGGAAAATGCAAGTTAGGTGGACAGAAGTGCTACAGTCCAAGGAACTGCCTCTTTGCTAACAGAATTAACTGACATTTATTTCATTTTTAAAGGTGTCAGGTACTGTTAAGAGTTCAATGCTAGTATGAAGTGTTATCACTTCCAGAACAAAAACTGGAATTAAAGCCCAGCTGGAACATTTAATAGCTGTGTGCCCCACAAAAAATGTATTTTTGGGTTTTTCTCGATGTTTTTTTCTTCGTTTGTAAAATGAGTATTGGAAATAATCCCCATGTCACAGGTTGTCATAAGGTTAAATGAGTGAGTACATGTAAACCATTCAGCAAAGAATGAGTTTAAATAAATGTTGGCTATTACTATTAATCACTTACTAAAGATAAAAAAAGTGAAAGTTTAAAGGTTCAGTAACTTTCTCAAGGTCGTGCAGTGAATAATGAGCAAAACTCCGATTTGAATTCAGATGATCTATCTCCAAAGTCAATTCAGATGATCTATCTCCAAAGTCCACGTGTTTATATAATAAACCTTCACACCTCCCTGACAGGCATATTCCCCAGGACCCAATGTGATTTGAACTCAGCCCTTTCTGACAAGGCACGAGCCGCACACCAACAAGATGATGATGGATTCTTCTGGCCAAGAGCTTGTGGCAGATCATGAGTCTAAGTATAGAACGATTAGTCACTACAAAGCTGACAATACCACAAGTTTGAAGCCAGTGTTAATTCCTCAGTGGAAGGAAGGGTCAATGCAGGAAAGTTTGTTGGCTGAAACTAGATTTCTCTCCTGAAATTCAAGTATTATCATGAAAGTAAAATATAACTCATGAATTAATAGCTTCAGGGAAGGCACAATATTTCACCTAAAGCAAACAGAAATTACCTTTTGTGGTAGAAAGGTACACAAGCTCCAAACTAAGAAATGCATTGTATATTCACACTGTGCTAGATGCTTTGTCATAAGCTATCTCACTCAATCTCTGCCAAAACTTCATGAGTAAGAAATGATAAGCTTTGTTTTTTGGATGAAAAAATAGAGAGGTTAAATGACAAGGTGACAAAATGGCAGCACTAGAATTTGAAACCCTGTCTCCAGAACCTAGTGTTGCAACCTCGAAACAGGTACTACTTTGTTACTTGTGCTGTGATGATCTGTTTATGTATAAAAATTGCAAGTAAGAAATTTCGTAAATGAGGGTCTCTCCTTATACAATAGTGTTGGCTTAGCATGGCTTGTCCCACAGCCAAAAGGCTTAAGAAATGTTTTTCTTTCTAACCATACACTTGTAAAAGTGCTTTGGAATTTTAAAAGACTTGTACTTCTTTTATAAAAAGTAGAGCTAGGGAAGGCATTACTATACCCACTTTACTGATTGAAATACTGAGACTTGTAAAGAGTAACTCTCTCCACTCAGAAAGTTTTTAAGCCGTGCCAGGGTACTCGCCTTCTGGGCTTTTGGCTATACCCCTTCCCTGCTTTTGGTAACACTGTCCCACTTAGGCGATTAAAGGATCTAAAGATACAATTGTTTCTACAAACATAAATGATTTTTATCACAAGGCAAATACTTCAGACGTCTATACAGCCATACCAAAAACATTTCCGCAGAGACACAGTTTTGAATACATGAGTCTCCTACGATTGGTAGATCTTTGGGACCTAACTAAAGCTATTGACTGATATCTTTGGGCTCTTGTTCTCCTAGAATAGCCACAGATATCATGTGGCTTACAGGATCAGGACACCTTAATGACCAAAAGCGCCTGCAAGCTCTTGGTGGGGGACCATGAGGCATAAAAGAGTGGCAGTTGTTGTCGGAGGTGAGGTAATAAAAACAATGCATTCTTTGTCTCTTGACTATGAAGAGATTAAAGGAAAAGAAAAAAAGAAAAAAGAAAGGAAAAGAAAAATCAAACAATCAATGTCTGCCACACAGCACCCAACAGCAGTCACCTTAGTCAAGCTATTTGTACCTACGTCAACGTTAGCTTCAAATTGAACATTCAAGATCAAGAGAGGGGAAAGACTCAACTGAAGAAAGAAAAAAAAAATAGCTGTGATTATCCACACACATTTATTTATGCAGGAAGGAAAATGTCTTTGCTGCCATCTCTAGATGGAAGAGCACAATGTGCCAGTTGAGACCTCCTGTCTCATAATGGGCACTCAAGAAAGGCTTATTGGATGAGGAGCCTGGAGCTCTCAAAGTGACGCAGATGACATCAGTCCTATCCTGGAGGGACTTGCAATTGAAAACTTCTGACATTAACCCAGACAAAAATGGACAGGCAATCCAGATAATGCATTGAGAATGTTGAGCAATCAAATAAATAGGCAGCTTGATTTTTTTTTATTTTTTACATCACTTATGTTGTAGTCACACACTGCTCAATTCCCAACTACCCTATGAGCAACTTTAGTTCACAGACTATTAAAACGAAGTCACGATCCATTTTGAACAACGGCCTTCAGTAATGCAAATATGAAGCCATTTTTGACTGGAGATGAATAGACTGTTTTTAAAGAACCATTAGAAGACATTTGTGAGTGAATCTTGCATAAGATTTTCCTTTCAATTCTTTTGAAAAGTAAGGAAGATTGGCAGTTAAACTGGACTTCACTTGGATATAAATGTGATTATTCTGGCTAGCTCAGAAGAGATCTAATGATTCTAATGGATTCTTAAACTGCCCTAAGTAGTTCTCCACACTTGACTGTTTCTATGGTCACAACAGATTCAATCATGTGCATATGGAAAAGGAGTCAAGTTGGGGGTGGAAATACAACAGACAATGCCTGACCATGTTGCTTTCTGCCATTCCCCATGAGCTGATGTTATACCTAATATGCCTTTATGTCCCTTTATGTTAACTTTTTGTAATGTCTCATTCTTCTACAGCTTTCCTATGACACCTTTCAGTGGAAACCCACTGCACAATCTTAAGATTATTTTCTATTGTCTGAAACTCTTCTTCTGAATGCCTTCTGGGACTGCTGCACCGGGCCTACTTACATCTCAGTGAAAAGCCCTAAAACATAAGAAGAGAAATGAGCTTGTAAATGCAGTCTGGAGAGGTCAGACTAAATATTTTGTTAAAGGTGGTCTCAGGAGTGATATTTGTTCATGAGGCAGACATGAACATTTCCACCAAGAATCAATAGTGAACCCATTTGTACTACGCTCGGTGTTCAAAGTGTTTATGTGCATTTATCCCACCTGGTCCACTTTCCCTCTATAAATAAATGCCGGTGGCTGTCTGAGTTTCAAAATCCTTCTGCGGGTTGCGCTATTATCCTGGCCTGAGAGCGGAGCTGAAAAGACCAATGCATCGCTATCCATCCCCTACACCCTGTATTCAAGCAAAGATCTTTCTGGTATGGCAGTTCTAACTGCGCTTTGTTTCTCTGCCTTTAACTCCACAGTCTGTCTGCTGCCCTGAAGCCTTTGCTCAGAACAAGCCACCCCATTTCTGTGGGCTAAACCTCCAGGCCATGTCTGCTGAATGTGTTTTCCAGCATTCCAAAGCTCTGCCGACCATGTGATAGGACCCCTCAGGGTCTAATATATTAAGCCTTCTCCTGACACCTTTATATCTGTTGTGCTCCCAGCAAAAATTGTGGGATTGCTGCCTCTCTCTCTTCCATACCTGTCCTAGCCAGTGGAACAGTGTTTGAGCAAACAATGTTTCAGTAGAGAGGGTGTAGGGCAAAATGGGAAGATCACAGACAGACTTTTGTTAAACTCCAGGCTTGGCTATTTACCAGGCAACCTCTTTAAGGTTGATTAACCTTGGTTATCTTATATGTAGAAAGAGTATCATCATAATCTCTACCTTGAATAAATGTTATAAAGATTAAAATAATGCCTGGAAAAAGCCTGGCTCATATTGAGCATGTCATGACAGAGCTATTGTTACTCAATTCTGATAAAAACGAACAAGTTCTAGGAGCAGGTATCACATTACTTAGGAAGCTACAGGGGCACCTGGGTGGCTCAGTCAGTTAAGCATTTGACTTCGGCTCAGGTTATGATCTCACTGTTTGTGTGAGTTTGAGCCCCGCGCCGGGCTCTGTGCTGACAGCTTGGAGCCTGGAGCCTGCTTCAGATTCTGTGTCTCCCCCTCTCTCTGCCCCTCCCCTGCTCACGCTCTGTCTCTCTCTGTCTCTCAATAATAAATAAAACATTAAAAAAAATTTTTTTTAAAAAAGGAAACTACAGTAACAAACATTCGGTAGACCCCAGATAATTTGGAAGGGATCTTACACTCAGGCTCACTCTATCCATCCAACATGTGAAAAAGAGGCTGGCCTTTTTTTGTTGGCTTTTGAGATTTCTCCCTCTCTCTTAGTACATCCATGGACAGTGGGTTAGCTGCTAGAGAAGCCAATGACAGATTGACGACAGTGTGTCGCTGATGGAATTCTTTGACTGGGGCAAGATGGAATACGACCCCTTTGTCCTTCAAGTTTAACATCGATCAATGGTGCTCCACCAGTCCTATAAAGAGGACCTTAATTTCTTTTTGCCTTTGTGCTTCAAGAAAAGATTAGGCAGCAATCAAGTTTCTGCCCAGTAAGTTCACAAGGACTTTACAGCACCTGGTAGGCACTCCAGAAGCCTTAGATGCAAAGGAGAAAGAAAGATGACTTTGTGTGATACTGTATGTCCTAGCGGAAGAATTTCCTATGGACCTGGAACTTGAGTTGCCCAAAAGGTCCTCTTCACATTTTCACAAGTTTGACTGTAACTCCGTAAGATAACATTGGAACTCAGTCTAGCTCCATTTCACTCCATTGACAGTCCACCATCAATACTTGCATGAGTGATTGCACCTGAGTCAATGTCAAGACGCTCACATTTCAAACTGCATCGGGGCCTTAGTGGTTTGCCCTTATCTATTTTTCCTGCGTACCTATAGTACTGGCCATGTAGCAGAGCTCACATCAACTTTTCCACATTTCATTCTAAAGACATATTGTTTCCCATGTGCCTTTAAGGAATCGTTCTTGATCTCAGCCATAAAATTGGAGAGCTGCATAACTGACAAGATGATCCCCGAAGGCAGCTGAAACATGGGGTAGATTGAAACCGACAGTTAATTTGCAGCAGTAAAAAATAATGATATCACCATAAAACAAGTTTAAGATTAGACCGGGCTCAAACATTCTGCGCCCACAGAATACATAGATGGGTGTTGTCAAGCTTAAATAACAAAGCAAAGCAAAGCTGAACCTCCCAGCGTCACCCAGCCCAATTTGTCTGCTTTTCCATGGGACGCTGTCGCCATCTGCTGGCTGTAACTGATTCGTTGCCTAGCGTTCTTTAAAGTCCTGGAATATTCTAGTGTGCAGCCACCGTTGTTAATTACTATGCACCAGAAAACATATTTTGTCACCTAAGAGTATCATTGCAACGGCACAAGTCAGTCAGCCCTTCCTCGCACACCAAACGAATGAAAGAGCCCACAAAGCTAGTTACTGCCAAAGGCATCCTGGCCCGCGGCGCCTAAAAGCTGCATTTGCTGAGTGCGGAAGCCCTAGCACATTCCCTTTTCTATTCCAGAGCTTCCTCCTGACACACATTCACTTTCTGACTTCCTCCTCCCCAGCTGCCTTCTCTACCAGGCATCCTACACAGCACTGCGGTGATAGGCAAAGCAGCAGCTCTCAGCTAAAAACAGCCTCCGCCCGGAGATCTTAAAGGAAGAAAACCACTGACACTTGGCTTCTCTAAGGAGAGCAAAGCTCCAGGGGGCCTCAGCAAGAAGAGAGGATATTGCTGGCTCCCAAGACTTTGAGAGCAATATCTTAGCATGGTTCCCTTAGGGTTAAATTCCTTTTGTTGTGCCCATCCTCCTAATTCAGCAACAAGTTTGGAGGGAGAGAGAATAGAGTCTGTGTAAGCGAATAAAATCTAGCAAGCTCTAAAACCCTGCGCATCTTGTCAAACGTGTTCAGTCCTACCATTGCAGAGCCTCTGTTATTAACATCCCAGGCCTCTGACTTCTCAACCATCCTGAGGATAGAGAAAGCTTTAGGAAATGGTGCTTCTTCATCCTGACTTGTCTCTGTCTTTTTTTATTTGGCTTATGTGAATTTAAAATTTTTATTCGATGAGCGTGCGGGAGTTGTGTATTGTAACCATTTACAAAAATCCTTCAAATGCCCCTCTATTCACAAAGTTTTTCTGATGCTCGTATTTTTATAATTATGATGTAATAACTGCTCTCAGACAAAATAGCTAGGTCTGATTGAGCAATGATGTGACTGCATCACAAGATGCTTTCCTGCAGAGAAGACCACAGCGGAGTGCGGCGGCAAGTGACACCCTCCCGCTCTGACATGCATCCACGTAGGAGCAGGCTATCCCAGGTAAAAGGCCGTAGCGACTCTCTACACGAGCCACACGGGCCGGAATTAATTTCCTCCTGAACATGATCATCCTTGAATTTATCTAAATAATGACCTCACTCTTGTAAACATTCTAGGATGTAAACGTCTGCATTTCTTCATGATGCTGTAGTTTTAGAAAGGTGCCACCTGCAGGTTAGGTGACTTCTGCACAACAAAGTTAACCCCTAAAAGCAATATATCCTTAACAAAATTATCCCTTTAAATGTTTTCCTTTTTCCCATGACCAGTAAATATATTTTAAAAGGTCCGATGTCATCAAAATATTTAATGTCAAATTAGCTTAAAATAAAATAACAACAAATTTTTTTCTTATTAAATAGCAAAGGATTTTTAACAAATAATAATACCCATTGTGGTCAAGGAACAGGAAACGTTACTCTACACACTGTTGTCAGGAGTGCAGTTTGGTAAAACCCTTCCAGAGGGTAATTTGGCATTGTAAAGCCTTTAAAAAAAATACATACCCTGTGGTTTATACATTACAGCTAGAAGTCTATCCTGAAAGAATAATCATTTCTGATGAAAGTTTCTAGTGTTCAGATACAGTAGGCTGTATAATGTCCTCCCCAAAGATGTCTATGTCTTTATCCTCAGAACCTCTAAATATGTTATTGCACATCTTTAAAAAGATTTTTCAGGCATGACTAAGGATCTTGAAATTATCCTGGACTATCTGATGAGCCCAATATCATACGAGATAGCTTATAAAAGGGAGGCAAATTGAGCCAACAATATAGAAGGTAATGGGATAATGAATGCAGGGGTCGGAGTGATGCTCTTTGAAAATAGAGGAAGGAGCCATGAACTGAGGAATGTGGTGATCTCTAGAAGCTGGAAAAGGCTGAGAAACAGACTCTCCTCCATAGCTTCCAAAAGGAACATAGCTGAGCTGACACCATAAGTTTAGGACTTCTGATCTCTAATACTATACGATTTAAAAAATTGTGTTGTTTTAAAACGAGGAGGTTGTAGTAATTTGTTACAGCAGCAATAGAAAAAGAATATACCAGATGAAAAGCAATAGAGAATTTGGTCAACTTAGCCTCCAAAAGCTTTATATTTGAGGGTCTGAGTTATGAAAGAAGTTTTTTTTTTTTTTAATCTTGTGTTTTTATTTTGATAGTAATCTAAAAAGTGTCGATGTAAAGATATTCTGGACCATCTGGTAGACTAACTTCTAACTCACAGCTAAGCTATGCTTTCGGTGTCCAAGTGTGTGTTTGTTTTACAGTCACGTTGGTAGTGCCAGTGAAGGCTAACTCCACGGAGAACTCTAAGAACAAAGATGGCGGGGCAGTTCTGAGAGGAAAGGTGGGAGGCTTGAGTTATCACCTGGCAAACAGCTGTCACTATCACACTCACACTGTGAGGAGCTCTCTTTGTATATAACAAGAATAAGTTTAGTAGTAAAGAATTTTTGTTTAAGCCTTTGTTGTCATATTTGGAGGTGTACCATTAAATTGATTGACCCATGAGAATAATAGATGTCTGGTTTAAAACGAGTTTATTATTAGAAGGAAAACAATACTGATGATAATCAAGATGATTCAGATGATGATCCATCCAGCTCAAAATCAAATGAACCATGCCAAAAAAGAAAATATAAAACATTTATCATCCTACTATTAAACATCAACCCTCCCCTTAAATGACTGTTGGCATTTTAATTATATTGAGTTTATATCTAGATTTAAATGTAAATTTGTGTTGGTTTTATAGGTGTACACAAGTGAGGATCATGAAGAACTAATCCTAGTTTTATATTTCTTCATAGATGACTAACAACACAATAAAAATAATCTAAGTCAACCCTGAGGGGAGAATTTATTTTTCCTTTGAAAAGGATCCATATATTTATTCAAGTCTGAGAAATGCAGAATTAATTATGGTACCTCCCTCTAATGGAATACTACTCAATCATTAGAAATAATGTTGTAGAATAACATGTAACAAAATGGGGAAATGATCAGATGTATTGATGAAATTTAAAAAGAGTTACCAACGGTAATAGTCAAATTCCAATGTTAAAGAAAAAAGTAATTTCTATACATAGAAAACTGAATAGAAGGATATACAGCTAAGCGGAAATACATTGCTAATGGTATTTTCCTTATCCTTTTTGATACTTTAAAAATTTTCTACAACAAACAATACTTTTATAGAGAGAAAATAGACCCTTGTGTAGCATATCCAGAGTTAAAACACTATTCCCTTGGTCCTGACTTTAGAGTGTTTAAAAATTGAAATGACAGATATTTCTCAACCTCGGAAGACAACTTTCCAGGAGAAGATACCCTATGCTCTCTGAAAAGAAGAGTATCAATAAAACAACTCAGTGAATCCATCATTTGTCCCTGAACAACTCTGAGAAATATATATATATATATATATATATATATATATATATATAATCATTCTCCAAGAAACCTGTTTACTTAATGTTTAAAACAATTACTGCTAAATCATTTTCCTAGTGAGAAGTTGGGAAGACTTTCATTCCCTGGGCTGCCACACATTCTCTTATTATTACCAGCTAATGTTTTCAATCCATGAGCCTTTAAGAAACTACATATCCCTTCTCATATTTTTAAGTTGGCTTCTAGAACTTTTACTGCAATTTTAAATTATTGCAGAGGACATATTTACCTACATATTTTATATTCACACATGCTTTAAACATATATTTGTCAAAACTATGAAGTCAAAAATTTAACTTATTCAATTTATAGAAAATGTCTGCCATAGAACTAATTGGCAAAGGTTGTCCTCACTGTCAAACCAATCTACCAAATCAAACTTGCTTTCTAACAAAAAAAATGTCTGATTTCCTTGTTTATTTTAATGAACACATTAAATCACATCTTACATCTCCTGTAAATTCAAATTCATTGTGAAATAAACTGAGACAGGAAGACATGAGTTTGTTGCTGAAATAATATGGAAATAGGCTGCAGCATGCATCAGTAATTCTTATCAAAGTTTGCTCTGCGTCTCTCTTACAGGAGCCAGGCAGTCTCAAATATCACTGTTCTGCAGTACAATAAGATTAGAGATGGGTCAGACACATGCTTTTCTTTACAGAATAAAGGAGAGTGATCATGAAGGGCAGTGAAGAAGGATAACTGGCTTACCACAGCCATTCTTTCTGGGAGATTCATTTTAGGAAGAAGTCAATGTAGAGACTGAGGATCTGGAAATTGATTCCCTTAGAGGTTGCCTTGACCTTGTAGATTCTGCAATGCCTTATGTACTTCCAGGTTTGTATGGCCCGTTATTTGAAAACTGCTATTTTAAACCTAAACAAAATAAATGAAAATTTTCAATTCAACCCAAAACAGGAAGGGATTCATTAAGTCAGGACACTGGCCTTGATACCAGAGCATAAGAATATGTAGGATCACCTCTTTAAATGACTTTGAAGTTTTTTCAGATGAGATGCACCTTTTGAAGGTAAATCATGCAGACAAAATTCTTATGATCATAAAGTCTTAGGTTTTAACATCAAAAAATGCCTCTGAACTATCTCAAAATTCCAGTAATTATTCTAAAAAACAAAAACAATTGCATTGAATGTGTAGATTGCTTTGAGTAGTATTGACATTTTAACAATATTTGTTCTTTCAATCCATGACCATAGAATGTTTTTCCATTTTTTTTCATGAGTTTATTTACAAACATATTGAGTATGTGGAATTCAAGAGTTTGATCCATTTTTCAAAGAGACTGCACCTCTTAAAATGCTCCTTTTCACATATGTTTAATGGATTAATTAAAACATCTTTATTTCTTAAGCAGTTGGTGCCTCACTATAAAAAAGAGTGCAGCAAATCCAGATCCAAAGTACATAGTCATCATAATTAGCAACCACCACTTGCTTTCCACTGAAAATGGCAAATTCTTCCCTGAGCCCTCTTCATGGTGGCTCCTACGAACCACAGAGGTGGTAAACTTCTGGGTGCTCTGTCCCAGCATAGCACTGTTGGAAGTTCTGCGAAAGGCACAGAGACCACAGATGGTAGAAACAATAGCACCACACCAAATCCTACTCTTTTCACAACCTTGTTCTCTGGTCAATCCCAATCAAAACTGCACGAGCATTCTTCTTAAAGCTAGAACAAACAATCCTAAAATTTGTATGGAACCACAAAAGACCCTGAATAGCCGAAGTTATGTAGAAAAAGAAAACCAAAGCAGGTGGCATCACAATCCCGGACTTTAGCTTCTACTACAAGGCTGTAATCATCAAGACAGAGTGGTATCAGCACAAGAACAGACACATAGACCAGTGGAATAGAACAGAAAACCTGGAATTGGACCCACAAATGTATGGCCAACTAATCTTTGACAAAGCAGGAAAGAGTATCCAATGGAAAAATCAAATGGTGCTAGGAGAACTGGACAGCAACATGCAGAAGAATGAAACTGGACCACTTTCTAACACCATACACAAAAATAAACTCAAAATGGATGAAAGACCTAAGTATGAGACAGGAAACCATCCAAACCCTAGAGGAGAAAACAGGCAACAATCTCTTTGACCTCAGCCACAGCAATTTCTTGCTTGACACATCTCCAAAGGCAAGGGAAATAAAAGAAAAATGAACTATTGGGAGACCTCATCAAAATAAAAAGCACTACAAAGGAAACAATCAACAAAACTAAAAGGCAACTGACAGAATGGGAGAAGATATTTGCAAATGACATAATGGATAAAGGGTTGGTATCCAAAATCTATAAAGAACTTACCAAACTCAACACCCAAAAACAAATAATCCAGTGAAGAAATAGGCAGAAGACATGAACAGACCCTTCTCCAAAGAAGACAGCCAGATGGCCAACAGACACATGAAAAGATACTCAACAACAATCATCATCAGTAAATACAAATCAAAACCACGTTGAGATACCACCTCATATCAGTCAAAGTGGCTAAAATTAACAACTCAGGAAATAACAGATGTTGGTGAGGATGTGTAGAGATGGGAACCCTTTTGCACTGTTGATGGGAATAAACTGGTACAGCGGCTCTGGAAAACAGTGTGGAGGTTTCTCAAAAAATTAAAAATAGAACTACCCTATGACCCAGCAATAGTGCTACTAGGAATTTATCCAAAAGATACAGGAATGCTGATTCATAGGGGCACATGTACCTCAATGTTTGTAACAGCGTTTTCAACAATAGCCAAATTATGGAAAGAGCCTAAATTTCCAGCAACTGATGAATGGATAAAGATGTGGTTTATATATATAATGTAATACTACTTGACAATAGCAAAGAATGAAATCCTGCCATTTGCAACAACGTGGTTGGAACTGGAGAGTATTCTATCAGAGAAAGATAGATATCATATGTTTTCCCTCATGTGTGGAACTTGAGAAACCTAACAGAAGACCATGGTGGGAGGGAAGGGGAAAAAATAGTTTCAAACAGAGAGGGAGGCA
This sequence comes from Cryptoprocta ferox, assembly GCA_028646485.1. Lineage (NCBI taxonomy): Eukaryota > Metazoa > Chordata > Mammalia > Carnivora > Eupleridae > Cryptoprocta > Cryptoprocta ferox. Next base: position 66,013,880 of record CM053578.1, on the reverse strand, counting down.
AACCATAAGAGGCTTTTAAATACAGAGAACAAACTGAGGGCTGATGGAGGGGAAATGCGTGATAGGCACTTCATGAAGAGGCCACTTCTTGGGATGAGCACTGGGTGTTGTATGTAAGCGATGAATCATGGGAATCGACTCCCAAAATCAAGAGCACACTGTATATACTGTTATGTTAGCTAACTCGACAATATATATATAAAGGTCATCATATACTTGAATTAGTGAAGCTTTATGGTAAGTTATGAAATAAGTAACTCTACAGTATCTTTCTGCAATATTATGACATGTAATGAGAATTTGGGGGAAATTAGAGAATGAGTAGAAATAAATGCAAGTGTTACAAAAGAAAAAAGAAAAAAAATGTTCTCTTCGGACTTCAGCTTTTGAGATGAACATGTAAATTACGCAGTTATGACCCCCATTTGTCTCCCCAATCCCTGTGCTTATTTCCATCACATGGGTAAGATCTTCATTTGGTTGTCGTCTACAGGGTAGTGATTATCATGATTAAATTGGCCTTAATTTACCAGCAATTTTTTTTATTGCATACTCCAGGCAGGCATTGTGCTAAATTGTAAGAAATATGTTATCAAATCACTCCTCATGCTCATGAAATAGAGAAAGTAACTAGATGTGGGGGAACCAACGGTGCATTGGTATTTCATGATAGCATGTTACTCCATTTGAACTTAGAATGTTATAACAAACTACTCTCATTCAGTAAATCTGGCTAATGTGAGCCTAACTTTGAAAAACATTTATCTAATGCTTCCTCCCCCCACCACCCCACTTTTTAGACTAGAAGCAGAGAGTGTCTCCCTGAATTTGGTAGAAACCACTAGCTGCCCACCTTGCATCAAGAGAATTCTCTCTCCGTCTCTTGGTGCCTGCCTTTCCTGCCTACCCTACCTATAATCTTATCGCTCTTGCTACTCTTGACACTGTAGTTCAGCCAAAATGGCCTTCTTCCTCTCCAGTCCCAGACATTCTCACAGACCGGCCTCCTTCTGGAATGAGCCTCTCCTCCCACTCCCCTACTACATTCTACTCTCCCCTCATTTCCCAGCGTAATCGAAAAGCTCCCACCCCCCAATTCTGTGCTCTTGCAGAGTCTTGAACTTCTCATCTCAGTTTGTAATCATATTTTTGTCTCTTCTATTATTTGATTATGTCTGCCTCTCTCACTAGCCTCAACACTACATGAGAGCAGAGTCTGTGGGTACTATGCCTCCATAGTATCTCTTCAGTTCTGGAATCTAGGAGAAACTTAAAAAAAACCATTAGCTATTTGTATGAGTGGTCTAGCCCTGCTTGAACAACTCCAGACCAGGATCATCAAAATATATCCAAAAGGACAAATCTCTGGAGTATGGTCTTCAGCCCCAACCCTTGCCTTGCTAGGTCCAGGGAACATGGGAGGTATACAATGTTCTGGAGACTTTTTCAGACACCTGCCTGATAGAGGGAGCCAATGAAACAGAAACTAAGAAATGTGCTTTCTAGTGGTTAGCGCTACCACCGCACTCCCCTGACCTCAAGGTGATCCTCTCTCTGGGTCCTCTCCAACTGGGCCTGAGTTTCATCTACCTTGTTAGATGAACTACTAGCACCCAGCAGACTGTTTGTCACCTATTGGGTGCTCAGTAGATACTTATTGAATAAATCAATAAATGACCCAATCCTTGACCTAAGCCTCCCCTTGAGTACAAAGCCCCCTGAAACTGCCCAGTAGCATAAGTGTTTGGCACATACACACTGCTGGACATCTTTCTGTATTAATAATCTCTCCCTTTTTTTCAAAAAATCCCCATTTAGTTTTCTCTCTGATTCATTAATTTCCACACACAAACTGCCAATTCACTCAGAGAAGTAGGCCGCAATATAACTGAAGTTGACCAGAAAACCTTTTTTTCTCCTACCCCCAAAAAGCAAGGATGAAAACAGTTGTCCCACTCTTTTCTCAGCCAAATGTGCCTTGAAAGATTTGATTTTTGAGCTCAGAATCCAACTCTCTAATTATCTAAACAATTCTACAAGTACAAAGCACCATATTTACATATGCAAAGCAAGAATGAGGAATTAGAATACTTAATTTTTTCACCCAGTTGAATGTTGGAACAACTACAGATTCAGATACCGTTTTTTGCAAATTCCCGTCTCCAAAGTGGCTTTATACTCTACTTGTTTACATCGCATCGGGGTCCGCAACATCTTATCCCTGAACAATTGATATTTTAGGAATTTAAGTTTTTAGGTAAATATTTGGACCATGTTTACAAATTGAGGTTCCATAAGCAAGATTGTTGACCTACAGGCCTCTCTTGGAAATGAGGTTCTTGGGTCTGCAAACATTTTCTTTTAATACCTAGGTGAGGAACAGGGAGGAGGCTGCACTGATGGCTTAATAGCTTTTTCTTCCTAGGTAGACTCATTTAGGATGAAAGTGATTATTTTGAAATCCACTTCATCCTAAGCAAATGTCTCTACCCTGGAAAAATAAAACAGAGCCACTGATGACTAGCTCCTGAGAAATTGGTGCCATTTTATTCAGTGTTCTTCCTTATTACTCCCAGTGGTTTAAATGAATACCTATAATAACCCCATTCCCCTTGTGGTCCCATATAAAATGTAACTTACTCAAGGAAAAAAAAGATATTCTAATGAAATTATAACCTTACATAAGTCTTTCTAGGTCAACACTAATGCACTCCTTTTCTAATTTTATACCAGTTTACAGCAGAGTTAAGGTCCAACTCCATCCCGGAATGACACATTTTCCACACGGTGGTCTTCCTGCTGTTTCATGCTGAGCATCGTTCCTGGAGGGATGTCTCCCATGGGAGCACCTCTCAGTCTATAAACACCCAAACGAGTACTCCAGCCTGTCCTGATCTACCTTCTCATGGCACGTGAAGTGAAAATATCTGTAAAATTAGTAGAGAGAAGGAATTGAAAGCCGAGAACGTTTTAATAAATGGAAAAATTAAAATATAATAATTGACATAATGCTTGGACTTTTGAGTTCTTTTATTTTCCCCAGTTTCACTTTTTCCTGCATATCTAAGAATCAAAGCTTCTTTATTTCACTAAGACTGGCTTAGGAGCTTAAAATCTCCTTTCTGCTAGTTATCTAGGGAACCCAAGAAATAGCTAATTGAAAGATTTCACACTTTTTCCCTTTTTTTCCAACTGGTTGCATCATTTTATCTTTGTTCAAGGACTAGCCTCTGAAAGCACAAAGTCAGATGTGACAGTGTGGTGTGTAGCACATCCAGACAAAGGCAATATTCCATATGCGTTTGGGGGAAGGAAGAAGAGGAAGGAATTATGTACCTGGTCTGCACACTGTGAGGCAGGAATTTTGACTACAGTTCTCAAGTGTATCAACTTGGCAAGATACCTAGCTATAAAAATATCTGGAAAAGTTAAAAACAAAATAAGTCACACCAAGTTCTTATTTGACATGTCTCTGGAGGCAAGGGAAACAAAAGCAAAAATGAACTCATCAAGATAAAAAGCTTTTGCACAGCAAAAGAAACAATCAGCAAAACTAAAAATCAACCAATGGAAGGGGAGAAGGTATTTGCAAATGACACATCAGATAAAGGGTTAGTATCCAAAATCTATAAAGAACTTATCAAAATCAACACCCAAAAACAAATAATCCAGGGAAGAAATGGGCAGAAGACATGAATAGACACTTTTCCAAAGAAGAGATCCAGATGGCTAACAGACACATGAAAAAATTCTCATCACTCATCATCAAGGAAATACAAATCAAACCCACAATGAGATACCTCCTCACATCAGTCATAATGGCTAAAATTAGTAACTCAGGAAACAACAGATGTTGGCGAAGATCCAGAGAAAGAGGAACTCTTTTGCAATGCTGGTAGGAACGCAAACTGGTGCAGCCACTCTGGAAAACAGTATGGAGTTTCCAAAAAAAAATTAAAAACAGAACTACCCTATGACCCAGCAATTGCACTACTCGGTATTTATCCAAAGCATACAGGAGTGCTGTTTTGAAGGGGCACGTGCACCCCAATGTTCATAGCAGCACTATCAACAATAGCTAAAGTATGGAAAGAGCCCAAATGTCCAATGACTGATGCATGGATAAAGAAGATGTGGTATGTATATACAATGGTATATTACTCAACGATTAAAAAGGATGAAATCTTGCCATTTGCAGCAACGTAAATGGAACTAGAGTGTATTATGGTGAACGAAGAAAGTCAGTCAGAGAAACGCAAACATCATATGACTTCACTCATGTGGAATTGATACAAAACTGATGAACATAGGGAAGGGAAGGAAAAATAATACAAAAACAGAGAGGGAGATAAACCATAAAAGACTCCTAAATACAGAGAACAAACTGAGGGCTGCTGGAGGGGTGTTGGGTGGGGGTGATGGGCATTAAGGAGGGCACTTGTTGCGATGAGGACTGGCTATTATATGTAAGTGATTAATCACTAAATTCTATTCCTGAAATCATTATTACACTATATGTTACTTAACTGGGATTTAAATTAAAAATAATAATAATAATAATAAATAATAATTAAAAAATAAAAATACTTGAAGATATTCATTATTGTAACCCTTTAGGAAGATAATAGGATTTATTGAGAATCACGTAGCCTCCCCTAAAGAATAAGAGCAACAGATTGGTTACCATGCAGCTGATTACAAATATCATATTCAAAATAATAGAACTGCTCCCAAAATATATTTTAAATTCTCTTTTGCTAGGAATTAGCAAGCACCTGATCCATGGCACCAAATGAAGCATTTCTTATCCCTCCTCAAAATACCTTCTTGTACTTTGAAAATTGTGCTGATCACCCTGTGAGGTCCCATCCCAAGATGGTCACTGTCCTCTATGGGTCCTAACTGCATAAATTGTCACTCTTAAATGTATTTGAAGGAGACGTGTTTTCAACCAGAACCTCTGCTAAATCCTGGACCTTCCATCAGTTACCTATGTCCCGGGTTAATGATGTCACTCTATAGCTTTCTGCACCTGAGTTGTCTATGAGACGGTCACCCAGACTTTCAGAATTTGCCTGATCCTTCTTTTTTGGATTATCACCTCCCTGGGTAACTGAGGGAAGTGGTAAAGGAGGCAGGGGTCTATTTACTCAGTTCTTTTGAGTCACTTTGGTGAAATCTGAGATTCTGAAATGTGAAATCTGCAATCTTCCTCCACCCTTCCTCACAACCATCATCCCCTAAAACTGCTGCTACACATTGACACATTAATTTTGTTTTTGTGAATGTATCCTAGGGAAATAGTGTAAAATATACAAAAACCTTTATGCCCAAAGATACTAATAAAAATATATTGTAATAGAAAAAATAGAAATATCCTAAATAGACAATAATAAAAAAATGATTAAGTAAACTATGAGGTATCCATTACAAATTTGTTTGCAAAAGTTTAAAATAACATGTAAGTATGTATTATAACATCTGACATAACATAACAAATTTTAAAATCTGTGTGTGCACACTGTATTAGGTTTCCCGTAAAAAGGTTACGACAAATTTAATGGCTTAAACAATATGAATGTATTATCTCAGTCCAAGAGGTCGGATGTCTGAGATACATCTCAGTGGCCTCAAATCAAGGCGTCTGCAGGACTGCGTTCCTCCTGGGTGTTCTAGGGGAGAATCCATTTCCCTGCTCTTTCCAGCTTCCCAAGGCCATCTGCATTCCCTGGCATATGACCTGCTTCTCCAGCAAGCTACCATCTTTCTGGCCCCTTCTTCTACTTTTAAGGACCTGCATTGTTACATTGGGCACACCTAAATAATCCAGGAGAATCTACCTTCTTTAAGGTCTGCTGATTAGAAACTCAATTTCATCTGCAGCTTTAATTCCCCTTTGTCATATAATTTCACATATTAGAAGTAAGGTGTGCAAGAGAAACAAATCAAACAACCAAAAAAAAAAAAAAAAAACCCCAAACATAAAAACAAACAATGACACAACTAAGCATAGAAAATTCAGATGAAAACATACCAAAATGTTTACATTGCTTGGGGGAATTGGGGGCTATTGTTTTAGTCTCTTTGCTTTTCTATGATTTCCAGTTTTTCCTGTGATTTATTATTTTCTAAATATTAATAAAATTCTTATTTTGGTTATGGGAAAAGTAATCTCCTCAAAAAAAATTTTTTTTAATCCCTATGGCTATAGTGGCCTGGAATTTTACTCTTTTATCTTTTCACATGAATTTTCTGACTTGCAAATCAACTAGTTGAAGGGAATGAAAGAATAGTAAGTGCAAATAGTTATTAATCAGTACAATTCAGCCTGAAAACATATAGTAACACCAACCCCATTGACTTAGAGAGCTCAGAATTGCATGTCAACCTGTAGTTATGTGTCTTATCTCTCCAATTAAAAACCAAACAATTTAAAAGCAAGTATGAATCACATTTTTTATTGTCAAACTGTTAAAGAGACTGTTTAAAAGAGGGTATAATCTGATTCTAATACAAATATAAAATGAACATGTCAAAGATTTTAACTCGATAATTAATGAGGGGACCAGTAAGATGTTACAACCTGTTCAGAGGAGAATTTAAAGTACCATACATATGTAATCAGATAAGGAATTCTGAAATAAATTTACCACTAGATGCCAAACAGGTCTATTCACAGGGTTATAATCAATTTCTTTCCACCAGACACAATTAACATTTCCATGGACAAGAACATTATTACATTATTATTTACATTATTATCAATTCTCTACAACTAGAAAGTTACAAAAATAGCAAAAGACAATGAAAATCAGAGATAACCCAGAAGGTCATGCTAGACAAGACATTCAAAAACTTTTTTTTCTTTTCTTTCTTTTCCTTTTTCCTTTTTGTTTCTGTGCCGTTTCAGTATTCCTCATCTTTTTCTGACAATACAATACCTCATATAGTACCTTGTATGTAGTGGGCACTTGCTATAAATTTGGGGTTTGAATGTTTGATTAAAAGATCAATTCTGCACTTACCATACTAAATGTACTTGGAATGCCAATCATCCTATTATTCTTTTTCTTTGTCAGAGGCCCCTAGATCTTTGCTCTTTTTGCCTAGCTATGCTTAAGTTATAAGAAAAGAAACGTTTCTGACCTCGGGGTTTAGCTGGATCTATTAGGGTAACAGCGCAGAAGGAGAACGAGTACCTAATATTGAGTCTTACCACTAGTTTTGTACAATTATGACTAGAGGTGATCTCAGGCCTTGTAAGACTGGAAGTGATAGACTCTCTCCCTTATCTGGAGAACTTACGTGGCCCTGAAAAAGAAAACACTCCAGAGATGGCCAGGTGGCAGTCAGCATTCTAGTCTGGGTTATGTATCTCGAAGATCACAGCAAGATTTCCCTCCCATCTTCCAAAGTTAAAATAAGCTATGTGTTTCTCAAAAACCTTACGAGTTTTCTTGAAAAAGCTTCATTTTTAAAGAATCCATTCCCATAACCTCAGCAAAAAGCCATAAACATAGATGGACTTTTCCTTCAGGAACTAGAGAAAGTAAATAGCTTCAGAACATGGTCTAAGTCCATGACATTCGCCAGATGGGTAAAGAGGCAGAAATTAAGCACAATTAGAATTCCAACTGGAGTCATCAAAATGGGAATGCTGAAAAGAAATTTTTAAAAATCTATGAAAGATTCCAGCTACTCACACCAACAACTTCAAAAATAATTAACTATTGTATTTTAAAAGGTGACGTATTTTAAAAAGGTGATGTATAGAGAGATATCAATGCAATCTTATAACTAGTATCAGTCCTCTGGTACCCTTGGATGCATGGAAAACCAGATCAAACCAAGATAAGAAACCACACATCTTGCCTATTAAAACCCTGAACAATTTAGGGCGCCTGGGAGGCTCAGTCAGTTAAGCTTCTGACTCTTGATTTCAGCTCAGGTCATGATCTCAGGGGTCAAGATCCCAAGGATGAAGTCCTGGGTCAGGCTCTGAGCTGACAGTGTAGTGAGTAACCTACTTGAGTTTCTCTCTCTCCCTCTCTCTCTGCCCCTCCCTTGCTCATGCATCCCCTCTCTCTCTCTCTCAAAATAAACTTTAAAAAAAATAAAAAAAAATAAAACCCCGAATAGTTTAAAGTACAGAATGATCTATCCACATTCAAAACAAAAACAAAACTCTTCCATAATCATTTATAATTGCCCCTCAATCAAATCAATTTGTGATTTGAAAGAATGCATACACTGAAGAAACATGTTTGGCATGGCACCAACAACCAGCCAACACCTTGGCATCCATTCAGATAGAATCCACCACAAACGGTTGTAGTAATTCTTCTCATTACAGTGTTTGCATGCACATAAATCAGATTCAGGTGAATTTACAGCATGCCATGAACTGTCAGACTTAGAGCAGCCAGCAGATTGTCTTAAGTGATACAGGATTCATGCCTTTGAGCGCACATCACTCTCAGAGCTAGGGGACTACATTTCTGATGTACCTTCTTCAGTATTTTTCCATTTCCATAAACTGATGAGTTTATGTGTGACATTTTAAACTTTGATTTTTTGGCTGTCGCCTGATTTTCATTCTAAGTGAATCTTGAAACTTAGATCGGGGGAGGAAGCCACATGCAGTCTTTTTAAATGAGATCTGAATTTTTTTTAAGACCAAAGCACCCTTGGTGCAGAGGCAGCATGTGGCCATGTTTCCTTAGAGTGTCGCCCATTTAACACTTCAAGCTGCAGTCTCTGCAGGCATTTGAGCTTTTTCTCTTCCTCCTAAGCTTACAATTTCCAGGTGCACTTCAAACAGACTGAGAAAGATAGCCCCTTGACTGCATGCATTTCAAGCCTATCCTTCACATAGGATCTAACCAGCTGCCACATTAAATAGTAAACCCATGGGTCAAAATCCAAACTGAGAGGGAAGAGGTAACAAGCAGACCTGAGCCAGAGGTAATTTATGATTAAGTTAATGAAATTCTAATTAGCCTTATAAAGCCCTGAAGTGTTTCCTGCAGTGGCTTGTCACGAAGCCTTTATTCGAGGAAAGTCAGAGTGCGTTAGATGTGGGTCATGTAGCATATTGTCACATAGATTCATTGTTTATATTCTCTCTTTAACACTCAAGCAAACTCTTAAAGACAGAAAGGTAATATGAAGCACTGAAGGGAAAAAAAAAAAAGCAATCTGTTCAGACCCAATGTGACCCTTGCTCTGGGGACATCTGGGTAATTGTTCAATTTCTCCTGATTTACAAAGCAGATTGTTATCAGCCTAAATAATGTTTAATAAATTCACCAAAGAGCACTTCTGGCCTGCTGTCCAGGTCCTTTTAAGAGTGGAATTGTCATTAGACTTAAGAACATCTCAGAATTAAAAATAGAATGTTATTAAAAGTAAGAACCCTTACTTAATTAAGCATGCCTACTCACAAGCATTGAGCAGTGCCCTCTGCAGAGCGGAGGGAGGGATGAAGATCCCTTAGCAAGTTGCCTGTGTGACTGGGAGTGAGTCCCCATTAATCAGGCATGCCTAGATCAGGCCTGCACCAGCAATGGGAAGGTTGCAGTGCTAATGGAGGGAGCCTGAGCAACCTAGTCTGAAGTGTTATAGCTGGGAAATAATATCTCAAGAGAGAGGAACAGAGAATAACTGTGCTTATTTAAAAAAGAAGACAAGAGTCAAAGATAAGTCCATGTTCAGACTCACTTTCACACTTTTAGATTTAATTAGCTTATTAGGATAAAATCATATTCAAAAGACAACAGCTTAAAAAAATCGTTGGAGCCCAACATTCACAATCCTCTCTCTTCAACTTGGACCTTCCTTGATTTGATTTACTCGCATCCCGTTACTTTTATAATTATCCAAACAGTTTATGCACGACCTATGCAGGCAGGCTGATATGCCAGCCTGCAAAAACTGACCCTTGGGACCTTGGTTTTCATGTCCTTTGCCACTCTGGCCCACATGCAACTGCTTTCCTTTGATTCTCTCATAGGAGAAGATGTCCAGAGTCATGGATTCCCTATTTCTTGACTCTTTAGTTCGGTGGTTGCAACATGAATTTGTTGCAGAGGAAAACATTTTCCTCTGTCCAAGGTTCTTCTAGATGGCCTAAGAATTAAATTTACATGAGACAGATTAACAAGAGAAAATCAAACTTAGGTTTATATGTACAGGGAATCCACTTGGACATGAAATTCCAAAGACAGGCAAAATGAGGTATATATGTCATCCAGAGCTACAGAGGGAGGTAGGAGTCCAGGATACAAAAGGGAAGAAAGTCATTAGCAAGAAGGTGAGGAGAGATGTTTGGAAAACAAAGGGGCCTGCTGTGCAGATCAGTTTCTTAGGTAAAAAGTAATCTCTGAACTGCTGTCTTCTGCGTTCTTTTGCTAATCTTTTTAGGCAATTAGGAGGGGAAGGTCAAAGTTTCTTCCTGAGTCTTTTGGTCCTTGATTGTTTACAGCTCAAAATAATCTACATGCCTTTGTGACCATGCATGTTGGGGTAGTCTGCCTTTGGCTCCAAGAAGTTAAACTTGAAAAAAAATTTCATAATGATACCGAATATTTATCTTTCATACAGCACTACATAAAACATTATTACTTCTAATAGATTGTTTCATTTAATTCTTTTAAGTATCCTTTGAGGAAAATATCATTCATATCTCTGTTTTACAGATGGGAACACTGAGGCGTACAGACTAATAATTTTTCAGGGCTGTGTACTGGGATCAACATTTAAACCAAGGTGTCTCTGGACATTAAAAAGCCCTTGTACTTAACATCTTCACTGACGCTCCATAACTCACTACACTATGTCTTGCTCTCCATTTTCTATGAATTTGAGATGCCTATTTAACTGTTGAACAATAAATAATTTTTACAATCCCTGCCCTGGAAATATTACTATTGCCCAGTATCCCCATGTGCTTAATATATTTATAACAAGAACAATGACAAATGATGATAATGCAGACTTGCCTAGAAAGGACAAATTGTTCGAAATTACAGGATGCGTTCATCAATCAGCATGATTAAACTGTCCCTACTTAAAATAATGCTTTTCATTCCTTCATAGTCATGTCCACTGTCCCCAACTGTAACCAACATCTGAAAGAGCACCTCCAGCTTAACAAACTCAGGGTTTCCCTGGAAGAAAACTTCCTATGAAAATACTTTACAGAAGTCAAAGAAAACACACGCTATTTTTTAGGTCCATGATTGGTCTTTTTCAAGTCATTGGGGCATGTGTTCATCTATCCTGTGAAGTGGCCTGAAAAATAAGGATAAGACTTTAGGAATAAATAAATAAATAAATAAATAAATAAATAAATAAATAAAAGTGTGTGTGTGTGTGTGTGTGTGTGTATATGCACACACGTACGGAGAAGAGTACTACTTCAACTGTGATTGATAAATTAAAATCATTGTTAATCGCTTAAATCAAATTGCATTGGCGCTGTCAGAATAAATAACCTGGGTTGAGGCTATGAAATCTAGGGCATATTTAAACTGGGATTTTATTTTTGTTATTTTGGTTTTTAGTTCTTTTGTGGAGTGGAGAGGATCACTGGTTAATTACTGTGTAACTAATGAAAAACAAAAGACAAAGTGCAAACCAAGAAATACATTATCCCTAGATAATATGTTAAATCCCAACTCCACCATTTCCTTGACAATTCCCTGAGACATGATTAGCCTCGTTTCACAGATGAAGGGATTCACACTTGGACAGGTTAAGCAATTTCCCAAGGATACTCAGACAGAAGGAAATGAGTAAGGATTTCAACCATGCTACTCTTGCTTCCTCTTCTGTATCTGCTAGCACATCTCCCGAGAAAGATCATGATGCCTTCTCCCCGTCTCTCCCTTTGCCTGCTTCATTCTTACTGGTCCTTCAGGACTCATCTTAGATGTTACTTTCTATAGGAAGCCTTCCCTGGAACCCATGTCTGGATTGAGCACCTCTTGTGTGTGTTCCCATAATACTCTAGGCACACCATCCCCATCCCTGCATCTGCATGGTATAATATAGCTGTCTATTTTCTTGTGGAACTCCCTCCTTCCACCCCCAACCACTGACTAAGGCTACCTTAATTACTAGGCACATGGTTTATTCAGTGTTCCATCCTCTGGGTTTAGCACAGTGTCTAGCACACCACAGGCACCCCGGTGTTTACTTCAGAATTAAAAACTCAATGGGTAGGGGCACCTTGATTTGCTCAGTTAGTTGAGCATCCAACTTCTGCTGAGGTCATTATCTTGTGGTTTGTGAGTTCAAGGGCCACATCAGGCTCTGCACTGACATTTCAGAGCCTGCTTGGAATTCTCCCTCTCCTCTCTCTCTGCCTCTCCCCCATTTGCTCTTTCTAAATAAATAAATCAACTTAAAAAAAATCAATAGTTAAATGAATGGATGTAGACTGCCAAGCCCACATACCCTGCTGCCACGGGTTAAGTAGCTTCTCAGCCAGTAGCACACTGCCTCTCAGATCAAGAATGTGGCAGCACAGAGCACAGGGCCCAAGGGGACTGACTGACTCAGTAAGCATTCTCAATAGTTAAATCCAGGTAGAGCACCCAAGGGTCTAAGCCAATTATATCAGAGAAGGCGTGAGCTTTCTCGTATTTCAAATCAATTAAGACTTTGTCAATAGCACAGCAGTTTAGTCCTGGTATTGAAAACACAATTATTTCCTCATTATTTAAGTGGTGGGAAGGGATGAACTGCATGTGGCTCACTTAGCAGAAGTACGACTATGATACTATTTTAAAAAATTCAATCTGAGTAGATATGACTGAAGACCTCTAAGACTAAACAAACGAAAATAAGCTCTCCTTTGGCTTTTTGTTGTTGTTGTTGTTGTTGTTTTTTGTTGAAATCCCAGTGCTTTGCAAGACTATAGGTGAGAACAAAGAAGGAAATAAAATCACTTTGTTTTCTGTGAGAAATGCCACCAGAATTAAAGTCTTGTTTGAGAAGACACGCAAGAGTAGTTAAAAAGGTGGGGAGGAAAACATGGTATGCCAAGGGAATTATCCCTGATACTGATAAGGGAATGAAGAGAAAGGGGAACATGGGAGAGGAAAACAGATGATAGATACTAAGAAAATCTTACTTTTCCATCCTCTGGGCTTACTCTATCTCTCTCTCTCTCCCTCCCTGTCTCCCTCTCTCTGTGTGTTGTCTCTCTCTCTCATTCTCTCTTTCCTCCCCCCACATTCCCTTGGGAATATAAAAGAATAAATCAAATTACTACCTCTAGTCAAACAGGTGGTAAGCAGAATAATACATCCCTCCCACCAAAGATGCTATGTCCTAATCACCAGAACCAAGAATCGATCACTTACATGGCCAAAGGGATTTTCCAGAAGTGGATTTTCTGGGTGGATGCGATGTAATTACAAGGGTCCTTATAAGTAAAAGAGGGTGGCAGGAGAGTAACAGAAATGCTTGAAGATGCTACACTTCTTGCCTTGAATATGGGGGAAGGGTCCACAAAGGATGCAGATGGCATCTAGAAACTGGAAAAAGCAAGGAAACAGATTATTCCTCTACAGGCCTACTAGCACTTGATTTTGGCCTACTGAGACCCATTTCAGACTTCTGACCTCTAGAGCTGTAAGAGAATAAATTTGTGTTGCTTGACGCCACTGAGTTTGGAGTAATTTTTTACAGCAGCTATAGGAAACGAATACACCTCCCAAATTTGCTTCATGAACCTGAACCTGAACCTCCGACTTCTGGGATTGTTTGCCCCTGACAATCCTAATACAATGTGTCCAAAACTAAACTTAGCATCTTCTCCCCAACTATCCCACATCTCCCAAACTCTCCTGCATGGTCTGGTGCCCTGTTGTTCTTCCAGGTTGCGGCTAGATGCCTCTGATGTTTTTACTTCCTTCTCCCCTGTTTCCCCAATCTGTCTCTGCTCTTGTCAATTCCTCTTGATAAAAGTCTACCAAATAACAATGTTTTCTATCCCCATCGTCATGATTCTAAAGAGGATTCTAATTCTTTAAAGAATTATATTCTCAAAAGAATTTAAGGTGAACTATATAGGAAGATGCAGGAATTTATATATCATATATACTTATATATCATCATATGCATTCATTATGGGAATAATGAAAGAAGAAAAGGCAAGAGAGAAGAGAATAGGGGGAGGACCCTTGATGTCTCCCTCATTAACAGTCCCTGACTCAATCTTCAGGCAGGAAGAAGGAATTTTCCCACAGGCAGTGAGTGTTCATCAGATAAGCTGATCTAAGAATCTTCCAAATCTGAAAATATGTAGTTCTTATGGTTAAAGAAAGTGAGGAGGACATGTATAGACAAGGGAGTGAATGAAACAAAGTTCTTCCAAGAGTATTCCCTAAATGCAGTTTTACTTCACCTTGCCTCAAGTTTTTACTAGGGACACAACCATTATTTTCACAAGGCCCATACCCAGGATGTGACCGTGGCCTACTTGAGGATTCTCCATCCTTCCATAGCATTCAGAATCAAGTTCCTGGACCCCATCAATCCCTAAGATAAAAGGATTCAGCATGTAAGAATCAGTTCATGGATGGGAGAGCTGACCTAGTTAAGGTAATATTTTATCCTGTGAAAGTTGGTGGGAGAATAAAATATGTCACCAAAAGTTTAGTTAGATACAGAAACTCTCTAAAGGCCAAACTCTTAGAAACCAATAAAAGAGAACAATTCACTTTCTAATGACAGCTTGTCACTTTCCAAGAGAAATGAGAGGACACTAGGTACCGAGTCTGTCCTGACATGTCCTCTAAGTTACTCAATTCTGGGTTTTAGAAAACTGTATTTGTAGAGGCATATATTCTCTTGTGATCTTTATAATATTTTGTTTTTTATGAAAGCCATCAGGACATGTGACTTCCCAAGACAGATGAAAACAACCAACCATCTCACAAGAGTCGATGTCCAATAGAAGGCCACTGGAATGGGCATCTCCAAATCCTTGGAAGCACTACCCAAAGTTACGCTACAGTCACTGTATCCTCATGAGCATCCCACCCCTCTGAAGGCAGTAACCAATGCCATGCTACAGTTCTGGGCCCCAAGCCTCATGGGAAAACCTGGTGAGGACTTGCCTACTAGAATATCACTCATCCTAGATTAGATTCTAACTTGATCCCACTTTTCTTGCCATTTTATGAATGGCAATCTACACTTTCTAAAGCCAAGTAATATTTTGAATTTGATCATGGAAATCATAGTTCAGCTTTATAAATCTAACTGTTGGGAAAGCATGCAAATTAATGTTTTAATAGTAAAATCTCTGCCTTTCTCCCCCTTCCTTGCCCTTTCCTTCTTGTTCTTTGTAAGAAGGAATAGGAAACAGACTAAGAAATGGATCTAACCATGTTTGTTACTCTCCTACCCAGGCAAACATTAGGTGAACACAAATTTAAGCAACTCACTAGGATTGCTTTCCAAAATTTTAGTGCCCTGGGGCACCTGGGTGGCTCAGTCGGTTGAGTGTTCAACTTTGGCTCAGGTCATGATCTCGAGGTCTGTGGGTTAGAGCCCCATATCAAGCTCTGTGCTGACAGCTGGAGCCTGGAGCCTGTTTCAGATTCTGTGTCTCTCTCTTTGCTCCTCCCCTGCTCATACTTTGTCTCTCTTTCTCTCTAAAAAATAAATAAAAATTTTTTAAAAATTCAAAATTTCAGTGCTCTTATCCCCTCTAAGTGGCTATCCAGAAAGTGGTCCTATCTCAGCCCAAGATGGGGTGTTCTTTCTGGTTCCGCAACTAACACTACTTCAATAAATAAAAACACTAATGAAGAACACTGCTGACATTCTATACATTATACCCACTAACATGTGAAAAATAGGACCCATGCTAACTATAGAAATTATAGGAAGAACTCTTCCCTTCTTGTAAGAAAACGGAAACCAAAAAAAAAAAAAAGGTTTCATTAATGAAACACCATTCAGGAGATTTTCTTTCTTGAGAGTACACTTCTGATTGCTTCTATCCCAATCTTAATTTTAATTGTTGAGATTAAAGTCTTTGGAAAAATCAGGACAGCAGAAATTATCATTTCAAAAACATAATGTTCACTTGTATATGAAATGTCTGAAACTGGGACAGTGAGTGAGTTTGCTAAGACATAAGAGAAGATATGCTGCCTTCAGGCTGAAGCAGACAGAATACAGAAATCCTCAGGGACTGACCCGGTGCAATCTTGGTTTGTAAACAGCCGTTAAAATGACCAAATAAGGCCTTGTAAAAGACATACCCTCAGCTAAATATTCTATAAAAACATGACTCTCAGGGTTGGCCTGTGTACATGGATCATAGAAATTTAAAGAGATATAAATAACTTCAAGTAATACCATGTGTGGCTGATTCATTTTGTTTCATTTTGGTGAAAAATGTTATACTCCATTTTATGGGCTTTTTTTTCTCCTTTGAGGCAGGTTTTCCCTGGTGAGAAAAACTGGACTTCTTCCTTAATTTCTGACCATTCTTCTCTCCATGTGGTTTTTGTCTTGCAGCCTATTAATATAATGGTTCACATTAATTCATTTTTTGATGGCAAAACAATGTCATGTGCATGTACATTGTTGCCTTTTAAATGAAGGTAATTTGAAATTGGGTCTGGTCTATGAACTTAGGGAAATATTCACAGTATCCTTTAGATAACTGCCTTAATTAAAACAAGCAAACAAAAAAGTAAGGCAATTAAAGAATAAATGTTTGATCTCATCAGATGTCTTGTTGTTTTGGGGGTTTTCTATTTTGTTTAGGGTTTCAGTTTTGTTTTTAAGTAAAACTTAAACAGATGCTCCTGTGTGTCACAGAACTTGACATCACTGGTTGCTAGAGTTGCTTTCCTTACCTGAAATTGAGACCTTAAGTTGAGACTGTGTACTAGACAAATACTCTCAGCATAACAGAATTGCAGCCTGTCTATGGGCACCTATAGGAACTGAATCTATAACCTGCACCAATATAAGCAGGAAAAGTAAGACCACCTCTTTCTAAATACAAGCAAATACACTTGAAATGTCAACTGTTGAGAAAGTGCTTCATGGTGAGCCAGATTCTTTGCAGGCATTATTAAGTCACACTCGCAGAGTATAATGTGTAGATGCTTAGAAGACCCCAGGTATATGAAAGCTATTGGAAGACCAGGGTACCAAACTTTGCACCAAAGACCAATAGTCCCTCTCAGATATTACAGGTGTTTCTTAAAAATTCATTTCAGTAGCCATAGAATTCTTAGAAAATTCTCACTTTACTAAAGGACTTTGCCTTTGCTATGCTAATGTGTGTTGGGGCAAAGAGTGAATCATATTACACAGCCTTCTCCAGACTTACTTGACCAAGGACCCTTTTCACAGAATATCTATTAGCATCTTATGGGGTCCCTAGTGCTTCGAAGAACATAGTTTGGAAACCATTGCATTTGTATAATGTGACAAAGCCCTTGGAGCAATAGTTGTAAAGTAAGAGTGAAGAGATGGTCATTCTAAAGCAGTGCTGTTACCAGTGATATTGCCACAGGTAATATATGCCACACAATGGCATTAGGTATTTTATTACAGCAACTCTCAGACTTCTAGCAGTCATCAGAAGTGGCAGGTTTGAGCCAAGTGACAAACAATTGTATTCTATAACACCATTCGGGAGCATTTCTCAAGATCCCTTTGTGTCCTGTTCCTCAAATTTTATGCAATTGTACATTCTTGGTGCCAGGACTATCTGGCTGTACATTTAATTTTCGGTTTTGTTTCAGAGCCTTGTCATTTCATCAATCAGAGCTATTCCATCTGTTGAAATGCTGACAAATCCAGCTGCTTTGTCACTTCTAATCAATTTCATTAATGTTTCCACATTCTATTTCAATTAGCAGCCTATTCTTTGGACTGTTTGATGACTTGATACTACCTACTGTCTGCAGATTAAAAATCAAATTACAAATTGCTTTGTCCTTGACATTAAAAATCCTTCCTTCTTTACTGAATCATGTCTCTTTAGCACATTTACCCCTCTTAAGTTAAATTACACTCTACCGTGCTGTGAAGTAAGGAGTTCAATTGTTATACAAGGAAGGGATCCATACTGGGATGTTCATCTTGACATTCATTTAATCCTTATGCCTTCGTTCAGAACTGAATCTCCTTTCATCTAAGTCTTTCCATTGTTGTGAATTTTTCCAGCACATTAAACACCTACTTGAAATGTTATTTACTTGGCCAAAATCCTCATGCATTTTTTTTAATTCATCAGACACAATACCTATATCATCTACTGTCTATAATTCTTGACTTTGAAAACGATTGAAGAGGACCAGTTGGACAGATTCATCCTTATTACTGATTATACTACCACATAAACCCAAGCAATTATGAAGTAGTCATTTGAATGCTATTCTTCAAGTAGATCTAATATATCTTCCCTGCCTTTCTCCTCTTTCTTAACGTCATGAAAATCCTTCTGCGCTTACTTGTTTTAATTGTATAGAAATCTACAGACTTTTATTTTTGTAACAAAATGCAGAAATAGCATAGAATTTTGACTGTCCTTCCCCATGCCTCATGTCACAACTGACAGCATGGAGCTCTAGTAGCCTAAAGCTATACAGCAACAGTGCTGTGGGTCATATTTTTAACTTTAATGACAATCTGTAATTGCCTGCAGCCTGCCTTATTTCTGGCCCTGCTGATTTCTTGAGGACCTGTGATAACACAGCTCCAACTTGGCCCTCTAATCTGGCTCGTGCCCTCTTTCATGTGTTTTTTATATTTTTTCAGGGTTATCAGGTCTTGCAGTAAAGTAGTCAGAGTCTACAGCTCACCCTCCTTCTTCAGGGCATTCCAAGGAATTAGAATTTCCTTCCAGCCTGCAAGCTTTCATAACTGTCTGCCTTTTCCTGTGGCTGGAGTGGTGAAGGCTTGAATAGCAGAAGCTTTGCTTCAAATTGAACTGCCCGATACCAGCCTTGAAATCCCCTTTAGCTTTAATCTTTTTTAGACATTTGAAATTTTCAAAATACCACTTGTCAGTATAAGTTCTCCTTTCCTCTAGTATAACTGAATCACATTTTGATGGTGCTTAAGAGATGTTGTTATTTCATTCCTCCTAGAAATGTTACCTTCATTAAATGTTTGCAATGAATGTACATGCGTCCATTTACTAAACAAATACGGATCAAATACCAATCGAGTGTTAAGCACTATCTTGGAAGTTACTAGAATTCAACAGGAAACAAAGCAGACATTGTCACTGTCCTTCCCAAGGAGCTTATGCTCTAATGAGGGCCTACAGTGGTTAATGAGATAGACATGATTGCTAGAGAGAAAGAAAAAGAGAGAGAAAGAGATGAGGGGGCTGTGATATTACCATTGAACAAAGAATCGCAATAAAGTGAGAGGCAGCATATCACCATGGTAAAGAGGATAGACGCAAGAGCCAGAACATTGAGTTCAAATCCTGCCGTGCCATTTATTAGCTGTGACCTTGAGCAAGTTATATAACTCATTGTGCCTCATTTGTCTCATCCATACATTGGGGCAGCAATACTTCTGCCTCAAATATTTGTTGTGAAGATCAAATAAAGTAATAAAGCATTTAAAACAGTGTCCAGCACATAAAAATTGCCATATGAGTACTCGTAAAATTAAAAATAAATAACAGATTGTAGGAAAACACTATGATCTGGAAGTGTATATTGCTCTGAGAGCTCACTGCAGGTGTGCTTACGTTAGTCTGGGAGAAGTCATGGAAGGCTTCTTAGAACAAGTTGAGATCTGAAGAAGGGGCCAAAGTAGCACTGCAAGGGTGAAAGAAAAGGGACCAGAGTGGTATCTATACAGCTAGAACCTGTATGTACATTAAGGACAGCTAAAAATATCCAGGTAACAGTTTAGGGACCAACTTGAAAAAATTTGGACTTAAAGTTCCAGAAAGCCAGAGATCAAGAAGGTATATAATAATTATAATGGAGAAAATTATAAACATTATGGATAAAACAGGATAATTTCCCCAAATGCTAAAATTCAGGAGATCCTTTAGATACTTGAAAGAGTAAATACAGAGCCAAAAAAACACTGCTATTTCCCTGACTGTAAATTGAGGAGGCTAATTTCCCAATGAAGTAACACAGATTCAAAATAAACAGTGGGTTCTTGGAAAAAACCTAGGACATTCTGGAGATACATCCCTACTTCTAAACCTGGTGCCACCTCCCTCGCCCCACAAACACAAACACAAACACAAAACAAAACAAACACAACCTCGGGGCCAGTTGGAGCAAGGGCTCATTCTTGGCTCAATAACTCTTTCCATCAAGTCCTCCTTTGCAGGTTCCAGGAACTGACTACGACTGTGGTTTATGCAGGCCACACTCCCTGCATGAAGATAAATGAATGGCTTAAATGCTGCCCTTCCCGTGACCTGAAATAGACTCCGGGTTCCACCCCAGGGCATCACTCTCTTTCTACCATGCAGAATCATATGAAATAACCATTTCTGTGAGTCAGAAATGATTGAATACCAGCAGTTTCATATGGTTAAACCTAATATATGTTACGGGGAATTTTGAGTTTGTGGTGATGCTTTTTGCTGAAAGCTAAGCCACAAGGACCGCAAGTGGGTTCTTGGCCCCTCAGGGAACAGTTAAGTAGTGCAGAGCCTCCTGCCTCGTAGTGAAAGTCTCTTTATACACATACTCTAGGTGTTGGAAAATTTGTCTTCTTTTAGAGAGCCAAATGTATCTTTTTATAAATTCAACGCATCAGTACCAGTTCTTTTCTCTGTAGCTACCTGGAACAAGTCATCTTCGCCTCCCACCAGAAAGTCCTGGACATCCCACACATTCTCTAGTCTTCCTAGCTGCATATCATCAGCAAATTTGCTTAGGAGTCTCCCATACTTTAACTTTAATCCATGAAACAGCACTCTAGATACAGTATTTCACCTTGTTGAGAGCCCCCTTACACATTGAGACAGTCTACATAGCTTCTTCTAACTCCTTAGCCCTGAGATACCATACCCAGAGGTGGCATGTTTACCAAAAAAAAGTCTTACGGTTTCAAGAACAGCAGTTTGGTTTTAGTGCCACGATTCTGTGATGACCTTGTTTTTAAGTCCCTGTCACCATTCAATCATGCAGGTGATGGCATAGTGATTTGAGAGGAGTAGTAACTGAGTTTGTGACAAACAACAGAAAACAAGACAGAGGGTGGCTATACAATAAAGCCTTTTTTTAAATTATTTGAGACAGAGAGAGGGAGAGAGAGACCAGGGGAGAGGGGCAGAGGGAGAGAGAGAGAGAATCTTCAGCAGGCTCCATGCTCAGCGTGGAATCCAACACAGGGCTTAATCCCACGACCCTGGGATCCTGACCTGAGCAGAGATCAAGAGTCAGAGGCTCAACCAGCTGAGCCACCCAAGCACCCCTTGACAATAAAGACTTTAAAAATTATTTTACATAACAAGACACACAAGGTGTTTCAGGGGCTTCGTAATTCAGAATGTGGAAAGGCATCTCTGTTCCTGTTTTCCTCTGTCACAAGATGGCAAGCTCCAACAACCTTGACCTTACAGGACAGCACCCAAAGGAGAAAGCAGGGAGATGGAGGAGGGAGAGAAACAAATAATGCTTTTTTACCTGATGTCTGCTTATCAGTAAGGACAAACTTCCCCAGGTGTCCTTATAGATTACTGATCAGAATGGATCACATGCCTATAAGGCTATATGCCTACCACTGCTTCTCAATTGCGGCCTTCAGACCAGCAGCATTGCCGTCACTTGGCAACTTAAAAATACAAATTCTCAGGCCCCATGCCACACCTACGGAATCAGAAATTGCAGTCAGGGCCTGAGACCCTGGGTTATAACAAGCCCTCCAGGTGATTTTGATTCATGCTAGGGTTTGAGAGCCACTGCCCCAGTCACTTATAAAGGAAAACCAGATGCTTTACCAATTATTATTCATCCATTAAAACTGGGCACCTTGGGGCCTGAATTAAAATTAGGCTTGTGATGGCAGAAAGGGAGGGGAGGAGGGCAGAGGTGAGGAGTGAACGTGGAGAAAAAAAAAATAGGAGGAGGAGGAAGAGGAGCGAGAAAGCCCCAGTCCTCATGGAAATAGGCACTAGAGGTAGATCTCAACTCAGACTGAACCTATTGCTTGAAAAGCATGTAAAATTATTGATTTTTGCAGTTTATAGGGAGCCAAGGCAACTAATACAAAGCTGGAGGAAATCGGTTTTCTAATGAAAAATAGACTTGATTATTCTACCTCAAATGTAATTTAGAAGAGTGATAAGTACTATACCATGCACATTTACTGAGGAGTGATACCCGCTGCAAAAATCAGTAGTTAATTAGAATGTTAGTTAAGTACCCAATTTCATAGGGAGTGTGAGGCAGGGTAAGGGATGCCATCTAGCAAAATGAAAATTAATGAGTTTGCATCTCTTCCTACTTTTGAAGAACTGGCTTTACATCTACCAAACAGTATTAGAAAATGCATAAAGTTTACTTTCCAATCATCTGTAGCCATGCTGCCCATGTGGTAGCCACTAGGAACATGCGGCCATTGAGTACGTGAAATGTGACAAGTGCTAACTGAGATGTTCTGTAAGTATGAAAGACACACTGGATTTCAAAGACTTAGAACAAAAATAAGAATGTAAAAAACATATCATTAACAATGTTTATATTGACAGCATGTTGAGATGATAATATTATGATAGATTGGGTTAAATAAAATACATTAAAATGAACTTTACCATTGTTTGTTTTTCCTTTTTTGTGCAACTGCTGTAACACTGAAAATTAAATATGTTGTCTGCCTTACACTTTGATTAAGTAGTAGCATTGATAGTTTACATATTTGACATACTAAATCTACTTCAGTCAAACTCATGGAAACGTTTTCAAATGTCAACCAAGCAAGTCAAAAAGAAATAGGTGGAATTTGTAGTTGCCCATGACATAGGATCTGAGAAATTCTGATCAAAAAACAATTCCATCCACAAGTTCTTTATTACCTCACAGAGTTAATGTCTTCCAATTAACCACATTTTCCTTTTTCCTTAAGTATCTTCACTTAATACATAAATATATTTATGAGAGGACTAATATATTAAATATATATAAACTGGGAATGGGAAAAGACTGAGATCTTTGATTTCCATTTCTTCCCTTTCCTAAGAAAAATCATCTGCTCAAGATCAAGTACAGTCAAGATGCTGACCCAGTTCTGAGTTCTCTCTTCTCTTACTTCTTGCCACTTTAAAGTAAATAAATGAATAAAAATGTACTTCTCACCCACCAGAAATATTACAATGGTGCATTTCCTGGGGTGGCATTAGGGGGATATCTAATGGGGATCTGTTTGGTGTTAGTGTTGAGAAAGTGAATGATTCAGTGAATGAATAAGAAATTCTTTTCCAAGTTACTCAGGTAGTTTTTTGCTTCCAACAATATTGAAGGAAGAATTGAATCCAGTTTTCCACGATATTTATTAATGTTTTTAAGAAGGAAATTGCTGAGTACTTTACTTTTTGCATACAATTCAGAAGCAGCTTAAAAAAATTGAGTGACATTGTCATAACAACATTCTTTTTTTTAAGTTTATTTTTTTATACTGAGGTAGAGAGAGAATCCCAAGCAGACTCCGAGTTGTCAGCACAGAGCCCAATGCAGGGCTCAAACTCACAAACGTTGAGATCATGACCTGAGCCTAAATCAAGAGTCTGATGCTTAACCAACTGAACCACCCAAGTGCCCAACAATATTCTTTCTAATAGCAATCTCTTTATTTATGTGAACAAGCTTTGTCAGCATTTGCTTCTATAAAACTAACAAATGAGGTGTTGTTATTGGTGCTGAACCCTGTTTCATTTTATCACTATGTATTATACAGTAAAAGATACTAAGGGGCCCCTTGGTAGCTCAGTAGGTTAAGCATCCAAGTTTGGTTCAGGCCATGATCTCACAGTTTGTAAGTTTGAGCCCTCCATCAGGTTCTGTGCTGACAGCTCAGAGATGGGGCCTGCTTCAGATTCTTGTGTCTCCCGCTCTATCTATCCCTCCCCTGCTCGTGCTCTGTCTCTGTCTCTCTCTCTCTCAAAATTAAACACTTAAAAAAAAAGAATACTAAGCTAACTGACATCTTTAAAGCTCCATACATCTCATTTAAAAATTCATTTCCAATAAAATATTTTAAAGTGTAATAATTATCAAAATTTATAATATATTTATGTCACCTCCATGCTAATAGTACTTTTAAAAGTAATTCAACAGTGGGGAAGGATAATTTTAACTTGAAACCTTTTGAAATTTTTTTAAATGTTAAATTTTGATTGACAACTACTTTCTTATTGCAGAGAATTATGAGGAAATAATCAATAAGCCTATATTTCTGTGAGAGAAATAGAACGAAAGTAAGAGTTTGAGGAAGCGAAGGAAAAAATTGAAATTTCCAACTTTTAAAAGAGGGCTTGTTCATCTGTTTCTTAAATGGATAATGTTAGATAGGAATCAAAGCCCATAGTCTTTGGTTTTATTGGACTCATGGAATAATTTCTTCTCTTCACTTTAAAATAATCAATATTTGTAATATGTACAAAATTACATTATTTGAAGCTACTATTTAAACTTGTGTCAAAACTGTTTAGATATCAACTTTAAAATGTGCAAAGTGAAACAGAGTTTTTCAAAATTATGTTCAAGGGCATAAGGGAGAAAGTTTGAAGACCACTCAGCTCTCAATCCTGCCTGTATCCAAGCCATAAATGGCCAGACTCCACTCAGGAAAACTGAAGTTAGAATCTCTGGGAGCATCCTCCCTACCCTGCCTAAACTCATTATGGTCACTTGATCCAGAGTTAGCTTTTCCTCTCACCTTCCTCTAGGACAGAAAGGATCTGGAAAAGCACACAGAACAGGTACAGAACAAGGAAAAGAGAAAATCAAAAGAGGAGAAAAGGGCACCTATGTGGCTCAGTTGGTTGGGTGTCCAACTGTTGATTTCAGCTCAGGTCATGATCTCACGGTTCATGAGTTCAAGCCCTGAGTTGGGGCCTGCTTGGGATTCTCTCTCTCTCTCTCTCTCTCTCTCTCTCTGTCTCTCCCTCCCTCCCTTTCTCAAAATAAATAAATAAACTTAAAAAATAATAAAGAAAGAGGAGAAAGAAGCAGAGGAGAAAAAAGCAGGAAAACAGAAAGCATTGAAAGCCATCCCATCCCACCCCATCCCAACTTTGCCAAAGAATAACCCCACCTCTAATCAATAAAGATTTAGTACCAGTGACCCTTGGTCAGTACATTTGTCTTTTTTTTATTTTTTGTATTACTGTAACATTTTACAAAGTAAATGTTCAATAAAAGTCATTTGGATGAATTGTTATTGTTTATCTGATAAAGAAACATTTTTATCTAATGAATATTGATTCTCACCACTCTTATGCCAGTTCCTTCTCCATAGTGTTCTCAATATGCAGTCCGAGAAAGAATGGCCGCATCCTTGTTTGGGGTTTAATGTTGCAAACACCAGGGACTTGGGAATAAACACTGTTCTCTAGCTGTTAGAAAATGACTACTACTTTGCTATGGGATATTTCATTTGAGAAGTCCTCTGTGATGCTTCTCATACATATGGCTTCATCCATCTTTCTTTTTTTTTTTTAAACCATCTTGTAAGTGGTAAATTCCATACCTCCTCTCTTCTGACATCACTGGATTCTGACTTTCCATAGGTAATTGGTATTATTGTTTTGATGCCTCTGCTATTGACACTTGTGGCAATTTCTTCAAATAGTCGTCACCTGTGGGAACCACATTATTCTACACGATCTTCAAAGCCTGTCAGAAGATGCTTTCTTGAAATTTTATCATTTTGTGGACAAATGGGAAATCCCTGGTAAATTCATGGATTTCTTTATATTTATTATGTTGGAAGCCCTTCCCAACCTGACTAGATACAGTACATATTTGCTGTGAATGTTTTCTCTCAGTTCATATAAGCACAATGCTGAAGACAGCAGCCGAATTATTTCCTCACTAGAGGAAAACAGTGCATTGTTATGCACATTTTATTGATTTCATACAAAACTTTTCAAGTCAAGAAAAAAGTAGGATTCCCTAAAAGCAGACAACTCCTCCTCCTCCTCCTCACAATCCCCAGCTAGGCAAATGCTTTAAAGAAATGCCTTAAATGTTTTAAGTCCAGCTGTGTGAACTTGTCACATTGAATGCCCCTCCAGATCATTAAGCAAAATCTCTGAGGCATAACTGACACTTTTAACCCTTGTCTGACAACTCTGACTGGAGTCACTGTGTTCGCTAACCCCTAAATCTTCCTTTGGAGCCCCTCCTCTTCTCTATGAATGGCTCCCGCATTCAAGGCTCCTCGAAAGTTTTCATCAACCACAATAATTGGGGGATGATCTCAAGCTGTTGGCTTTGTCCAGGTTTTGTTTGTAAAAGCTAACGTTTTATGCTGGAACTTCATCAATAAGAGATAAATTAAATAGAAGTAGCAAATTGTTGAAAGCTTTTTAAGGACCCTGAGTTCGATAGGTAACTGTGACCCCAGGCCCCTTATGTCCATTTTCCACATTCTCTACATCAAAATGTGGCCAAATCTAATTGAGTTTATTTCTCTCTTCTACTCCCATGGCCACTGCCCCCTTGGCCCAGGCTCTGCCTCCCTCACCTAGATTTTTGTGACAACAGCTAACAGATCTCTTTGCCCTGGGCTTTTCCTCTCTTTAATTTGATCTCCATATGGTTGTTTACGTTATCTTCAGAAAGTGCAGCTCTGACCATAAACTTCCTTTTTCAGAAAGTTTTAAAGGCTCCTCACTGCACACAGAACCAAATCCAAAACTTTCTCACCTGGCTTTTAAAACCGTGCATGCTTACCAGATTCAACATTTATAAAGGGCCTCATTTTCCAGACACTCATGTAAATACCAAAGGTCATAAAAAGTAAGCATTTGTTGGTATTAAGAGATAAAAAAGAATCAAATATGGTTCTTACCATCAGAAGTTCTCTTCTACCTGGGACACAAGCAAATCCTAAGGGAGAGACTTGTTATTTCCCACCATTAATTCCCACACACAGTTCCA